>OX451735.1:715970276-716570276 GCA_948472305.1 Vicia faba
GAATTAATATCATTATAGAAATATATAATAATAATAAATGCATAAACATACATAAAATGAATTTATCACACTTCACATAATCATGTATTCAACATACTTCGACATAATTCACATGATTACATATACAACATTGCTCAACGATACAAGATTCAAAGATAATCAATCACAAATACCACATATGTAACAGTCACACCAATATCACATAATGCACACTATTGTACCCAAAAACTTTCCCTCTCATTTTTCTCAAAGAATTCTTTCAAGGCTCTTCAAATAGTCAAGACACTCAAGGGTTGACTAGTCAAGATGCACCTCCTAAACCAAAGGCCTATAACTAGAGTTTGGAGTTTCTCAAGGAAATTTGGTTTGAAAAGGTATCAAGTGGCTTCCCATGTTTCTTCTTAGGTCCTAAACAAGCTTCATGTCAAGTTTCAAGTCCTACATCACAAATTTGCTTAGTCAATGGTTCAAATGTTTGAAAGTTAACTATATTGGTCAAAAATCAACTGTAGTCAACATACAGTCAAACTTCAAGATTTTTGGTCAACATCAATATTTTGAGGTGATATTCATCATTTGATAAAGGTTTGATCATGATTCCCCAAGGAAGTCCTCAAATCATCAAAAGTCAATATTGACAAATTAAGGTTTCCTTAGGAGAAGTCAACTGAACTTTGACCAGGCATAACTTTCACATGCTTCATCTCCCCAACAAAAGATCATTTGAATAAAATTCAATTCTCTACAACTTCGCTTTTGTTCTCAAGTCCAAAAAATGTTTCATTTGAAAGATATGATCTCATACATTACAGGTCATTTTCAAAAGTCAACAAAAGACACTTTTTGTCAAAACAGTTTAGATCAAGATAATATCTTCAAAGCAAAAATGGTCAACATAGATATTATAGAGGACATCTTGGACTTTCCAAAAAGTACAATATCATCTTCAAAAGTTTAAAATTGAGCAATTTATGGCTTTCACAAGTATAGAAAATTTGTGAAAATGCATGAAGTCAACTTTGAACAAAATTGCATTTTAGGTTAATAGACCTAACTCTTAGGGTTCAAACATGTTTGTGACATACCCAAGGACCTCTAGATCCATTTTTGCATGGCCTTGACTTTATTTGAATTTATCTTGATTTTATTTAATTTGAAATCAAATAAATTAAATAAAAGTACAAGAAATAATGTACCATAGAATTTGGGCTTGTCTTAACCCATTAAGGGGCCCAAATTTCATGAAAGATACATTGAACAAGTCCAGGTTCATGCTGGATGAAGAATGGAAAATATTTCACAAGTTTGGAAACATTTAATATGTTTGATATTGTTTTGAAAAGGGTATTAATGCCTTTATTCTCTTCAATATTTGTTTACCTCCTTCCTCCCTCAACATAAAGAGCAAGAATGCAAGAAAGAGGACATGCCTACACTACCTGAAGAAGCTCTCTCAAAATTATCAAATTTCTCAAGAATTGAAAAATTCGAAACTCAAACTTCCAACCCATATTCATTGAAACCAATCTTTGCATCGTGTCCCTGAAGCTCCCAGGATCTCATTCCTATCCTTCTTGTAGCTTGTAAGCACGCTAGAAGGCACCCACAATCATCATCGATTTTTGGTATAATTTCTTTAACTCAATCTATTGAAATACGCATTGTCAATCAAT
Organism: Vicia faba; assembly: GCA_948472305.1. Classification (NCBI taxonomy): domain Eukaryota; kingdom Viridiplantae; phylum Streptophyta; class Magnoliopsida; order Fabales; family Fabaceae; genus Vicia; species Vicia faba. Next base: position 715,971,950 of record OX451735.1, read on the forward strand.
TTAATGCATGCATATATGTTTGTGACAATGATTAGAAGAGAGCTAAAATATGACATGTAAGTTTAAGATCTGAAATTGTAGAACACCATTGTTAGGGCTCAAGAAATTTTGAGCTTTAGATCCAGGGTTGCAAGGACTTTCAGTCAAAACTGAAGCCAAATTTGAATTCAGGAGATAATGTTACGTGGAATAGACCTCTTAGTTGTTCATCGATCTAACGTTTTGCAGGTTTTTATTTTCGTGCCAACCGTAGAAGACAACCGAGAGTTGACTCCAGCGTGTTGACTCTAGTGGCCCAAGTGCCAGCATCTAATTGGTGGATTCAAATCCAGCCTGGTGCGCGTTTGAAATTTGAAAGTTTGACTGATTTCATATTAAATTATTATTGTTTCATTATATTAACAAATTTATTTAAATGGCCCAGCGGTAATATGCATGCGTTTAAGGTTACTCCCCTTTAAGGTCCTGGGTTCGACCCCCGGATTTTGCATTTTTTTTTATTTTCCTAACATTTCCTTGCAGAATCCAGCGTGTTGCATCCATGCATGCTTACCATGTGTATCGCCCTCTGACCATCAGATTCCAATGGATACAAATCTTGTGCCTCAAGAACACTTCCCCACCATGGACCTTCAAGAGCTACTCACACCAAATCACGTACATCTATTGGGTTCAGCCCTTATTGGGCCTAACGATTTTTAAGATCTCACCCCCTCTAATTGCTTTTGCTGCAGGCCCATTTCTTATTTTTCTTGTTTTTGCTTTATTTATTTAACTTTTTCTTCTTTAATTATTTTTATAACACAAAAACCATAAAATCAAATTATAAATAAAAAATTAGAGTTAGGTTTTATTAATTAAAATTAGTTTTTTTAATTAATAATTACTTTCTTTTTTTATTAGTTAATCAATGAGAAATAGTTTTTTTACTTAATTAAATTAATTTTATTAATCATTTTTTAATAAATTAATTAGATTTAGGGATTTCTTAATTTAATTTAAATATTTCTTAATCAAAAAATACAAAAAATATTTCTTTTTTCACTTAGAATTTTGTAGGGCTTTCTCCTCTCTGCGTGTAATTTATTTTATTCGCATTTTTATTTTCAAATATTATGTAATTGCCTATGGATTGTAATAGCTCAATCTAGGACCTTTACATTTTCTTATCCCCCATTTTTTGGTTTGTACTTCCCTCATCCCGAAGCCTTGTAATAGCGTAGATTCAAAATTCCCGCACTTTATTTTTGTACTTATATACAATAAACTGTTAGATGTATGCTAATAGGCTTGTATGGAAAGACTAAAAGCAAACACTAGAAAACCTAACACAACAAACTTGCACACGCGCACCTCTAAGGTACCTCTACTGGTTGCCTTTGGAAAAATAGTCATGTCCCTCGAATATGGGGACGCTTTAGCAAAGTCCCTCGAATACAAAAAGATCGTAGTCCCTCGATGACCCTCCGATGCTGCTTTTGGTAAACGATCTAGTCCCTTACGATAAAATTGCTAAAGTGACCTACGAGTTACCTCTATGACTGTACGATGACCTGCGCTTGTCCCTCAAACATCCAATGATAGGGCTACCTACTGACTAATAGTAGGATAACACTGTCTAAACAAAAAGAGGAAAAGAACAAAGATCGTTCGAGTAGGTAGACCGCTTATAGATGCTTTCTCACAAAAACAAACAAAACAATTTTTCACACATACACAAACTCTTTTCTAAATATTTTCAAAGACAAAAATGCTTTTGTATGCATTTTCCACGATACGAGAATCATTCCAAAGTTCACCGCACTAAGGCGTATTTTCAAAAATATTTTCAAAACACACAAAAACAAAGTATTTTCAAAAGTGAGCTAGCAACTAAGAGCCCGTAGGTAACTATGGATGGAAAGGGTGCTAACACCTTCCCTTTCCATAACCTACCCCCCAAACTCAAAATCTTTAAAAGGTCTTTCCTGTTCTTCTCACCCTTTCATTTATTTGATAAAAGAAAAGTCGGTGGTGACTCTTGCTAACCGCAACATTTATGATAAAATGCAAAACCAGTAAAGTCAGTTCTCCGACCGTATTACAGAACTGGCGACTCTGCTGGGGAAATATTTCTAAAAGTGGGGTTACCTTAGAGCTAGATCATATTTAAAATGCTTTCCTTGTTTGATTTGTGTGCTTTATCTTTCAGGTTTATGTTTGGGTTATTATTAAAGATCTTATACTCGGATCTGGGGAACTTTTTAGGTAAGTAGAAATAGATCAGGGAGATTGTACGGCATAAACCGATACGATTGAAGAGATGGCTACATTATAGTGACTCATTGGTTGGTACCCGGTGTCCCTTAAGTAAGTCAAGGAGAATGTTGGGCTGCCGCGTAGGGTCATGAAGCACTAACTGGCCGTAGAACATTAGTTGACACAACTTAGCCATTAGAAAGTAACGAGATAGCCGGCTTTGGTGCAGACTGAAGTTGGTTGATACTCGATGCTACACTCATTAAGGTCGGACTCTCGGGATATTTCGGTTGCAATTTAGATGCTTGAGCTGAAACAATGCCTGAGAGAAAGATCAGTGATAATGAGATTCCTTAGAACTGGGTTACTTCATTTAGGACAGGTTAAGCCAATTAAAACTTCAAGAGGATACTTACCTACAAATCCCATGCAAGCCTAAAACCTAAGGCTTTGTGTGTTTTTCTTGTGTGTGATATTTTCTCAAACATGACATCATGCATCATAACATTCATATTAACTAACCATTTTAAGGACCAGGGGAATTTATCTTTGTTCTGTTTTGTAGACTATGGCTTCCACTCGTAGAAATAGTCACCGAGTCAACTTCGTAAGGGTACCTCCTCAACTTAAAGAGTTAGTCTCAGGGATTCCTGAAACTTCTCCATTTATCAAGAGGCATGGTCAATTGCTCAGTTTGGTTACTCCAGATCTTGATAAAGATATGATGAGTGTCCTATTCAATTTCTTTGACCCCGCGCATCATTGCTTCACATTTCCCGATTATCAGTTGGTACCCACCTTGGGGGATTTTCTCAATTACTAGAAGTACCTATTATAGATTATATTCCCTTCACCGGTTTAGAGGAAGCTCCAAATCCATAAGTCATTGCAGAAGCCTTAAATCTGAAGTGGTCTGATATTATATCTAATTGGTAAACTAGAAGTAGAGTCAAAGGTTTCTTGGCTAAGTTTATGTTTGAGAAAGCTCAACTATTTCTGGATGACATGATTTTTCAGGCTTTCAGAGACACTTTGGCTCTTCTAATCTATGGGTTGATATTGTTCCCTAATTCATACCAACTCATAGATGTGAACACTGTCAAGATCTTCCTTGCTTGCAACCCCGTGCCTACCTTACTTGGGGACATTTTGCATTCTCTTCATACACGTACTATAAAGAAGAGAGGAACTCTCATGTGTTGTATGCCTCTTTTATACAGGTGGTTTATTTCACACCTTCCCTGTTCAGTAATGAAGAATGAACAAAGTTTGAGGTGGGCACAAAGAACAATGTCACTTTCTCATACGGATATTCACTAGTGTTCCTGATCTCATGAGGATATCACCATCATTGAATGTTGCGGGGAGTTCCCTAATGTTCCACTCCTGGGAATTAGGGGAGGTATCACTTACAAACCCTCTTTGGCTCTATGGAAATTTCTATACACGCGAAGGAATGGTCCTCATGACGCACTAATCAAGGGTATTGTGTTCGATTATGAAAGTGATCCTCAAAGTTATCATCGGAGGTTTATACATGCTTGGAGCATAGTGAACAAGATTGATAGTAAGAGCTTGGGGCAGTAGAATTTCATTCCTCTTGAGCCTTATCTCAAATGGGTATGGGCTCGCGCTCAAGACCTTATAATGCCATATTAAGCTATTCTGCATGTGATCCTGGAGCCTGTTGTCGAAGGATACGTCTCTCGCACCATCCTTCACCCAGACATGCCCACTGATCTTGAAGAGTTGTAGAAGTCTTGGATTCAGCTGAAGGAAGAATGTGATACCTTTGAGACTCAGTTCTACGCCAGCGGGAAGAAATTGTTGGAGCTCACAAAGTAACTGCACGAAGAAAAGAGTCTTAATGCATACATCAATACAAAGAGGAAGCACCCATGGGAAACTTTATTCTTAGATTTTAAGAGTTTTATTTTCATTTGTAAAGCCTAAAAGGCAGTTGTAATTTGAACTTTGCTAATAAAATCTTTATTTCCTTTTGGTTCAGAAATTAAAATTTCCCGAAGTCCTTGAAATCATTGCATTTGCATATCATGCATCATCACATGATAAGTTTCTTGTACAGGTTTCTCATTTTTTCGTTGTTTATTTCAGCAGAAAAAATGGCACTCGAACAAATCGTGAAGGATCTCCAGAATCAACATGCTCAATTCCAGGAGACTCTCCTGAACTTATCCAAAGGGCAACAAGATCTGCTGGCACTCGTTGCTAAGAAAAAGAAGACCAAGAAGCCTAATGTTCTCAACCTAGGGAGGAGATTCAAAGGTCCCGCTCAACCAATCCATGTAGAAGATAACTCCTCTGAAGAAGATGAACACAATGACAAAGAAAAGCAGGATTATGAGAATACTCCTAAAGACGAAGACTTTGTTGATGAACAGTATCCCCCTGCAGATGACAGATATAAGCAGTTGGAGGATATGCTCAAAGCAATGGAAGTCTAGAAAATACCTGGACTAGATTGGTGATTTAGGTTTGGTTCCCGGGTGGTCATCCCACCTAAGTTCAAAGTCCCTGTTTTTTCTAAGTATGACGGGGTCTCTTGTCCTAAGCTCCACTTGAGGTCGTACATTTAGAAGATACAGCCTCACACTGCTGAGCAAAAGTTATGGGTCCATTTATTCCAAGAGAGTTTGGCCGACACACAACTGAAATGGTTCTATCAGTTGGAGGGAACCAATATTCATACTTGTGAGGATTTGGTTGCTACTTTCTACAAGAAGTACCAATACAACCCTTACCTGACACAAACTCGAGTGCAATTACAGAATATGTTTGTGGGCTCAAGAGAAGGATTCAAGGAATATCCACAGAAATGGATGGATCTTTTTGGTAGAGTGAAACCTCCTCTGAATGATCGAGAAATGATAGACATGTTTATGGGCACTCTGTAATACGGCAGGAGAACTGACTTGGTTGTTTTACATTTTATCGCGATTATTACGAATATCAAGAGTCGCCACCGACTTTTCTTTTACCCAATAAAGGAAAGGGTGAAAAGAACAGGAAAGACCTTTTGAGATATTTTCTTGAGTTCGGGGGGTAGGTTATGAAAAGGGAAGGTGTTAACACCCTTTTCATCTGTAGTTATCTACGGGCTCTTAGTTGCTAGCTCACTTTGAAAATTCTTTGCTTGAAACGTTTTTGTGATAGTTTTGAAAGTATTTTTGAAAAGTGCCTTCGTTTAGGTGAACTTTGTAATGATTCTCGTCTCTATAAGAATGCATACAAAGTGTTGACTTTTGAAAATATTTCAGGGAACAGTGTTGGTGTATTTGAAAGATGTTCTTTTGAAGATGTTGTGAGCAAGCAACTATGAACGTTCTACCTACTCAAAAAGTCTTTATTCATTTCCTCCTACTTTAGATAGTGTTATCTTACCATTAGTTCGTAAGAAACCTTATCATTGGATGTGAGGGACAAGCATGGGTCATCGTACAATCATAGAAGGTAACTTGTAAGATGTTTTAGCAATTTGTCATAAGGGTCTAAGATTGTTTATCGGAGGTAACATTGAAGGGTCATCGAGGGACTATAATCTTTTAATCGAGGGTTTTTTTGCTAAAGTATCTCCCGTTCGAGGGACATGACTGTTTTAATCTAAGGAAACAAGTATGGGTTAACCCTAGAGGTTCATGTATGCAAAGTGTATTGTTTTTCATTTAATTTTTCTTGAATTAGGGTTGTCTATTTGTTTGATATGTATTTCCATACAAGCCCTAATTAGTTGCATTTATATTTAAAGCGATAAATTACGGAAATGTAAAATTCTACGCTATTAAATCATTTGGGAATGGGAGTACAAATTTATAAATGGGGGATGACAAATAATTAAAACCTAATTACTATTACATCCATATTGAATTTGAATGAATAATGTACAAGAATATAAAGATAAGTTACAAAGAAAGAAGAAAATGTTTTTTTTTGTTTAAGTTATTGTTATGAAGAATTTTTTTGACCTAATTAAGAAAGAAAAATAATTAAATGATTTAAGAAAATTAAACCTAAACTAATTAACAAAAGAATTTTGATTTGATTAAGAAAACAAGTTTTTTAGGGTTTTATGAAAATGTGTTAATTTAATTAAACTAGTATAAAAAGTTAATTAATTAAAAATCCTAAGTTCTAAATTAATTTTAGTGAAAATAAAATAAACCTAACTCTAAATATTAATTTAATTAAAAAATAAATTTGTTAAAGAAATATGTTTGGTCCTTTTTGTCTAAAAGAAATAAAAAAAATGCTAAATACCTAAATAAATAAATAAAAATATTTTTGGTATTTTTGGTTAGTAAAAATGATAATAATAATAATAATAATAATAATAATAATAATAATAATAATAATAATAATAATAATAATAATAATAATAATAATAATAATAATAATAATAATAATAATAATAATAATAATAATAATAAAGAAAAAGAGAATAAAATTAAAATTATAAAATTAAGTCAGAAGGTTTGAAAGTGATTTGGATGGTTTAGAAGTAAAACAGGTTCTGTTTTGTATTAGGCCCATTAGTATTTTTGTAAATCAGGAAAAAAAACGAAACAATAAAAAGTGAGATGGGCTGAGTGGTGGAAAATAGAATGGGGGTTCAGATGAAGTAAAATGATGCAAGGCCCAATGTATGAGGCCCATGTGCGCTTGAAAGAACCAAAAATGTTAGAAAAAAAATCAAAACAAAAGGTCCATGGGGTTCGAACCCATGACCTTATAGGGTAATGCCTTACGCACGCGCTCTCTACCACTGGGGTGGCTATACATCCGTTTAGTAATACAAAACCATAAATATATATTTGAAAACCCATCCTAGGCATGTGCCATCTTCTTCCTCGCGCCAGCTTCCATGTATAACATTTTTGAATTCTATAACATGCTCATTTCTCAACCATTCTCAAAAGTGCAAACATCAAACTTGTTAGAAATTTCACCATGATTCCAAATATGTAAGCTAATTAACCTAACTCTCAAAGATGAACACAAATTTTATGGGTACCAAATTTTGACCTAAATATTTCAGAATGTTCAAGACTAAAATTCACACTACTCAAGAAATACATATGAATTCCAAGAACATGGCCAGTTTCAGGGCTATGATATCTACATTTTATCTTTAATAATCAGAATCAAATGATGCTTGTATGAAGAGATAGAAGTTCAGAAAACTCACCTTGCAGATGGAGATCGTCTTTTAAGTTTGAGCAAGCTTTGAGGTTTCCCAAGGATCTATTTAGCTTGCCTGGACCTTCTTGAGAGTGTTGCAACCTTTATCTTGCTTTGAAAGTCCCTGAGTCTCCCTACTCAAGTCAACTTGCAGGCTTGATGTTTGAAAATGGTGAATGATGAAAATGGAGTTACAAGAGTGTAACAGGTGTTGGGATAGCTTTGATATGATGTATAGAGAGTGTGTGGATGATTTTGGAGGTTTGAAGCTCAAAATTGTCAAGTTATGGCCAGTTCTATGCAGCATGGTGTTTTGGAGGTTTTTTTGAGTGCTTGAGCTCGTGTGTTTGCTTGCAAATAGTTTTTATAGTTATATGAAAAAGGTTAGAGGACTTGAAGTTGACAGATCTGTGAGATATAAGGGTTATGGCTATGTTACTTGATTTGAAGAAAAGTGGAAAACATGGTTTCAAGGCATAGTACAAGCATGGTCTGATTTTATTGGAGGCTTTAGACATGTTTCTTTTATCTTTAACATTGCTTGTACTCATATGAAAGAAGTTAGGAGCTAGAGAAGTTGATTTTGCATAAAGGCTTGCTTTACTAGAATGGAAATGGTGCCTTTCTCCCTAAAATGGCAAAATGCTTTGGATAATTCTTGAATCAATTGAACAATTGATCAATCAGTTGTGTAAACATTAAATTATGGAGTGATTAACAAGTTTGAGGCCTGTAAAGAAAATATTATGCAGCATGGCTATGAATTGGTCAAGTGTTAATGACAAATTCTGCCTTGTAAATCAAGAATGAAACCCCAACTTCATGTATTCAATTCTCTTAGCTCAAGAATGATCCCATTCATTTCTTTGACTTTTTGGAAAGTTTGTAACATCCTCTACAACCTTTATTCTTTCCATTTTTGAAGAATCCAATTGGAAATATGTGAAAAGTTGTCATGAAGTTGATACCAAAAATCTGCCTAACAAGGTCAAATTTTCACCAAGTGTTTTAAGAAAAAGTTCATGACTTTATGACCTTAAAACTCAAAATATAATCACTTTTTGGACATGAGCCCTCTAATAAAAGTTTGTATAATTCATCAATATCTACAACTTTCATGTTGAAAGTTTTCCTTGAATCATCTTGCATCATGGTGAAAAATTGGCATGAAGTGAAGAAAAGCATGTATAAAACACTTAGAAAAATTTTGTTTTTTCAAATTGAATTTTAACTTTGTTGATTTCTTGATGATCAAGTTTCATATTTTTTCATGTCTTGATGAAATTTGATCTTTGAAACTTAATTTTGATCAAAAAGTCAAAATTTGACTTTTCAGTGTACAGTTGACTTTTTCACTAGTTGATCAAATTTCAACTATCAATCAATTGATCCTGAGAAATGAATTGAACCGTGTAATTAGGTCAAGATGATGAATTTTAATCCATGAGCTCATGTTTCAAACCAATAATTCATTTATTAGGTCAAAAGTCAAAAATCAAGCCTTCTTAGTCAAAACCCTAATTTTGACAATTTTGCCCTTTTGGTGATTTGATCAATTTTCTTAGAGAGTTGTGATCCAAACTTGATAAATTGATAATATGAGTTAAAAGTGTTGATATGGGCCAAAAATCTTAAATTTTGATTGTAAGTTGACTACAATTGACTTTTTACCCAATACAGTTGACCTTACGTCATCTGATCAATTGACTGAGCAAACTTGAACTGCATGACTTGAAACTTGACATGAGCAATATTGAAAGTCCATAATGATCCACGAAAGTCATATGAGGCATTAAAAGTAAAATTATCCTTGTGAAAATTCAAACCCTAATTTAAGGCATCAGTGTTGGGGAGATGTGTTAACCTAGTCAATCCTTGTGCAAGCTTGAGCTGTTGAAGATCTTATGGGAAATGTCTTGAGAAATGAGAGGGAAAATTTTGGGGTACAATAGTTGCCCCTGTTCAATCTTCTTAAACCTGAAGAGTTAGATTCACGGATCCGCCATTTGTGACTTGAAGGTGAAAGATGATCGAACACTAGAGTGCCTAAAAATTTTTACTTGATGATGTGTTAGTTGATTATGTCATGAATATGCTTAAAGATTCCATTTGGAGAAATGATGAAGAGTTTGTCGGAGATGGGCTTATAGATGACATCTAGAGTGATTGTTGGTAGAAACTGGAAGAAGTATCATAATAAATCCTTGGTCGATTTATACTGAAACTGTATATGTCCTTTGCGTGTCTTTAACTGGGAGAAATAAATCTAATCATAAGAGGTCTTGTGATGGTGACTTCACTGGGGAAAATATAACCAGAAGAGGTCTGTTGATTGCCTATTATTAACTGGTAGAAGTAAATCCATCTAGAAGAGGACTGATGATCGCCTATCATTAACTGGAAGAAGTAAATCTATCCAGAAGAGGACTTTTGTTTTGTTGACTGATTTTTCCTGCAAGGAAGAGGGTTAGTTGCACTCAGATGTATGCATGGCGTAATGATGCTCTCAAAATAAATGAGATTATGCTGTATGCATTTGTCATGTATGTAGTAGGATGTATGAATATGAAATATTTTTGAAGCGTATCCTTGTTTGGAAAATAAATCCTTGGCAAATGCTAGCGAGTTTTATGAAGTTAAATCCTAGATTACTGTTGATGAAGAGTGTTGCATCTTCAAACCTTGTTTAGAGTATTTTCGCTGGGGATTCCTGCTTTGTTGTTTGAGGAGAACTCCGCTGGAGAACATTGACTTTGCTTGAGAAAACTCTACGGGGAGTGTTGATTTCTGTTTGGGGAATAGAAGTTCAAGAGTTTTAGTTTTCCATTGCTCTACTGGGGAATTATCTCTTGACTGGGAGAATGAAAGTTAGTTGTTATCTAGTCGAAATCCAAGCTTCATAGCAACTTTCTGGGGATAATAAAGTTAATTGTTAACTGGTCGGATTCTAGGCTTCACGGAAACTTACTGGGGAAGATGAAATTAAATTGTTCTCTGGTCGAATTCCAGGCTTCGCAGAAAATTGAAGTTAAACTGTCACCAGGTTGGATTCCAGGATTCACAGGAAATTGCAACAACTTGAATTTAACTGTTATCTGGTCGATTTCCAGGCTTTGCAGCAACTTAGATGAAATTAATTGTTATCTGGTCAAATTCCAGGCTTCGTAGAAAATTTAAGTTAAACTGTTATCTGGTCGGATCCAGGCTTCATAGAAAATTAAAGTTAACTGTTATTTGGTCCATTTCAAGGCTTCGCAGCAACTTAGATGAAATTAACTATTATTTGGTTGAATTCCAGGCTTCATAGAAAATTGAAGCTAACTCTTATCTGGTCGGGTTCCAGGCTTCACAGTAACTTATAGTAATGACTTCGTTGGGGATTGCAATGACTCTTTCGGGGATTAAGGGGTTTCGTCCATTAATTTGTAATAGTGTGAGAGGAAAACTCAAACTGGGAAATTTGTAGTTTTGTTGGGAAAGTAAACCTTGTTGAAGAGACTGTTGGGGAGGTGTTTTCTTTAGGCAGAACTCCTTAAGGATTCTTCTTAAGATTAACTCAGCTGGGGAGGGGGTTTTCGAGAGATTGGGACTCTGGCTGGGGAATGCGTGGATCCGTCTCTGTGGGGATAATTTTATTGAAGTAACTTTATGGGCATATCCCAAATCCTTAAGGAGATGCTTGTTATTTTTTCATGTATACATTTGTTAACAATCAATCATGTTTATATGCATATGTTCATTCAATTTTAGTCATTGGACACTTTTGCACTCAAAACAGAAAAACAAAAAGTTTGCACTTCAAAGTATATTTGTATTCATGTTTTGCCCATAAATAGGCGTTTGTGTACAAGGAGACAGAGATCCTAGTAAGAGGAAATCGTCGAAAGAATGAAAGGAATACAAAGTAAAAATAAGAATAAGAGCCATGTGGAAGTGATATCATTGAGTTCCAACCCCTCTATTTCCCTTATGTCTTCGAACAACATCCCTTGCAATTGAAAGAAGACGATTGAATTAATCTTGTACCATTGAATTTGGTCCTTGGTAATAATGCTGGATGTAGAGATTCCACGGGGCATAGTCATACACTTTAATCCTTAACTTTTGCTTGGACCGCCCTTTCAGGTTTTCAGTCCACCAGGATACCCATTTTTGCCCAAGTCGCCCTTTCAGGTTTTCGACTTGCCGGGTGTACAATCTTTTGCATATATCTCTAACTTTTTTTCCGAACCTCTTTGGTTCGTCGAGATTCCCTTATTTTTGCCTAGGTATGTCAACCTAGCGGGTCATTTTTATGCATAGTATTTTTTGACTATGTCTGCATTCACAGGATCCAGAAAATCTTCGCCGTCCATAGTAGCCAGCATCATGGCACCACCAGAGAAAACTTTCTTAACAACAAATGGCCCTTTGTACGTGGGAGTCCATTTGCCCCTGGGATCTCCTTGTGTAAGAATGATACACTTCATTACCAAGTTGCCAATCTGATACACTTGAGGCTTGATCTTCTTGTTAAATGTCTTGATCATACGCTTTTGATACATTTAACCATGACAAATAGCATCCAATATCTTCTCATCAGTCAAATTTAACTGATCTAACCTGATCTACACCCATTCATCTTCGCCTAGATTTGCTTCTTTCATAATCCTTAGGGAAGGAAACTGAACTTCAATAGGTAGGACAACTTCCATTCCATAGACTAAATAGAATGGGGTTGCCATATTTGATGTTCGAGCTGAAGTATGGTAGCCATGAAGAGAAAACGGTAGCATCTCATGCTAGTCTTTGTAGGTCACCACCATATTTTGCACAATCTTCTTTATGTTTTTATTAGCAACTTCCTCTGCGCCATTCATTTTAGGTTTGTAAGGAGAAGAATTGTGATGCTTGATTTTAAACTGAGTGCAAAGTTCCGTAATCATAGCATCATTGAGATTAGTTCCATTGTCAATGATTATTCTTTCAGGGATACTGTAATGACATATGAGGTTATGTTTGATAAATTTGGCTACAACATTCTTTGTGATTGAGGCATACGAGGTAGCTTCGACCCATTTGGTGAAGTATTCAATGACAACAAGGATGAAACGGTGTCCATTAGAAGTTGTGGGCTTGATATCTCCAATCATGTCAATTCCCCCACATTGCAAATGGCCACGCAGCAGTCATGACATTTAGAGATATTGGAGGCACATGAACTTTATCGACATAGATCTGACACTTATGGCAAGTCCTTGGATGATGGTGACAATCAGTTTCCATTATTGACTAATAATAATCATCCCTCGGAATCTTCTTGGCCATAGTGTGTCCACTAGAATGAGTTCCAAAGATACCATCATGCATGTCCTCCATGATTTTCTCTGCCTCCTTCTTGTCCACACAACGGATCAGAGTTGAATCGTGGTTGCGTTTGTATAAGATTCCATTGCTTAGGAAACATTTGGCTGAAAATCTTCGCAAGAATTTCTTATCATTGATGGAAGCTCCTTCAAGATACTCTTGTGCTTCCAGATATCTGCTTATCACATGATACCAAGGCTTCTCTTCGTAGGTGTCAATATTACAACAGTGTGCCGGTTCATCAAATATTTCGATTGTAATTCTAGGAGCCTTGTTGTCCCACATGACCTTGAACATGGATGACATTGTCGCTAAGGCATCTGCCAGCTGATTTTCTTCTCTAGGGAAGTGCTCAAAGGTAACCTCCTTAAAGTATGAGATCAAGGTCAACACAAGCTCTTTGTAAGGAATCATATTAGGGTGCTTGTTATCCCATTCTCCTTTAACTTGACTAATCACTAAAGCAGAATCTCCATATACATCCAAGAACTCAATCCTTAGGTCAATGGCAGCCTTTAGACCCAAGATGCACGCCTCGTACTCAGCCATGTTATTTGTACAGTCAAAGCACAATCTAGAGGTGAAAAGTGTATGGAAACCCTCTGGATAAATAATCAAGGCACCAATTCCATTTCCCAAGGCGTTGGAATCCCCGTCAAAAACCATAGTCCATCAGGATCCTTGTTCAGGTCCGTCATACGGCCCAGGCTTTTCGCAGTCAGTCACTAGCATGATGTTCTCTTCTGGAAATTCAAAGTTCATGGACTGGTAATCCTCAGCAGCTTGATGGGCCAAATGATATGCCAATATACTTCCCTTGATGTCCTTTTGTGTTGTATATTGGATGTCATATTCAGTCAGAATCATTTTGCATCTAGCTATTCGTCCGGAGAGAGCTGGCTTCTCGAAGATATACTTGATAGGGTTCATCTTAGAAATCAATAGATTGGTGTGAGTCAACATATACTGTCTTAGCCAGCGAGCAACCCTTGCCAGAGCACAATAAGTTTTCACTAGCAGTGAATATCTTGTTTCACAGTCGGTAAACTTTTTGCTCAAGTAGTATATTGCATGCTATTTTCAGCCAGACTCCTCAAGCTGGCCCAACACACACCCCATTGAGCTCTCTAATACAGTCAAGTACATAATCATAGGTCTTCCTTCAACTGGAGGCATCAGGATGGGAGTTTCTCGTAAATATTCCTTGATTTTGTCAAAGGCTTTTTGACAGTCGTCATTCCATCTGACTACTTAATCTTTCTTCAAGAGTTTGAAGATTGGCTCACAAGTAGCAGTCAAGTGAGATATGAATTGAGAAATGTAGTTGAGTCGACCTAAGAAACCTCTGACCTCTTTCTCAGTACAAGGAACTAGCATTTGTTATATTGCTTTAACCTTTGTAGGGTCGACTTCAATACCTTTGCCATTGACGATAAAACCTAAGAGTTTTCCAAATCTTACCCCGAAGGTGTACTTGTTAGGATTCAGCCTTAACTTGTACTTCTACAATCTTTCAAACAGCTTGTGTAAGTGATCGAGATGCTCTTCCTCAGTCTGCGACCTGACAATTATATCATCCACATAGACTTCTATCTCATGATGAATCATATCATGAAATAGGGCTACCATAGCTCGTTGATTGGTTGCCCCGGCATTCTTCAAACTGAAAGGCATGACCTTGTAATTAAAAGTTCCCCGTTGTGTAACAAAAGTGGTTTTCTACATGTCCTCAAGAGCCACTTTGATTTGATTATAGCCAGAGAAACCATCCATGAAGGAGAAGACTTTGTGTTGAGCTGTGTTGTCCACTAAGACGTCAATATGTGGTAGAGGGAAATCATCTTTGGGGCTTGCCCTATTCAAATCCCTATAGTATACGCACATATGAACCTTCTCATATTTCTTTGGCACGGGGATTACATTCGCCACCCATTGAGGATATGATGTCACAGCCAGAAAACCTGCATTGAATTGCTTCATTACCTCAGCTTTTATCTTTTCAGACATGTTTAGCCGCATATGACGCACTTTTTGTTTGATCGGAGGGTAATCTTCTTTTGTTGGTAGACGATGAACCACTATGTCAGTATCCAAACCTGGCATATCTTTGTATGACCAAGAAAACACTTCAATGTAGTCATGTAGCATCTGAACCAATCTTCTTTTGACACCGTCTTCCAAGTTGGCGCCAATCTTGACCTCTTTTTTGTCTGTCTTAGTACCTAGGTTGATTACTTCAACTGGCTCTTCATGAGGTTGAATGGATTTCTCCTCTTGCATCAGAAGTCTGGCTAATTCCCATGGTATTTCACAATCTTCTTCGTCTTCGTTTTGGCTTGGTAGATTGGATGTTCAAAGTCATAGATGGCAATAGCAGAATCGTTGTCAACGAGATCTGGAGTGGATGAGGATCTGCAAATGTGTGTGTGTGTGTGTGTGTGTGTGTGTGTGTGTATGTAAGATACATGGCTATTTTGAAAATGAAATAAAGTGAAATAAAGACAATGATGGGAAAATTTGAATACAAAAGAGTCCAATGTTTTTTCATTAAATGATCATATGCCATATGAAAATGAACAAACCCTTAACAAATGGAGCATGGTTCCCCGGGTATGGCACATGGCTTAAACTCATTGTTTTAATAAAATTACAAACAAAGTTCTTAAATTGATAAAATAGTAAATGGTAATTACTCCTTGTGGAAGGAGATGAGAATGAAATCCTTGGCAAGCCAGTTGTTGAGTCCTTCACCGGAAGTCTGGTAAATCCAATCATCAAAATTATAGCCATTTTCAGAGTCTTCAAGAGCATTCACTTCATGATTACTGATGTGAATAGGTGGTTTTCCTATGCGAGCCCATCTGACCTCCTTTTGAGCTTTGGCAATAAAACCCAAACCACATTTGTCTGAATTGAAAGGGATGTCAGGGAGTTGCCCCCAAATGGTACAACCTCCATCTTCAATCACAACACGAGCATCTTTGAGGGAAACCATCCTTGGCACATCTTTAATAGCTTTTGGAACATCAAGAATTGCCTTGGCAATAACAACCATGGGAGAGACCACTTTGAAGGCTTGATAAGGAATTTCTATGAACTCTCCATCCATATCAACATATTTAAACGAGTTTAGATGGCTAACCGTAAACTCCTCTCCACCTCATACGGTAACAATCTTTCCCTTGACCGAATATTTCAATTTTTTATGAAGAGTGGATGTCACCGCTTCTGCCCCATGTATCCAAGGGCGTCCAAGTAAACAATAGTATGCAGGACAGATGTCCATCACATAGAAAATCGAGTTAAAAGTTTGAGAACCAACCCTGATGGGGATGTCTAGTTCTCCATGGACCATCCTTTTAGATCCATCAAAAGCCCTTACAACTATGTCACTTGGCTTCAACACCAGACCTTTGCAATCCAACCAAACTAAGGAACCTTTGGGAAAAACATTTAGAGAGGACCCAATATCCACCAATACATGGGCCAGAGTAGTTCCTTTGCATTCAATGGAGTTTTGAGATTGTTCGACACCAAGAATAATTTAGTCTTAAAATATCCATCGTCGAAAAATAGGACAATTATGACAATGATCAATTTAATAGAAGTTCAATGTTTGAAAATTGTTTGACCACAAGGATAGGTTGTTGTGGCATTTGAAGTTTGGACATTTGAACTTTCGACCACTTAATCAATTGATTACTCAAGATATGGTTACTGGTATTCCAAGTCTTGAGATGCCTGAAAAAAATTTGTGAAGTTTGTTTAGTAGGAAAGCAATCCATAAATTATTTCATTTCAACTATGCCAATGAGATCATCTTTCATACTCAAGATGGTACATTCAGATGAATGTGGTCCATCCTAAGAACATACAATTGGTGGAAACAAATATTGTTTTGTCTGTTGATGAGTTTGGTCGAAAGTTGTGGATCTATGTGATCAAAATGAAAGGACGGAGTATTTGACATCTTTAAGAGATTCAAGATGCTTGTCAAAAATCAGAGTAAGAAAAAGATCAAAGTTCTATAGAGATTCAAGATCTTTGTAGAAGAAATCAAGTTGAAGACATAATTTTGAAGAACATTGATCAAATCCATAGGCCATGCTACATGATCTTGCTTTGTAGGCCTCAATGCTTATGTTTCACTCCATAATTAATTGTTTACACAATGAATTAAGATCTTACCCAAGTATTTAAAGTATTATCCAAGCCAATTTTCCCTTAATGGCACAAAGTTACCATTGCCATTTTAGAAAAGCGAGCTTTATGCAAATTGTCAATGCATTGAGCCTTGTGACCTTTATCTCTGATTGCAAGCAATATCAAAGCATGAATCAAGTCTCTTGCACCCAACAAACATCAGGCCATGCTTGTACTTGAACTTTGGAACCATGAAAATCCATTCAACTTGATTTTTTCATTTTCAACTAAACTATATCATGTTATCTCAACATTTTGGTTACTACAAGATGTCAAACCTCTTCCCTATAAATAAAGAAAATATTTGCAACATAAAGGAAGATATGACCAACCTTAGAACACTCCCAAAACTCTCAAAAACTCAGCACCTGCACACAAGCACAAAACATGGCACATTCTAACTTTAAACACAAAATTTCGAATCCATTTGTGCGTTTTTTGGCCTTTCAATTCACTAAGCTTCCATACACCACATAGGAACTATCCCAGCCCTTAAACCACTTATGTAACTCCTCCTTCCTTATCCACCATTTTCAAAATCCACCATTACAGTTTGACTTGTCCAGAACAGTTGGGCAAGCTACAAGAGATTTTTAAAATTGGAATAGCTTCAGGGAAGTCCAGGCAAGCTTAATCCATCATCAAACCATTTCTGGAAGTCGTGTAGAAGTCATTCGAGTTTCACTCCAAGAGGTAAGTTTTTCAAACTTGGAACTCTTCATTCAAGCATCATTTGTATATACATTATGAAGAAAAGATGTCGATATCATGTTTAGGAAGCTGACCATGTCCATAGTTTTGATTATCTTTGCTTGTACATTGAGAATTTCATCTCTGGTCAGTTAGGTTTTAGTTTTGGTACTGAATAAAATTCATGCTAAGCTTTGATCCAGCTTTTGAAAATTATGTGGTTAGGTTCGTATTCAAATTTTAGGCAGGTTTGATATTTACATTTTTTGATTTGGCTCAGAAATAAAGCTTTTAGAAGCTTGACAATGGAGTAATCATGGCATGCGCACGCAAAGAAGAAGAAGTTGGGCATTTCAAACATTCAGAAATGAGTTCATTTTATATTTAATTGAAGTTATCTTATGAACAGATGAAACAGACCACCCCAGTGGTACAAACAACACGCACTAAAGTCTTGCCGTGTAGAAGGTCATGGGTTCGAGCTCCAGCGAGACCTTTTGTCATATTTCCAAATTTTCTCACTTTTTTTTGTTTGCAGGAAGCGCGCATGGGCCTTCATTGGTTGGGCCTTGACACTTCTGTTTTCTGAACCCCCTGACGTTAATGTTATATCTTTATCTCATTTTATTTAATTTATTATTGCTATTATTATAATTATTTTTATTAATCAAAAGCACCAAAAATATATTTAAATTATTTAGTTTATTTTTATTTAACTTCTTACAATGAAAAAGACCAAAAACATTTTCCTATTTATTTTCTTTTCCTTAACTTAATCTTAATTTTTATTTAGTTTAATTAAATTTCCTTTTAGTTAAATAGGCCAAAAATATTTCTTTAACAAATTCATTTTCTTTTCATTCATGTCTTGCACATTATATTCTTTTCAATTCTTGTACATTATTCAAGTTTCAATATGGTTGTAATAAATAATTAGGTTTAAATTCTTGCAATCCCCATTTGTAAATTTGTACGCCCCATCCCCAAAATGGTTGTAATAGCGTAGGACATTTATTTTCTGTAATTTACCGCTTTTATATGAATGCTAGTAATTAGATTTTGTATGGAAATATAAAATCAATTCTTAGAGAACCCTAATTCAAGATAAAACAAGCATGAAAAAATAAACACTTGCACACTTACACCTCTAGGGTTAAATCCACTTGTTGCCTTGAGAGAATAGTCATAATATGCATGTGAGACATCTTAGAAAAAATAATAAAAAATACAAGATCATAGTCCCTCGATGACGCTTCGAATGTTGCCTTCAAATGGTCTTAGTCCCTCAAGAGAAATACTAAGATATCTCACAACATTGATATTCATGACTATACGATAACCCACGCTCGTCCATTTACATCTAAAGATAAGGCTTCTTACCAATCAATAGTAAGATAGCAATGTCAAAGGAAGAGAGACATAAACAAAAGACTTTTAAGTAGGTAGAACGTTCTTAGTTGCTTGCTCACAATCCATCTTCAAAACAAATATCTTTTCAAACACACTAAACGCTTTCAAAAACATGAAATATTTTCAAAAGTATAACACTTTGTATGGATTCTTATAGGGACGAGAATCATTACAAAGTTTGCCTAAACGATGGAGCTTTTCAAAAATACTTTCAAAACCCACCCCAAATGCATTTCAAACAAAGCAATTTCAATGGTGATCTAGCAAGAAACTAAGAGCCCATAAATAACTGTGGATGAAAAGGGTGCTAACACCTTCCCTTTTCATAACCCACCCCCAGAACTCAATAAAATATCTCAAAGGTCTTTCCTGTTCTTTTCACCCTTTCCTTATTGGATAAAAGAAAAGTCGGTGGCGACTCTTGCTATCCGCAACAATTGCGATAAAACATAAAACACCCTAGTCAGTTCTCCCACCGTATTACACCAAGCTAGCCTTCAACAAGTGTTGCAAGGCTTGAGATAACGACATGTTAATCCTTGTGAATTTTCTTCTTGGACCTTAGGTCTTTGATGATTGGCTTGTTGTGGTTGTCTTTGAGTAGAGGGTTGATTGGAGATCAAAACAGCATTGACAGATTGACGGTGGTCTTTCTTGACATGGCCTCTTGACCCATACACGACATTAGTTTCTTTTTTACCAGTAAAAGGTTTCTTCATAATATTTGATGTAGAGGCAGAGGCTATGGGAATTTTTCCACTTTTAATACTGCTCTCAACTCTTTCACCAGTCAAGATTAACTCGGTGAAACTAGATGATGAGCTCCCATTTAACAAGTTGAAAAATGGTCCAGTCAATGTCCCCATGAACATATCCACCAACTCCCTATAAATCAATGGTGGTTGCACCCTACCTGCCAGGTCCTTCCATTTCTACGTGTATTCTTTAAAGCCTTCATTGGAACCCATGGTCATTCCTTGTAACTGTACTCTAGTGGGCGCCAGATTGGCATTGTATTGATATTGACGATAGAAGGCGGTGGCCAGGTCTTCCCATGTATAGATGTTTGATCCCTCTAACTGGAAAAACCACTCCAATTGAGTCCCAAACAGACTCTCTTGAAAGAAGTGCACCCACAAATTCTTATCAATGGTATGCAGTTGAATTTTACAGACGTAAGATCTCAAGTGAAGTTTTGGGCACGAAACTCCATCGTACTTGGAAAAAACTGGAATCTTGAATTTGTGGGGGATTGCCACCCCAGGAACCAAACCCAAATCACCAAAATCTAGGCCAGGCACAACTTGAACTTCCATAGCCTTCAATCTGTCCTCCAGTTGCTTATACTTGTCTTCGGTCGATGGATATTGTTCGTCAAAAAAGTCCTCATCCTCAGAGATTGGATTGTTACCACCCCCAACATGGGTCCTCCTTGCGTCTTCAACCTGATTCTCATCCTCCTCGAAGGAGTCTTCTACCACTTGAACTTGTCGAACAGGGCCCTTGAATCTCTTCCCCGTGTTGATTAAATCCTTCTTCTTGGTCTACTTTTTTGCAACCAGAAGTGACATCAGTTCTTGCTTCCCTTTGGCCAAGTTGAGCAAGGTTTCTTGAAATTGAGAATTTTGTGTCTGCAAGTCCTTCATTGTCTGCTCGAGATCCATCTTACTGAAATAAACAGTAGAAAGATGAGGAAACCTGTGTCGTAAAACCTGCTTATGTTATGATGCATGTAATGTGAATGCAAATGTTTTCAATGACCTTTGAGATTTAAATTTGTTTAAACAAAGGAGGAACAACCATTAATTATATTAATAAACTCAAACAGTTACAAAAGATGCCTCTTGGACTTACAATAGAAGAAGAAAAAATAATACAAAATAAACTCCTAAAACAAAAAGGACTCAAGTTTCCCACGAGCGCATCTTCTTTGGTGCAATGTAGGAGTTCAAACTTTGCTCTTCATGAAGCTGTCTCGTAAGCTCCAAAACCTTCTTCTCGCTTGAGTAGAATTGGGCTTCAAAGGTGTCTCGCTCCCCTTTGAGTTGAATCCACAATTTTTGCAACTCCTCGAGGGTAGTAGGCATGTCAAGATGAAGAGTAGTGTAGGGAACATCTCCTTCGGCAATAGGCCCCATGGTGATAGGTAAGATGGCAGGGTATGGAATCATGAGGCTTTGGACACGAGCTCGCACCCACTTAAGATAAGGCTCTAATGGAATAGATTTCTTATGCCCCAAAGTTTTTCTATCAACTTTGTTCACCATGCCCCAAGCTCGTACAAATCTTTGACGATAACCTTGGAGATCATTCTTATAGTCAAACATAATTCCTTCAACAAGTGAGTCATGAGGGCCATCCCTCCGAGCATGCCTAAACTGTCGTAGAGCCAAACAAGGATTATAGGTGATACCTCCTCTAATTCCAAAGAGAGGTACATTATGAAATTCCCCATAATGATCAATGAAGGTGACATCCTCCAAAGATCGATAACACCAATGGGTATCCGAGTGCGAGAGTGATATCAACCTTTGAGACAACTCGTGCCTTGCTCATTCTTCAAAACAGACCGAGGTAGGTGCGAAATAAACCACCTAGCCAACAAAGGAGTGAAACACATAATAATTCCCCTTCTTTTCATGGTGCGAGTGTTAAGAGAATGCAAGATATCTCCAAGTAAAGTAGGCACCGGGTTACGAGATAGAAAAAATTTGACTGCATTCATATTTATGAGTTGGTTCGGGTTAAGAAATAGTATCATCCCTTATATGAGAAGAGCCAACACTTCTTCAAAAGATTGCAAATCTAAAGCATCCCAAAATTGTTGAGCCTTCTCAAACAGAAATTTGGCTAGAAAACCTTTAATACCACTTATTGTTTCCCAATTTGCCATAATGTCAGACCATTGCAAATGTAAAAGCTAAAGCAATCTCCTCAGGTCTTGGGTCTTTCTCAATACTGGTGAAGGGTAATTGATCAAGAATAGGGACTCCCAATAGTTTATAAAACTCCTCCATGGTAGGAACCAATTGGTAATCAGGAAATGTAAAGCACTGGTGTTTAGGGTCAAAGAATTGAAAGAGTACCCCCATCATTTGTTCTTCAAAATCTGAGGTAGCCAAATTGATGAGACGACCAAATTTCTTAGTGAACAGAGAATCATGAGGAACCCTTGATGCTAACTCCTTGAGTTGAGGAGGCACTTTCACAAATCCGATTCAAATAATGTTTCTACAAATGGAATCCATGTCCTACAAAACAGACAAAGATAATTCCCAAGTTCCTTGAAATGGTTAGTGCAAATGCTATGGTATGATGTCATGATGTTATGTACGAATAAACATATACAAACAAAGAAAACAAGTCTTTAGGTTTAGGATTGCATGAGGTTTCATAGGTAAGTACCCTCTTGAAGTTTAGTTGGTTCAACATGTCCTTGAAAGTAATCAGGTTTTAGGGAATCTCAATATCACTGATCTTTCTTAATTGGGTATTGTCTTGGCACAATCAATCTTTTCTTACGGCTGAAATATCTCAAAAGTCTGATCTCAATGAGCATAGTATCAAGTATCAACCAATTTTCAACTTTCCACCAAAACCGGCTATCTCACTACTTCCTAATGTCCAAGTTGTTCAATTAAAGGTTCTAAGGTCGGTTAGTGCTTTATGACGCCACACAACGACCCCGTATTCTCCTTAACTCAACACAAAGGATACCGGTACCCAAAAATGTGTCACACTAATGTAGCTATTGTTTGAACCATATCGGTCTACACTGTACAGTCTCCACAATCTTTTCTACTTACCTAATAATGTTCCCAGATCCGGGTAGAGGATCAATACAAACCCAAACAAGGAACCAAAATGTAAAGCAAACAAATCAAATAATGAAAGTGATTAAATATGATCTAGCTCTAAGGTAACCCCACTTTTACTCTTCTTCCCCGGCAGAGTCGCCAGTTCTGTAATACGGTGGAGAACTGACTTAGTTATTTTGCGTTTTATTGTGATTGTTGCGGATAGCAATAGTCGCTACCTGCTTTTCTTTAATCCAATAAAGGAAAGGGTTAAAAGAACAGGAAATACCTTTTGAGATATTTTCTTGAGTTCAGGGGGTAGGTTATGAAAAGGAGAGGTGTTAGCAACCTTTTCATCCGTAGTTATCTACGGGCTCTTAGTTGCTAGCTCACTTTGAAAATGCTTTATTTGAAATGTATTTGTGATAGTTTCAAAAGTATTTTTGAAAAGTGCCTTTGTTTAGGAGAACTTTGTAATGATTCTGGTCTCTATAAGAATGCATACAAAGTGTTGACTTTTGAAAATATTTCATGGAAAAGTGTTGGTGTATTTGAAAGATGTTGTTTTGAAGATGTTGTGAGCAAGCAACTATAAACATTCTACCTACTCAAAAAATATTTGTTCATTTCCTCCTCCTTTAGATAGTGTTATATTACCATTAGTTTGTAAAAAACCTTATCATTAGATGTGAGAGATAGGCGTGGGTCATCATACAGTCATAGAAGGAAACTTGTAAGATGTTTTAGCAATTTGTCATAAGGGTCTAAGATTGTTTATTGGAGGTAACATTGAAGGATCATCGAGGGACTACAATCTTTTAATTGAGGTTTTTTTGCTAAAGCATCTCACGTTCGAGGGACATGACTGTTTTAATCTAAGGCAACAAGTGTGAGTTAACCCTAGAGGTGCATGTGTGCAAAGTGTATTATTTTCATTTAATTGTCTTGAATTAGGGTTATCTGTTTGTTTGATTTTATGTGTTTCCATACAAACCCTAATTACTAGCATTTATATTTAAAGCGATAAATTGCGGAAATGTGAAATTCTACGCCATTACATCATTTGGGAATAGGGGTACAAATTTACAAATGAGGGATGGCAAATAATTAAAACATAATTACTATTACAACCGTATTGAATTTAAATGAATAATGTACAAAAATATAAAGATACGGTACAAAGAAAGAATAAATTGTTTTATTTTTAGTTTAAGTTTTTGTTATGAAGTTTTTTGACCTAATTAAGAAAGAAAAATAATTAAATGATTTAAGAAAATTAAACCTAAACTAATTAAGAAAAGAATTTAGATTTTATTAAGAAAACAAGTTATTTATGGTTTTATGAAAAGGTATTAATTTAATTAAACTAGTATAAAAAGTTAATTAATTAAAAATCTTATGTTCTAAATTAATTTTAATGAAAATAAAATAAACCTAAGTCTAAATATTAATTTAATTAAAAAATAAATTTGTTAAATAGATAGTTTTGGTCCTTTTTTTCTAAAATAAATAAAAAAATGCTAAATACCTAAATAAATAAAAATATTTTTGGTATTTTTGGTTAGTGTGATACGGTGGGAAAGAGAACTGACTGTTTTGTAATGTTGGTTCGCGTTTTGCATTTGTTTTCGCAAAATGTCGCGGTGAGCAAGAGTCGTCACCGTCTTTTATTTTATCCAACAAGGAAAGGACAAAAGCACGGAAAAATTCCTTTTTGAGATATTTCTCGGGTTCGGGAGGTAGATTATAGAAAGGGAAGGTGTTAGCACCCTTTCTATCCGTGGTTATCCATGGGCTCTTAGGTACTTGCTCATTGTGTTTTCAAAAGTTTGCTTCTCTTTGTGTTTGTGGGTTTGAAAAGTGTTTTTGTTTGAAAGGAGTGTAAGTGAGAAAAGTTTTGTTTTGTTTTTAAAAGGAGCAAGTACTTAAGAACCATCTACCTACTCGAAAAAGGAATTAATCTGTACAAATGTCCTTTAGACAATACTATCCCACTATTGAGGAGTAGGTAGCACCGTCGTTGGAGTTTAAGGGTCAATTCGATTAAGGGATGTGTGGTCACTAAAGCAATGTTAGGACGCCTTAGCGATAACCCTAATGTCTTAGATCATTTTATCCGAGGCAACCGTTTTGAGGCGACTATGATCTTGGGACAAGAGGACGACCCCTAAAACTTCCTATACTCAATGACCACGTTCGAAGGCAACCAAGTGAGGTGTACCCTAAGAGTGGCATGTGCAAGTGTGTTATTTCGGTTAATTTATCTTTGTACATGTTATGGGTGAGCTATGTTGATTTTAAGTTCATACATTGGATTTTGTCATGCATTCCCTATTATCAAACATCTAACATTGTATAGTTGCGGAAATTAAATTTGTGGAAATTAAATCTATACTATTACAGGGCGTCGGGTATTTACATCGCCAAAAACAAACCCTTTAATTTAAATTGCGGAAAGTAAAATAAAGCAATAAATAATTAAAGTCCTAATTAAAAGCTATTACATACTGGAAGCAATTACAATATTGGATAAAAATAATACGCGTGCGAGAAATTAAAACGGCGCATTTTTAGGGTTTTGACCCTTTTTTATTAAAGAAAAGATTTTTGCTTATTTTTTGAATTAAATGGGATTAAATAAAATGAACAATTAAATTAATTTAAATAATGAAAGTATTTTTGGATTTTTTTTTGAGTTTTTTAAGGAAATAAAATAAAATTGATTAAAAATATTAAAAACCTAATTCTACATTAGTTTTAATTTATTGCAAAAAATATTAAATGTTTAAACCTATTTAAAACTAAGTTAGTTGATTAATATTTATTTACAAAAATAATGAAATTAATAAAAATAATATTTTTGTTTTCTGATTTTATAAATAAAATTATTAATTTGTTAGTGAAATAAATAATAATTATCAAAATAATTAAATAAAAGAAATATAAAAAGAAAAAGAAATAAACCAAATGGGGGGGGGGGGGGGGGGTGATGGGCCTGATTTGAATGTGAAAATAGCAATTCCAAGCCCATTTACTACAAGCCTGTTTTGACTTTCCAGATCACCCACGCGTGTGTTGACTTGGATGTATGGTGGACTTGCAATCTGGACCATCAGATTTGGCTTGAAGGCCATCTGGCGTCTGGATCTTTGAGGCATATGGTGTGCTACACTTTGGGAAATCACATAGAATCACCTGAAGAAAAATTAAACAAATGTTTTGGGGGACCTGGGATTCGAACCCAGGTCCCATGATACTTTGACTTAGTGTGCTTACCAACTCAACCATTGTGCTTGTTTGTTATTAGGATACGTGACAATTATTATATTCAAAACAAAGCATTATGCCTGAAATAAATAAAAAAACAAGCGCGAATATTTTAAATGGACCAATCAGGGGAAGACACCTAGTCGTCTTCTCCACAGGTTTTCTAGTTTATTTCCTGCGGATTTGAATCTGTAGCAAAATCCCTGGCTACCTTCTAAAATCATCTGTAGGCCATGGAAACGAGTTTTAAGAACATCATCATGATCGTCTCTCTTCCCTGAACACAACCATGGCCGTTATTTGCCCCAATTGTTCCTGCACAACAAACGCCTAAATGCAAACCTCCAAAACCCTATGTTCGGGTATTGTGATATAGCTCATGAAAACAAAATCAACTGATACAGAAAGCTTAGAAATTGAATGGCAAGCAGGATTATACAAAAATTTGGCAAAAGGATGTAAGAAAATGGATTCACGATTCCATGTACAGGGCTATGTTTGTGGACACTTACAGTGCAATTCAGGTGACGAAAGGGCTTGGTTTTGATGCCTATCGCTTCAGTGGATTGCAGGCAATGAGATAGCGTTGAGTTTTTGGACTGAATTCGCCTCCAACCAAGATTTTGATCTCACACTTTTTCAAGCTTTTTTCAATTTTAGTTTGGCCGTTTCTGTCACTTTTTTTGGTCGTGTCTCTTGTATGTCTATGTTGTATATGTATCAAGCAAGCAATTAGGTTAAATCTTGGGCTTCCAATCTTTGTGTATTGATGATTTGAGATTTGATTTTATTCTCCATTAACAAAGCTTCCAAAAATGTCCAAATCTGATATTTTGTGCATAATAAGGCTTGATACGAATTTGATTATGTGCATCATGATAATTGAAAGCTGTATAAATCAAAAAGATCTTATTCCATCAATTTTTGGATTTTATTTGGATTAATATTGATTTAAAATGAATTAATTCGATAAAAATCAAATAAAATAGAAAAATAAATGAATGGCCATGAAATTTAAGATAGGACACGTGTGTGGTGTGACAAAATCAAATCAAGTGGAAAAAAGTGGGCCCTTTTGTCAAAAATTGGTGTTTTGAGGATAGTTGACTTTTGGCACTTTTGGAAAAATACCCAACTTCAACCATGCATAACTTCTTCAATTTTGAACTTTTGGATGTGTTCTTGGACTTTTTAGAAACCTTGAGATGTCATCTAACCAACACTTTTGGTTTCGTATCACTTTGATATTCCATGCTCAAGTTATAAGCTTTGGAAAAAAAGGTATTTTTGTTGACTTTCAAAAATGACCTATAATGTCCAAATTTGTAACTTTTTGTGAGAGCATTTCTTGATCTTCGGGTGTGTAGATGGATTGTAGGAAATTGAATCCCATTCAAAATGAGCTTTGGATGGGTCATTTCTCATAAAGTATGAGAACGTTATGCTTGGTCAAAGTTGAGTTGACTTTTCCTACAAAATCCTAATTTAGCAACTTTTGAATCTTTATGAATCTTGAGCAATCCTTGATGAATCATGATCAAACCTTGATCAAATGATGAATTATCCTTAAAAATGAGAATGTTGACAAAAAATATTGAAGTTTGACTGTATTTGGGACACAGTTGACTTTTGCCCTAGCATAGTCGACTTTTGGACCTTTTGAGCAATTGACTGACCAAACTTCCTCTGCAAGGCTTGAAATTTGACATGGATGGTCTTATGAAAATTTTAGGATATTGGGGAGAACTTGAGGTCATCTGGATGCAAGGACCTTGATGCAACACAAAACCCTAATTTTGAATTGACTGCCTTAGGAGGTGATTTGACTGTCCAATTCTTGAGCCAACTTGAGTCACTTGGAGATTATTCTTGACATGTCTTGAGAAATATGGGAGGGAAAATTTTGGGGTACAACAGCTGCCCCTGTTCATTTTTCTTAAACCTGAGGATATAGATTAGCTTTCGAGCCTTTCGTGATCCGAAGGTGGAAGATAATTGAACACTAGAGTGCTCAGAAATTTGCACTCGCATGGTGTAGTATCAGCATTGTGATGTCAGGAATGGGCTTACAAATGCAATTTGGAGATTGTTGGTAGGAGGATGGGCTTACAGATGCCATCTGCAGGAGTGTCGATCGCATAAGAGATTCCTTAGCGAGAACTTGCATACCTATTTTTGTAGAAGATTCTGCTGGGGAAGCCTAACTTTTGTTGAGATTTAGGATCTTGCCTGTACTTCAACTGAGAGAATACCTCGGCTGAGTCTTAAGAACATGTCCATAATTGGGGGGGGAACATCTTCATCAAGATCTAGGAATTGTCTGGTCTTCAACGGAGTATACCATTGAAATTAGAGAACTCGTCCACACTATGACAGAGGAAAACATCAAGATCTAGGAACTGACTAGTGCTCAACGTAGTATGCCGTTGAGGTTATAGAACTCGTCCACACTTTGACGTAGGGAAACATCTTCATCAAGATCTAGGAACTTGTATGGTCTTCAACGGAGTATACCATTGAAACTAGAGAACTTGTCCATACTATGACGGAGGAGAACATCAAGATCTAGGAACTGACTAGTGCTCAACATAGTATACCGTTGAGGTTATAGCACTCATCCACACTATGATGTAGGGAAACATCTTCATCAAGATCTAGGAACAGTCTGGTCTTTGACGTAGTATACCGTTGAAATTAGAGAACTCGTCCGCACCACGACAGAGGAAAACATCAAGATCTAGGAACCGACTAGTGCTCAACGTAGTATACCGTTGAGGTTATAGCACTCGTCCACACTTTGACGTAGGGAAACATCTTCATCAAGATCTAGGAACTTGTCTGGTATTCAATGGAGTATACCATTGAAACTAGAGAACTTGTCCACACTATGACGGAGGAGAACATTGATAATGAGAAAACATATCGTATATTAACATACCTTTTACCGATTTTATATTTTATTAAGTCGTCTAACCCCCGAATATTCCAAGAATTATTTGTCTTTTTGCAGGTATAACACTTGTCGACTCAAACCGATGAAAAAGGACAACATGAAGAAGGCTAGACGAAAAACAAAGAGAAAAAGAATTAAAAAAACACAAAGTTGGGACTTCTGGATAGGTGATGGTCGTCACGTCCTTGTGACGGGCGTAACACCCCACAACATAAGGAAACGCTCGTCACACACACCTGACGAGCGTAAGGCACCACTTCAGCGTGTAACGACCGTCACCCACCTGTGACGACCGTCACGCGCGTGAAGGAGGACGTTACGCATGGATTGAAGATGTGGGCGTGAAGGGCAGACTAGTTTTCCCTGTTTCTACTGAATCTCCTATTTTATTGCCACCACTATTACTGCTCCTACAATTTCTCCACGAAGACTTCATCAAGAATTCAAAATTAAACTGTTGATTTTTCCTGCTATATATATGAGTACCAAGGCACAGTCCAAGGGTCGAAGAATTTTCTACAGACCAAATTTATATTCTTTTGCAATTATTTTCCATTTCCTTGTTTTGGAATATTGTTTTCACGTTCCTGTAATTTTCATTTCAAGTTTTAGTTTCTAGTTTTAAGTGTTAATTCTTCTTTCAAGAATTAACACGAATCATTTGCTGCAAGTCAAGCCCGAAGATTGGATTACTGTAATACCTCAAGATTACCATAGCAACTTTGATTCCAGGTTTTTTATATTGCAATTATTATTCATTCAGTTTTTATAATATGCCAATTATTGCGATGAATTATATTTTGAACTGTATTGCTGTTAAGTTAATTATGTCTGGCTAAATTATTAATACCGGTATGTGACCGTAAGAACTGAAAGAATTCAATGATACCTTGGCCAAAAATATTTATAAAACAATTTCTGGTTTCCAATTTCCAAGATTAATTTAAATATCCTTGTCACGAGAGTGAGAGGTTAATTAACACGATTTTGCCACGAGAGTGGGAAATTAATTAAGGCAAGAACCTGCATGCGAGAGCTGGGGTTCAACCCAGATAGTGGTAACGAAGCATTGATTTTTAAATACACGAGAGTGTTTTAATAAATTAATTAAATTCAAATTGTTTTCAAAAAATGTTATTAAATTTAAAGTGCATCCACTAGGTTTAGTAGCATGACTTATTTCATAAACACGAGAGTGTATGTCTCAGGTTTTTAAACAATTAGCTTTTACCGAAATACTTTATAGGCCAAGCGATTCACCGAATTCCCTAAGTCCGATTATCACATACCGGTATAATTAGTACTATTACTTTTAATTAAACCGTTCCCCCAAAAATCGAATATTCATCGCTTAGTTAGACAAACTGTAGCATTAGATCGTATGCGATTGATCCTCAGTCTCTGTGGGTTCGATAATCTTTTAAAACTAGAACGACTGAACTGTATACTTGCAGTTAGTATCCCGACAGACTTATAAAGTCTCGATCAAGTTTTTGGCGCCGTTGCCGGGGACTGATTAATCAATTAAGTACGGTCCTTTTGTTGCACGTTTAGACTAGGCAACAGAAACCCTCTTTCGATTTGTATGCCAAATACTCACTCCCGAAGCGAGTCTTTGCATCTACGAATCTTGTCCCAATTACTATGTATCACCCAAATTTTTTCTACAACCCCCACTCTGAGTATTTCGAGGAATCACAAGAATTCCATAAATCCGACCTCGAAATACTATTGGAGAATTTCAATGCATCACAGACTCATTCTCACCCGAATTACCTTTCCAACTATCAATCCCAAAATTTTGAGGAATCGAAAGAATATTATAGATCCAACCAAACTTATCCTCAACCAAATTTCCCCTACAATCACTACACCCAATATTTCGAGGAGACGCAAGTATCCTATAAATCCGACCTCGAAATATTAATGGGAAATTTTAATGAAATATCAATGATGACAAAGCGCTTTACGGAAACACAAAATGCGACTCTAACTCAATTTGAAGAATCAGAAGAATCGCATGGTTTCGACTTCGAAGCATCAATGGAGGATTCCGACACGACGCTAATTCACTCTAGGGTAGAATCTCTGATGGAGCACTTTGTAAAGACACAAACTGTCCAGAACGAAGAGTTTAGAAAACAAAGTCTTGAAAACAGTGAAAACCTTAGGCAACTGACCACTGTGGTTGACTCGCTCGCGACCCACAACATAGCCTTAGAGACCCAAATCTCCCAGCTTGAACAAAACCCTCTAGGACCCTTCCCTGAGGAGAAATTGGATGTTGTAACAACCAGTAGTGAAAAACAAGTTGAAAATCCTAAGGAGAGCGATAATGAGGTTGAGGAGAGTGATGATGTGGATGAGGAGAGTTCAGACGAGGAAAGAGTAAAGATTAAGAAAAATCCTCCAACACCATCTAAAAGGGAGGTTGTAGAAGAGGTAGAAAAGGGAGAACTTATTGTTATGCCTCACCCCTATACCCCACCTTTTCCTTTCTCGAAAAGTTTTATGGAAGCTCAGATAGACTCCAAATCTAAAACGTATGTGGAGGTATTGGAAAATATCCACACCAATGCACCCTTGTTTGAAGTCTTGCATAAAAAGAGAAAATTAGAGGACCATAAAACTAGGGATACTATAAGCGTTAAGAGGGTAAGGTTAACCTTTGAGGTGGTGGATGAAATCACTAAGCCCAAACTTGAAAATTTGATACTTAGGATAGATCCAGAACCACCACCACAAGTTCAAAAGAATGAACCACCCCACAGAAGAAAGAAAAGAAAAGGTGAGGGATATGTGAGATGGCTTGATAAGTGGCCATGGAAAATGACAACTACTAAAAGTTCAACCGAGGAGTCATCCTCGAGAGAACCACCATGAGTGCTTGCACTCCTGTTCACCAGACTTATGATGTTAAACAAAGTGTTGCGTGGGAGGCGACCCATCTGTTTGTTTCTTTTTGTTTTTGTCTTTAACTTTCTATTCCATTTCTATATTCATTTTCTTTTAAAGCATTATTTTCATTATTTTCTTTTTCATCTTTTCTAAAAACATTTTATACAACTGTTGCTGATTTTCAATCAACTTTACAGGTTTTCTGAAAAAGTCTTTTTCTATCCTACCTTCTCCCCTGATTTGCTTTCCCCCTTTGCTATTTACTATGGAAACCACTTTTAGAGGCAGGAACCAAATGAGGAGGTTTGAGGAATTATCACACAGAAATATTGGTATAACCTTATATTATGATGAACCACCAATGGACACTTTAGGCATTAAGGATAGTGTCCATTATCTGTTTAGCCGGCTGGGGTGGAAAAAGCCCACATTAAATCTAGGTTTGTTACATATCGCGAGCTCACCCTTGAGTTTCTGAGCTCTTTAGTTCATATACCCGAGTGCGGTTTCGGAACTAGAAAGGGATTTATAGCCTTCGGGTTGTTTGGTATTGAATTTTCTTATACCCATAAAGAATTAGCCAACCTTCTAGGATTCCCTTGCGGACCTTTTGCATTTTCTACCACCCAGGCAGAGTTAATGGATTTTGAGCTAGACTACTTTTGGGGGACTTAAACCGGGAACTACCACCCTGAGCAGGATAGCATGGATAATAATGAAATACACAACCCTGCTATCCGCTATTTCCATAAGATTCTAGCACATACCATTTTCAGAAAAGAACAGAACCGCACTGCCGTATCTAAAGATGAGATATTTTTGCTGCAGTGTATGACCCAGGGCCGACCTGTAAATGCAATGCCATTCTTAATGCAGACATTTACCCATATTGCCGAGAACCCTAGCGAGCCAATCATCATAGGAGGCCTTGTTACCATGATTGCTAACGCCCTCGGACTTAGATACCAGCTACGTAGGTGCACACAATTTGTTTCAATCCGCCCTATAAACATTGATTTTTGTTTCCACCTACGAATAATAGGTAACCTAGGTCCTGCACCCTTCGATTACTTGATAAGGGACGAAGTAGTCACGGTATTTACACTTCCTAACCATGCCAAAACAAGTGCCCAAAATCGCGACAATTGGTTGTAGGAGCTTAACCCTCCCGACCACCCTTCGACACCTGAGACACCCCAATCCTACCAAGTTTATGATACCACAATGTCTGATGAGAGTGACCCCGAGACCCCTCCTGGTTACCATGATGGTAACAATATCATAGAGGAAGTTGATTCCCCTGCAATAACAAAAGGGGAATATGCTTAAAATTTGAATAAAATCTTTTCTACGCTGGATGTTTATCATACGGACATCAATGGAATCAAGAACGAGTTGAAGGGTATGCGTATGGACGTGATAAGCTTAACTGATATAACTGTGGAACCGTTTTCTCACATACATGCAGCTTTCGAAGACTTGAAGACGCGACTGGGATGAAGCAGCAGAATCAGCACTTATTTTTACCTTGTATTTTATGTTTCTAGGCAGTTTATGATTTCATTTTAAACAAGTCTACTTTTTACAGTTTTTAAATGAGCGCAGCGCTTGAAAGAAGACAGCAGGAGCAATATGAGTATCTATGCGCTCAAAACACTCAAATCTTGACTGGGCATCGGAACATGAATGAGAGGTTGGATGAGGCCCTGTCAGAGCTTAATTCCTTAAGGATGGACGTTAGCACCCTTGGTTTCCAAGATACTGACACAGAAGCCACTCCTACCAGACGCTCTCGCACCAGGAGTAGAGGACGTGGTCACTAGTAGTTTTTCTTTATTTTCTATGTAGTTTACTTTTTTCTGTTTCATTTCCTTTCTGTTTGTTTTTGTAATTGTACTTCCCCGCCTATATACCGCAACATTGAGGACAATGTCGAATTTAGTGTGGGAGAGGTACCTTTCCATCTTTTATAAACTAGTAAATTTTTACGATATGTCTCGATTCAAATTCTTCGCTTTATTTAGCCATACTGAAAATTTTTATCTTCGCATTAGCCCGACATACCTATTTTAACGAAATCCCAGTTGAGGAAGCCAAAAACGACATAACAAGATCGATACGGTTCTGTCACCATAGACTTCCTACTTACGCGATCCGTTTCAATAACCATTATACCGATATCTGGAGTTCCAAGTCCTAGAAGTAACCCCTAGTATTTTATACTAGCAGTCAGCACCGTCTTGACACAAACCACGTGGAGAATCGATGAATATAAGTGTTTGATGCCTGATTCTAAAAATATCCTTCCTATCTCGCTACTAAAAGAAAAGAAAACTTATGTACCAAAATATACGGGCACATATAAGAGCTGAGCAAATAATGAAGGAATCCAGTGTTGGTTGGTTCAGAGGTATCTGGTTTTGAACTCGGTAGGGCGTGCTTCGGCCCGATCCCCCACAACCTCCAATTTGGATAACATATGTAGGGTTGCCACATTCATGTACCAGACCCCGTGCTAAAGGATCAAAGTCACTAACCGGTTACTCCACTACGTGCGTGCTAAGGCAAAGGGCTTAATGTGATTGCGCCAGAACGAAACCGGGTGAAATAGATACGAGGAACTCCGGGCGGAGTTATAACGGAACTGTTGGATAGCTCGTTTAAAATGGAAGTCTACGAGTAAGCTTATTGCTTGCGTCATTAGTGTATCTTTAGTGTTTTACTCAAGTATTGGCCGAACCAACAAGGATTTCCCGAAACCACTTTAAAAATCCAAGGTATGTCTTGCTTATGCGCTTGACGAAAACTTGTCCGACCTTTCGAATGACTATTTGCTTGAGGACAAGCAAAGGTTTAAGTATGGGGGAATTTGATAACGAGAAAACATATCGTATAATTAACATACTTTTTACCGATTTTATATTTCATTAAGTCGTCTAACCCCCGATTATTCCAAGAATTATTTGTCTTTTTGCAGGTATAACACTTGTCGACTCAAACCGATGAAAAAGGACAACATGAAGAAGGCTAGACGAAAAACAAAGAGAAAAAGAATTAAAAAAACACAAAGTTGGGACTTCTGGATAGGTGAGGGTCGTCACGTCCCTGTGACGGGCGTAACACCCCACAACATAAGGAAACGCTCGTCACACACACCTGACGAGCGTAAGGCACCACTTCAGCGTGTGACGACCGTCACCCACCTGTGACGATCGTCACGCGCGTGAAGGAGGACGTTACGCATGGATTAAAGACGTGGGCGTGAAGGGCATACTAGTTCTCCCTGTTTCTACTGAATCTCCTATTTTATTGCCACCACTATTACTGCTCCTACAATTTCTCCACGAAGACTTCATCAAGAATTCAAAATTAAACTGCTGATTTTTCCTGCTATATATATGAGTACCAAGGCACAGTCCAAGGGTCGAAGAATTTTCTACAGACCAAATTTATATTCTTTTGCAATTATTTTCCATTTCCTTGTTTTGGAATATTGTTTTCACGTTCCTGTAATTTTCATTTCAAGTTTTAGTTTCTAGTTTTAAGTGTTAATTCTTCTTTCAAGAATTAACACGAATCATTTACTGCAAGTCAAGCCCGGAGATTGGATTACTGTAATACCTCAAGATTACCATAGCAACTTTGATTCCAGGTTTTTTATATTGCAATTATTATTCATTCAGTTTTTATAATATGCCAATTATTGCCATGAATTATATTTTAAACTGTATTGCTGTTAAGTTAATTATGTCTGGCTAAATTATTAATACTGGTATGTGACCGTAAGAATTGAAAGAATTCAATGATACCTTGGCCAAAAATATTTATAAAACAATTTCTGGTTTCCAATTTCCAAGATTAATTTAACTATCCTTGTCACGAGAGTGAGAGGTTAATTAACACGATTTTGCCACGAGAGTGGGAAATTAATTAAGGCAAGAACCCGCATGCGAGAGCTGGGGTTCAACCCAGATAGTGGTAACGAAGCATTGATTTTTAAATACACGAGAGTGTTTTAATAAATTAATTAAATTCAAATTGTTTTCAAAAAGTGTTATTAAATTTAAAGTGCATCCACTAGGTTTAGTAGCATGACTTATTTCATAAACACGAGAGTGTATGTCTCAGGTTTTTAAACAATTAGCTTTTACCGAAATACTTTATAGGCCAGGCGATTCACCGAATTCCCTAAGTCTGATTATCGCATACCGGTATAATTAGTACTATTACTTTTAATTAAACGGTTTCCCCCAAAAATCGAATATTCATCGCTTAGTTAGACAAACTGTAGCATTAGATCGTATGCGATTGATCCTCAGTCTCTGTGGGTTCGATAATCTTTTAAAACTAGAACGACTGAACTGTATACTTGCAGTTAGTATTCCGACAGACTTATAAAGTCTCGATCAAACATCAAGATCTAGGAACTGACTAGTGCTCAACGTAGTATACCGTTGAGGTTATAGCACTCATCCACACTATGACATAGGGAAACATCTTCATCAAGATCTAGGAACTGTCTGGTCTTCAACGTAGTATACCGTTGAAATTAGAGAACTCGTCCACACTATAACGGAGGAAAACATCAAGGTCTAGGAACCGACTAGTGCTCAACATAGTATACCGTTGAGGTTATAGCACTCATCCATACTATGACATATGGAAACATCTTCATCAAGATCTAGGAACTGTCTGGTCTTCAACGTAGTATACCGTTGAAATTAGAGAACTCGTCCACACTACGACAGAGGAAAATATCAAGATCTAGGAACCAACTAGTGCTCAACGTAGTATACCGTTGAGGTTATAGCACTCGTCCACACTTTGACGTAGGGAAACATCTTCATCAAGATCTAGGAACTTGTCTGGTCTTCAACGGAGTATACCATTTAAACTAGAGAACTTGTCCACACTATGACGGAGGAGAACATCAAGATCTAGGAACTGACTAGTGCTCAACGTAGTATACCGTTGAGGTTATAGCACTCATCCACACTATGACGTAGGGAAACATCTTCATCAAGATCTAGGAACTGTCTGGTCTTCAACGTAGTACACCGTTGAAATTAGAGAACTCGTCCACACTATAACAGAGGAAAACATCAAGATCTAGGAACCGACTAGTGCTCAACGTAGTATACCGTTGAGGTTATAGCACTCATCCACACTATGACATAGGGAAACATCTTCATCAAGATCTAGGAACTGTCTGGTCTTCAACGTAGTATACCGTTGAAATTAGAGAACTCATCCACACTATGACGGAGGAAAACATCAAGATCTAGGAACCGACTAGTGCTCAACAAAGTATACCGTTGAGGTTATAGCACTCGTCCACACTTTGACATAGGGAAACATCTTCATCAAGATCTAGGAACTTGTCTGGTCTTCAACAGAGTATATCATTGAAACTAGAGAACTTCTCCACACTATGACGGAGGAGAACATCAAGATCTAGGAACTGACTAGTGCTCAACGTAGTATACCGTTGAAGTTATAGCACTCGTCCACACTATGACGTAGGGAAACTGTCGAGATTGAGAACCTTCTCTGAAATTCAACCGAGGATAATTCAATTGAGATTTAAGAACCGGTCAGGTCTTCGATGTAACTGAGAACTTTAATTGTATCTTTCCTGAAAAATAAAGGTCAGTCATATGCAATGCATGAGATGGATCAAGCAATGATGTTCTCAATATAAATGAGATTGTATGGTATGATGCGTATATGCATGTATCATGATGTATGAAAATGTGATGTTTTAGCTGGGGAAAATAAGTCCCGGAGCTGCTGGAGAATAGAGTTGAGTTCTTCGTTTCCGCTGGGGATGATGAACGAAGATGATTATGACAATAAACCTACAGGAGAGAAGAACTCTGTTGGGGAATAAACTGATGAAGAGATTACTCTGTGGGGAATTACTCTGCTGAAGATTTTAACGATAAACTCCGTTGGGGATTCCGTTGATAAGCTCTGTTGGGGATTTCAATGATGAACTCCGCTGGGGATGGATTACCGTTGCTGGTGATATTGAATCTGTTAGGATTGAATTCCTGCTTGTGAAAGGAAAGAACTTCACTGGGGGATGATCTTTCAACTGCAACTTGCTGGGGATAAGCTTCCAGAGTCTACTGGGGATGATGATTCAACTCCGTTGGGGAAGCTTTTTAGACTGCACTGGGGAAATGGCTCCACTGGGGTATCCGATATTCTATCGGGGAATATTCTTATACTCCGTTGAGGAATATTAAGACTGTCGGGGGTACTCTTATACTTTCTGGGGAATATCATTATACTCCGCTGGGGAATATTAAGACCTTTTGGGGATACCAAACCTTTTTAGCACAGATGGTGGTTGAACTCTGCTTGGGGAGAGTATTGTTGATTCGTTCATAGCTGCAAGTCTCAACTGAGGGAGAGATACCATTACTGTCTTACTTTGTGGGGAGTGAAAGTACCTTAGCCGTATTCTTCAGCTGAACCTACCTCGGTACCTGATGGACAAAGCAACTACACAGTTCAGACAATTCTTATTCCCTCTGCTTCTGATGTTACCAGTAATTCAACTTTCGTTTCTCATGTAGATATTTATGAGCAGCAATTAGTGTCAAATGCATATATTAAAAGTGAACCTTGGACGTTCTTTGCAAAACAAAACAGATAAAGGAAAAACAGTTTGAAATTTGTTTGAAAATGAATTGTATTAATTTTGAAGTTTGGCCTGTAAATAGGCGTTTTTGTACAAGAGGCTGACGTCCTAGTAAGAGAACATCGCCGAACAAATAGAAATTTACACAATTTGTTAAGAGAAAACAAAACAGTTGTGTGAATGATCCCACTAGGTTCCAACTCTGCTATTGCCTTTATGTCTTCGAGCATCTCATCACTTTGCTACTGGTTGAAGATGAATCAGATTGATTAGTGCCATCTGAGCTTAATAGTCGATATCGGAGTCCGGGTGCAAGGTGATCCAATGAGACATAGTGTTACGCTTTGATCCCTAACTTTTGCCTGGACCGCCCTTTCGGGTTTTCAGTCCATCGGGATACCCTTTTTTGACCAAGCTGCCTTTTCAGGTTTTCGAATTGCCGGGTGTACAGATTTTTTTATTTTCATCCCTTATTTTTGCCCGAACCCTTTTGGCTCGTCGGGAAGCCCTTATTTTTGCCTAGGCCAGTCGACCTAGCGGGTCTTTGATTATGCGTAGTATCTTTTCACTATGTCTGCATTGACGGGGTGAGGAAGGTCATCACCATCCATGGTGGTTAGAATCATAGCTCCTCCTGAGAAAATATTCTTAACCACAAATGGCCCTTCGTAAGTAGGGGTCCATTTTCCCCTGGGATCACCTTGAGGTAGAATAATGCGCTTGATTACCAGATCCCCAACTTGATACTCTTGTCGTCTAACTTTCTTGTTAAATGACTTGATCATCCGCTTTTGGTACGTCTGACCATGACAAATAGCAGTAAGTCTCTTTTCGTCGATTAGGTTCAACTGATCAAGTCGGGTCTAAATCCAATCATCTTCACTCAAACCTGCATCCTTCATGATCCAAAGAGAGGGTATCTGAACTTCAATAGGAAAGACTGCCTCCATGCCATAAACCAAGGAATAAGGTGTTTCCCCTGTTGACGTCTGTGCTGAGGTACGGTACCCGTGAAGAGCAAATGGCAACATCTCATGCCAATCTTTGTATTTCACTGCCATCTTCTGCACAATCTTCTTAATGTTCTTATTAGCCGCTTCAACAGCCCCATTCATCTTCGGCCGGTAGGGAGAAGAGTTATGATGCTGAATCTTGAACTGCTCGCAGAGCTCAGTGATCATCTTGTTGTTGAGATTGGTACCATTGTTCGTAATGATCCTCTCTGGTACACCGTATCGATAAATCAGATTGTGCCGAATGAACCGTGCCACAACGTTCTTGGTTACAGTAGCTAAGGAAGCTGCTTCAACCCACTTCGTAAAGTAATCAATTGCTACCAGGATGAAACAATGCCCGTTAGATGTCGTAGGTCTGATCTCGCCGATCATATCAATGCCCCACATTGCAAAAGGCCAAGGTGTTGTCAAGACATTCAGAGGAACTGGAGGTATGTGCACCTTATCAGCATAGACCTGGCACTTGTGACATGTCCGAGAATGCTGATAACAGTCGGCTTCCATTGTGGACCAGTAATATCCTGCCCGAAGGATCTTCTTTGCCATGGTATGTCCACTGGAATGGGTTCCGAAGGTACCTTCATGTAACTCTTCCATGATCCTTTCTGCCTCGTTCTTATCCACACAACGCAGTAAAGTTGAATCATGGTTACGCTTGTAAAGGATGTCATTACTGATGAAGAACTTTGCCACGAACCTCCTCAGAAACTTCTTGTCATTAACAGATGCACCCTCGGGGTATTCTTGAGCTTCAAGATACCTCGTCACCTCATGAAACCAGGGTTTCTCTGTTACCTCTTCAGTCTCAAGATCACAGCAATGTGCAGGTTCGTCCAATCTTTCAATG
Source organism: Vicia faba (assembly GCA_948472305.1). Lineage (NCBI taxonomy): Eukaryota > Viridiplantae > Streptophyta > Magnoliopsida > Fabales > Fabaceae > Vicia > Vicia faba. Next base: position 716,012,460 of record OX451735.1, read on the forward strand.
ATAATCCGGGGAGCCTCGTTGTCCCAATTGTCTTTGAACATAGAAGACGCCGTAGCCAACGCGTCTGCCAATTGATTATCCTCTCTAGGGAAGTGTTCAAAGGTTATCTCCTCAAAGTGGGGAAGCAACGTCAATACGTACTCCTTATAAGGAATCAGATTTGGGTGTTTCGTATCCCACTCGCCTTTGATCTGACTGATCACGAGAGCGGAATCTCCGAAGACACTCAAGAACTTAATCCTTAGGTCAATTGCTGCTCGAAGACCCATAATGCATGTTTCATACTCCGCCATGTTGTTGGTGTAGTTGAAACATAGTCAGGCGGTAAACAGAGTATGAGAGCCTTTAGGAGATATGATCACGGCACCAATGCCGTTACCTAAAGCGTTTGAAGCTCCATCAAAGTACATGGACCATCGGGATCCTTCCTCAGGTCCTTCCTCCGGTCCAGGTGTCTCATAATCAGTAACCAACATGATATTTTTGTCCGGGAATTCAAAGTTCATAGACTGGTAATCATCTACTGCCTGATGTGCCAAATGGTCTGCCAATATACTTCCCTTAATTGCCTTATGGGTCGTATACTGGATATCATACTCAGTCAAGATCATCTGCCATCTTGCTATTCTTCCGGACAAGGCGGGCTTTTCGAAGATATACTTGATGGGATCCATCTTTGATATCAACAGGGTAGTGTGAGTCAACATATACTGTCTCAGCCGGCGAGCAACCCATGCCAAAGCGCAACAAGTTTTCTCGAACAGTGAGTATCGAGTCTCACAGTCGGTAAACTTTTTGCTAAGGTAGTAAATTGCGTGCTCTTTTCGGCCAGACTCGTCATGCTGCCCCAGCACACACCCCATTGAGTTATCAAGCACTATCAAGTATAAGATCAAAGGTCTCCCTTCAACTGGTGGCATCAGGATGGGTGGCTCTTGAAGATACTCTTTGATCCTTTCGAAAGCGGCCTGGCATTCATCGTTCCAACGTACTACTTGATCTTTCTTCAGTAGCTTGAAGATTAGCTCACAAGTAGCAGTCGGGTGTGAGATGAATCGGGCAATGTAGTTCAATCGTCCCAGGAAACCTATGACTTCTTTCTCTGTTCTGGGAGCTGGCATCTCCCGTATGGCCTTCACTTTTTCCGGATCCACTTGAATACCTTTGTCGCTTACGACGAAACCCAGTAGCTTACCAGATCTCACTCCGAAGGTACACTTGTTCGGGTTTAACCTCAGCTTGTACAACCTCAGCCTATCAAACAGTTTCTGTAGATGGTCAAGGTGTTCTTCCTTAGTCTGGAACCTTGCAATCATATCGTCAATGTATACTTCAATCTCATGATGGATCATGTCATGAAACAAAGCAACCATGGCACGCTGATACGTTGCCCCAGCATTCTTCAATCCAAAAGGCATGACCTTGTAGCAAAAGGTACCCCACTGAGTAACAAAGGTTGTCTTCTCCATGTCTTCGGGAGCCATTTTAATCTGGTTATAACCGGAGAAGCCATCCATGAAGGAGAATACCTTGTGCTGAGCGGTGTTGTCAACCAGAACGTCGATATGAGGTAGAGGGAAGTCATCCTTAGGGCTCGCCCTATTCAATTCTCTGTAGTCAACACACATTCGGACCTTACCATCTTTCTTCGGCACTGGAACCACATTGGCCACCCACTGAGGGTAAGAAGTAACTGCTAGAAAACCGGCGTCAAACTGTTTCATAACTCCAGCCTTGATTTTCTCAGACATCTCTGGGCGCATACGGCGAACCTTCTGTTTCACTGGAGGACAGTCTTCCTTGGTAGGCAGGCGATGAACCACAATATCAGTATCCAACCCAGACATATCTTCGTAAGACCAGGAAAAGATCTCAACGTAGTCACGCAGCATCTGAATTAACCGTTGTTTCACACTAGCTTCAAGATTTGCACCGATCTTGACCTCTTTCTTATCTGTCTCGGTACCCAGATTCACTGTTTCCACTGGCTCTTCATGTGGCTGAATGGCCCTCTCTTCTTGAAGTAACAGTCTTGCAAGTTCACCAGGCACTTCGCAATCATCTTCACCTTTGTCTTCGACTAAGTTGATCGAATTTTCAAAGTCATAACTGGAAGTAGCAGAGTCGTTACCAGTGAGATCCAGAGTGGATGTGGACCTGTATATGTGAGTGTGTGTAAAATAGCTGTTTTGCAATATATAATAAAGAAAAACAAGGAGCGCAAAATTTGAAATGCAAGAAAACGTCCAATGCTTTTATTAATGATATATGAAAATGACACACAAAAGCCCTCACAAATGAAGCCACAGTGCCCCGGGTAAGACACCGGACCATAAAGTTTAAAACATTGTCTATTACAAATTCAAAACAAAAGTTTCATTACTGGGTAACAAAAGTAATAAGGATGAAGTCCTTTGTTGTCCAGTTGCTTGGTCCACCATCGGTCGTAGGATAGATCCAGCTGTCGAATTCAGACTCTTCCACATCATCTTCAATGGCATTCACTCCCGAGTTGCTGATGAACACGGGAGGTCTTCTGATTCGTGCATTCCGAACAGCCCTTTGAGCTTCTGCAGTGAAACCCGAACCAAACTTGTTAGTCTTCTATGTAAAATCAGGGAGTCGGCCCCAATTTGCACACTCACCCTTCTCAATAACAACCCGGGCATCCTTGAAGGAAGCCATCTTCATAGGAGAATCTTCAACAATAGTCTCAGCTGACGCCAATGTCTGGGGAACCTCTTCAAAATGCTGAAATGGGGTCTCAAAGAACTCCCCATCCATCTCTACATACCAGAAAGAGTTGAGGTGGCTAACCATGTACTCTTTCTCTCCCTGTACCATCACAATCTTCCCTTTGACCGAGTACTTCAGCTTCTGGTGGAGCGTTGAGGTTACGGCCCCGGCTTTGTGGATCCATGGACGACCCAGCAAACAAGAATAAGATGGTTGAATGTCCATCACATAGAATGTAGAATTGAAGACCTGAGAACCAACTTTAATTGGAATATCAACTTCACCTGGCACCATCCTCTTAGACCCATCAAAGGCCCTGACAACAATGTTACTTGGTTTCAGCTCCAACCCTTCACAGTCAAGCCTGTCTAGAGCTTTCTTCGGCAAAACGTTCAACGAGGAACCAGTATCCACCAATACATGAGCCAGAGAAGTGCCCCTGCATTCAACGGAGACATGCAAGGCATCGTTGTGATTCTTCCCTTTAGTAGTCAAAATTGGCGTCCGAGAAACCCAACCCATTATCAGCAGTCAAATTTGCCACACAGTCTGTAAAATGATCAGCTGAGGTCTCTTGTGGCACGTGGGCAGTCTTCAAAAAGGTAATCAGAGCCTTGGCATGGGCCTATGAACATAACAACAATGACAACATAGAAATCTTGGATGGGGTTTACCCCAGCTGCTCAACTACATTGTAGTCACTCTTTTTAATGATCTTCAGGATCTCTTCCATCTCTTGCTTAGAAGCTTCAACAGTAATCGTCTTCGGTGCCTCCGTCTGGGCAGGCACATCAATGGTGATCCCTTTGCCCCGAGTGTCAGATGACTCGGCGACAGGGGTAAGAATAGGAACTTGAACAAGAATGGCAGCAGGTACACTTGCAGGTGTAGTGATAACAGGTCTTCGGACAGTTGGTGGAGCAATATCAGGTGAGAAAAGTCTTCCGCTGCGGGTGACTTTAGCAGGTCCAGCAATGTTGTTGATGTCAGTATCAGCACCCAACTCTTACTTAACTCCATGAAAATAAACATCAGCCATATAGTGCCAAGGGACAGCTTTATTAGAGGTGTAAGGGATGGGCGCCGGAGCAGTGATGATCACAGGTGCGATCTTCGGAACAGATCTAATTCTAACAGGCTTCCTCGAGGGAGCCTTGGAAGAATTGTCGAAAATGGTAATGATGGCAACTTCTTCAGAATGAACTGAGGGAACAACAGTCTTCTTAAATAGGATCTCTTTAATATCCATCAGGTTTTGGATACCTGACTTCAAGAATGGGCAACCGGTAGGTAAAACAGAACACATATGGCAACCTTCGTCACAGCCCAAAAATAAACCGGCTAGCAAAAGGTTCTTCTTTACAGTCATCAAAGGGGTAACAATTTCATCCACAGAAACTACAAACAAGTCTTCTTCTAGAGCATTCACTCCATGCTTGGGCATGGGAGCAGTCACAACATTAGGCCTCTCGGGCGCCTCAAACTCAATCTCCTTCGCATCAATTAAGTCTTGTACCTTGTTCTTCAAAACCCAACAATCGTCTGTATTATGCCCCGGGCTATCAGAGTGAAAAGCATAACGGGCATTAGGGTTATACCTCGGTGATGTGGTATTTGGACTCTTCGGGGCTTCCTTTAGAACCACCAGATTAGTCTTCAACAACTGTGGCAGAATCTGGGATAAGGTCATGCTGAGACGGGTGAATTTCCTTTGAGTTCTCTCATCCTTCTGTTGATTGTTGTGCTGAGGAGCACCAGCAGGTTTTGAAATAACAACCACATTGACAGCTTGGCGGTGTTCAGGTCTATTATGTCTTCTTTCACTGTAGACAGTGTTGGACTCTTTCTTAAACGGCTTCTTCTCGGTGCTTGACGAAGCACCCTTTTGTATCTTACCAGCCTTAATACCAGCCTTAATCCTCTCACTGGTCAAAATAAGCTCTGTAAACCCAGACAAAGAGCTTCCAATTAGATGGTTGAAAAATGGACCAGACAGGGTCCCCAAAAACATGTCAACAAGTTCCCGATCAGCTAAGGGTGGTTGTACTCTTCCGGTGAGGTCTCTCCACTTTTGAGCATAATCTTTGAATCCTTCACCCGCTCCCATTGACATACCCTGGAGTTGGGTACGCGTAGGAGCGAGGTCGGAGTTGTACTGATACTGCCTGTAGAATGCAGTAGCCAAATCTTCCCAGCTGCGAATACTGGCTCCGTCCAACCGATAGAACCACTCAAGCTGAGTCCCTGAGAGATTGTCTTGAAAGAAATGGATCCATAGGTTCTTATCAGCAGTGTAAGGCTGGATCTTCCTCACATATGACTGGAGGTGCAGCTTCGGACAAGAAACTCCGTCATACTTAGCAAAGGTTGGTGCCTTGAATTTGTGGGGAATCACCACCCCAGATGATAGACCTAGATCTCCGAAGTCCAGACCAGGTACCTTTTGAACCTCCATAGCGCTCAACCGGTCCTCCAGTTGCTTGTACCTATCCTCAGCCGGAGGATACTGTTCTTCATCGTAGTCTGTCTCGTTGTCAGAGACCACAGGGCTAGGAGCCCTCCTTTCTTGTGGACTATCTTTCCCTCCAGATGAGGTGGTCAGATTAACTTCATTATGTAGTCTGTTTCCAAACTTGTTCCCTGTGTTGAACAGGATGGTCCTCTTCTTCTTCTTCTTCTTCTTCTCTTTCAGAATCAGGGTCTTCAAGTCTTGCTGACCCTTAGCTAGACTCATGAACAGCTCTTGAAATTGGGCATTCTGGGCCTAAAGGGCCTTGATGGCTTGCTCAGTTGAAGGTTCAGCAGACATGATGAGTGAGCGCTAAAATAAACAGCGAAGAAGATAAGAGACCTGTAAAGGGTACCTGTTTATGGAGTGCATGGGATGAAATGCGTATGACTATGATTTCAAAGACAATTGAGAGATTCAAATTTGTAAACAAGAAAGGATACACACTTTATTAGATAAACTTTAGAATTCAAATTGTTCAACTGATGCCATTAAGGCGTTACATGAAAGGAAATACTGAAAAGTAAAAATAAAACTGGAAAGGAAATCATCAAAGGCCTATCAATGCTCCCATGGTCTCTTCTTCTCAGTACGGACATAGTCATTGAGAATCCACTCGTTCTCCAATTGTCTAGTCAGCTTCTGGATCTTCTGTTCTTGCTCGTTGAACTTCTCTCGGTAAGAATCCCGTTCATCCCTCAGCTGCATCCAAGACCTTTTCAGTGCCCCAATGTCAGTGGGCATATAAGGATGGAGGATGGTTGGAAGAACCCCTTCTTCATTAGCAACTTCAAGAGTGACAGGCCGGACGGCTTCATATGGCATACCCAGCTTTTGGGCACGGATACGGACCCATCTGAGATATGGCTCCATCGGGAGTGAAGTCTTTGGACCCAACTCATGTGGATCAGATTGGTGAACTCTATCCCAAGCCCTTATGAATCTACGATGTTGCTCATCGCTATCCCCTTGGAAATCAAAGATGATATGAGGCATTAGCAGCTCGTGAGGTCCTTCTCTTCTGGCTCTTCCAAACTGACGGAGAGCTAAGCATGGGTTGTAAGAAATTCCTCTGTGGGTTCCGATCAATGGAACATTAGGATACTCTCCACAGCGATCAATGATAGTCACCTCATCCATACCCTTAAGAGTCCAGATAATGTCATTATGAGAGAGAGACATCACCCTATAAGCCCAACCCATTCCTTCTTTGTTCTTCAGTACTGACTTAGGGAGGTGCGAAATAAACCACCTCGATAATAAAGGAGCACAGCACATCAAGGTTCCCCGCTTTCGGGCAGTACGAGCATAGAGCTGATGAAGAATGTCACCCAAGATAGTGGGTACAGGGTTCTGAGAGATGAAGATTTTTATTGCATTAACATCAACAAAAGTGTCAGGATTCGGAAACAAAACCAAGCCATATATCAAAAGAGCCAGAATATCCTCGAAGGCCTTGAAGTCTAGATTATCCCAGAAATAGTTAGCCTTACCAACCAAAAACTTAGTCAGAAAACCCTTTTCTCCACTCCTAGTCTCCCAATTAGCCATTACCTCCTCTTTAGTCAAATGAAGGGTTGCAGTAATCTCTTCGGGCCTAAGGGTCTTCTCCCAACCAGTAAACAGGGTCTACTCCAGAACAGAGATACCGAGCAGCTCAGAGAACTCTTCTAGGGTAGGAACCAGCTGGAAGTCCTGGAAAGTAAAACAATGGTACAACGGATCATAGAATTGGACCAGGACACTCATCATCTGCTCGTCCAATTTGGAGGTGACCAAACTGAGAAGAGAACCATGCCTCCTGATGAAGGAAGTAGTGTCAGGCATCTTGGCAACCAACTCTTTAAGCAAGGTAGGGACTTGGACAAAGTTGATCCGGATGGTATTCTTACGCATGGGCATCATGATGACCTACAAAACAGAACAAAGATGAATCCCTCCTATCTTTGAAATAGGTTAGTCCTTATGCAAGATGTATGCAATGTTATGATGTCATGATGTCATGATAGTAAGCACACCACAAGTATCCACAAAAGGCAAACATGGTAAAGGCACACAAGTCACACAGAGAGCCCTTAGATTTCAGGCTGGCAAGGAGCTTAGGTACTACCCTCTTTCAGTTCAGTTGGTTTAAACCTGTCCTAGAAATAGTAACCGGGTTCTAGAGGATCTCAATATCACTGACTACCCTCAATCGGTCATAATTCTAGTTTAGCAACTTTTTCTTGCGGCCGGAATCATCGGGAGAGTTTAGTCTCAATGAGTGTAGCATACTGCTACTGTTCTATGGCCAAGTTGGTCAATTTAAGGTTCTAAGGTCAGTTGGTGCTTAATGACCCCTTAGAAGACCCATATTCCCCTCGTTCCAACACAAGGGATATCGGTACAGACTAAAGTACCACACTAATGTAGCTACTGCTTCAACCATGTCGGTCTATGCCGGACAGTTCCCTCACAGTTTATTTCTACTTACCTAAAGGGTGCCCCCAGATCCGGGTTAGGATCTATAGAAACTCTGATACAAGCCCACAAAGATAAATCATACAAAGCAAACAATTGAAAACAACAGTGATCTAATCCTAAGGTACACCTCACTTATAGATATCCCCAGCAGAGTCGCCAGTTCTGTGATACGGTGGGAAAGAGAACTGACTGTTTTGGAATGTTGGTTCGCATTTTGCGTTTATCGCAGTGAGCAAGAATCGCCACCGTATTTTATTTTATCCAACAAGGAAAGGACAAAAGCACAAAAAAATTCCTTTTTGAGATATTTCTCGGGTTCGGGAGGTAGATTATAGAAAGGGAAGGTGTTAGCACCCTTTCTATCCGTGGTTATCCACGGGCTCTTAGGTACTTGCTCATTGTGTTTTCAAAAGTTTGCTTTTCTTTGTGTTTGTGGGTTTGAAATGTGTTTTTTTTTTAAAGGAGTGTAAGTGCGAAAAGTTTTGTTTTGTTTTTAAAAGGAGCAAGTACTTAAGAACCATCTACCTACTCGAAAAAGAAATTAATCTGTACAAATGTCCTTTAGACAATGCTATCCCACTATTGAGGAGTAGGTAGCACCGTCGTTGGAGTTTAAGGGTCAATTCGATTAAGGGACGTGTGGTCACTAAAGCAATGTTAGGACGCCTTAGCGGTAACCCTAATGTCTTAGATCATTTTATCTGAGGCAACCGTTTTGAGGCGACTATGATCTTTGGACAAGAGGACGACCCCTAAAACTTCCTATACTCAATGACCACGTTCGAAGGCAACCAAGTGCGGTGTATCCTAAGAGTGGCATGTGCAAGTGTGTTATTTCGGTTCATTTATCTTTGTACATGTTATGGGTGAGCTATGTTGATTTTAAGTTCATACATTGGATCTTGTCATGCATTCCCTATTATCAAACATCTAACATTGTATAGTTGCGGAAATTAAATCTAAACTATTACAGGGCGTCGGGTATTTACATCGCCAAAAACAAACCCTTTAATTTAAATTGCGGAAAGTAAAATAAAGCAATAAATAATTAAAGTCCTAATTAAAAGCTATTACATACTGGAAGCAATTACAATATTGGATAAAAATAATACGCGTGCGAGAAATTAAAACGGCGCATTTTTAGGGTTTTGACCCTTTTTTATTAAAGAAAAGATTTTTGCTTATTTTTTGAATTAAATGGGATTAAATAAAATGAACAATTAAATTAATTTAAATAATGAAAGTATTTTTGGATTTTTTTTTTTGAGTTTTTTAAGGAAATAAAATAAAATTGATTAAAAATATTAAAAACCTAATTCTACATTAGTTTTAATTTATTGCAAAAAATATTAAATGTTTAAACCTATTTAAAACTAAGTTAGTTGATTAATATTTATTAACAAAAATAATGAAATTATTTAAAATAATATTTTTGTTTTCTGATTTTATGAAGAAAATTATTAATTTGTTAGTGAAATAAATAATAATTATCAAAATAATTAAATAAAAGAAATATAAAGAGAAAAAGAAATAAACCAAATGGGGGGGGGTGTTGGGCCTGATTTGAATGTTAAAATAGCAATTCCAAGCCCATTTACTGCAAGCCTGTTTTGACTTTCCAGATCACCCACGCGTGTGTTGACTTGGATGTATGGTGGACTTGCAATCTGGACCATCAGATTTGGCTTGAAGGCCATCTGGCGTCTGGATCTTTGAGGCATATGGTGTGCTACACTTTGGGAAATCACATAGAATCACCTGAAGAAAAATTAAACAAATGTTTTGGGGGACCTGGGATTCGAACCCATGTCCCATGAGACTTTGACATAGTGCGCTTACCAACTCAACCATTGTGCTTGTTTGTTATTAGGATACGTGACAATTATTATATTCAAAACAAAGCATTATGCCTGAAATAAATAAAAAACAAGCGCGAATATTTTAAATGGACCAATCAGGGGAAGACACCTAGTCGTCTTCTCCACAGGTTTTCTAGTTTATTTTCTGCGGATTTGAATCCGTAGCAAAATCCCTAGCTACCTTCTAAAATCATCTGTAGGCCATGGAAACGAGTTTTAAGAACATCACCATGATCGTCTCTCTTCCCTGAACACAACCATGGCGGTTATTTGCCCTAATTGTTCCTGCACAACAAACGCCTAAATGCAAACCTCCAAAACCCTAGGTTCAGGTATTGTGATATAGCTCATGAAAACAAAATCAACTGATACAGAAAGCTTAGAAATTGAATGGCAAGCATGATTATACAAAAAATTTGGCAAAAGGATGCAAGAAATTGGATTCACGATTCCATGTACAGGGCTATGTTCGTGGACACTTACAGCGCAATTCAGGTGACGAAAGGGCTTGGTTTTGATGTCTATCGCTTCAGTGGATTGAACGCAAGGAGATAGCGTTGAGTTTTTGGACTGAATTCGCCTCCAACCAAGATTTTGATCTCACACTTTTTCAAGCTTTTTTCAGTTTTGGTTTGGCCATTTCTGTCACTTTTTTTGGTCGTGTCTCTTGTATGTCTATGTTGTATATGTATCAAGCAAGCAATTAGGTTAAATCTTGGGCTTCCAATCTTTGTGTATTGATGATTTGAGATTTGATTTTATTCTTCATTAACAAAGCTTCCAAAAATGTCCAAATCTGATATTTTGTGCATAATAAGGCTTGATACGAATTTGATTATGTGCATCATGATAATTTAAAGCTGTATCAATCAAAAAGATCTTATTCCATCAATTTTTGGATTTTATTTGGATTAATATTGATTTAAAATGAATTAATTTAATAAAAATCAAATAAAATAGAAAAATAAATGAATGGACATGAAATTTAAGATAGGACACGTGTGTGGTGTGACAAAATCAAATCAAGTGGAAAAAAGTGGGCCCTTTTGTCAAAAATTGGAGTTTTGAGGATAGTTGACTTTTGGCACTTTTGGAAAAATACCCAACTTCAACCATGCATAACTTCTTCAATTTTGAACTTTTGGAGGTGTTCTTGGACTTTTTAGAAACCTTGAGATGTCATATAACCAACCCATTTGGTCTAATCTCACTTTGATATTCCATGCTCAAGTTATAAGCTTTGGAAAAAAAGGTATTTTTATTGACTTTCAAAAATGACCTATAATGTCCAAATTTGTAACGTTTTGTGAGAGCATTTCTTGATCTTGGGGTGTGAAGATGGATTGTAGGAAATTGTATCCTATTAAAAATGATCTTTGGATGTGTCATTTATCATAAAGTATGAGAAAGTTATGCTTGGTCAAAGTTGAGTTGATTTTTCCTACAAAACCCTAATTTAGCAACTTTTGAATCTTTATGAATCTTGAGCAATCCTTGATGAATCATGATCAACCCTTGATCAAATGATGAATTATCCTTCAAAATTAGAATGTTAACAAAAAATGTTGAAGTTTGACTGTATTTGGGACACAGTTGACTTTTGCCCTAGCACAGTTGACTTTTGGACCTTTTGAGCAATTGACTGACCAAACTTCCTCTGCAAGGCTTGAAATTTGACATGGATGGTCTTATGAATATTTTAGGATATTGGGGAGAACTTGATGTCATTTGTATGCAAGGACCTTGATGCAACACAAAACCCTAATTTTGAATTGACTGCCTTAGGAGGTGATTTGACTGTCCAATTCTTGAGCCAACTTGAGTCACTTGGAGATTATTCTTGACATGTCTTGAGAAATATGGGAGGGAAAATTTTGGGGTACAGAAGTTAGTAACAACAACAACAATAATAATAATAACAATAATAATAATAATAATAATAATAATGATAAATAAAAAGAGAATAAAATTAAAATTATAAAATTAAGTCAGAAGGTGTGAAAGTGATTTGGGTGGTTTAGAAGTAAAACAAGTTTTGTTTTATATTAGGCCCATTAGTATTTTTGTAAATAAAAAAAACAAAACAATAAAAAGTGAGATGGACTGAGTGGTGGAAAATAGAATGAGGGTGTCAGATGGAGTAAAATGATGCAAGGCCCAATGGATAAGGCCCATGCGTGCTTGAAAGAAGAAAAAATGTTAGAAAAAATCAAAACAAAAGGTCCCTGGGGTTCGAACTCAGGACCTTATAGGGTAATGCCTTACGCGCGCGCTCTCTACCACTGGGGTGTCTATACATCCGTTTATTAATACAAAACCATAAATATATATTTGAAAACCCATCCTAGGCCTGTGTCATCTTCTTCTTCGTGCCAGCTTCCATGAATAACATATTTGAATTTTGTAACTTGCTCATTTCTCAACCATTCTCAAAAGTGCAAACATCAAACTTGTTAGAAATTTCACCACAATTCCAAATATGTAAGCTAATTAACCTAACTCTCAAAGATGAACACAAATTTTATTGGTACCAAATGTTATCCTAAATATTTCAGGAAGTTAAAGACTAAATTCACACTACTCAGGCAATATAAATTAATTCCAAGGACATGGTCAGTTTCAGGGCTATGATATCTACATTTTATCTTCACAAATCAGAATCAAATGATGCTTGTATGAAGAGATAGAAGTTCAGAAAACTCACCTTGCATATGGAGATCGTGTTTTGAGTTTGAGCAATCTTTGAGGTTTCCCAAGGATCTATTTAGCTTTCCTGGACCTTTTTGAGTGTGTTGTAACCTTTACTTTACTTTGAAAGTCCCTGAGTCTCCCTACTCAAGTCAACTTGCAGGTTTGATGTTTTAAAATGGTGAATGATGAAAATGGAGTTACAGGAGTGTAACATGTGTTGGGATAGCTTTGATATGATGTATAGAGAGTGTATGGATGATTAGATTCGAAACCACACAAGTGGTTTTTGATTTGGAGGTTTGAAGCTCAAAACTGTCAAGTTATGGCCAATTTTGTGCAGCAGGGTGCTTGGGTGGTTTTTTTGAGTGCTTGAGCTCGTGTGTTTGCCTGAAAATAGTTTCTATAGTTATATGAAAAAGGTTAGAGGACTTGAAGTTGACAGATCTGTGAGATATAGGGTTATGGCTATGTTACTTGATTTTGAAGAAAAGTGGAAAACATGGTTTCAAGGCATAGTACAAGCATGGTCTGATTTTATTGAAGGCTCTAGACATGTTACTTTTATCTTTATATTTCATGTACTCATATGAAAGAAGTTGGGATCTCAAGAAGTTAACTTTGCATAAAGGCTTGCTTTACTAGAATGGAAATGGTGCCTTTCTTCCTAAAATGGAAAATGATTTGGATAATGCTTGAATCAATTGGGCAATTGATCAATTAGTTATGTAAACATTAAATTATGGAGTGGTTAACAATTTTGAGGCCTGCAAAGAAAAGATTATGCAACATGGCTATGAATTGTTCAAGTGTTCATCACAAATTTTGCCTTGTAAATCAAGAATGAAACCCTAACTTCATCTCTTCGATTCTCTTAGCTCAAGCATGATCTCAATTAGTTCTTTAACTTTTTGGAAAGCTTGTAGCATCCTATACAACCTTCGTTTTTTCCATTTTTGAAGATTCTAATTGGACCTATGTGAAAAGGTGTCATGAAGTTGGTACCAAAAATCTTCCTAACTAGGTCAAATTTTCACTAAGTGTTTTAAGAAAAATTTCATGACTTTAAGACCTTATAACTCAAAATCTAAGAATTTTTTAGACATGATCCGTATAATACAAGTTTGTAGAATTCATCAAGATATAAAACTTTCATGTTGGAATTTTTCCTTGAATCATCTTGCATCATGGTGAAAAATTGGCATGAAGTGAAGAAAAGCATGTATAAAACACAGAAAAATTTATGTCTTAGAAATTTTGACTTTTCAAAATGAATTTTGACTTTCTTGATTTCTTGATGAACAAGTTTCATATTTTTGCATGTCTTGATGAAATGTGATCATTAAAACTTAATTTTGATCAAAAAGTTAAAGTTTGACTTTTTAGTGTACAGTTGACTTTTTCACCAGTTGATCAAATTTCAACTATCAATCAATTGATCTTGAGAAATGAATTCAACCATGTAATTAGGTAAATATGATGCATTTTAATCTTTGAGATCATGTTTCAAACCAATAAGTCATGTATTAGGTCAAACGTCAAAAATCAAGCCTTCCTAGTTAAAACCCTAATTTTGACCATTTTGCCCTTTTGGTGATTTGATCAGTTTTCTTGGGGAGTTGTGATCCAAACTTGATCAATTGATACATATGAGTTAAAAGTGTTGATATGGGCCAAAAATATTTAATTTTGACTGTAAGTTGACCATAATTGACATTTTACCCAATATAGTTGACCTTAGGTCATCTGATCAATTGACTGAGCAAACTTGAACTGCAAGACTTAAAACTTGAGATGGGCACCATAATGATCCATGAAAGTAATATGAGGAATTAAAAGTCCAATTATCCTTGTGAAAATTCAAACCCTAATTCGAGGCATCAATGTTGAGGAGATGTCTTGACCTAGTCAATCCTTGTGCAAGCTTGAGCTGTTGAAGATCTTGTGGGAAATGTCTTGAGAAATGAGAGGGAAAATTTTGGGGTACAACACACTCTGACATGCCTTTTCTTCAATTTGCTAATCAGAAGTTCTTCGTATGGTTTTACAGAGATTATCTTAATTGGGGAGAGAATTAAAAGCGGCATTAAAATTGGGAAGATCCTAATGGCTGCATCTTCTAGCGCTATGAAGAAGCCATTTGCAGGTAAAAAGGAAGTTAGTACTCTTTATGGCCAGAAAAAGCCGTGGCAAGGTCAATCACCGTGAATATTTGAGAGTAGTTTTGATTTCCAATCCAGCACCTGCCCAAAAGAAATGGCAGGGTAACTTCCAAAGGCCAGACGCTCCGAGAAGACAGTTTACCAGGACCGGCATGCCTTTGTCTTAATCACTACAACATTTTCTAAAGGTTGAACTCATAACACTGCGGGATCCTCCTCAAAATCCCAACACGACGTCTCCTAAATATAACCCAAACGCAAAGTGTACCTTCCACTCTAACAGTATGGGGCACGACACCAACGACGTCTGGGCCTTGAAGAATAAAATTTAAGATATGATTGACAACAAGGAGATTAAGTTCGACCCTTCTAAGACTCCGAATGTAATTACAAAACCTATGTCCAAACATGATAAAGGCGTAAATGTTGTTGAAAATATTTTTTATGTTACTCCTATGAATGACATGGTTAGTCTGGTTTCTACAATAAAGAAGAATTTTCTACAAGCTAGTTTATTTCCAGGTTGTGTTGAAGGTTGTTATTGCTGTGCAGTCGAACCCAATGGTTGTCGGTCTCTAAAGAAGGGTGTCCAGAGCTTGATGAATGAACATATTATTCTGATTGAAAAAGTTTCGTCCATCAACAATTTCTGTCAAGATCTATTTGTTATCTTTGGTACTCCTTTTAGGATCCCTTCCAAAGGTCCTATAAGGATTACCGCCAATCCAAAAGTTGCTCCGCTAGTCATTACAGCACATGGGCCTATCCCGTACTCCTCAGAGAAAGCAATTCCATGGCATTATGGGTCTGATGTTTACTACCATGGCGTCAAACAGGAGTTGTCTGATGAAGATAATGAAGGAGTTGATCCCAGTATTGTTAATATTGCATGGACTAGTAAGACTACAAGAAGTAGAAGAGTTTTCTCACCAGAAATCTCTCTGCCTGCTCAAATTACAATTTCCAAGACGACTGCTGGGGCTCGGGGTAAAGAGCCAGCAATAGAGCCTGCCCATACGGAGGCACCAAAAGAGGCCCCTGTCAAAGATATTTCTGGACAAGATTTAAAAGAAGTGCTGAAAATTATCCGCCGAAGTGATTATAAATTTGTCAAACAGATGGGGCAGACCCCATCCAAAATATCTATGTTGTCACTATTGATGTGTTCAGAGGCCCATGCGAAGGCTTTAGTGAAATTCCTAAAGACTTTTCATGTACCGCAGGAGATTTCGTCAGACCATTTTGAAAGCTATGTGGCTAGTCTGACAATTGACAATGGTTTGGGTTTCTTCGATGCTGACTTGACTCCAGAAGGGAGGAATCAAAATAGGGCCTTGTACGTCTCCATTGAGTGTAGGGGCACTACATTGTCCCACGTATTGATTAACACAGGGTCATATCTGAATGTTCTTCTGAAAGGAGCTCTCAGCCGTTTAGATTGTGAAGGCTTGGTGCTGAAGCCCAGCAATATCATAGTTCGAGCCTTCAATGCATAGAAGCAAATGATGCATGTAGAAGTGGACCTTTCGGTCAAGGTGGGTTCACAAATTTTCGAGTCTACATTTTATGTCATGGACATCCGGTCGGCTTACTCTTTCTTATTGGGACGCCCTTGGATCCATGGGGCAGGTGCTGTCACTTCCACCCTGCACCAGAAGCTGAAATATTCGGTAAAAGGGAAAGTTATTACTGTTTGTGGAGAGAAGGAACATATTGTCACCCACCTCAACTTATTCATATATGTCGATATGGACATAGAATTTGTTGAAACGCCATGTCAATCCTTTGAAATAACCTCTCCTGCTGCTGTTGAAGACGTTTCAGCCATTCCAAAGAGCACCAAAACTCCATACAAGATGGCCTCCTTAAAAGATGCTAAGGCCACTATGGAAGAAGGTGGTAGTACAATTTAGGGTCAGCTTCCAGATATCGCTTTCAAGTCTAACAAGTTCAGTCTGGGCTTTATCACAGAAGGTTGGAAGGTTTTTCGTCGGGCTAGTGCTGGGAGGGCCCCTTTCCGCATCAGCAACAACGGGGTCAATGCTATAGAGGACGCAAACAGTGATGGTGACTTTAATAACTAGATTTTCCCTACTATTAGGGATGTACTAGATAACTGGAAGGAGGAAGACGTGTTCCCTATCTCTTTCAGTCAGGAGTAATGGCTATACTCTTGTTTATTACTTTGAAAGTTTTGGTTATGTAAAATTTGAACAATGACTTTAAAACCGCGTGTCTTACCCGGGGCACAATGGTTCATTTGTTAAGGGTTAATTAATTCATAAACAGTTGCTCATTCAATAATAACATTAGAAGTTTTGCATGAAAATTTTGTGATCCCTGTCTTTCTTTTTATCTTATTGCATTTTTTCAAAATAGCTATGTATTCTTACACACACCTACACACTACATTGCAGATCCTCATCCACTATGGATCTCGTTAATAATAATTCTTCTATTGCTTTGTATGACTTTGAAAATCCGATCTACCAGGCCAAAGACAAAGGTGAGGAAGATTGTGAAATACCTAGAGAACTTGCCATACTTTTGATACATGAAGAGAAGACTATTCAACCCCATGAAGAGCCAGTTGAGGTGGTGAACATGGATACTAAGACAGATAAGAAAGAAGTCAAGATAAGTGTTGATTTAGAGAGCAGTGTCAAGAGCAGGTTAATCTAGATGTTGCATGAATATGTTGAAATCTTCGCCTGTTCGTACAAAGACATGCCAGGGTTCGACGCTGATATTGTGGTTCACCGTCTACCAATGAAAGAGGGTTGTGCTCCGATAAAACAAAAGGTTCATCGCATGCATCCTGAAATGTCAAAAAAGATCAAGGCTGAGGTTATGAAACAGATCAATGTAGGGTTCTTAGCAGTGACATCATATCCTTAATGGATTTCTAATGTTGTTTCGGTGCCAAAGAAAGACGGTAAAGTGCTTATGTGTGTAGACTATAGGGATCTGAACAGGGAAATCCCCAAAGACGACTTCCCACTGCCACATATTGATGTTTTGGTCGACAACACCGCTCAACATAAGATATTATCCTTCATGGATGGTTTCTCGGGTTACAATCAGATCAAGATGGCACCCGAAGACATGGAAAAGACTAACTTCGTCACACAATGGGGCACTTTCAGTTACAAGGTCATGCCTTTCGGGTTGAAGAACGTGGGGGCAACTTATCAGCATGCCATGGTAGCTTTATTACATGATATGATTCATCACGAGATAGAGTTCTATGTTGATGACATGATAGCCAGATCACAGACCTACGAAGAACATCTTGATCATTTGCACAAATTGTTTGAGAGACTAAAAAAGTACAAACTGAGGTTGAATCCAAACAAGTGCACCTTTGAGATGAGATCTGGAAAACTACTGGGTATTATCGTCAACAACAAAGGTAATGAGGTTGACCCTATGAAGATAAATGTTATTCAAGAGATGCCTTCTCCTCGTACTAAAAAGGAATTCAGAGGTTTCTTAGGACGGTTGAACTACATTGCCCGTTTTATTTCGCATTTGACTGCTACTTGTGAGTCAATCTTCAAGCTGCTGAAGAAAGATCAAGTAGTAAAATGGAATGACGACTGTCAGGTAGCTTTTGACAAGATTAAAGAGTATCTGCAAGAACCTCCCATTCTGATGCCACCAGTCGAAGGAAGACCTCTGATCATGTACTTAACAATGCTAGAGAACTCGATGGGGTGTGTATTGGGGCAGCATGATGAGTCTGGTCAAAAAGAGCATGCAATATACTACCTTAGCAAAAAATTTACCGACTATGAAACAAGATATTCACTGCTCGAGAAAATTGCTGAGTTTTGGCATGGGCTTCTCGCTGACTAAGACAGTATATGTTGGCCCATACCACTTTGTTGATCTCTAAGATAGACCCTATCAAATACATATTTGAGAACCCATCTCTCTCTCTAGAAGAATAGCCTGATGGCAGATGGTCTTAACAGAATATGACATCCAGTACACCACTCAAAAGGCCATCAAAGGAAGTGTATTGGCTGACCATTTGGCACATCAGGCTGTGGACGACTATTAGTCTATGAATTTTGAATTCCCAGACGAGAACATTATGCAAGTAACATATTATGGAAAACCTGGACTGTGTGAAGGACTTGAACAAGGATCCTGATGGACTATAGTTTTTGATGGAGCTTCTAACGCTCTTGGCAACAGAATTGGTGTCGTGACCGTTTCCCTCGAAGGTTGTCATACACCTTTTACTTCCAGACTTTGCTTCGACTGTACCAATAACATGGTCAAATATGAAGCTTGTATCATGGGTCATGGGGATTCAGCTTTGGTAATCAGTCATATCAAAGGAGATTGGGATATGAAACACTCGAATCTAATTCCTTATAAAGAGCATGTACTAACCCTGATCCCGTATTTTGAGGAGATTACCTTTGAGCACATACCAAGAGAAGAGAATCAGCTGGTGGATGCTTTAGCTACCATTTCATCCATGTTCAAGGTCAGATGGGACGATGAGGCTCTCGGAATTACCATTGAAAGATTCGACGAACCCGCACACTGCTATGGAATTGATACTGGTGGAGTAGATGAAAAACCTCAGTTTCATGAAGTAAAGAAGTACCTAGAAACTCAAGAATACTCTGAAGGGGTATCTATCAATAACAAGAATTTCCTACGAAGGTTCTTGGCCAAAATATTCTTGAGTAATGGAATTTTATACATGTGCAATCATGATTTAATCCTGCTTCGTTGTGTGGACAAGAAATAAGTAGAAGAAATTATGCAAGACATGCATGAGGGTGTCTTTGGTACTCACTCCAGTGGACACACTATGGATAAAAAGATCTTAAGAGTTGGTTACTATTGGTCGACTATGGAAACTGATTATCACCACCACTCAAGAAATTTTCATAAGTGTCAAATCTATGCTGATAAAATTCATGCGCCTCCTGTACCTTTGAATGTCATGACTGCGCCTTGGCCATTTGCAATGCGGGGCACTGATATGATTGGAGAAATTAATCCTACGGCCTCTAACAGACATCGTTTTGTCCTCGTCGCCATTGATTACTTTACAAAGTGGGTTGAAGCAGCCTCATTCGCCTCTGTCACCAAAAATGTTGTTTCCCGGTTCATCTAATACAAATTGATCTGCCGGTATGGCATCCCTAAAAGGATCATCACAGACAACGGTACCAATCTCAACAATACAATGATCACTGAGCTCTGCATGCAGTTCAAGATCAAGCGCCATAACTCTTCTCTGTATATACCTAAGATGAACGGCGCAATGGAAGCCGCCAATAAGAATATAAAGAGGATCATACAGAAGATGGTCATGACATATAAAGATTGGCAGGATGTTACCTTTTTCTCTTCACGGCTACCGCACCTCAGCTAGAACATCAACTGAGGAAACCCCATTCTCTCTGGTTTATGGTATGGAAGTTGTCCTACCTGTCGAGGTCCAGAATCCCTCTCTGAGAATCATGAAAGATGCAGACTTGGACGAAGACAAGTGGATTCAGACCAGGTTGGATCAGCTAAACCTAATTGATAAGAAAAGGCTTACAGTTGTCTGTCATAGTCAGATGTATCAGAAATGCATGATCAAGGCATTCAACAAAAAGATCAAGCATATGGTATATCAGGTTGGTGACTTAGTAATAAAGCGCATCATTCTACCGCAGGGTGATCCCAAGGGAAAATGGACTCCCACTTACAAAGGGCCATTTGTAATCAAGAAAATATTCTCTGGCGGTGCTATGATATTGACCACCATGGACGGTGAGGATTTCCTGCACCCTGTAAATACAGACATAGTCAAAAGATACTACACATAAAAATGAGCCGCTAGGTTAACTAGGCTAGGAAAAAATAAGGGCATCCCGGTGAACCAAAAGGGTTCGGGCAAAAATCAGGGATATATATGAAATGATTGTACACACGGCAAGTCGAAAACCTGAAAAGACGGCTTGGGCAAAAAAGGGTATCCCGGTGGACTGAAAACCAGAAAGGGCGATCCAGACAAAAATTAGGGATCAAAGCGTGTGATAATGTCCCCATTGGATCACTACAGTAAACTTTATTACCAACACCAAAAGTTCAAACGGTACAGATCAGTCCAATTATCTTATTCCGACAGCAAAGGTTGAGATATTTGAAGACATAAGGGCAATAGTAGAGTTGGAACCCGACGAGATTATTCCTACATAGCTATATGTTTTCACTTTGTAATCTTTTCTTCGATGATTTCCTCTTATTAGGATTTTTGTATCTTTGTACAAAAACGCCTGTTTATGGGTAAAACTATCAATACAAAAACAATTTCATATTCAAATTTTGTTTTTACTTTTTCTGTTTTGTTTGCAAAATATCCAATAACTAAAGTTGAACGAGCATATGCATATGAATAAAATTGATTGTTAACGAATATATGCGTAAAAATAAGAATGAGCAGTTACTCAAGAATGTAGGAGTTGGGATGACGTTTGAGCCACTCATTAAACCCCACAGAGAAACTTCCATGAGATGATCCCTACATGGTGACCTTCACAAAGTTCATACATTCCCCGCAATATTCCCAGTAGACCACTTTGGCAGATAAAGGAGTGCACACTTCCTCCCAGTAATATTACAGGATCCCAATTATTTTAGTTTATGGGAATTCTTCTCCCCAGTTGAGTTTTCAAAACTGTAAAAGCCTCTGCAGATTACTTCTCTCCAGTAGAGCCCATTACCATCAACAAAGTTTACCTCCTAGTGGAGTCCATACTTCCGCCAACAGGGTTTATTTCCCCAACATGGTTTAATTCCCCAATAAGGCCCAACCTCCCCAGCTTGAGTATTTTCCTTAGATGGCCATAAGTCACCAGCAAAACTACCTTCCCCAATGAAGCCATCACTATCCCCGGAGAGTTACTACTGAATCTAAAATATGATCATATGTCAGTTAACTTTATCCTCCCCAGGCGAGTCAGAAGGAATATTAATCTCTTTTATCCCCAGTCAGGGTATAAACTCCCTAGTTGGGTAATGAACAACCAAAGTTTTGACTCTTCTTCCCCAAGTAGGAATTAACACCCTCCAGCAGAGTTTCCTCAAAAAGTAGAAATCAATGTTCCCCAACGGATTTTCCTCAAATAAGAAAGCAGGAGTCCCCAGCGGAAATAATCCCCAGAAGATCGAAGATACACATACTCTTCATCTCCAACAACAATCTGGAATTTATTTTCCCTAGATAAAGATGCTGCTCGAATTTACGAATGCACTTCAAAAACATGTCACATTAATACATCATTTACCAAGTGTCATAGCATATGCATACGAAACGCATATAGCACAATCTCATTTATTTTGAGAACATCATTTACACGATGCATTTCATACATCATGACATTGCATACAACTAACTCTTTACCTTTTCAGGAAAGGTCAATAGATAGACGAAAATCATCAACCACTTATATGACCTGACAGTCTTCTCAAAGGCTACATCCGATGAAGAGTTATTTCAGCATTTTCCTCAAAAGGTCATTTTCAAATAGACCTCTGCTAGTTCAATTTAAATCGACGAACGATTTATCGTGATTTGTTTCCGGTAGACTTCTTTCTAGTTCAGTTAAATCGACCCTAAGATTTTTCTGATTCGTCTCCAATTGAAGATAATTCAAGACCTCTGTTGGTTCAGTTTAAATGGATCAATGATTTATGCTAATTCGTCTCGCGGTAGATTTCTTTCTCTGGTTCAGTTGGATCGACCCTAAGATTTTTCTGATTCGTCTCCAGTTAAAGATAATTCAAGACCTCTACTGGTTTAGTTTAAATCGACCAACGATTTATCTTGATTCATTTTCAGTAGACTTCTTTCTCTGGTTCAGTTAAATCAACCCTAAGATTTTTATAATTCATCTCCAGTTAAAGATAATTCAAGACCTCTGCTGGTTCAGTTTAAATCGACCAACGATCTATCCTGATTCGTTTCTGGTAGACTTATTTCTCTGGTTCAGTTAAATCAACCCTAAGATTTTTCTTATTCGTCTCTTGTTAAAGATAATTCAAGACCTCTGTTGGTTTAGTTTAAATCGACTAACGATTTATCTTGATTTGTTTCCGATAGACTTCTTCCTCTAGTTCAGTTAAATCTACCCTAAGATTTTTCTTATTCGTCTCCATTTAAAGATAATTCAAGAATTGTGCTGGTTCAGTTTAAATCGACCAACGATTTATCCTAATTTGTTTCTGGTAGACTTCTTTCTCTAGTTCAGTTAACTCAACCCTAATATTTTTCTGATTCGTCTCTAGTTAAATATAATTCAAGACCTCTGTTGGTTCAGTTTAAATTGACCAATGATTTATCCTAATTCGTTTCTGGTAGACTCTTTTATTTGGTTAAGTTAAATCGACCCAAAGATTTATTCTGATCCTTCTTCCAATTACTTTGGATGGTATCTATAAGCCCATCTCCTACGACTCTCTGTCACCTCTCCAAATGGAATATATAAGCCCATTCCCGTTATAATCACCCAACTACGTTACCTCTGGCACAAGCGAGTGCAAATTTCTGGGCACTTAGGTGTTCAATCATCTTCTACCTTAAAGTCATGAATGGCGGACACGCTAATCTAACTCTTCAGGTGTAAGAAGATTGAACAGGGGAAGCTATTGTACCCAAAAAATTTCCCTCTGATTTTTCTCAAAGCATTCTTTCAAGGTTCTTCAAATAGTCAAGACACTCAAGGGTTGACTAGTCAAGATGCACCTCCTAAACCAAAGGCTTATAAATAGGGTTTGGAGTTTCTCAAGGAAATTTGGTTTAAAAAGGTCTCAAGTGGCTTCCACGTTTCTTCTTAGGTCCTCAACAAGCTTCATGTTAAGTTTCAAGCCCTACATCACAAATTTGCTCAATCAATGGTTCAAATGTTTGAAAGTCAACTGTATTGGTTAAAAAGTAAATTGTAGTCAACCCATACTCAAACTTAAATATTTTTGGTCAACATCAATATTTTGAGGTGATTTTCATCATTTGATAAAGGGTTGATTATGATTCCCCAAGGAAAGTCCTCAAATCATCAAAAGTCAAGATTTGTCAAATTAGGGTTTCCTTAGAAGAAGTCAACTGAACTTTGACCAGGCATAACTTTCACATGCTTCATCAACTTTTCCCCAACCAAAGCTCACTTTGAAGAAAATTAAATTCTATACAACTTTGCTTTTGTTCTCAAGTCCAAAAAATGTTTCATTTGAAAGATATGATCTCATACATTACAGGTTATTTTCAAAAGTCAACAAAAGACACTTTTTGTCTAGACAATTTACATTAATATAGTTTCTTCAAAAGAAAAAATGGTAAACATATATATTATAGAAGACATATTGGGCTTTCCAAAATGTCAAAGATCATCTTCAAAAGTTGAAAATTGAGCAAGTTATGGCTTTCACAAGTTAAGAAAATTTGTGAAAATGCATGAAGTCAACTTTGAACATAATTGCATTTTTAGGTTAATAGACCTAACTTTTAGGGTTCAAACATGTTTGTGACATACCCAAGGACCTCTAAATCCATTTTGCATGGCCTTGACTTTATTTGCATTTATATTGATTTTATTTAATTTAAAATTAAATAAATTAAATAAAAGTACAAGAAATAATAGACCATAGAATTTCGGCTTGTCTTTACCCATTAAGGGGCCTAAATTTCGTGCAAGATACATTAAACAAGTTCAGGTTCATGCCGCATCAAAAATGGCAATAATTTCACAAGTTTGGAAACATTTTAATATATTTGATATTGTTTTGAAAGGGCCTTAATGCCTTTATTTTCTTCCATATTTGTTTACCTCCTTCCTCCCTCTATATAAAGAGAAAGAATGCAAGCAAGAGGACACGCCTACACTTCCTGAAGAAGCTCTCTCAAAATTATCAAATATCTCAAGAGTTAAAAAATTTGAAACTCAGACTTCCATCCCATATTCATCAAAACTAAGCTTTGCATCGTGTCCCTGAAGCTCCTGGTATCTCATTCCTATCCTTCTTATAGCTTGAAGCACGCTAGAAGGCTCCCACAATCATCATGGTTTTTGGTATAATTTCTTTAACTCTATCTGTTAAAATATGCATTGTCAATCATTTAATGCATGCATATATGTTTATGACAATGATTAGAATAGAGCTAACGTATCACATGTAAGTTTAAGGGTTGAAATTATAGAACACAATTGTTAGGGCTCAATCATTTTTTAGATTTGGATCCAGTGATGCAAGGAATTTTAGTATAAACTGAGGCCAGATTTGAATTCAGGAGAGAATTTTACATGGAATAGATCTCTTAGTTGTTCACGAATCTAATGTTTTGCAAGTTTTTCATTTTCGTGCCAACTGGAGAAGACAACCGAGAGTTGACTCCGGCGTGTTAACTCCGGTGGCCCAAGTGCCAACATCTATATTAGAAAGTTTGACTAATTTCATATTATATTATTATTGTTTCATTATATTAACGATTGAGTTAAATGGCCCAGTGGTAATATGCATGCGTTTAAGGTTACTCCCCCTTAAGGTCCTGGGCTCGACCCCAGGATTTTGCGTTTTTTATTTTCCTCATATTTCCTTGCAGGATCCAGCGTGTTGCATCCCTGCGCGCTTACCATGTGTATCACCCTTTGACTATCAGATTCAAATGGATATAGATCCTGCGCCTCAAGAACACTTCCCCACCATGGACCTTCAAGAGATACTCACAACAAATCACGTACAGCTATTGGGTTCAGCCCTTATTGGGCCTAACGATTTTTAAGATCTCACCCCCTCTAATTGCTTTTATTGCAGGCCCATTTCTTATTTTTCTTGTTTTTGCTTTATTTATTTAACTTTTTTTTCTTTAATTATTTTTATAACACAAAAACATAAAATCAAAATTACAAAATAAATTAGCATTAGGTTTTATTAATTAAAATTATTATTTTTTAATTAATAATTACTTTCTTTTTTTATTAGTTAATCATTTAGAAATAGTTTTTTTTTACATAATTAAATTAATTTTATTAATCATTTTTTTAATAAATTAATTAGATTTAAGGATTATTAATTTAATTTAAATATTTCTTAATCAAAAAATACAAAAAACAACCAAAAAATATTTCTTTTGCCACTTAGAAATTTTTAGGGTTTTCTCCTCTCCACGCGTAATTTATTTTATTCGCATTTTTATTTTCAAATATTATGTAATTGCCTATAGATTGTAATAGCTTAATCTAGGACCTTTACATTTTCTTATCCCCCATTTTCTAGTTTGTACTTCCCCCATCTCGAAGTCTTCTAATAGCGCAGATTCAAAATTCCTGCACTTTATTTCTATACTTATATACAATTAACTGCTAGGTGTATGCTAATAGACTTGTATGGAAAGACTAAAAGCAAATGCTAGAAAACCTAACACTCAAGATAAATATAACCGAAATACAACACACTTGCACACGCGCACCTCTAAGGTACCTCCAATGGTTGCCTTCGGAAAAACAGTCATGTCCCTAGAACGTGGGGACGCTTTAGCAAAGTCCCTGTAATACAAAAAGATCATAGTCCCTCGATGACCCTCTGATGCTGCCTTCGGTAAACGATATAGTCCCTTACGATAAAATTGCTAAAGTTCCCTACGAGTTGCCTCTATGACTGTATGATGGCCCGTGCTTGTCCCTCAAACATCCAATGATAGGGCTACCTACTAACTAATAGTAGGATAGCACTGTCTAAAGAAAAAGAGGAAAAGAACAAAGATCGTTCGAGTAGGTAGACCGCTTATAGATGCTTGCTCACAAAAACAAAAAAACAATTTTTCACACATACACAAAATCTTTTCTAAATATTTTCAAAGACAAAAAACGCTTTGTATGCGTTCTAAATGATACGAGAATCATTACAAAGTTCACCGCACTAAGGCGTGTTTTCAAAAATATTATCAAAACACACAAACACAAAGCATTTCCAAAAGTGAGCTAGAAACTAAAAGCCCGTAGGCAACTACGAATGGAAAGGATGCTAACACCTTCCCTTTCCATAACCTACCCCCCAATCTCAAAATCTTTAAAAGGTCTTTCATGTTACTTTCTCCATTTCCTTTATTGGATAAAAGAAAAGTCGGCAGCGACTCTTGCTAACTGCAACATTTGTGATAAAACGCAAAACCAGTAAATTCAGTTCTCCCACCGTATTACACACACTAATTTAACATTTCACATCGACACATGTGACTCTAATGCAACTCAATGAAATATGCATGTGGTACCAAATGTTATCCTTACTAGTCCAGCTGGATCAATCCCTCAGACAGATAACCACCAATAAAATCTCAATTTGGCATTAAGATTTCAAACCACCTTCAGCGTTAGTTTGGGACAAGTCAATAATTCCCAAGGAATTACCAAACATAGCATCTTAACACAAATTATGCATGTACATGTGAAATCTCAACAATTATATGCAACTAAGACCATCTCTCAATCTTAATCATACAAGTATATTTCACATGATTCAACACATTTGAATTATCTTCACCAAATTGCACAACATACATCAATCATGTCATCATTCACATACAATGCATTCTCATAGAATTCATTAACTCAACACACCATAATAACACATAGCAAATAATTCCAAAACATGTTATTATCATTCATCATCAATTCGCAACATACATATACACAAAATCAAGTGTCACGTTCATACTATGAAATCATCCAAAAGTCATCAATGCATATCTTCAATAATTTATCACACGTGAAATACCACACATTTGTAAATACATACACATACTCATAAATTATTCACATACAATTCACTTTCATAATATTCATCAATCCAATACCTCCAAATAACGCATAGAAAACAATGTCAAATCATGATATTCTCATCAATCATCATTTTACAATCAACATAGATACATAATCCAAATATTATATTCATACCAAAAAGTATTCCAGTAAATATTCAACCATTGTATTCAAATCCATTTTAAGTAACAGAAAATAATTTTAGCTTTTCGTAGGTTCGAACGGCGCGTCAAACTAATACTTGAATCAAAAGTTATAGATCTTTAAAATTTACCAAAATGCTGTCAAAATAGAGGTAAATCGATTTCACTAATGGGTAAATCAATTTACCACTGAACACAAGAAATTTTTCACCAATTTTAAGTATAAGAATTAGTACTTTTCAATCCCAAACCCCATATTTGAACCCAAAATCACAATTCTTCACACATGACTTTATACCCATAAATCACATAACATATAGCTTCAATTCAAAGTATCAAAACATCATTCAAACATCAATTTCATGGATTCTCATTCAAAAACCTAAACATGTCAAAACCTAGAAATTGAAGAACAAAATACCTAAATCATGCTACTTCCCATTAAAAACTCATATATAATCCATAATAACAAGAAATCACACCCTTACCTTGGATGTAGACTCTTTCTAAGCTTTTCCTCTTCTCTTATCCTCTTCTTCCTTCCTCCCTTCTTTTATCCTTTTCTTCTCTTCTCTTGTTTTACAATTATATCTCTTTTGTTTCACAACACCTTACTAACCATTATTTCACTAATGGACTTATCTCACCCAGCCATTATAATGTGACACTTAAGGCCTATATTTAATATTGCTATTCTAACACTTATTAACCCAAACCACAATTTAAACAATTAATCCAAATATTCATAAAATCACACGATTTAAGTAATTACTATATCCAATCATAATTAATAAAATAAATAATTACTAAAGAAAAACAGGGTGTTACAACTCTTGCACTTAAAAGATTTTTGTTCTCAAAAATTACTTCAAACAAACGACTCAGGATAAGACTCTCTCATTTGACTCTCCAATTCTTAAGTCACATTTCCACCCGTCGGTCCTCCCCGAGCTACCTTCACCAAGGAAATCTCTTTACCTCGAAGTTGCTTCAACTCTCGATCCTCTATCTGCATAGGTGATGTCTCCACAGTCAAGTTATCTCTCACTTGAACAACATCTAATTGGACCACATGAGATGGATCTGCAATGTATCTCCTCAAGTGAGACACATAGAACACGTCATGGAGATTAGAAAGTGATGGTGGAAAAGTAATCTGATAAACCATTTCACCTACCTTCTCTAGAATCTGATAAGGACCAATAAAACGCGGTGTTAACTTACGCGACTTCAAAGCTTGACTAGAACCCATTACCAGAGTAACTCTAAGAAAAACATGGTCTCCCTTCTCAAACTTAAGATCCTTCCTCCTCTTATCATAATAACTCTTCTAACGACTCTGAGAAGCCTTCATCTTCTCCCAAATCATCTTAATCTTATCTGTAGTATGTTGAACTATCTTAGGTCCAACCATACCACTCTCTCCAGATTCATACCAACACAAAGGCGTTCTACACCTTCTACCATACAAAGCCTCAAATGGTGTCATCCCAATACTCGAATGGAAACCGTTGTTATAAGTAAACTCAATCAAAAGCAAGTAACTATCCCAAGCACCTCCTTGTTCCAAAACATAAGCTCTCAAAAGATCCTAGAGTGACTGAATCATCCTCTCAGTCTGACG
Organism: Vicia faba; assembly: GCA_948472305.1. Lineage (NCBI taxonomy): Eukaryota > Viridiplantae > Streptophyta > Magnoliopsida > Fabales > Fabaceae > Vicia > Vicia faba. The sequence continues at coordinate 716,041,474 of OX451735.1, forward strand.
ATCTGTTTACAGATGATAAGCAGAACTCAAACACAACTTCATACCCAAAGCAATATGCAAACCTTCCCAAAATCTTGAAGTAAATCTTGAATCCATATCTGACACAATGTTAGATGGAATACCATGCAAACTTAAAATCCTCTCAATGTACAACTTTGCAAGTCTCTCCATCAGATAATTTATTCTCATCAGAATAAAGTGTGCAGATTTCGTCAACCTGTCCACAATAACCCAAACAACTTCATAATTACTCGGAGTTCTAGGTAAACCAAAAAAATCCTTAGAAATATTGTCTTATTTTCATTCAGGAATGCGTAACGGTTGCAACAAACCATACAAATTTTGATGCTCAATCTTCGACTTCTGGAAAGTCAAACAAGAATACACAAATTCTGTAATCTCTTTCTTCATACCTACCCACCAAAATAACTTCCTCAAATCTTGGTATATCTTAGTAGCTGAAGGATGAATACTCAATCCACTACGATGCCCTTCCTCGAGAATCCTTTTCTTCAATTCGGCTATATCCAGAACATAAAATCTATCACGACATCTCAAGATACAATTCTCATCAATCCGAAAATCACCATCTCAAACTTGATTGATCAAGCCAATCAATCCACCAAACTCAAATCATATTTATGACCTTCTCTAATCTCATCAAGAATTCCACTAGTAAGCTTCAACATACCAAGCTTAACACCAGAAGAAGTCTCTTTACAAACCAAACTCATATCTCGAAATTGCTCAAGTAATTCCAACTCACGCACGATAAACATTGACATATGCAAAGACTTCCTATTTAACGCATCAGCCACAACATTCGCTTTACCAGGATGATAATTCAAACCAAAATAATAATCCTTTAAGAATTCAAACCATCTTCTTTGCCTCATATTCAACTCTTTCTGATCAAACATATACTTCAAACTCTTGTGATCACTAAACACGTCAAATCTTGATCCAAACAAATAAAGCCTCCAAAGTTTCAACACAAACACAACAACAGTTAACTCTAAATCATGAGACGAATAATTATTTTTATGCACTTTAAGTTGCCTTAAAGCATAAGCTACAACTTGTTGATTCTACATTAACACACCTCCTAAACCCATAAATAAAGCATCATAATACACAACAAATGATTCTTCCGGATTAGGCAAAATCAAAATATGAGCGGTTGTTAACCTTATCTTAAGCTTTTGAAAACCATCTTCACATTGTACAGTCCAAATAAAATCTTGACCCTTCCTAGTCAATTGTGTCAATGACAAAGCTAACTTGGAAAATCCATCAATAAACTTCCGATAATAACCTGCTAAACCAAGAAAACTTATAATCTCAGAAAAAATTCAGAGCTTCCTATTGAGACACACCCTCAATCTTTGACGGATCAAGAACAATACCACCACTAGATATCACATGGCCAAGGAAACTCAATTCCTTCAACCAAAACTTTCACTTCGAAGGTTTATCATACAACTGCTTCTCTTTCAATACATATAACACAATCCTCATATGCTCAGCATGATCCTCTTCACTCTTAGAATAGATCAAAATATCATCGATGAAAACAATAACAAACTTATCTAAATACTGGTGGGAAATCTTGTTCATGTATTCTATAAATACACCAGGTGCATTGGTCACACCGAACAACATTACAAAATACTCGTGTGACCATACCTTGTTCTAAAAGTAGTCTTCTAAATATCTTCAGCCTTCACACAAATCTGATGATACCAAGACCTCAAATCTATCATACTAAACACACTTGCACCAACCAACTGATCCATCAAATCATCAATCCTCGGAAGTGGATACTTGTTCTTGATAGTCACTGTTGTATCCTAAAATTTGCCCTCACTTTTCTAAAGACATTTTCTCATAAGAATTTTCAAAAGTCCAAGATTGCACAAGTACAATTGGATTTTTGATGCCCCATATAGTTTCCATATAGTCATACTGGGTTCTCATGCATCAGATCAAAGAAAGAGCAAGTTTTCTTTGATTCCCAAGTGTGATACGGTGGCAGAACCGACTGTTAATATTGGTTTATGTTTTTTTTTTTGCAAATGTCGCGGTAAGCAAGAGTCGCCACCTACTTTTCTTTTATCCAACAAAGAAAGGGTGAAAAGAACAGAAAAATACCTTTTTCGAGATTTTATGAGTAAGGGGGGTAGATTATGGAAAGGGAAGGTGTTAACACCCTTTCCATCTGTGATTTTCCACGGGCTCTTAGGTACTTACTCATTTTGAAAAATGTTTGTGTGTTTGTGTGTTTTGAAAGTTTTTGTTTTTTTACTGTAACTCTTGTATCAGTCCTCAAGAGTGTGATAAAGCGTCTTTTGAAAATAGTTTTTGAAAAGTGTGTACGTGTGAAAAATTCATATTTTAGCAAGTACTTAAGAACAGTATACCTACTCGAAAAAGAATGTTCTTTTCCTCCTACACTTTAGATAATGCTATCCTACTATTAATGAGTAGGTAGCCCTATCGTCGGATGTTGAGGGACAATCGAAGGGATGTTTTACAATCAAGAAGGCAATTTATGGAGACGCTTTAACAATTTTCTTTTAGGTACTAGATCATTTATCGAAAGGCAATTATAGGGTCATCGAGGGACTATGATCTTTTTTTGATTTATGGGTCTTTACTAAAGCGTTCCTGCCTCATGACTGTTTTATTTAAAGGCAACCAAAGTGGGAGATACCTTAGAGGTGTGCATGTGCAAGTGTGTTGAGATTCAGTTATTTTTTGTCTTTTTGTTAGGTTAGCTAACGTTTGATTATTAGTCTTTCCATACACGCCTAGTTACTAACAGTAATATATACAGAAAAATAAAATGTGGAAAGTATAAATCTAGACTATTACATGGCTTTGGGGAGGGGGATTTACATTCCAAAGCAATTGAGGGGAAAAAAATAAAGCAATAAAAAGAGTCTATTTATCATCTGTTACATCCCATACAACAATTACAATAATATAAACAATGTGAAAGGAAATAAACGCGTGAAAAGTTGAAAGTACGCCTGAAAACATAAAAGAAAATCTTTTTTTTGTTGGTTTTTATTTTAAAAAAAGTTAGATTAAGAAAAATAATTAAATTAATTATCCTAAAGTCTACTTAGAAAATTAAATTAAGAAAAATAAACTAAGCCTTTTTTGTGGTTTTTTTTTTATTATGAAAAGAAAGTAATTAGACTTAAATTCTAATTCATTTTTAATTAAGAAAAAGGTTAAAGTTTTAATTAATTAATTAATTAATTAAAGAAATTAATTATTTAATTAAAAAAATCTATGCCTAATTTTTTTGTGAGTTTTTTATTATTATTATTATTAAAAATGATTAAGAAATGAAATAACTAAATAAAACAAAAAGAAAAGAGATTGGGATTGATGGCTGAAGTAGAATGGGGGTTGCAATTGAAATTTCGCTAAGCCTAGATTGTGAAGCCCAGGTCCATCCTTGGATCCAGTGTGAGCAGTACTTTATGGTACATGTTATCTCATGTTCTAGACGTCATACATTCCATGTAATTCCCCTAACTTGCTCTAAGGATATCCAGGAACTCATATACACATATTAGAACATTCAACAAGTTAATAAAAATAGAGATTCGAATTTGAGATTATACCAAAATGGTGATAGCTTGGATCCGGTGATATGGGACCTTTCAAGCTTTGAGGATGGTTGGAACAAGTCCCTGGGAACCTCAAGAGCAATGTATGATTACTAGTTTGGACCAAAAGTACCTGCAGAGTAGGCTTCGAATTTTTACGCTTTTGATAATTTTGCAAAAATGGTAGAGCTCTATCTAGGATGTGTAGGCCTCTTGAAATGCTTGCTAGATGCTTGTTTATATAGTGAGGAATGAGGAGACAAGAAAATAAAGGTTTAAACAATCTTAAAGCAAACGTTTTAAAGCCATGAATGAAATTTGTAACTTTGGCCAAAAACAAGGAAACTTGTCATTTTTTGAATTTGAATGAATTTGGACACCTTTGAACGAAATTTTATGGGCCTGGGCTGTCCAAAACATCAACCTAAAGCTCAAATCCCATTTCCAATTATTTTATACATTTTATTTTATATTTATTTGAAATAAATTTAAATAAATATGAATAAAATAGTTAGAAAATGAAAGGCATAGCAAGAATAATTTTAGTAGTCCTCTATAAACTTAGGAAGATGCTTGAAGTCCAAGAAATTGAGCTCTTTCCTTAAAACTTCAAATTTGCTCAATGCATAATTCTTGAAAATTCCCAAATTTTCCCAACTTGGGCAAGCCATAAATTGCTCAATGTTTATCTCATGATAATTATCTTGGACTTCTTGGAAATCCCAAGATGTCTACTTCAATCCCTATTTTGATAAATTTTGCATTTGAAGATGTTATCTTAATGTAAAAGGTCTTGGCAAAAAGTGGCTTTTGTTGACTTTTTGAAAATGACTTGTAATGTATGAGCTTGTATCTTTCAAATGGTGCATTTCTTGGACTTGAGGGCTGAAGAGAAGTTGTAGGGAATGATATTATCTTCAATATGAGCTTTGGTTGTGTAAAAATGGATGAAGTATGTGAAGGTTATGCCTGGTCAAAGTTCAGTTGACTTTTCCTATAGAAACCCTAATTTGCCATTTTTTACTTTTGATGGGTTAGGAGCATTTCTTGAGGAATCATGATTAACCCTTGATCAAATAATGGATATCACTTCAAAATGTTGGTTTTGACCAAAAATATTGAAGTTTGACTGTACATGGGCCACGGTTGACTTTTGACCTAGCATAATTGATTTTCCAATACTTGAGCAATTAACTGGGCAAACTTGTTGTTCAAGGCATGAAATTTGGCATGGATGATCTTGAGGAAATATTAGGACAATGGAGAACATTTGGTATCCTTGTAGCTCAACCATCTTGATGGAAATTGAAACCCTAGTTGGGGGTTCATTGCTTAGTAGGAGAATTGTCTGGTCAATTCTTGATCAACCTTGAGCAATTGAGAACCTCTAGGAGTATGTCTTGTGTGAAAATGGGAGGGAAAATTTTGGGGTACAACATCTGCCCCTGTTCAATCTTCTTAAACTTGAGGATTTAGATTGGCTTGTCTACCTTTCGTGATCTGAAGATGGAAGATGATTGAACACTAAAGTGCCCAGAAATTTGCACTCGCCCGAAGTGAGACTATTGGTGAATAATATCGGGAATGGGCTTACAGTACCATTTTGAAAAGATGACAGAAGACTGTCGGAGATGGGCTTAAAGATTCCATCCAAGGAATATGACGGAGAGTCGTCGGAGATGGGCTTAAAGAATCCAAAATAGATGTTGATTTCGTAAGAAGTCTCTTTGTGGGGATTCCTGTTCTTGCTGTCTAAGGAGGAGTCTGCTAGGGAACATTTTTTTAGGGTAATAGAGTCTAGGAACTTCGGTTGTCCATTACTCTATTGGGGAGTCATCCCTTGACTGAAGAGGCAGAAGTGAACTGCTATCTGGTCAGGATCAGGCTTCGTAGTGACTTGCTCAGGATGATAAGGTTGACTGCTATCTGTCGTATTCTAGGCTTCACAACGACTTATTGAGGAAATGAGATTAAACTGTTAAGAATCAGTAACAAATCAATGGTCGATTCAAACTGAACCAGCAGAGGTCTTGATTTATCTTTGACTGGATAAGAATCGGAAAAATCTTTGTGTTGATTTAACTGAACCAGAAAAAGGTCTTGGAATATATTCAACTGGAATAGGAATCAGAGAGATCTTAGTGGTGATCTGACTGAACCAGAGAAGGTCTTGTAATATCTTCAACTGGAATAGGAATCAAAGAGATCTTAGTGGCGATCTGACTAAACCAGAGAAGGTCTTGATTTATCTTTAACTGGATAAGAATCAGAAAAATCTTAGTGTCGATTTAACTGAACTAGTAAAGGTCTTGAATTATCTTCAACTAGAATATAAATCAGAGAGATCTTAGTGTCGATCTGACTGAACTAGAGAAGGCCTTAAATTAACTTTGACTGGATAAGAATCAGAAAAATCTTAGTGTCGATTTAACTGAACCAAACAAAAGTCTTCGGTTATCTTCAACTGGAATAGGAATCAGAGAGATCTTAGTGTCGATCTGACTGAACCTGAGAAGGTCTTGAATTAACCTTGACTGGAATGGAAATCAGAAGAATCTTAGGATTGACTCAACTGAACCAGGAAAAAGTCTTGGAATATATTCAAATTGAATAGAAATCAGAAAGATCTTAGTGTCGATCTAACTAAACCAGGGAAGGTCTTGGATCAACTTTGATTGGAATGGAAATCGGAAGAATCTTAGTATCGATTCAACTGAACTAGACAAAAGTCTTGGAATATCTTCAACTGGAATAGAAATCAGAGAGATCTTAGTGTCGATCTAACTGAACCAGAGAACGTCTTTTGAGAACGTCTTTCTGAGGAAAATGCTGAAATAGCCTTTCATTAGACGTAGCTTTTGAGAAGACTACCAGGTCACATAAGTATTCAGCGGTGTTTATTGATTTGATCTTTCCTAAAAACGGTAAAGAGTTGGTTGTATGCAATGTCATGATGTATGAAATGCGTTGTGATGGTGTTATCAAAATAAATGAGATTACGCTGTATGCGATGTGTATGTGCATGCCATGATGTATGGATATGGGATGCTATTGCGACATTTCTTAGTCGGGGAAAATAAATCCCGGACTGCTGCTGCAGAGTATTGGGAAACTGAATCCCTCATTTCTGCTGGGGATGATGAATGGATATGATTTTCTAGGGATTTCCTTTTTCTGTTTGAGGATATTCTGTTGGGGATTGACTCTGCTTGAGAATAACTTTGTGGAAAGAGATAATGTTTTGCTGGTGTAGAGAAATAAACTCTATTGGGGAATAAATTTCCATAGTTAGAGAAATAAACTCTACTCGGGAGGAGGTTTTATAAACTGTTTGCAATTATAAAGCTCGCCTGGGGGAATACAGTTTTCAACTCTCTGAAGGAACTTTGCTGGAGGAAGTAATTCCTGCTTGGGGAAGGAGGAGATCACAACATTTGTTATTTCTGCTCTGTGGGGAACATAGATGTCACGGGGTCGTATGTAACGGTGACTTTGTCTCAAATTGTCCCTGCCCTTGTACCATGCTGGAAAGAGTAATTGTCGGGACTGCAAATTGTTTTTTAGACTTTGCCCCGTTTCTTAAAGTCATTAGCAACTGTCTTTCTGTTTTTTATGCAAGTATTTATGAACAGTAATCATATTTAAATGCATATGTCAAAAATAATCATTGGACGTTTTTGCGAAACTAAACAGAAAAATAAAACAAATAGTTTTGGTACTTTCAAGGAACAATTTGTATTGATTTTTTTGAAGTTTGCGTATAACAGACATTTTGTAAAAAGAGACTGACGTTCTAGTAGGAGAACACCGTCGTAAGAAATGAAAACTACACAAAATAGTGTACAAAGAGAAAACAGATGTGTGTAATAATCCCATTGAGTTTCAATTCTGCTATTGCCCATATGTCCTTGAGCGTCTCATCACTTTGCTACTTGTCCGAAGTTGACTGGATTGCTTGGTACCGTTTGAGCTTGGTACTTGATACTGAAGTCTGGTCGCAAGGTGATCCAATAGGACATAGTGATACGCTTCAAATCCCTAACTTTTTCCTAGACCGCCCTTTTGAGTTTTCAGTCCACCGGGATACCCTTTTTTTCCCAAGCCGCCTTTGCAGGTTTTCGACTTGCCGGGTGTACAGATTTTTTTTGTATTTATCCCTGATTTTTTCCCGAACCCTTTTGGTTCGTCGAGATGCCCTTATTTTTTCCTAGGCCAGTCAACCTAGCGGGTCTTTATTTAGGCGTAGTATTTTTTCACTATGTCTGCATTAACAAGGTGAGGAAGGTCTTCACCATCCATGGTGGTTAGAATCATGGCTCTATAGGAGAATATGCTTTTAATCACAAATGGACCTTCATACGTAAGAGTCCATTTTCCCCTGGGATCACCTTGTGGCAGTATGATGCGCTTGATTACCATATCACCCACTTGATACACTTGACGTCTGACCTTTTTGTTGAAAGCCTTGATCATTCGTTTTTGATATATTTGACCATGACAGACAACAGTAAGCCTTTTCTCATCGATTAGATTTAGTTGATCAAGTCGAGTCTAGATCTAATCATCTTTGTTCAAACCTGCATCCTTCATGATCCTCAGAGAAGGGATCTAGACTTTAATAGGTAGGACAACCTCCATACCATATACCAGAGAATAAGGTGTTTCCCCTATTGATGTACACGCTGAGGTGCGGTAACCATGAGGAGCAAATGGTAACATCTCATGCCATTCTTTGTATGTCATCGTCATCTTCTGTGTGATTTTCTTAATATTCTTGTTAGTCGCCTCCACAGCGCCATTCATCTTCGGCCGGTAAGGGCAAGAATTATGATGGTGGATCTTGAATTATTTACACAGCTTGGTGATCATTGTATTGTTGAGATTTGTACCATTGTTCGTGATGATTCTCTCTGGCACACCATACTGACAAATCAGGTTATGCTTGATAAGCCGCACCATAACATTCTTGGTAATAGTGGCAAAAGAGGCAGCCTCAACCCACTTTGTAAAGTAATCAATGGCCTCTAGAATGAAGTGGTGCCTGTAGTTGTTTAGTTATTGGCTTGCATTTTTGGTAAAACCCAAGTGTATGTGTGAATGTCATGACTGATGTCATAACATTCTAGTTTAGTTTGTACTAATTCATTAGGTACCTTTGCAGAAAAATATTGTCATTCAGGTACTGATGTTTATAAGTGTGTATCTGAGCATTTTACAAAATGATCACATTTTCCTAAATCAGTAGACAGGTTTTTTTAGATGTCATAACAGATGTTAAGACATCCTGTTCTGAACTAACAGGTTTGCAGTTTGGTTAATTCTGAGTTTTTTCAGGAAAATGACTCAGTCTTTCCAGAACAGCATCCTGCGTTTTCTTTGGGTTAACCTAGCTCAACCCTAACCTGGTTGATAAAGTCCTGTGACCTAGTCTTAAGGTCAAATGGAATTAACCCTAGCTTTTTGTGGAAACCCTAACTGAAGATGCAGCTGCTATATATTCAACAGAGCTGTTGTCTTGCAAGTAATCCCTTTTTTGGTCAGAAGATCATTTGTAAAACTGTATAGGTTTAATTATTATACTTCAAGCAATTATCATTGTGATAAGTGACTTGGAATAGGTTTTTAATTGTAAGGGTTGTGTAGCACTCAAAGCTTTGAAGCAAGAGTGTTTGAATGTTTCTTGACTAAAGCTGTGAAGCAGAGTCAAGTTAGGTGTGTGTATCACTCAAAGCTGTGAAGCAAGAGTGGTTGTGTTGCTTGATTAAAAAGCTGTGAAGCTTAATCAAGTGTATGTTTTTGAAGAGTGTCTTCATCAATTCATTAGTCAAATTGTTTTATGTATCACTGCTGTGATTGAGGGGGAGTGAGTAGGAACTCAGGTTTAAGTTGTACTTAGATTGAAATTGCATTGGGTAGGTCTTAAGTGAAGGAGATAAACTGGTTGGTTTATTCCTGAATTAACATCTCTTATAGTGGATTTCCTCCCTGGCTTGGTAGCCCCCGGAGTAGGTGTTGTTGCACACTGAACTGGGTAAACAATTGACTGTGTTCTTTACTGTTTTTGTATTTACTGTCTTATAGAAAGTCAGATACAGTGTCATAACATTAAACGTGACATTGAGTATCTGCAGCCAGAATTTCAATTGGCATCAGAGCAGGCACCCTGCCTGTATTACTGGGTGAGATCTAGGGATATCACTTTCTGGCACTATGGACAAAGAAGGAGTTTTTGGAAATAGACCACCCATTCTGGATGGAACTAATTATGACTACTGGAAACCTCGTATGATTGCCTTCTTAAAATCTCTGGACAAAAAGGCTTGGAGAGCTGCTGACAAAGGATGGATCCATCCCACCATAACTGAGAAAGATGGGACAATCAGTCTGAAACCTGAGGAAGATTGGAGTAAAGAAGAAGATGAGTTAGCCCTGGGAAATTCCAAAGCTTTAAATGCCTTGTTCAATGGAATTGATAGAAACATTTTCAGACTAGTTCATCAATATGAACTGGCCAAGGAAGTTTGGGACACTCTCAAAACTACTCATGAGGGCACTTCCAAAGTAAAAATGTCAAGGCTTCAGATGTTGACTACCAAGTTTGAGAATCTAAAAATGATGGAAGATGAAACCATTCATGAGTTTCACATGAACATCTTGGAGATTGCCAACACCTCAGGAGCACTGGGAGAAAAGATGTCAGAAGAAAAACTGGTAAGGAAGATTCTCAGATCCTTGCCTAAAAGATTTGCAATGAAGGTAACTGCCATAGAGGAAGCCCAGGACATCAGCAAGTTGAAAGTGGATGAACTTATTGGGTCTCTTCAGACTTTTGAGATGGGGATCACTGATAATGGTGACAAGAAGAACAAGAGCATAGCACTTGTGTCCAACACTGATGTTGAAGAAAATATTTCAAAAGCTATAGCCATGCTTGGAAGACAGTTCAACAAACTCATCAAAAGAATAGATCCAAAGTCAAGGTCTAATGTTCATAAGATTCCCTCTGACATTGACAGTTCCAGCAGAAGACCAAGGTCAGAAGAGAAGGGAAATCAAGGCAGAGGAATTCAATGCCATGGTTGTGGAGGATATGGGCATATTCGAGCTGAATGTCCTACCTTTCTTAAGAAACAAAAGAAAGGAATGACTGTTACTTGGTCTGACTGTGATTCAGAAAGTAATTCTGAAGAAGAATCTGCCAAACTAGTTACTGCTTTAACTGGTGTTTGTACCTCTGAAAGTGACATCAGTGATGAAGAGGTGACTTTTGAAGAACTGGTTGATACTTACAAGAAATTGTGTATCAGAAGTACTGAAGTCTGTGTGCAGAATGAGAAACAATCAAAACTCATCATAAAGCTGGAGGCTGAAAAAAGGGCAAACCTTGAAACTATAAGTCATCTAGAAGGAGAAGTTCAATTGCTGAACTCACAACTGAATCAAATGACCAAATCTGTCAAGATGCTAACAAATGGAACAGACAAATTGGAAGAGATCCTTCAGATTGGACAAAATGTGGGAAATAAATATGGACTAGGATTTATGGAAGCAAAGAAATCTGGTACTGATAAGCAAATGTCAAAACAAATGTCTCAACACAACTCTCATCATCAGGAACAGAGACATATGAAGAAAAGGTACCAAAGATGGAGATGTCATCATTGTGGGAGATATGGCCACATAAAGCCCTTCTGCTTCAGATTGCATGGATACCCTAATCAGAACTCAGGTGTCAAACCTAAGTCTAAAAAGGTACCACATGCTCCTAAATGGAAGAAAAAGGCTACTGCCCTGATAGCCCACACTTCCCTGAGGGTCTCTGCAAAGGAAGACTGGTACTTTGATAGTGGATGTTCCAGACACATGACTGGAATCAAGAACCTCCTCAATAATGTTAAGCCTCACACCACCAGTTTTGTGACCTTTGGAGATGGTGCTAAAGGTGAAATCAAAGGAGTTGGTGATTTGGACTGCCCTGGAGTTCCAAGTTTGAATGAAGTACTGCTGGTAAAAGGGCTGACTGCTAATCTCATTAGTATCAGTCAATTGTGTGATCTAGGATTCAAGGTCAATTTCTCAAAATCTGAATGTCTTGTAATCAATGATAAACAAGAAATAGTAATGAAAGGAGTCAGATCTAAAGACAACTGTTACTTGTGGGAGCCTGAGAACACTAATTTCTCATCTGTGTGTTCCATTGCAAAAGAAGAAAAAGAGGTGAAACTGTGGCACCAAAAACTTGGCCATCTTCATCTAAGAGGTATGAAGAGGATTATCTCCTTGGAGGCAGTCAGAGGGATTCCAAGACTGCAAATTGATGAAGAAAGAGTTTGTGGTGAATGTCAGGTTGGTAAGCAGACTAGGATGTCACATCCAAAGTCAAGACATCTGACCACCTCTAAGGTTCTAGAACTTCTTCATATGGATCTGATGGGACCAATGCAAGTAGAGAGTCTTGGTGGAAAAAGATATGCCTATGTGGTTGTGGATGATTTTTCCAGATTCACCTGGATTAATTTCATTAGGGAAAAATCTGATGTATTTGAAGTTTTTAAAGAATTGTGCAAAAGAATTCAAAGAGAAAAGGAAGGGTGTATTGTCAGAATCAGAAGTGATCATGGCAAGGAATTTGAAAACAGCAAGTTTGATGATTTCTGTTCTTCAGAAGGAATTAGTCATGAATTTTCTTCTCCTATAACACCCCAGCAAAATGGAGTTGTGGAAAGAAAAAATAGGACCATACAGGAATCTGCCAGAGCAATGTTACATGCCAAAAGACTTCCTATGTATTATTGGGCTGAAGCTATGAATACAGCCTGCTATGTTCATAATAGGGTCACCTTGAGAAAGGGAACCTCATCCACCATATATGAACTCTGGAAAGGGAGAAAACCAACTGTGAAGTACTTTTATGTGTTTGGCAGCAAATGCTATATTCTGGCTGATCGTGAACAAAGAAGAAAACTGGACCCTAAAAGTGATGAAGGCATATTTCTAGGATACTCCTCAAACAGCAGAGCTTATAGAGTATTCAATTCCAGAACCAAAGCCATGATGGAATCAATAAATGTTATAATTGATGATTATCATGAAGAAATAGATGTTCCTTGTACTGTTGAGACATTCTTTGAGACTTCAATCCAACAGAATGATCTACCCAACTCCACCACAACAGAATCTGAATCAAAGGAAGCTAGCAAGATCCCTTCCATCAGAATTCAGAAGGATCATCCAAAAGAGCTCATCATAGGAGATCCCAACAGTGGAGTCATTACAAGATCTAGAGAAATCATCTCAAACTCTTGTTTTGTGTCCAAAATGGAACCAAGAAATGTCAAGGAAGCTTTAAATGATGAATACTGGATTGGTGCAATGCAAGATGAACTGAACCAATTCAAGCAACATGAAGTTTGGGAACTGGTTCCTAGACCTGAAGGAACTAACATCATTGGGACAAAATGGATTTTCAAGAACAAGTCAGATGCTGAAGGAGTTGTCACCAGAAATAAGGCAAGACTTGTTGCTCAAGGATACACCCAGGTTGAAGGGGTTGATTTTGATGAAACCTTTGCACCTGTAGCCAGACTGGAATCAATCAGACTCCTATTGGCAATTTCTTGTCTTCTGAAGTTCAAGTTATTTCAGATGGATGTGAAAAGTGCCTTTCTAAATGGGTACTTAGATGAGGAAGCTTATGTGGAACAACCTAAAGGCTTTGTGGATCCAACCCACCCTGATCATGTCTACAAATTGAGAAAAGCTCTATATGGCCTGAAACAAGCTCCTAGAGCATGGTATGACAGGTTAACAAAGTTTCTCTCAGACAAAGGCTACAGAAAAGGAGGCTTGGACAAAACTCTCTTTGTCAAAACTGAAGGAGGGAAGTTGATGGTTGCCCAAATATATGTTGATGACATAGTGTTTGGAGGAATGTCAGAACATATGGTTAAACACTTTGCTGACCAGATGCAGGCTGAATTCGAAATGAGTCTCATGGGAGAACTAACTTATTTTCTTGGACTGCAAGTCTCACAGATGGAGGACTCAATCTTCTTATCTCAAAGCAAGTATGCTAAGAACATTGTAAAGAAGTTTGGTATGGAGAATGCAAGTCACAAAAGGACTCCTGCTCCTACTCATCTAAAGCTTTCCAAAGATTCAAGTGGGGTTAAGGTGGATCAAAGTCCGTACAGAAGCATGATAGGAAGCTTGTTGTACTTAACTGCCAGCAGACCTGATATTGCCTTTGCAGTTGGAGTTTGTGCAAGATACCAAGCTGATCCCAAAATCAGTCATATCAATCAAGTGAAGAGAATTTTGAAGTATGTGAGTGGAACTTACAACTATGGGTTGATGTATTCTCATGGCTGTGAACCAGCTCTGACTGGCTACTGTGATGCTGATTGGGCTGGTAGTGCTGATGATAGAAAAAGCACCTCTGGAGGATGTTTCTTCTTAGGAAATAATTTGGTTTCCTGGTTCAGCAAGAAACAGAATTGTGTGTCTCTTTCTACTGCTGAAGCTGAATACATTGCAGCTGGTAGTAGCTGCTCTCAAATGATCTGGATGAAATAGATGCTTACTGAGTATAATGTCACACAAGATGTTATGACATTGTACTGTGACAATCTGAGCACAATTAACATTTCCAAGAATCCCATTCAGCATAGTAGGACCAAACATATTGACATACGACATCACTTTATCAGAGACCTTGTAGAAGAGAAGACAATCAAATTGGAACATGTTGCCACTGAGCTACAGCTGGATGACATTTTTACCAAGGCTCTTGATGCAAATCAATTTGAAAACTTGAGGGGTAAGTTGGGTATTTGCCAACATGAGGAATTGTAGCAATTAATTTTGCTTAAAACAAGGATTAAAGGAGTTATGCTTGTTCTGATTGGGTTAAAATTATATTTTTCCCATTTCCTTCAATTCTTTTAAGAAGTTGAATAGACACTCCTTTTCTTCCTTCCCCTCTCGTCTCCTCATCAAAACCCAGTCTCTCAATCAGAATTTTCTCTTCAGTTGCTGTTGGTCCTCTAAGACTGTCAAAATGTCTCAAACACCATCATCATCCAATACGACTATTTCAACCTCTTCCTCTAATCAAGATTCTAGGACAATCTCTTATTGTCTGGACTCTGAAGTCCTGGAGATCTCTTCTCGTAGAAAAGTGGGAACTAACCCCACCAAGGTCAAAGAGTTGAGAACAAGACATGCAGGAAAGTCCCAAGCTTCTGCCTCTGGTAATCCATCTCATCCTTCTTCTTCAGTTCCCCCTGAAATTGCAAATAGGGAAGGGTCAGCCTATGTTAGTCAAGCAATAGCTAAAATTGTTTCAAGAATTCTGAACGAGAACCACTCAGTCCCTGGCATTTCTGTTCCTTTGAATTAAGAAAGTTCAAATGCTGAAACAAATCCAGATGTCTCTAAGGATGTTGAGACATCAGACAAAGAGAAGAATGCTGACATTGCTCACAAGAAAAGGAAGAAGCCTGAATCCTCTGAGTCTGATGACAGTGCTTAAAGGTTGGTTGCTGTTTGGTGGTGTTGCTGGTTGGTGCTGGTACCTGGTGGAGTTTGGAAGTGTGTTCAGTTTTTTTTTTCTCTGTTGCTGCTCTTATTACTTTTTTCTGGATCACTGTATAATTTTTATGAACATGTATCTTTGGCCCATTTGTGGGTAAAGAGGGGGAGGATATTTTGGTACTTGCTTAATTAGAAATTCTATTTTTCTGCAGTCATTTCTTTCTGCTGCTATCTATCTCTGATTACTTAGGGTCTTTAGCCAAAAATCTGCCAAAGGGGGAGTTTGTAGTTGTTTAGTTATTGGCTTGCATTTTTGGTAAAACCCAAGTGTATGTGTGAATGTCATGACTGATGTCATAACATTCTAGTTTAGTTTGTACTGATTCATTAGGTACCTTTGTAGAAAAATATTGTCATTCAGGTACTGATGTTTATAAGTGTGTATCTGAGCATTTTGCAAAATGATCACATTTTCCTAAATCAGTAGACAGGTTTTTTCAGATGTCATAACAGATGTTAAGACATCCTGTTCTGAACTAACAGGTTTGCAGTTTGGTTAATTCTGAGTTTTTTCAGGAAAATGACTCAGTCTTTCCAGAACAGCATCCTGTGTTTTCTTTGGGTTAACCTAGCTCAACCCTAACCTGGTTGATAAAGTCCTGTGACCTAGTCTTAAGGTCAAATGGAATTAACCCTAGCTTTTTGTGGAAACCCTAACTGAAGATGCAGTTGCTATATATTCAACAGAGCTGCTGTCTTGCAAGTAATCCCTTTTTTGGTCAGAAGATCATTTGTAAAACTGTATAGGTTTAATTATTGTACTTCAAGCAATTATCATTGTGATAAGTGACTTGGAATAGGTTTTTAATTGTAAGGGTTGTGTAGCACTCAAAGCTTTGAAGCAAGAGTGTTTGAATGTTTCTTGACTAAAGCTGTGAAGCAGAGTCAAGTTAGGTGTGTGTATCACTCAAAGCTGTGAAGCAAGAGTGGTTGTGTTGCTTGATTAAAAAGCTGTGAAGCTTAATCAAGTGTATGTTTTTGAAGAGTGTCTTCATCAATTCATTAGTCAAATTGTTTTATGTATCACTGTTGTGATTGAGGGGGAGTGAGTAGGAACTCAGGTTTAAGTTGTACTTAGATTGAAATTGCATTGGGTAGGTCTTAAGTGAAGGAGATAAACTGGTTGGTTTATTCCTGAATTAACATCTCTTATAGTGGATTTCCTCCCTGGCTTGGTAGCCCCCAGAGTAGGTGTTGTTGCACACTGAACTGGGTAAACAATTAACTGTGTTCTTTACTGTTTTTGTATTTACTGTCTTATAGAAAGTCAGATACGGTATCATAACATTAAACGTGACATTGAGTATATGCAGCCAGAATTTCAGTGCCCATTGGAAGCGGTAGGTCTAATCTCTCTGATCATGTCAATGCCCCACATTGCAAAGGGCCAAGGAGCCTACAAGACATTCAAGGGAACCAGAGGTGCATGTACTTTATCATCATAAATCTGGCATTTATGACAAGTTCGGGAATTCTGATAACATTCTGCTTCAATGGTGGACCAATAGTATCCTGTCCGTAGGATCTTTTTAGCCATGGTGTGTCCACTAGAGTGGGTGCCAAATGTACCTTTGTGTAAATCTTCCATAATCCTCTCTACTTCGCTCTTGTCTACACACCGAAGTAAAGTAGAGTCGTGGTTGCGCTTATAGAGGACTCCATTACTGAGGAAGAACTTTGCAGAGAATCTTATCAAAAACTTCTTATCATCGACAGATGCCCCTTCAGGATATTCTTGAGCCTTGAGATACCTCTTTACTTCATGAAACCAAGGTTTGTATGCTACTTCTTCAGTGTCAATCTCATAGCAGTATGCTGGTTCATCCAACCTCTCAATAGTGATCAGAGGAGCCTCGTTGTCCCACTTGACCTTGAACATAGATGACATAGTAGCTAGCACGTCCTCTAACTGATTCTCTTCTCGTAGAAAATGTTCAAAGGTAACTTCTTCAAAGTGTGGAAGCATTGTCAGCACATGTTCTTTGTAAGGGATGAGATTAGGGTGCTTCGTGTCCCACTCCCCTTTGATTTGACTTATTACCAAGGTTGAATCCCCAAAAATGCTCAAGAACTTGATCCTTAGGCCAATAGCAGCTTTGAGACCCATAATGCATGCTTCATACTCCGCCATATTGTTGGTACAATTGAAACATATTCTGGCCGTGAAAGGAGTATGAAAGCCTTCGGGAGATATGATTACAGTGCCGATGCCATTTCCGAGTGCGTTGGAGGCTCCATCAAAAACCATAGTCCATCGGGATCCTTCCTCAGGTCCTTCATTCGGTCCAGGTTCTTCACAGTCAGTCACCAACATAATGTTCTCATCCAGAAATTCAAAGTTCATGGATTGGTAGTCATCCACGGCCTGATGACCCAAATGATCAGCTAGTAGACTTCCCTTGATTGCTTTCAGGGTTGTGTATTGGATATCATATTCGTTCAGGATCATTTTCCATCTTTCTATTCTTCCGAAGAGAGCAAGCTTCTCGAAGATGTACTTGATCGGATCCATCTTAGATATCAACAAAGTAGTGTGGGTCAATATATATTGTCTCAGTCGGCGAGCAGCCCATGCCAAAGCGCAGTAAGTTTTCTCGAGTAGTGAGTATCTTGTTTCACAGTTGGTAAACTTTTTTCTAAGGTAGTATATTACATGCTCTTTTCGACCAGACTCGTCATGCTGCCCCAGCACACACCCCATTGAATTATCTAACACTGTTAAGTACATTATCAAAGGTCTTTCTTCAATCAGAGGCATCAGAATTAGAGGCTCTTGAAGGTATTCCTTGATTCTCTTAAAGGTGGTTTGGCATTCGTCATTCCACTTTACCACTTGATCTTTCTTTAGGAGTTTGAAGATTGGCTCACAAGTAGCAATTAAATGGGAAATGAACCTGGCAGTGTAATTTAGGCGTCCTAAGAAGCCTCTTACCTCCTTCTCAGTGCGAGGAGCCAGCATCTCTTGTATAGCCTTCACTTTTGCAGGGTCTACCTGAATTCCCTTGTCACTGACAATGAAACCTAGCAGTTTACCAGACCTTACCCCAAAGGTGCACTTGTTCATATTTAACCTCAGCTTGTACGTCTTCAACCTATCAAACAACTTTTGTATATGATCAAGGTGTTCTTCTTCAGTTTGAGACATGGCTATCATTTCATCAACATAGACATTTATCTCATGGTGAATCATGTCATGGAACAGAGCTACCATGGCTCGCTGATAGGTTGCCTCAGCATTCTTCAACCTAAACGCTATCACTTTGTAGTAGAAGGTGCCCCATTGTGTGACGAAGGTTGCCTTTTCCATGTCTCCAGGTGCCATCTTGATCTGATTCTAACCATATAAACCATCCATGAAGGAAACGATCTTATGTTGCGTGGTGTTGTCAACCAGAACGTCAATATGGGGAAGCGGAAAGTCATCCTTGGGGCTTGCCCTGTTCAAATCTTTGTAGTCCACACACATCTGTACCTTGTCGTGTTTTTTAGGTACCAGGTCTATGTTAGCAACCCATTGGGGATAAGAAGTGACAACTAGGAACACAACATTGAACTGTTTCATAACCTCTGCTTTGATCTTCTCTGACATTTTAGGGCGCATACGACTGACCTTCTGCTTTACCAGAGGGCAATCTTCTTTAGTTGGCAGACGATGAACCACGATATACGTGTCTAGTCCTGGCATGTCTTCATATGACCAGGCAAAGATCTCAACATAATCATGCAACATCTGAATCAAACACTATTTGACACGAAGCTCCAAATTTACACCTATCTTGACCTCTTTTCTGTTCTTTTTTGTGCCCAAATTCACTGTTTAAACTGGCTCTTCATGAGACTGTATAGCTCTTTCTTCCTGGTGTAACAGTCTGGAAAGTTCTCCAGGTACCTCACAATATTCCTCACCTTCGTCCTCGGCTTGGTTGATCGGATTTTCAAAGTCATAACCGACAATAGTAAAGCTGTTATCAATGGGACCCAGAGTGGATATGGGTCTGCAGTTTGATACGTGAGTGTGTGTAAGAACATAGTTGTATAGACAAAGTAAAAAGCAGAAAATAAAAATAGATAGCACAAAATTTGTATGCATAAACGTCCAATGCTTTATTAATGCCATATGAAATTGAAACATGATAACCCTCACAAATAAACCATTATGCCCCGGGTAAGACACATGGCCAAAAAGTTTATATTGTTTATTACATATCCAAAAACAAGAAAGACAATTACTTCTGAATAAAAGTAATTGGTACAAAGTATTTTGTTGTCTAGTTATTGGGTCCACCGTTGGTAGTAGGGAAGATCCAGTCGTCCAGGTCATAGTCACCATCAGCATCTTCCGTGGTGGAGACAACATCAATAGCATTGACTCTCGGGCCATGCTTGGGCATGGTTGCAGTTATGACGTTGGGAGTTTCCGGAGCATCGAATTCAATCTCCTTTTCCTCGATTAGATCCTGTACTTTGTTATTCAAGGCCCAACAGTCGTTCGTGTCATGCCCCAGAGTCTCAGAATGGTAGGTGCATCGAGCATTTGGATTGTAGATGGGAGAGGAAGTATTGGAATTCTTCGGAGCTTCCCTCATAGTTACCAGATTGGATTTCAACAATTATGGCAAAACTTGAGACAGAGTCATATTTATCTGGGTAAACTGTCTTACCGGCCTTTCCACTCTAGGCTGATTGTTCCTTTGTTGAGTAGGTGTAGGTTTAGAGATCATAACAGCTCCTACCGTTGGACGACGTTCAGTTCTGTCCTAATTCCTTTGATTGTACACAACACTAACCTCTTTCTTCCCAGTTATAACACGGTGGGAGAACTGACTTGGTTGTTTTGTGTTTGATCACAAATGACGCGGTTAGCAAGAGTCGCCACCGACTTTTCGTTTATCCAAAAGAAAAGGTTGAAAAGAACAGGAAAGACCTTTGAGATGTTTTCTTAAGTTCGGGGGGTAGATTATGAAAAGGGAAGGTATTAGCATCCTTTTCATCCGTAGTTATCTACGGGCTCTTAGTTGCTTGCTAGATCACTTACTTTTGTTTGAAAATGTGCTTTGTGTGGTTTTTTGAAAGTATTTCGAAAATGTCTTTGTAATGGTTCTCGTTTCTATAAGTACATGTACAAAGTGTTATTTTGAAAGTAGTTCAAAAAGGTGTTTGTGGAGTGTGTTTTTAAAAGTGATTTTGAAAAGGGTTTTCTTTGTAATGGCTCTCGTTTCTATAAGAACGCGTACAAAGTATTTGTCTTTTGAAAATATTTCAAGTTTGTAAGATGTTTTGAAAGTGTTGGTGTTTGTTTTGAAAATAGCAAGGATGGTTTTTGGTTTTGAAATTGAGCAAGCAACTAGGAACAATCTACCTACTCAAAAGTCTTTCATGTTTATTTCCTCTTTCCTTTGACATTGTTATCTTACCATTGATTTGGTAAGTAACCCTATCTTTAGATGTAAAAGGGACGGGCATGGGTCATCGTATAGCCATGATTAGCAATGTTGTAAGATATCTTAGCATTTTCTTTAGGAACTAAGATAATTTTGAAAGGCAATATGGATAGCGTCATCGAGGGACTTATGATCTTGTATTTTTTTATTGTTTTTGCTAACATACCTCACATGCATAATATGGCCATTTTTGTAAGGAGACAAAGTGGATTTACCCTAGGGGTGTATGTGTACAAGTGTATTGATTTACATGCTTAATTTGTCTTGATTAGGGTTTGCTACTTGTTGATTTTATGTCTTGCCATACAAACCCTAATTACTGGCATTTGTATATAAAGCATTAAATTGCGGATTTTAAATTTCCTACGCTATTACAACGCTTTAGGGGAGGGGATATACAAATTACAAATGGGGAAATTGCAAGAAAATTAGACCTAATTAACTATTACAACCATATTGAATATTATACAAAAATTGAATAAATAATAATGTGTAAATGCAAGAATATATAAATGGAAAAAGAAATGATTTGATTTTTATGAAGGGGTTTGAACCTAAACCTAATTGAGAAAATAATTAATGAAAAATAAATAAAATTAACTTGAACTAGTTAAGAAAGGAAATTAATTAAAAAAGGATTTTTTTTTAAGGTTTTTTATGAAAAGGTTTTAAATAATGAAAATAAAATGAGAATTGAATAATTAAAATAACCCTAAGTTCTAAATTAATTTTAATTAAGAAAAAGGAAATAATGTAATAATTAGACCTAATTATATAAATATTAATTATAAAAAGAGATTAATTTAAATAAAAATACTTTTTAGTCTTTTTGTTTTATGAGAAAATAAAATAAGTAGGTATAAGTAATAAATAAAATATTTTTGGAATTTTTTATTAATAAAGAATAATAATGATAATGATAATAATAATCATAATAAAAATATAAAAAATAAAGAAAATATAAAAAAAGAATGAAATAAATAAAATAAACAAAAATTGAGTCAGGGGTGTATGAACAAACAGGGAGTCAGGAATAAGCAAACAACACAAGGCCCAAAGGGGGTGAGGCCCAGCGCTTGTGTCCAAACAAAAAATGGGGAAAACATGAAGAAAAAAATAAGCAAAAGGGTATCACTAGGGCTCGAATTCAGGTCCCTAAGGTGACAAGTGCGCGCTTTAGCCACTGGGGTGGTGATACATCTGTTAACTTAACTGAAATGATAAATATATAATACAAAATGAGTCATGAATACACATCATCTTCAAGCTCCAGCCAAAGGACCTATAACTTCACCATTTCTCAACCATTCATAAAACTTCCAACATCAAACTTGTTAGAAATTTTCTCACGATTCTGAATATGTAAATAACTTAAGCTAATTCTAAAAAATGAGCATGAATTTCTAATGGTACCAAATCCTGACCTAAATATTTTTCAGAGGTTCAGATTCAAATTTCTAACTACTCAAGCAACAATAATAAAATCTAAGGACAAGGTTAGCTTCAGGACAATGATATCTACATTTCTTATTCACAAATAAACCATTAATGATGCTTGTATGAAAAGTTCAAAGTTAGGAAAACCTACCTCAAAACTGGAAATCGTGTTTTGAGTTTGAGCTTGTTTCAAGTGATGGTAATGATCAAGTTAGCTTCCTTGAGGTCCCAGGAAGCTAATGTAATGATTAGCTTAAGCAATGGATGGCTGAAATGGTCTAGAGAAGTCAATGTGCATACTCTGTTTTTTGGTTATGGAAGATGGTGCAAATGGTGTTAGAGTCGTGTAACAGTATGTGGGATGGGTTTTAAATGGTGTATGGAAGATTTGTGATTGAATTTTAGTGAGAACGCACAAGTGAAATGTGTGTTTGGAATTCAAAGTCAGAAATGACACAAAAATGGATTTTTTGTGCCAATTCTGATTTCATGGAGTTTTAGGGAGTTTCTAGGCTTGTAAATTCGTGTGTTTTCTTGCAAATGACTTCTGTATCGATAAGCAAAAGGTTAGATATGTTTTGCACAAGGGATTTCTGAGTTATAGGGTTATGGCTAGGTTGCTTGATTTTGAAGAAAAGTGAGAAATATAGTTTCAAAGTAGAAAGTACAAGCATGTAGAGTGGTTAGGAACTTTAAACATGTTTGCTTCTAACTTTGTAGAGGAAGCTTGTGCAGAAGGAAAAAATACAAAGCTCAATGCAAGTTGACTTTGCATAAAGCTTGCTTTATGTAAATGGCAATGGTGCCTTTGTGCCATTAATGGAAACTTATCTTGGATAAAGCTTGAATCAAATGGATAATAGCTCAAAAGCAAGTGTAATATTCTGATTAGAGAGATATTTTGAGGTTTATAGGCCTGCAAAGCAAGATTGTGCAGCATAGGCTTGAGATTTGAATTCTTGTTCATCACAAATTTTGCCTTGCAAAACAACTTGAAACCCCAACTTATGGCCTTCGATTCTCCTTGCTCACAAATGATCTCAAGGATTTCTAGGACATTTTGGAAAGCTTGTAGTGTGCTCTACAACCCCTCTTTGATTCACTTTTGAAAAATCCAAATGGAACTATGTGAAACTTGGCCAAGAAGTTAGGTCAAAATCCTGACCAAAAATGCTCAAAATTTCACTAAGTGTTTTACTTTCATGACCATGACTTCATGGATTAATAACTTGAGATCCAAGCATTTCTAGGAGAAGTTATGTAAAGAAATGTTTTAGATCTCATGGAGATATACAACTTTCATGTTTAAAGTTTCTTTTGGATCATCTTGCATCATGGTGAAAAAATGGCTCAAAGTTGTGAAAAAATATGAAGTTTTCAACACTTAGAAAAATTTCTAAGTTTGGAAACTTTGACTTTTCAAAATGAAATCTTGACTTTTTGAGTTCCTGATGAACAAGTTTCATATTTTGACATGTTTTTATGAATTATGATATTTGACACTTGATTTTGACCAAAAAGTCAAAGTTTGACTTTTCAGTGTACAGTTGACTTTTGATCAATTGATTGAAAATCAACTATCGATCAATTGATCTTGAAGGATGTTTTGAGTCATGCCATTAGTTCAAAATGCTGCAATTGAACTCTTGAGATCATGCCTCAAAGAAATTAACCATTTGCTAGGTCAAAAATCAGAAATTGACCTTTCTCAATCAAAACCCTAATTTTGACCATTTTCCCTTTTGATGATCTGATCAAATTTCTTGAGGAATTATGGTCCAAACTTGATCAAATGATATATATGAGTTTATAATGTTTATATGGATCAAAAATTATGAAGTTTGACTGTAAATTGGCCACAGTTGACTTTTTGCCCAATATAGCTGATTTTTAGGTCAACTGCTCAATTGACTGAGCAAAAATGTGATCCAAGACTTGAAACTTGACATGAGCATTCTTGTGGGTCCATAATGATCCATGAAAGTCATATGAGGTATTAAAATCTCAATTATCCTCGTGCAATCTCAAACCCTAATTTCAGTCATCAGTGCTTAAGGAGATGTCTTGAGCTGATCAACCCTTGTGCAGTCTTGAACCAAAGGAGATCTTGTGAGAAAATAGTTGATAAATGAGAGGGAAAATTTTGGGGTACAACAGCTTCCCCTGTTCAATCTTCTTAAACCTGAAGAGTTAGATTGGCGGATCCGCCATTCGTGACTTGAAGGTGGAAGAAGATTGGACACTAGAGTGCCTAGAAATTTGCACTCGAAGATGGATTGTGAATGGGCTTATGGATGCCATTTGGAGGAATGATGGAGATTTTCCAGAGATGGGCTTGTAGATGCCATCCAAGGGTGACTGTTTCCAGAGAATGGACTAAGCCTGAACTTGATTTCAGCTGGAAAAGAATCAGAATATATCTTTGGAGCGACTTATTTGAACCAGAAGAAGTCTTGTATGTGGTTTGACTGGGAAGAATCATAATAAATATTGGAGTGATTTATCTGAACCAGGAGTGTTCCTTTGGAAAGTATCAGGATAAACTGTTGAGGGTTTTAAACTGAACCAAAAGAGATCTTGAATATTCTTTAACTGGAAAGAATCAGAGTAAATCTTTGAGCGATTTATCTGAACCAGAGAAAGTGTCTACGGGAAAGAATCAGAATAAACCGTTGAGAGATTTATCTGAACCCGAAGAGATCTGGAGAAGAATCAAAACAAATCGTTGAGAGATTTATCTGAACCAGAGAAAGTGTCTGCGGGAAAGAATCTGAATAAACTGTTGAGAGATTTAAACTGAACCATCATGGATCTGGAGAAGAATCATAACCAATCATTGAGAGATTTATCTGAACCAGAGAAAGCGTCTACGGGAAAGAATCAGAATAAACCGTTGAGAGATTTAAACTGAACCAACAGGGATCTGGAGAGGAATCAGAACCAATCATTGAGAGATTTATCTGAACCAAAGAAAACGTTTGCAGGAAAGAATCAGAATAAACCATTGATAGATTTAAATTGAAACGGAAGAGATCTGGAGAAGAATCAGAACAAATCATTGAGGGATTTATCTGAACCAGAGAAGACGTCTGTGGGAAAGAATCAGAATAAACTATTGAGAGGTTTAAACTAACCGGCAGGGATCTGGAGAAGAATCAGAACAAATTATTGAGGGATTTATCTGAACCAGAGAAGACGTCTGCGGGAAAGAATCAAAATAAACCATTGAGAGGTTTAAACTGTACCGGCAGGGATCTGAAATAAATATTTGTTATGTAGATGGTTGACCAATCCTTTCTTGGGAATTGATCTGTAATTGACTGGTTGAAAATTTGACGATAATTTCCTGTTGATTAATCTTTCCTGAAAAGATGAAAGGTTAGTTGTATGCAATGTCATGATGTATGAAATACATGGTACAATGATGTTCTCAAAATAAATGAGATTGTGTCGTATGTATTTGTGTTGTCAATGCTATGAGTATGGATGCAATGTATGGACACATTAATTGTTATGTCATAGTGTTGCTAAAGTCGGGGAAAATAAATCTTTGAGTACTGTCGGGTACAAGGAGTGTAAGTCTTCATGTTTTGAAGTTGAAGTATTGATGAGCTTCCATTTGTTAGAGAAATAAACTCTGTTGTGTAAGGGAAACACCGTGTATTGCTTGTAGACCTCGTGAAATCCTGCTGAGGAATCCTGAGAAACTAGGCGACTTTCTAACGAGGAATCTTAGGAGCGGAGACTGGAAGTTATGTTCCGTCGGGGATGTGAGAGCATTTAATGCCATTAGGTTGTATACTGGATATATGTTAGCGGTCTTGTATTGGGATGTCGTGGTTTCCACTCTTGCTGGAAAAGTACCTGCGGGGGATTTTATGGAATAGTCTAAAGATATTATCCTATTTCTTAAAGCCATTAGCATTTGTCTTTCTATTTTCTGTTCATTTGTAAACAGTAGTCACATTCAAATGCATATGTTCAACAAAAATCAGTGGACGTTTTTGCAAACAAAACACGAAAATAAAAGAAAAACAGATAGTTTTGCACTTTCAAGGGGATATCTTTGTATTAACTTGAGTAAGTGTTTTTGTATAATGAGACGAACATTCTAGTAAGAGAATATTGTTGTAAAAAATTAAAATTGATACAAAGAAAAGATAGTTATGTGAAATAATCCCATGGGGTTCCCATTCTGCTATAGCCTTCGTGTCTCTGAGCGTCTTGTCGACTTGCTACCTTGTCTGAAGTTGATTGGATTGATTAGAACCGTTGAGTTTGTCAGTCGATGCTAAAGGTTGTCTGTAAGGTGATCCAACGGGACATAGTCATACGCTTTAACTCCCTAAATTTTTCCTGGACCGCCCTTTCTGGTTTTCAGTCCACCGGGATACCTTTTTTTGCCCAAGCCACCTTTTCGGGTTTTCAACTTGCCGGGTGTACTGATTTTTTTTTGTGTTTTATCCATAAATTTTTCCTGGACCTTTGTGGTTCGCCGGGATGCCCTTGTTTTGCCTAGGTGTGTCAACCTAGCGGGTCTCTTATGTGTAGTATCTTTTGACTATATCCGCGTTCACAGGGTGCGGAAGGTCGTCGCCATCCATAGTGGTTAAGAGCATTGCTCCACCAGAGAATATGCTTTTGATCATAAATGGTCCTTCGTAGGTAGGGGTCCATTTTCCCATGGGATCACCTTTTGGCAATATGATACGCTTGATTACCAAATCACCAACCTGATATACCTGACGTCTGACATTTTTGTTAAAAGCTTTGATTATACGTTTTTGGTACATCTGGACATGACAGACAACCGTAAGCCTCTTCTCATCAATTAAGTTCAACTGGTCAAGCCGAGTTTGAATCCATTCATCTTCATTCAGCCCTTCATCTTTTATGATTCTTAGAGAAGGTATTTGTACTTCAATCGGTAGAATAACTTCCATGCCATATACCAAGGAGAAAAGAGTTGTCCCTGTTGACGTGCGCATCGTGGTACGGTAACCATGAAGAGCGAATGGTAGCATCTCATGCCAGTCCTTGTAGGTTACTGTCATTTTTTGTATGATCTTCTTGATGTTCTTATTTGCGGCTTTGACAACACCATTCATCTTTGGCCGGTAAGGAGAAGAATTATGGTGTTGGATCTTGAATTGCATGCATAGTGCGGTGATCATAGTATTGTTGAGATTCATACCATTGTCTGTGAGGATTCTCTCCGGGATACCGTACCGACAAATGAGATTTTGTTTGATGAACTGAGCCATAACATTCTTGGTAACGGAAGAGAAAGAAGTTGCCTCAACCCATTTCGTGAAGTAGTCAATGGCCACCAGGATGAAGCGGTGCCCATTAGAAGCTGTAGGTTTGACTTCTCCAATCATATCGATGCCCCACATCGCGAATGGCCAGGGAGCAGTCAAGACATTTAGAGGAACTGGAGGTACATGCACTTTGTCAGCATAGATATGACACTTGTGACAGGTTCGTGAATGCTGATAGCAATCTGCTTCCATGGTAGACCAGTAGTACCCTTCCCGTAGGATCTTTTTAGCCATCATGTGCCCACTAGAATGGGTGCCAAAAGCGCCTTCATGTAGATCAGCCATGATCTTTTCTTCCTCAACCTTATGTATGCAACAAAGAAAAACAGAGTCATGGTTACGCTTGTAGAGAATGCCATTACTGAGGAAGAAATTAGTAGAGAATCTTCTCAAGAACTTCTTATCATTGACTGAAGCCCCCTCCGAATACTCTTGGGCCTCGAGATACCTCTTAACTTCATGGAACCAAGGCTGGTCCACTACTTCTTCAGTATTGATATCGTGACAATAAGTTGGTTGATCCATCCGCTTAATGGTGATCTGGGGAGCCTCGTTGCCCCACTTGAGTTTAAACATGGATGAGATAGTGGCTAGTCAACTAGTTAATTTTCCTCTCACGGGAAATTCTCGAAGGTAATCTCCTCAAAATGTGGGATTAATGTCAACACATGTTCTTCGTAGGGGATGAGGTTAGGGTGCTTCGTGTCCCATTCTCCTTTGATCTGACTGATGACTAGGGCTGAATCTCCAAATACACTTAAGGACTTGATTCCCAAATCTATGGCAACTTTGAGACCAAATATACACGCTTCGTATTCTGCCATAATATTAGTACAGTTGAAGCAAAGTCTTGCAGTGAAGGGAGTATGACATCCTTCAGGGGATATGATTACAGCACATATGCCATTGCCGAGTGCGTTGGAGGCTCCATCAAAAACCAAGGTCCATCGGGATCCTTGTTCAGGTCCGTCATATGGTCTGAATTCTTCACAGTTGTTTACCAACATGATGTCTTCATCTGGGAATTCGAATTTCATGGACTGGTAGTCATCCACAACTTGATGAGCAAGGTGATCGGCTAACACACTGCCCTTTATTACTTTTTGGGTAGTGTATTGAATGTCGTATTCAGTCAGGATCATCTGCCATCTTGCTATTCTCCCAGAGAGGGAAGGCTTCTCGGATATGTATTTAATTGGATCCATCTTGGATATTGTGATACGGTGGGAGAACTGACTTGAGGGTTTTGCATTTTATCGCAAATGTTGCAGTTAGCAAGAGTCGCCACCGACTTTTCTTTTATCCAAAAGGAAAGGTGAAAAAGCAAAAGAAAGACCTTTGAAATTATTTCTTGAGTTCGGGGGGTAGATTATGAAAAGGGAAGGTATTAGCACCCTTTTCATCCATGGTTTTCCATGGGCTCTTAGTTACTTTCTAGATCACTTTCTTTTGTTTGAAATTGTGCTTTGTGTGGTTTTTGAAAGTAATTTTTAAAGAGGTCATTGTTTAGGCAATCTTTGTAATGATTCTCGTTCGTAAGAATGTATACAAAGATGTTGATCTTTTGAAAATGTTTTCAATTTTGTAAGATGTTTGAAAGTGTATGTGTTTGTTTTGAAAATAGCAAGGATGTTTGTTTTGAAATGGAGCAAGTAATTAGGAGCATTCTACCTACTCAAAAGTCTTTCTTGTTCATTTTCTTTTCCTTTGACATTATTATCTTACCATTGATTTTGTAAGTGACTCTATCTTTGGATGTAAATGGGACGGACGTGGGTCATCGTATAACCATGATTAGCAATATTGCAAAGTATCTTAGCATTCTCTTTTAGAGACTAAGATCATTTGAAAGGCAACTTAGATAGCGTCATCGAGGGACTATGATCTTATACTTTGCTTGTTTTTTTGCTAAGATACCTCACATGCGTAATATGGCCATTTTGTAAAGGCAACCAAGTGGATTTACCCTAGGGGTGCTTGTGTGCAAGTGTATTGTTTTCATGCTTGATTTTTTCTTGAATTAGGGTTTTCTAAGTATTTGTTTTAGTCTTTCCATACAAACCCTAATTATTAGCATGTTATATATAAAGCGATAAATTGCGGAATTTAAAGTTACTACACTTTTATAACATTTGTGGGAGAGGGTGTACAAATTGTAAATGGGGATTGCAAGAAAATAAACCTAGTTAGTCTATTACTACCATATTGAATTGGTACAAGAATGGAAATAAATAAACGTACAAGAAATTAAATGAATATAATGTACAAAATGAATAAATATACAAGCAATGTAAGTGTTAAGAAAAATAGATATTTTTAGATTTTTATGAGAAAAGGGGTTTTGATTTTAACCTAATTAACTAGAAGAAAATAATTAATTAAACCTAAATTTATCAAGAAAAGATTTTAAAACAAAACCCTAAATCTATTAATTAAAATAAAAGAAATTAAGTTTTATAAGAAAAGTAATTTTTTGTATTTTTGTCTTGAAAATAATTAATAGTATTATAAAATATTTTTAGCCTTTTTTTATATTAAAATAATATGTTTTAATTGGTGTAAAAGAAAATAAATAATATCCTAGTTTTAATTAAATTTACAAGAATAATTAGTAAAATAAATAAAATGTGGTTAAATAAAATATTTTTTGTGAGAAAAAATAAATAAACTAAGTTAAAATATAAATTTACTATTTTTGTATTTTTTATGATTTTTTAGTATTAGAAAAATAATTAGGAAAAACAAATAAAAAGAAAATAAGAAAATAAAATAAAATTGGGCCAGGGGTGCTGATAGCCTGCACAGGGGTGAGAAGTAACAAAAAAAACATAGACCCAAAGATTGAAGTCCAGCGCCTGACAAAAAAGGTCAAAAAAATGCAAAACAAATCAAAAGGGTACCACTGGGGCTCGAACCCAGGTCCCAAAGGTTACAGGCGCGCGCTTCTACCACTGGGGTGGCTATACATCCATTAACATAAGCAAAACAATAAATATATGATATAAAACGCGCCCTGATTTACACTTCATCTTCAACCTCCAGCCAGACCAACTGTAACTTGTTCATTTCTCAACAAAAATGAAAACTGTAAACATGAAACTTGTAGCAAATTTCCTCACGGTTTCAGAAATGTAAAGCATTAAAACTATAGATCAAAGATACACATGAATTTCGTGAGTTGGTTAGACGAAGGGAAGGTGTTAGGCACCCTTCATCTCCCTTGCTCTCAAGGGGCATCCTATTTTAGGTCGTAGGGTAAATCGAGAATTTCTATTTAGAAGTTAATGTTTCCATATGTTTGAGAAAATGTTTACTTTTTAGTTATGAGACTCGCCTTGCTTTTAACCGCGTGCCTACGTATCTCCTTGCGAAGAATCAGAGTCCAATTTCGTAGTTCTTATATTTGGTTAATGTTTTATAGGATTGCGTAGAATTTCTTTCAAATTATACTTAAACCTTGTTTGGGTTTTGTAAAAAAGTGATTGTAGACGCAGTTCATAGTTAAGTGTGAAAGCGATACTCTTTAATTCTTTTTCTAAAATAATCTTAAATTTTTATTATGTTAGTGAAAAAATAATTTAGATTGGTTAGCTATTTTGATATTTTAATTCGGTGGATTGAAGAAGAGTCAATCTTCATTGAAATTAGTTCGTCCTAGGCCAAAAAATTTATTTAATTTATTAATTTATAAATTTTAATCATTTTGATTTAGATAATTAATTGATACAACGTTAAATCGACCTAATAATTACTCGAGGAAGTACCTCCATTCATTATATTATTTGTAAAAATATTTAATTAATTTTATTGTGAATATTTTTGTTCTTTTAAATTAATTAGAATCTAAGCAACACCTAATTTATGACTAATTATTAAATACATCACAAGCAAGTACTAAAACTAGTAACTAACCAATAAAAGAACCAGGGGTGTGATTTAGAATGTGTAAAGGGAAATAGTAAGTTTCAAGGCCTAATCCAACCATTGTCATCACCCTAATTAGATTTTTTTTTTTTTAAACAAAGAAACACAAACACCAACAACATTAGGGGCGGATCCCTTCCCCCACATTTGATGACCAAGTTTCAAATCTTATAACCAGCCAAACTGGTAATGACACTTGGCAAGGAATAATAATAATAATAAAATAGGCAAAAAGAATGAAAAAAAAGTCTCTGCTTATACTAACCCGTGAGAGACTAGGGATCAACACAAGCTTCTCTCTGCAAACCACACATTTTCCTCTTATCTGCAACGTGAAACAAGAAAAAAAACTTCCCATGGCCCTCTCCTAGTTTAATTGTTGTTAGTATTGTGAGGTTGGTAAAATTGGTGTAAGTTATTTGTTGTTACATATAGTTTGTATTGAAAACTTGCTTATGAAATTGGTTGTTGTGTTTTGTTTGCAACTCACGGGTTTATTCAATGGTAAAGAAGGTTTGGTTTAGATTTGTATCAATGGCTTTGGCTCATGTTAATGTTAAATAGTGATGTTGGAAAGTTTTGATCTATAGATTGTGACAAAAAGGCAAACAGAAGGAATCAGATCAGGAGAACTGTGTGGTTTTGACTGAAAAGGTTTTTGATACCGTTAGAAAACAAGGTTCTAAAAATAGGTATTTTGTATGTTGACCAATATGAACACGAGAATAATGTTTGAATAAAAAGATGAGGTTTTTTTTTTTTTGTGAAAAAAGTATAGAAATTGGTGATGCTACGTGTATGAGGTTTTGTGATGTGGAAAAGTGGCCTCTTGAGAAATTACTAGTATGAAAATATAATTTCAAAAATAAATATTTGTTAGATAATCATCATTCGATTCTGACGAATTAAAATTAAAAGAATTAAAAATAAAAATAAAAAGAGAAAAAGAGTGATCTCATATTTAATCATCAGCTAAAAATTGTAAATAGTTTTGAAAAAAATAAATTGCAAAAAAGTAGTGATGAGAGAAAGTGTTGCTGAAAAGTGTGATAATTGTGACAGTGGATGAACGTTGATTCATAGTCAAATCGTGAGAAATTTTGGAAGAAAAATTAGGGTAAAAAGAGTCATATTTATATAATTAGAAATTAGGTTAAAAACACCAAAAAGAAAATTATCCAAAATAAAAAACCCAAATTTTATAGACTCTATCCTGGTCAACAAGCTGATCAATCAGAAGTGGGTTATGACACAAATCGACACAAATGGACCAATGATAAATAGTTAACCAGAAAAGTAAATATCTTTTATACTTATTATGATTTTTGCACTCTTTTTTGATAAAAAGTGTATAAAATCAAATAAATAATTATTTTTAAAAACACCTTAAAATAAAAAACGAAAATTGAAATTAAAATAATAAAAAAAAAGTAATTTTGTGATTTTAAAAATAATTAAAAATGGAAATAAAGTTAGTAACAAATAAATGGAAAAAATATCCAAAGTGCACCAAGTGAGATTTAAACTCATGGCCTTATGTTTGCAAGTTTGTTCCCTTATCAATTGTGATACGTTACTTATTTGAAATAAAAAAACCAATTGAAAGTATATGAAGGGTAAGCAAATTTTTGTTATTTAAGAAATATAAATAATTTAAAATAAACTATTATTTATTTTTAAATAGACAAAATATATGGAAAACGAATATTTATAAAACCCAAAATGTTAGTGTAAATAAACCAAAAGAATTTTATAAAAATTCAATGTTGAAAATATTTTAACTGTTAGAAATAGGGTGGACAAATTTGAGGTATGACACCCAGTAGCTCAGAAGAGCCAAAGCCGCTACCACACGTCGACACAATCGACCTGAACAACCGTTTCACTGAGTGTGATCTCCGGGATCAGAAGAAGGGGGAAAAAGTACGACTGACTACAGAAAGCTCCTCGACGCAGCAAGCAATGAGGAGCCTGCACACCCCCTGCGACCAATTATAGACGGGGAATTCGAGATCATCCCCCTCGGCAGCGACCCCAGCAAAGGAGTAAAGATCGGGACTGGTCTCCCCGACCTTGCATAGAAGCAACTAAAGGCATGCCTGAGGGAGAACGCGGATTTGTTCGCATGGAGCACCGCGGAGATGCCTGGTCTGGATCCAGAGAATGCATGTCACCAGCTGACAATAGATCCCGCCCTTAAGGCGGTTGCCTAATGTAGGTGAAAGCAGTCTCCAGAGAAAAATGGAGGCTGTCGAGCAAGCTGTAAAAGACCTCCTAGAGGCAAGTTTCATTTGTGAAGCCCAATATACAACATGGCTATCTAACGTTGTACTTGTAAATAAATAAAATGGAAAATGGTGAATGTGTGTTGACTATACCGATCTTAATAGGCTTGCCCCAAAGATGCTTATCCCTTACCCAACATAGATAGATTAGTTGATAATTTTGTTGGTTTAAAATTGTTGTCTTTTATGGATGCATACTCTGGATATAACTAGATCCCCATTGCATAAAGCGATAAAAAATACACGACTTTCATGACCGAATCGGGCAACTATTACTATAATGTAATGCCTTTCAACTTGAAAAACATCAGTGCCATGTACTAAAGAATGATGAACAAAGCCTTCCGAGGAGAGATTGGAGACATGCTAGAGGTCTATATGCGCGATATGATCGTGAAATACCAAGAGGAGTCTGACCATACGCTCCACCTAAAAAGGGTGTTCGACCAAGCAAGGAAGTGCAAAATGTGATTCAACCCTGAGAAATTCACCTTCGGCGCACGGGCGAGAAAATTCCTTGGCTTCTACCTAACATAGCGAGAAATTGAGGCCGACCCCGACAAGTGCAGGGCATTCTCCGAGTTTCCAACATCAAATTCAAAAAATTCAATCCAATCTCTGAACGGGATGCTCACCTCTTTATCCCGCTTCGTGGAAAAATCTGCTCAGCACGCACTTTGTAACGCCCGTAATTTAATTAATTATTTAATTAAATTATTTTTGGAATATTTGTGAAGATGTGTTGTGATTAATTGAATTTAATTATTTTATTAAGTGGTGAAATAATATTAGAAGTATGATATTATTTGATGTGGGCTTGTTTTTAAGGAATAGAAGTAATAAAGGGGGTGTATTAATTTTGAGCCCAATAAGGAGTTAAGAGAATAATATGTTATTTTATTGTTGTTAGAAGGAATAGAAAGAAGAGGAAGTAGAAGAATAAGGATTGAGAAGAAGAACGTGAAGCTGCTGGAAAAAGAGGAAAACGGAAGAACGAGGTTTCGACCGGAAGATTATAGAGCGACCTTCAATCCAAGGTAAGGGTGGGGTTCTGACTTTATAATTGGGTTCATGATGATTGGTATGTGGGGTTAGAGGTGATTGTTGTCTTGTTCATGAATTGAATATTTATGATGTTGTATGATGTGAAATTGATGAATTATAGATGAAAGATGATGTCCCGAAGCTGTTTAATTGATGTAGAATTATAAGGTAACTGTGAGTAATGATTATCCATGATTATATTAAGTTTTTAGGGCTTAAAGTATGAATCCCGTAGTGAAAACACAGAAAAAATCGCAGAATTTATGCAGGATGTAACAGGATGCGTCGACCCCAAATGCTATGTGTCGATGCAAGAAGGTTGAGAGACTCAGGATGAGTCAACACGAAGAGGTTTTGCGTCGATACATGAGTGCTTTTAGACTCAGGATGAGTCGATCCATAGGGGCATGCGTCGATACATGCTGTGTGTTTGACTCAGGATAAGTCAATACATGAGGGAATGCATCGACTCATGTTGCAAATTCAGTGCAGTACGCGTCGATCCAAGGAGATATGCGTCGACCCATGTTGTCTAGTTTTTGGCAGAATCGTTTAGAAAATGTTGTAACTTGAGTTTTAGGATGCCGTTTGAGATGTTGTTCGAAGCATTGAATAGCTAACGCGATGAACTTTATTCTAGAGGATTTAAATGAAGAATAGGAAGTGTAATCCTAGTAGCCAATTTAGGATTTAGAGTTAGTTTTCGTGTTGATCGTTATGTTGGTTTTTATGCAGAATGATGAGGATGAAATGTTTATAGGTTGTTGTTTGATTTATAACAGTAGGAGTAATGATAGTAATGATGTAAGATTACAGAATAGCAGGGTGAATTACTGTCGTAATAAGTACAACTGAGTTGTTGATGAGATGTTATTAATGAAGTTGTGTTTGATGAATAAATGATGTTTGATGAATAGATGATGTTTGATGAATTATTATGAATGATATGAGATGTTTGATGAAGAGATGTTGAGATGCTTTTGAGATGTAGGCCTTTGGCCAATGATGATGATGTATTGAGATGTTGTTAATTGTGACGTTGTTATTACATTCATGATTGTGTCGCATACATTGCATTTTAAGATGGAGCTTATGCTCGTTGAGATGGCCTGTATTGGCGAATATTGAGATGAAGGCTTATGCCTTGTTGATGCCTCTATTAATTGGAAATTTTTTGAGATGGGAGTTCTGCTCCAATGGTACCACATGCATTGCATAGTATTGAGTCGCATTATTTGATTGCATAAAGAAGTTGTGTATTGATGTTTTGAATGTGTATTATTGTTGTGATTATTAATGATTATGAGATGAGAAGTGGTGATGTTATGTGATCTAATTTAATATATTAATTATCATGAGCTTTATTATATTGTTAGATATCTCACCCCTTATGTTTGAATGTTGCCCTTATGTTGGTAACGTGCAGGTAATCGAGAGTGAAGGTTGTATACCTTCGATAGTTCGAGTCGGTGTCATTGCTCTAATATGTAACACTTGGGGGGATGAACGCTTGTTGCTTTTGATTGTTGATTATTCAGTTGTTGAACCTTAAGTTGATTATTATTAAGTATTTGTTGGTTTGAAGTTGCTGTAATGATGATAGAGATGTTATTAATAATTTCCGCTGCGTAGATGTTGAATTATTTAACTAAAGATGTTATGATGATGGTTCATTCGATGTTTTAAAGGTGTTATATATCCACGATGAATGCAATGAATTTTGATAAAAGAATTTATGGCATCTCGATTCGTTTGCATGAATGATTTTTATAACTGATTTATTTATATAATTGTCGGGGAAAAATTGGGGTGTTACACACTTCCCCTTTTCAAACTTCTTCACAAGAAAGCAGCGTTTGAGTGGACCGAGGAGTGCGAGCAAGCTCTCATCCACCTCAAACGAGCACTGTCACATCTATCGGTCCTCTCACAACAAGATAATGGAGAAATTCTCTACCTCTATCTCTCTGTCATGGACGAGGCTGTCAGTGCGACTCTCATCCAGGAAACCCCTGATGGGCAGAAACCCATATACTTTACGAGTAAGGCCCTACAAGGCCCAAAGCTCATGTATCAACAGATTGAAAAGGTGACTCTGGCCCTCATCAACGTGTTAGATTATGAAAATATATCTAGAGGGGGGTGAATAGATACCCAATTAAAAATAACCTTTCAAACGTAGGTATTTAAAAACTTATTTGAAAAACAATGTTGAGCGAAAGGTTTTTGGCCTAGATTAAAATAGTAGTCTAAACGAACCTAGTTATTGGAAACTCGAATATGCACAAGCCATATGGAATTAAGATAATGATAAAATCAATCAGCGTACTAATATCTCAATTAATAGTTTAATATCAAACACAACTCATTCCTATTTCTAATGAAATCATATTAAAAATATAACTTGACAATTTATCGAACATGTGTAGCGCAATCAATTTTTCAGAATTTTCTTTGAGCTTTGTTGATATGAAAAATCACTTACAATCAAAGTTATTATAAGCTAAGAAACAAAGAAATTTAAACTTTAATAATCAAAGAGAAATTCTATACAGATCTATCAATCAAACAACACATTCAACAACTTGCATATAGAGAGTAAATGAAAGTAAGAGATAGAACATTGTAATTTGTCAAACACTTAGTGTGCGTTTGACTTTTCAGAATTTTTCTTTGAGTTGTGTTGATATGAAAACCACTTATAATCAAAGTGATTATAAGCTAATCAACACACCACTTTAAACAAAACAATTGTAAAAAAATTCTTATGAGTCAATCGATTAAATAATGCTATTCGACAAATTACGTAATGAAAATAAAAGCGAGTAAAAAGATAATAGAGAGCGACACAAGGATTTGTCTACACAGTTCTTCACTTTCATCCTTACGTGTGAATACGTATTCGGCTGATTCCAGTGTGGAATTATGATACTTTCTTACTTTGCTAAAAGTATGACTACAAGAGAAATGTTTAAGAGAAACCATATAAACCATAATCATTTAATGTTGATTCAACCCATTCTCTTCTTTTGATCTTCAACAAGATCAAGCACACAATATATTGTCAATTGAATATTTGGATCTTGCTAATTCTTTGCATTCTTTATCTCCAAAGCTTTCGCACACCATCAATTGCAACTATTGCAACACAAGACTTCAATTCGATTCGTCATTATCTTGCTACTTCCTTTGTGTTCTTTATCTCCAAAGGATCCTATGTGTTCTTTATCTCCAAAGGGCTTCACTTAGCTGTAGTCCTCTTTTGAATGTCTTGCACAAAAACCCTAAATCAATCGATGATCTTGGAGGACAAATCCACGGTTTTTCCAGATGAAGACCCCTACAAATCTCAACTTAATATTCTAGGCTACACAAGAAACTAATTGGAAGTTATCGAACCTCGTCTAGATGGCACCCCAACAAAATATTATTACAATGATTTGCTTGTGTGTATGCATAGGTTGGAGGTTGAAGATGAAGAGAAAATGCGGGATAATTTTATGGTATCATCAAGTTATGAATGATGAATGAATGATGTATTTATAGTTTTGGAAATTTAGGGTAAAAAGGACTTATTCATAATTAAAAAGATTTTAAAAATTGACCAAAACAATTAGTATGTATCAACTTATAAATCATATGTGTCAACATATACGTTAAGTTTAAGCTGTATGTGTCGACCTGAAAGAAGGTATGTGTCAACCGAAATAAGTCAGAGGCTACATGCTTTAAAACAATAGTAAATGTGTCGACCTGAAATTTGTATGTGTCGACACATAAAATAAGAATTTGTGCAATTTCAAAAATGCTTCAGTGTGTGTCGACCTATGCAATGCATGGGTTGACCCGAGCCTTCCAGAGGTTATATGCTTCAAAACTGAGTTGTATGTGTCGACCTGAAAATCGTACGTGTTGACACATTGATAAGTGCCAAAATGTCGATATTTTGTGTATGTAATTTGTGGCACTTATCGGTTCTTTTGTTAATATTCTTTGAATAATTTCCTGCTTTGTAGTAAATATGTATAATTTGTATATAATTGAGTTTTCGATTCATTTGTGTACCGTTTGACAGTTTTAATGTCTTTTTGTAGGTTTTATCACGTATTTGGAGCATCAAGGAATAAGGTGTCGAATGCACGGCTCCAGATAGGAATTTTTGGACAAATTCAAAAAATAAATATGCTTCAGGTCGCGCTTAGCGCGCTCCCAACTCGGATTCTGGAGTAGAGGAAGTGAGTTTGGAGCTAAGCCCAATATTTAGTGTTTAGCGTCGCTTAAGGCGGTTTAGTTGAATAAGTGACGACGCGCTTAGTGCGGATTTTGGCGCTTAGTGCGGTCTGTGTTTTCAGATTTTGTAAATATATATTGTTAGAACATATTTTTAAGGTTTTTATCATCTCTTTCCCTCATGGAGGATATCTGATCCAATTCTTTGTAGTTTAGAGGTTTACCCAATATCATTGGGTGGTGCATCTTGTGATTGACTATGGGTTATCTCGGATCTTGTTGACACCACAAGAAGTTTCATGTTCATCTCATTCTTCCCTATGTATCATTTCAATGGTGGGTGTTGTAAGTATGTCTTTACTCTTATTGTATGTACATTTGTTAATCATGGGATTGTATGGAATCTATTTTACAAATTAATACCGGTGTTTGTTCTTGATTTTTTCTTTATCATGGAGTTTTGGTTTGTCTTAGACATATGCTTTACGAATCTCTTTCTTGAATGAATATGTATTAGGTTCTAGTTCTGGAAATAAATTTAGGCTTAATATTCATGTGGGTATCGGTTATGAAATACATCCGGGTTGTTTGTGTTGCACGTGAAATCGCCTCCGAGAGAAATACGGGTAATGTCTCACTTTGTGTTAGAGATAGCCTTAGTGTGAGCGATACGTGATGGGTTTGATGAGTAATTTAGATTGAGTGAAATTGATTGGCGAGTTTAAGTATTTGACGGGTAGAGTGAAATGTGATTTCAGAATGAATTCTCTTAGGTTGCAGATGATTGTTTATCGCTTTCCTTATTGCTTTATTTACTTTTCCCGCACTTACCTTCTGTAAACCCTTTTCCAAACTTAGAGAGTTAAAACCGTTGAATGGTAGTTTTCCCCCGCACTAATCCATGTGGAGACGATACGATATAACCTAAATATCACCCGGTAACAAATACCTACTACTTTTTGCTTTCCGCTTTACCGCTTCAGCAACATGCAATGAAAATTTATGGAGAAACTTGTTTTTAATGACTTGGATCAATTTCAAAATGTTTTTTAATGATTCCTGAGACCTCTAATGCAGATGAGTGCTACAAGACATAGAGATGTCGTACAATGTAAATAAGTGCTAGCTTTTCCCAGTTTTGACACCATGCAAAACATCTAATGATGAAGTTGTACTCATACAATGCAGCAAGACGGCTAAGGCACTACTTCCTATCCCACACGATCATCGTACAAAAACACCAGCCCGTAAAACATTTGCTCGGTCGTCCATGTATAGCCGGAAGAATGCTCAGATGGTTTTTAGAACTGTATGAGACATTAGGTATGAAGGGAGAAAGGCCCTTAAAGCCAAGTACTAGCTGACTTCATGGAAGAAATGACCTCACCATCTCCCCCAACATGCAGGGCACACAAATGGACCATCTTTGTGGATAGAGCCTCCAGTTCATTTGGAAGCGGAGCGGGCATCATACTCGAAAACAAGGAAGGAATATTAATCAAAGTTTCCCTCATGTTATCTTTCCGAACCTCTAACAATCAGGCAAAATATGAAGCTTTCCTCACAGGACTGCGTTTGACTGAAGACCTAGGAGTCGAAGAAGCAAAAATCTTCACGGACTCCTAGCTCGTTGCTTCTCAAGTATGGAGAGAATATCAAGTCAAGAACGATAACCTCTCCAAATATTTGGCCCTAGTTTGGTAAAGAATAAAGAAGTTCAAATCCGTGGAAGTACAACATGTTCCCCGTGAACATAACACCCGAGCAGATATTCTGTCAAAACGGGCGAGCACAAAAAGGAAAAGAGGAAACAAGTCAGTGGTCTAGGAAATACTTCCTCGAACTAGCATCGAGAAACCTTCCACAGTTGTGGATGTAAACACCATCAGCGACAATAACTGTTGGATGACCCCGATATACAACTACCTCACAAAAGGGGAGCTGCCAGCCAATAAGAAGGAGGCCATCATTGTCAGGCGATGAGCCTACTCATACGTCCTGGTCGAAAAGAAACTATACAAATAGAGATTATCCATTCCCCTTCTAAAGTTAATCGAAGATCCCAAAGTCGCCCATATCTTATGTGAAACCCATGAGGGAGTCCATACCCATCACCTCGTGGGGAGATCCCTCGTTAGAAAAGCATACGAGAAAGATATTGCTGGCCTACCATGCAACACGATGCAAAGGAGCACGTAAAAGGTGAGACAAATGCCAACGTCACGGGGGCGTGCACTTGGAACCTACAAACGAGGTCAAAATCCATTCATCCACGTGGCCTTTCGCGTGGTGGGGATTAGACATCCACGATCCATTTATCATGGGTTCAAACTAATAGTGGGCGTCGACTACTTCACTAAATAGATAGAAGAAGAGGCCCTATCCAAAATCACGGCACAAAACATACTTAGTTTCTACAAATGAAAGATACTTTCCTGATTTGGCATACCTCAAACAATTGTCACCGACAACGGGACGCAATTCAGACAAAAATTTTCAAGAATTCGTCACCAAACTAGGCACCATCCAACACTCTACTTCTGTCGAGCACCAGCAAATGAACAGGCAGGCCGAAGCTGCGAACAAGGTAATCCTACAAGGCCTCAAATGAAGGCTAGATGAATCCAAAAATAAGTGGGTCGAGGAGCTACACAGCGTGCTTGTTAGATGGGAATTTCGACCAGATTAATAAAGGAACCTTTACATTTAAAAATTTCCACAAGATGGCTTTTAAAAAGGCTATAGTCGAAGTATATTATTACTGGATCTGAGTCGAAGACAGTTTGAAAAGACAAGTGTTTTTGTTTTGTCAAAGACGTGCGTTTTTTACGGCCACATAAGAAAGTCGTTGTTGAAGGCTTGAGCGGGAATGTTTGAAATTCAAAAATAGTTTCTTTGGATAAGAAGGACGCGTGGAAGACTTAGAGTGTCGAAAGACATGCAAGACGCAACGTGGCTTTTTCTTATAATATTACCGTTATGGTTAGAACATTATAAATAGCTCCTTAGTGTTAGGGAAAGGGAGGATCATAATTCGTACAAAGCTACTCACAAAATACTCAACTACCAAGTTAAAGAGAAAGAGTTCGTTGAGAATGTACGTATGACCTCACAATTTTATCTTTGAAATGCACTTATCAACATAATTTTCTTTCGAACCATTCTTTTACGTACTCCTGTAATTGTTCTTAAATTCTCTATGTTCTGTTGAATTATTTTATTTTCCTGCAAAGCTTTATAAATCAAATTCCTTTTAAAAGGCTTTTTCCTTTACAATCAAGTCATTTAATTCCAGTCTCAAGTCTTTTTATTGTCAAGTATTTACATTCAAATTCTTTTTGTTTAATTAAGACGCTTAGTCTAAACCTTTACATTTGAATTTAATTTCAGAAGTCTTTTGTATTTCAAGCCTTTACACAAACACATGCACAAATATCACGCCGTGTTTAACATAAACCTTCAAGAAAGTGTTACAATTGACGTTAAGACAATGTCCTAGGATCAATCTAGTCGATCCTGCGAGTAACCATACATATCAAATTTGTTTGGAAGACTAGCGGTTGTTTCGCCAGAAATCACTGTGAACAAATTGGCACACCCGGTGGGACTGTGTCATAACATTTTAAAAGAAAACCAGTGGTAATCATAACAGAGGGTTTAAAACACTATTTTCTGGTAAAATACACAAAAGCGTTATATGAACCTTAGGAGTGGCGTAATTACTAGTGAATCTCAACCAATACCTAAGAAAAAACATACTAGAAGAATGGTTAACACAACTAATGATCAAGGAGGACAAAATCCTCCATAGGATCAGGAACGGTCGGTACAAATTCGACAACTAGTTCCCATTCCATTCCAACATCAATA
Source organism: Vicia faba (assembly GCA_948472305.1). Taxonomy (NCBI): domain Eukaryota; kingdom Viridiplantae; phylum Streptophyta; class Magnoliopsida; order Fabales; family Fabaceae; genus Vicia; species Vicia faba. The sequence continues at coordinate 716,084,244 of OX451735.1, forward strand.
GGATCAATGGCCGCAACTAATTTGAATCCACCTTACACAGGAACTGCTTCTTTGGCTAGTACGACCAACGTGCCCCCCTTTGGGGGTACATCAGAGTCTCTTTTGAATACTCAGAATGGCCCTATTTTGACATATGTAGGAGGCCAAGTACCACCTTCGACACCTTCCAGGCCACCAGGATTCTAAAACTTTAGGCCTTGGACAGAACAGTCATATGGAGGGCCCTCATCATCATTCATGGGTGGTTTACATAATGGCACTTCCACATATACGCAACCTAACGTAAGTACTTTTTCTCCGATTCAAAACGTTGGTTCAATTGGTCGAAGCGCCCAAAACCAAGGCATGTCGGCCCAGATGCCTGCTTTAACAACAAATACCCAGGCAGCACTTAGACAACAAATGGACACTAGTAACCAGGATATGGTTGGAATATTGGCAAGGGAACTGAATACTATTTTTTCTCCCCTAATCCAGAATATAAACAGAACCAATCAAGAAAATACCCAATCATACCAACAGTTGTCAACGCATATGGCGTGAATAGCGGATTTCTTTGGGAACCCCCAACTGCCTGTTCGATGCAGGCAGAATATCATAGGGGTTCAAGAAGAACCAACCATAAACCAGGTTCAACAACCTTGGCAGAATCTTGTCAAAGAACCAAGAATTGAACCAGTAGGTATTCGATGACCAGATCCTGAGGAACCACCCAGGAGAATAGCCATGGTCCATAGAGGCCAAGATGCAGATGAAGTTGTTCATAGAGTGAGACAAGACAACCTGTTGGTCGAAAATAATATAAAAAATATAGTCGAAAGAATCATGGCTAATAATGGTTTAAACACAGGGCTTCGACGCCCCAACTACGCTTCCCCTATAGTGGAATTTATTCTACAAACGGAATTGCCAAGGGGTTACAAGATCCCAAAATTCACTAATTTCTTTGGGGATACAAATGAATCCACTATTGAGCACATTGCCAGATATTTGACAGAGTTGGGAAACTTGGCAAACAATGAAGACCTAAGAATAAAATATTTCCCTAGTTGACTAACCAAAAATGCTTTTACATGGTTCACCACATTACCTCCTAATTCCATAGATACATGGTCTTACTTAGAAAGACTGTTCCATGAACAGTTTTACATGGGACAAACAAAGATAAGTTTGAAGGAATTGGCAAGCGTAAAGAGGAAATTTAGAGCCCATTGATGACTACCTGAATAGGTTCCGTCTTCTGAAATCTAGATGCTTTACTGTGGTGCCTGAGCATGAGTTAGTCGAAATGGCTGCAGGTGGATTAGATTATTCCATCAGAAAGAAGTTAGACACTCAACACTTTAGAGATATGGCCCAGTTGGCAGATAGAGTTCGACAGGTCGAACGACTGAAAGCTGAAAAGGCCAGGGCAAGTAAAAATCATAAAAAAGAAAGGGTAGCCTATGTCGAAGCCGAAAATGAAGAATATGAGCCACATAACAACCCTTATGGTGTTGAAGAAGTAGAAATAGATTTGGCTGAATTAAAAGAGGCACCCCCTTACTCTTGTAAAATGTTAACACCTTCGAATGGGAAGAGCCCCGTCGAAGAGGAAAAGAGTGATAAATATCCTAAAAGAACTTACACTTTTGATGTCACTAAATGTGACAAAATATTTGATTTACTGGTAAAGGATGGCCAAATGATAGTGCCTCCTCACACTAAAGTTCCTCCGTTAGAACAATGAAAGAAAAGAGGTTATTGCAAATACCATGGTTTTCTTGGCCATAAAACATCAGCTTATTTTCTTTTCAGGGATTTAATTCATAATGCTATCAAGGATGGACGTCTGAAATTCGCTGATAAAGGAAAAGGTCCTATGAAGGTGGATGTTGATCCTTTGAATGTGGCTGCCACCAACTACATTGAACCTTTGGATATCAATATGGTGGAAATAGTCAACACTGACCAAGCAAAGATTGTGGAAGAAGGAAAGCAGGCTACTGATGGCCTAAACACCGGAGGATCTTTCGACACTGACGGTGAAGACCCCCAGGCTGGACAAATAAAATTTGGGACTACTGAGGGTCCTTTGAAAGTTACTAATGAGACTACTGAAGGTCTCAGAGTTAGATTCGAAGGAATGGAAATCTCTGAAGTACCCATGGGAGTCAACATAGTCAATCTGGACCAACCCGTTTCAGAGATGGAGGAATTGGAAAACTGCTTGTTGAAGCAACAAAAGAGGAAGAGTTTTGGCTACCCAAAGGCAAATGAGAATCTGCGCGAATACTTGTGGAGATGCCATGAGAGGAATTCCTACAAGACGTTGCTATGCCCAAGGTGCTCCATTATGTTGAGTCGAAGAGTGGCTGAAAATTATGAGAGGATCCAACGCATCAACACCCAAGGAAATTGGCGCCAAGAAAGTCAACTGATGAGAGTATACCCAAGGCCAGGAGAAACTCCTTTGGTTTTCATACTCCGCTGTTACAAAGCAGAATCAGAAATCCTGATGTGCCCAAGATGTGGCGCAGTATATGACAAGGAGATTGCTGAAATGTTTGAACGAATCCCTTTCCATGGTAGTTGGGAACCAAGGGAGGCAAACCCAAGGATGTACGTGTTTGACAAAAGGGGAACATCGAAAAGGCCAAATAGCCCACATCCCAAGGAAAGAAGAGTCTCGTTCAAATTACCTGTTGAGATACCAACTGACCGATGGATGCATGTTAATGATGAGAAATCGAAGTGGAGGAGTTTCGACAGGGGAGGCAGAACAGCTTTCGCCTATAGAAGGCAATTCCAAGCATCAACAAGGGAGGCTCACAGGCTAGACAATTACAAAGGAAAAACCCTATGTCAAGATCCCAGTGGCGTAGACACCAGAGAGCAAGGAAAACAGAGAGGGAATCAAAGCAGAAAGAGGTAGGTGGGTCAAGCAATACCAAAGCAATATCTGGAACATCGACATCCATCAAACCACCGGTAGAACGAAGGTTGTTCACGGAGGAACAACAGAAAAAAGAAGTGACTCAAGAAAATCCCATAAAATCTGAAGATATGTTGACAGACGATTTCGACTCTGATGGCGTGTCGTCTCTGAACATGAATTACAACGTGGTATCCGTTATCCCCCATGAAACTATTAGGAAACTGAAGTTGAAGACTGCGAAGAAGTTGACGAAGAGGAGCAAAATGCCTTCTTCAAAAGGCTTGACGGAGCTATGAGAAATCACCTGAAACCTTTGTATATAAGGGCCAAGATCTAAGACACTAGTATTAACAAAGTATTGGTGGATGGAGGGGCTGCGGTTAACTTGATGCCTCATTATATGTTGAAAAGAATAGGGATGTTCGACACGGACATTAAACCTGAGAATATGGTGATGTCTAACTATGAAGGGAAAATAGGTCACACCCTGGGGGTAATTCAAGTAAATTTGACAGTTGGGTCTGTGACAAGACCAACTATGTTCATGGTAATTCCTGTAAAAGCGAATTATAATTTGCTGCTAGGAAGAGAGTGGATACACGGGGTGGGGGCAGTGCCATCGACCATGCATCAAAGATTAACCATATGGAGAGAGGATGGAATTGTAGAAAACATTGAAGGGGATCTAGGTTACTACATGACAGAGGTAAACACGGTAGACAGGACCAGCTTTGACAAAAATCTAGCAAACATTGGACCATGTGGAGTGGTAGGAGATTGCTATTTACCAAACAAGAATGCGTTGTATTATCTAACTTTTCTCCCAAATGGATTTCTTTGGGACAGAGAAATTATGGGAGAACTGGATGACCAGGAGAATGTCGAAAGTAGTTCTCAAATACAGCCAACTGGATGGGGCACAGACGTTGACCATGTCTGAACCCTCTTTCTTTGAAAGGCTTTCGGCTTATGTAGCCGAGAATAAAAGACAGGAGACTGTTGAAGCTGCAACAATAAATGTGGTTGGCGAAGCCATTACCAAAACAACCAAAGTGGCAGAATCTGGAGAAAACTTCAACTCAGAACCAACTGATGAACAGGTCCAAGATGAGAAGGTAAGTCAAATATTAGATTCCATCTATGATGAAGAACCCTTAGGGTTCGAAAAAGATCTGACAGCGTCAAGTCCTAAGATGTTGGCTCAAGACCCCCTTGAGGAGATTGATCTTGGAGATGGGAGTTCAAAAAGAATCACTTACATCAGCGCTAAACTGAAACCTAGTTTGAAGACAAAGGTCATATCGCTCCTTAAAGAAAATAAAGACTGTTTTGCTTGGGACTATGATGAGATTCCTGGTTTGGAAAGGGAACTGGTCAAACTAAGACTGCCTATAAAGGATAGAAAGAAGCCCATCAAGCAGACTCCAAGAAGATTCACCCCAAAAATCCTTTCAAAAATCAAGACAGAGGTCGAAAGACTCATGCGTTGCAATTTCATCAGGACCACAAGGTATGTCAAATGGATTACTAATATAGTACTTGTTATTAAGAAAAACGGTTCTTTGAGGGTATGCATAGATTTTCGTGATTTGAATGCTGCTACCCCCAAGGATGAATACCCGATGCCAGTGGCAGAAATGCTGGTTGATTCAGCCGCAGGCTTTGAATACCTTAGTATGTTAGATGGGTATTCAGGTTATAATCAGATCTTTATTGCTGAAGAAGATGTTCCTAAAACAGCCTTTAGATTCCCTGGGGCAATTGGCACTTATGAATGGATTGTTATGCCTTTTGGCCTAAAGAATGTTGGGGCAATATACCAAAGAGAAATGAACTCTATATTTCATGATTATATTGAAACATTTAGGCAGGTGTATATAGATGACATTGTAGTGAAGTCTGGATCAGACGAAATCCATTTGAATCATCTTCGCCAATCATTCGAAAGAATGAGAAAACATGGTTTGAAGATGAACCCTCTTAAGTGTGCTTTCTTTGTGCAGGCAGGAGACTTTCTGGGATTTGTGGTCCATAAGAAGGGGATAGAAATCAATCAGAATAAAACAAAGGCTATCATGGAAACAAAGGCGACTTCGACAAAAAAATAATTGCAGTCACTATTGGGGAAAGTAAATTTCCTAAAAAGATTTATCTCTAATCTCAGTGGTCGAACGCAAGCTTTTTCCCCCCTCCCGCGCCTAAAGCAAGGAAAATTTGAATGGAACAAGGAACATCAAGAAGCTTTTGACAAGATCAAGCAATACTTGGTGCAACCGCCCATTCTGTCACCCCCAAATGGGAAGAAGTCTATGAGACTCTATATATCAGCCTCTGACACTACTTTAGGTAGTATGTTAGCCCAAGAGGACGAAAATGGCATCGAAAGAGCCATCTATTATCTTAGTAGGGTTTTAAATGATGCAGAAACGAGATATACTGCAATAGAAAAGTTATGTTTGTGTTTATATTTCTCCTGTACAAAACTCAATCATTATATAAAACCAGTAGATGTTTTCGTTTTGTCTCATTGTGATGTCATAAAGCATATGCTGTCAAAGCCAATCTGGCATGGCAGAATTGGCAAATAGGCTTTGGCCCTCACAGATTTTTCTTTAACTTTCATGCCTTTAAAGGCAATGAAAGGTCAAATAGTATCAGACTTTATAGTAGACCATGCAGTGGTCGAAAGCCAACTCTATGTTGAGTTGAAACCTTGGAGATTATTCTTCGACGGTTCAACACACCGGAATGGTAGCGGAGTTGGAATACTTTTGATTTATCCTGAAGGAATTCCAAAAAATCTTAAGTATAAGATCGAAGGCCCTCTTTGTTCAAACAATTAAGCAGAGTATGAAGCCTTGCTTGCTGGACTCGAAGCTTTATTGGAATTGGGGGCAACCAGAGTCTAAATCAAAGATACTAACAAAAGAATATAAATGCATAAAAGAGAACTTGATTATGTATTTCGTCTTGGTTAATAGATTGCTCAAGAAATTTGAATATGTGGATATAAAACATGTCCCTAGAATAAAAAACCAAGAAGCAAATGACTTGGCACAAATAGCCTCAGGGTACAAAGTGTCAAAGGAAAGATTAGAAGGATTGATTGAGATAAGAGGAAAAGCATTGGCTACAAGTTTATCCCCAATTGACTTAGAAACTACTAGGCTAGGGTTTACCAACTCAGAAGAGTTTGAGGTACTAAATATAAGCACTCTGGCAGATACAGATTGGAGAAGCCAAATTATTAACTACCTAAAAGACCCTTCAAACAACACGGATAGAAAGGTTAGATACAGAGCTTTATCTTATTACTTGATGGGAAATGAATTATTCAAAAAATCCCCTGAAGGAATTTTGTTAAAATGCTTGGGAGAAAATGATGCATATCTGGCATTATCAAGCGTTCACAGTGGAGCCTGTGGGGCCCATCAAGCAGGACATAAGATGAAATGGTTGTTGTTTCGATATGGAATGTATTAGCCAACTATTTTGAAAGACTGTATAGACTTCGCCAAGGGTTGTCAAGAATGTCAGATGCATGCAAGCATTCAACATGCCCCTGCAAGTGAATTACATTCAATCATTAAGCCTTGGCCATTTAGAGGATGGGCATTGGATTTAATAGGAGAGATTCGACCCACTTCGTCCAAAGGACAAAGATATATAGTGGTAGGAATAGATTATTTCACCAAATGGGTAGAAGCTATTCCTTTGGCGAATGTAGACCAAGAAACAGTCATTGAATTTATCCAAAAGCATATACTATATAGGTTTGGAATCCCAGAAAGTATAACTACGGACCAAGGGTCAGTTTTTACTGGTCAAAAGATGCAAGAATTCGCGAAAGAAACAGGGTTCAAATTGTTAACATCTACACCATATTACGCTCAAGCAAATGGTCAAGTCGAAGCAGCCAACAAAGTCATAATAAGCTTAATCAAGAAGCATGTCGGAAAGAAGCCTAAAAACTGGCATAAAACGTTAGATCAAGCACTTTGGGCTTGTCGAACGTCACCTAAAGAAGCAACAAATACTACACCATTCCAACTTACCTTTGGGCATGATGCAGTATTACCAATCGAAATCTTTCAGCAGTCAATTCGCGTTCAAAAACAGGAAGAGATAGCTCCAAACCTTTATTGGGAAATGATGTTGAATGAATTGATAGATGTAGATGAAGAAAGGTTGCACGCCTTAGAAGTGTTAATAAGGCAAAAGGAAAAAGTAGCTAGAGCCTACAACAAAAGGGTGAAAGGTAAAACTTTCGTTGCCAATGATTTAGTTTGGAAAGTTATTCTACCTATGGATAAAAAGAACCAAGCTTTAGGCAAGTGGTCTCCCCATTGGGAAGGTCCTTTTCGAATCTTAAAAGTATTTTCGAATAATGCGTATGAGGTGGAAGAACTAACAGAGGATCTAAGGATCCTAAGGGTAAATGGGAAATACTTAAAGAAGTACAAGCCATTTCTGCAGGAAATTAGAATAAGAAAAGAATAGTAACAAATAAGTAAAACGAAGCCAAGATGGAAATACTAAAGTGGCTATTGTAACATATCATAGATTTCAAAAAAAAAAATTATTAGAAGTTCCAGAAAATAGCATTTGTCTGAATATTACAATTAAAAGGGCATTGCAATAAGAAAAGTTAAGGCGTACAACTAAAAGCTAGAAAGGAAGATTGCTCATTATCCTTGCATATTTAATCTTTGACAAATTAAGTTTATACTGGATAGCTGCTTTGGACTCTTGGATCTTAGCTATTTCTTTGTCCATATTGGTAGCCGCTTCCATGTGAGCAACACTTTCCTTCGCCAAGAGGTCAGCCTGAGGGTCATTCAAACCTTGTATGGCAGCCTGTTTCTCTTTCGCCTCAGCAATCCTCGCTTGTAACTCTGAAATCTGAGTTTCCCAAACTTGGATGGAGGATGCATAGTTATTGTATTCCTCTTGAGCCTTCTTCTTCGACTGCATGAGAGTTTTAGAGGCTGTGTAGGCGTTGTAAGATTTTTCATATTCTAGAGATTGTTCCTTTTCCGCCGCTTGAAGTTTCGTCTGGGTATTGAAATCTCTATTGAACTCAGAACTCACTTGATCAATCAACTACTGTATATCAACTAAAGCTTTTCCCACATCATGTGGACACGCTGTGATGGGTATATGAGAAATCATTTTCTTTATCCGACAACCAGCGGCGCAATCGTCCTTTAGGGTGGTAAAAAGGTCAGCATCGAAGACAGCTTGCTTCACCTGTTGCAAGAGGGCATCAAAAGAAGTTTCTTTTGTACCAACACCAGCTTGGGCAGAGGCACCAGGAAATGTTTTAACAGGAGATGAATCCTTTAAAGCCATCATTAGTTTGACATACTTTAAGGGATTCGTTTCTTTGAGGGAAGTTCTTTCCTCTTCTGAGAGAGTGGCAATGGTGGGCTGACTTGAAGAAGGCTGGTTGTGCGTTGAAACAGGGTTAGACTCTCCAGTGGCGTGAGCGGAATCCAAGTCTTTATTAATGAGAGTTTGTTCTGACGCTTCGACGGTTCCTTCGTCATCTCCCATCCCTTTGTTACCTTCGAAGAATCCTTCTGTATCGGAAGAACGTTCTGTGTCCTCATCCGTTTCAATTTCCTCAGATGTGCCAGTCCTAGGTGGAGTGCCACCTTTTTGAGCATATGCCTCAGGAGAAGAATTCTCCTGATCTTCTGCGTCCTTCGACTCAGGTTAAGGGTTGTCAGTTGTGGACCCTTTGTTTTGTGCAATTCCAGCGTTGGGAGGGGGTGAAGGAGTTCCTTCGACGATCAGATTTTTGAGAAGATCAGAAGGTTTGGGGGACTTGCCAGATTTTTCCTGCAAGAGTGAATGTCAATGTTTGTTCAGGAAATTTAATATGTCAAAGTGCAGGGAAATGAAAAGAAGAGTCTAAAATAAATACCTTATCAGCACTAGAGGTATTGCTTCCAATACGCTCCGACATTTTGGCTCCAGAGGGTGGAGGCCCAACTTCTTTCGCAGAAGTAGGGAGAGTAGCAGTTTCGGTTTCCTTTTGGGCAGTACCCTGGGACAAAGTAACCTTCAACCCCTTTTTTCTTTTGCTTCTTCAGAGGAGGAGGAGAGTCATCAGCGCTGCTACCTTCGAGTGTAATTACTTCTTTTTCAGAAGCGTTTTTTCTCTTCTTCGCCTTGGCGATTGGCGAACTCCCATCTTGCAGAAAACATCAAAATTTTGATAAGTAAGCAAAACTAGAAGAAATTCTAGAAAAGAAAGTTTAGTATGAAGACCTCATAAGCTTTGACAGTTTTTTTTTGAAGAAACGTTCTTCCCGGCATTGTCTGGTTTTGAAGAAGTAGGATTTGAAGTTCCGGTTGGAGTGGTCTTTGAAGTGGGTTTTCCCTTTTTGGGGGTTTTTCTTTCGACAACTGAAAATTCACAAAGTTAGAAGGAAACATGTTAAGATAGGAAAGTTAAAGTACATTTTTCGACATGGCACCTTGAAGTGTTGGAGAAATGATTTTCACAGCAGACAAGTCATAGTGTAGGAAACTGTCGAAACTGTCCAGAGTGAGCTTAGTCGGAACGACCCTTTTTGCACATTTTTTACTATCATTATGTAAGTCATGGAAAATGTTCCCACAGACGAACCAGTCTGGATAAGGTGGAGAAAATGCCAAAGCAAAGGCCGCTGTGGGTAATTTTGGAAATTTGGGTGGTTGCAGTTCGAAGGCTAAATCATACTTGAATTCAGGTTTTACAGATTTGGGAAGTTTTAATTTTGAAAGAGTTTTCGTAAATTTTTCTTTCAAAATGAGTGACGCTTGATAGACTGTTCGACTAAGCTGCGTAGGGTCATAGACAGTTTCAAAATAATCCTGGAAGGCTTTTATTTCTTTGCAATGAGTAGTTTTACCTTTGGGCCCATGATCCTGCAAAGATGAAAAGGCTTGGGTCAGTTGATCTTTCATTTCAGTGTTGTTGAACATGTTGTTAGAATAAAACCCTGTCCACCAAGTGTAAAAGCCTTTAGTCATATAAGTCGCAGGTTCGAAAGGGGCAAGTTTGAAGATGGAAAAATCAGCATGATATTCTTGATGCTTCGCCACGTCCCTCATAACATAATCTATTCCGACATAGCAGATTTCCTTCTTACGGTTAAAAAGAGATACGGGGACAAGTTGATTCAACCCAAATTATCGAGAGACAAAGTTTGGTTGATAGGCTAACATGCATACGTAGTTCTTCACAGGCAGAATCCTGGAAATGAGGAGTTTGGGTAGGAGGAATGCACGCCAGACATCTTCAACTTCAGTATTGGCATCTTTTATGGCTTCTTCTATTGAAACAGTAAACCAGGAGAGGCCATGAGTTCGTTTGGCGAAGGGAGCCATGGCAGGAGTAAAAGCATGATGTTTCGAGAACATCAGAATGTACTTGGTAAGGCTGCATTGAAGATTTGTGTCTTCACTGGGAGTCAGTAGCAGAAGCCTAGTTCCTTCAATACTTCTTGCTGCTATCATGGGGTCTTCTTCATTCACATTTCCAGAAGTTTGAAGGGATGGTTCGAAGGTGGCATTCATCCACAGTTGAAGAAGCCAGTAAGGTCCGGCTAAAAGGAGGTTACTACCAGCTTCATGTTCTTTGAGCTTGGTTACAGCAGAGCCTAGACTTTCATACAAACTTACTAGTAATAATTCACTAAGGAAGACCTTTCGACCAGAATGCAGTTGGTTAGCCAAAGTTAAAAATATTCTAGCTACTTGAAGGGATTTGCAACAGAAAACAAATTTGGACAACCATAAAGCTAAGAAAGCTATATGTTCGATGTCGGAGACATCTTCGTCGTCCGTGTGATATAAATTCATATAGGCATTGAAAGAAGCAGTTTTCGTGTTGAAATCTATTGTGTTGTCAGAGTTGAGAAAAGGGTCAAATGTTTCTCCAATAGGAGAAAGTCCTGTAATGGCTGCTACGTCGAACAGTGTAGGGGTTATCATCCCACAAGGAAGATGAAAGGTGTTATAAGTGGTATCCCAAAAATAGTGAGACACAATAAGTAAAGGTTGGCAATAGCTAAAACCTAATTTCGACATCTGGATCAGGTCGAAAATACCTAAATCTTTCCAAAATTGGCTTTTCTTTTTCTCTACTTTACCTAGCCAATTTAAATAAGACTTGTCCAAAGTGGGACAAGATCGAAAAGGTCTGAAATTCTCAGTAATATAGTTCATTTGGAAAGGTTCCCTATTCATTTCTTCAGGACTTTCCGTAGATGTATTTTTGGGGGATTTGGAAGAATCATCAGAAGTATTTCCCTTATTAGCTATGGGTCTAACAACATGGTAAGTTGGGAAAAAGTTTTTACATTCTTCCAGATGTTCAGTAGAAACTAAAGGACCTAGGAATCCCAGGGTTTTACCAGATAATGAAGAAGATATTAATACCTAGGAAGCATAAATGGCTTTTTGTTCTTTGGACAGCTTCGGAGGTGTAATAAATTCCTTGTTCTCATGCGTGATTATTTTACTAGTTGGAATGGATTGAGAAGTTGAACCCATGGAAGCTCCAGAGTTTTTGATTTTGATTTTCATTTGTTGTTTATCAGAGGCCATTATTGAGATTCTTTTAGGTCTTTCTGGAGATTTTGAGTTTTCTGGAAAGGAAAGGGTTTTTCTGGAAAGGAAAGGGTTTTACGGAAACTGAAAGGGTTTTTTGCTAAGAGAAGTTTGTAAAAGTAAGAGAGAATAAAGAGAAAAACCTTTTTTATAGTGAAGAGTGATTGTCCATCAAGGGAAACATGTTCGCATCCTAAAGGAGAAGCTGAGAGGTTTGTCAAGTCGCCTGACATTGGGAATGGTTATTCATCATTATAACTGCTGCACGCACGTCTTGAAGGGACGTTTTTGGGAAGAGATGTCATGATGATATCATTGAAATACGAAAAGGTTCTCTTTGCTGGTCGAAATAATGTAAATCACAAGAAATGCCTATTTCTGCACATATTCGAAACAAACATTTATTGGGGGCAATTTGTTAGCTTGGAATTTCGACCAGATTAATAAAGGAACCTTTACATTTAAAAATTTCCACAAGATGGCTTTTAAAAAGGCTATAGTCGAAATATATTATTACTGGATATGAGTCAAAGACAGTTTGAAAAGACAAGTGTTTTTGTTTTGTCAAAGACGCACGTTTTTGACGGCCACGTAAGAAAGTCGTTGCTGAAGGCTTGAGCGGGAATGTTTGAAATTCGAAAATAGTTTATTTGGATAAGAAGGGCGCGTGGAAGCCTTAGAGTGTCGAAAGACATGCAAGACGAAACGTGGCTTTTTCTTAGAATAGTATCGTTATGGTTAGAACATTATAAATAGCTCCTTAGTGTTAGGGAAATGGAGGATCATAATTCGTATAAAGCTACTCACAAAATACTCAAGTACCAAGTTAAAGAGAAAGAGTTCGTTGAGAATGTACGTATGACCTCACAATTTTATCTTTGAAATGCACTTATCAACATAATTTTCTTTCGAACCATTCTTTTATGTACTCCTGCAATTGTTCTTAAATTCTTTATGTTCTGTCGAATTGTTTTATTTTCCTGCAAAGCTTTATAAATCAAATTCCTTTTAAAAGGCTTTTTCCTTTACAATCAAGTCATTTAATTCCAGTCTCAAGTATTTTTATTGTCAAGTATTTACATTCAAATTCTTTTTGTTTAATTAAGACGCTTCGTCTAAACCTTTACATTTGAATTTAATTTCAGAAGTCTTTTGTATTTCAAGCCTTTACACAAACACATGCACAAATATCACGTCGTGTTTAACATAAACCTTCAAGAAAGTGTTACAATTGATGTTAAGACAATGTCCTAGGATCAATCTAGTCGATCCTACGAGTAACCATACATATCAAATTTGTTTGGAAGACTAGCGATTGTTTCTCCAGAAATCACTGCGAACAGTGCTTTGGGCCTACCAAACAACCCCTCACTCGACTAGCAAGGAAACCCCATTCTGACTAGCGTACAAAATTGAGGTAGTGATCCTAGTCGAAATAAGAGAGCCTTCTAGGTAGAGCGAAGCCCCTCTCGATGAGGAGATGAACGAAGAGGCACTAAGAGAGGAGCTCGACCTTGTCGAAGAAGTATGGTCAATAGCATCTCTTCGAGAGGCCCCGCTAAAAGAAAAAAATCTCCATACGTCATGACACCAAAGTCATACGACGAGAATTCGAAGTTGATAGCCTAGTCTTAAGGAGAAATCACAAAGATTACTGTGAAGGAAAACTCTCTGCAAATTGGGAAGGCCCCTATCACGTCCGAGCAAAAACGGAGAACGGGGCCTACTACCTCAAAAATATTCATGGGGAAGAACTCGCTCGACCTTGGAATACTGAAAAGCTAAAACAATATTACAGTTAAAGGCCAAAAAGTCGGCATGCTATGACAAATGAAAAACACTTCATTCCCGACCATATATGCGTGCTCAGGTACAAGCACAACATCCCAAATTCAAACAAAAAGGAAATTTTCCACTCTTTAATGAGCAGATCCTTGGCCCGACGGGGAAAAATCAAACAAGCTCCACCGCCACTGTACCACGACGACAGAACACTCAGCTCGTGATGGGAAGTTCACACTGTGGAGCTCATAACCCAAAAAAGAGACCCGAACTCCGCTCTCTTCCCATAATTCAACCCCGACTATTTGATAAGTTCCCTGCACTGTCGAACAAAGTTAGCAGTCGAGCAAATACCCCGAAAAACACTTAGCAAAAATATAAAAAATATGTGCTTCAAGCTGGCGAGCAAACATGCATGAAGAGCTCAAACAAAAGCAATATGAGTATAAAGCATAAATAAATGAAATCGTGCACAAGCATCTTCAAAAAAACTAAAGTACGATTAAAACATGGGTGGCCACAAGGCCGAAATTGTCAGAATATTATATAATAAGGGCTAAGCCCCTATAAAAAAGAGTAATGAAACGGTCATGAAGAGCATAATTTTCTGAATATTACATCAACCTGGAAAAGACCATCCAAAAGATATTACAAATAAACGGCGCGCAGGCCAAACTAACACAGAAGAAAGGATAAATTTAATTAGTCTTTCACCATGTACTCATCCCCAATGAGTTCCTGCTCCCCTCCATCTTCCCTGCCGAAGTCGAGGATCTCGGGGGCCACTATCTGACCATCAACAACACTATTCGGAAAACTGACCCCTTCCGTAGAAAGCTCTAGCTCGAGATTCGCCACTTTAAGCTGAGCCAGTGCATTCGCAAAGCCATTTTCAACAGCTTTCAGCACATATTGTTCGAGATTCTGGATACGGCAGACAAGCTCGTTGCGGCACCTCAACATTTTCAACTCGTCAGGCTCATCCTCGGAGGGAGCAGCAATAACCATTAAAGTAGCAACTTTGGTGGAAAGACTCTTCTTATTAGCAACATAGGTGACTGTGAGACTAGCCAAGTCTACGGTCAGGCTGGCCATCACCACTCTCTGGTTGATCATTTCGGCAATAAGCCTGACCTAGATCTTGTATTGATCCTTATAAGCATCAATGTTGGCTTCTGATTTGGTCAATTTTTCCTCAAGGTCTGCGATGACTTTCCATGCCCTTTTAAGTTCTTTTGTAGAGAAAGCCTCTCTGTCAACATAAACCATCGCCATTTATAAAATTCTCATAATAGCAGCAACATCCCGAGAAACAAGTTTCCTTTTACCCGCCACATCGAGGCCCTCAAAGATCAACGATTATGCATGTGGAACGACCAGGGATGGACACCCTTGAAGAACTCTTTGTTGAGAAGACAAGGAGGAAGCTCGAATTTATCCTCGACATTGTCATTAGTGAGATCTATCTGATCGGTGTCCGCACGAGGCCGCTTCTTGGTCGGGGTGGCTTCCTTCAATGGGGATTGCTCCTCGGTGCACGAGGACGATGAAGTCTCAGACCCAGATTGCGGCTGACTCGATACTCCAGCAAAATGAGTCTTGGAAATAACTGTTTTCTTTGCTTATTTTGCCCGATTTACAACGGCCAACTTCACTTCTCGATCCTAGAAGCTCGACATTTTTCCTGCAATAAAAATCAAGCAAATTTTGCAAATAAAAAATAAATACATAAAAGATAGAAAGAAAGACAGATACCTAAACGCTCCAGAGCCTCCTTGACAATACCACACCCAAGGAGCTCCTTAATGTTGATAAGTCAAGCATCAAGCATAGGATCCCCGCGATCATCGATGATAGATTCCCCCATCTTGGTCTCGCATCGAGCAGGGAAAAAAATATTGACAAACGCTACTAATTTATTATAGTTATCCAGATCCTTGGTGTCCAGTTGGTCCTCTATAATAGTATAGTAATTTGTGCCCTACTCAAAATGGTCGAAACTTCAGTGAAAATGGAACTTTAGGACCAACTTTTTCCTCTCCTTCTCGCGCTCATTGCAAAGAGGACACCCATATGGACCAACTATAGCCACCCGATCAAACACCGAGCAAATGTCTGTCGACGACACGGATTGAGTAAGATAGTACCTGGTTTTGAAAGTACGAACCGATTCGCAGAACGCCTTGAATAGTTTCTTCGGCAGCTTCAACGAAACCCAATTGTGTCAATTTTCGGACTTCCACTAGAGGTGGAAACAACGAAAAAACAATGGAATGGTGGAACCGATTTTAAGGTACCGGCATACAATCTCAAATACCCGGATAAAGGATACCGTGTTTGGATGAAGTTAGGAAGACACCAGCTCCAGATGGTTAAAAATGCCCACTTGGAAATCACTGAAGGGAACTCGCAAACCCACCTCTCTAAAATAATAGTCGTGCATGGCAAATTGATTCTTTTTAAGTTTCGAGCGCACTCACTGGTCGTGTTCGGGCCATATGACCGCCCAATTTTCGTCAGATTCCTCATGACTAGCACCTTCCCCCATGAAGGTATAAGCTTCTTCGAGATAAAGGGAAAACCGTGAGGCTAAGCCCTGGGGATCCCCCCGACCCAACTCAGGTCAGGGACAATAGGCGCAATATTTTCCTCATCATGAGCCATTTTACATGAAAAGCAGAGGAAAATAGTAAGTTTGACGATCAAATTAAATTCACCCTTCCACCATAAATCAAGTGAAAGGGCCAGATGGCACAAGGATGACACCCCAGCCAAGGCCCTCATCGATGATGACATGTTCAGGAACATCCATGCGACCAAAGCTGCCCGCAACCAACACTTTGGGAAGGTCAGCGCTAAACACCACACGTGAAAGATGGATGTCATACCCCGCGTAGAAGAAACTCCCCGACAGATGGGATATGAACACCGAAGGAAACTCATCGAGAACTTCATGAGACTCATCAGAAAATTCATGAGACTCTTCAGAAAATTCATAGACTCATAGGAAAATTCATGGACTCACCAGAAACTTCATATGATCCATCGAGAAATTCATAGGATTCATCATGAAACCCAGAATACGGCGCAACCACCGCCATGAGCACCACCAACACTAGCCTTATTTTCTGCCCTAAACAAGCCTAAGCACCCCCTAGGGAAGATACAAGGCGACTGACACTTGTAAATGATGTAACCATCATCAAACATCAACAAATCCACCAACCCTATATTTGAAAAGCTAACTTAACTAGCATTCTAACTACTACGAATATACAAATCAAAGAGAAAGAGCTAAAAAACTTACTTGTTTGGCGATGGTGGATGATAGTTGAAAATACTCCGGTGACAAAGGTAGTAAGGACGGAGGCAGAATCTCCAAGAATGAGAGCAGGCAAGAGCGGCTGAAGATGAAATTTTGTATCCTTTTGCAAATGATCCCCTTTTTACCTATTTATAGACCTGAGTAAAACAAGCACGCATGGACGCGCCTAGGGAAATGCACATCCATTTTCAGCCATCATTAAACCTACTCCCTATACTAGCCATCACCATGCATGCAGCAAGGCACGTGGCTCAAGACACACAACATGTCAACTTCCAAACTTCCATATTTTTTGTCTCTTCAAACAACGGACACCCCTTGTCGAGCATAAACAACAAACTCTCACATTCTCACACGAGTATCTCCTTGAAGAACTCATGAAGCGTCCTCGTCTCAAACGGCAAACACAAAAGTTACATTTCCTTTCTCAACATACGATCTAACTCTGAAGTCATTACTCCCGTGTCTAGAAGCAATGACTTGGGGAATCCTGTTCTGGACTAGGCCAACGACTACGAATGGCCCAATCCGCTCCTGCTCCAAAGTGACCCAAAAGCATCAACCCGATCAACTTGAGCTGGAAAAAGGAACTCTTTCCCTGCTCCCCGATGACTTTTGTCACGTGCCTGTGTAATCCCAAAGGCATCGAGACCACCCTTACTCGTGACCACGTCCCTGCTCGTGACAACGACTAGTTCTGGGCATCTCTTCTTAGAATAACGGCTAATTTCGGGCATATCATCCCAAGATGTCGCACACAGGCAGTCCACACTTGCAGTTACCAATTTTTGGAGGTCTAATATTTAGGATTTGTTTCTTTACTAACCCGACCCCATGACATTTAGATAGTTAGTAGGGCTGGAGCTGCCCCGGTACGACCCAATTGATGTTTTTTCTTTGACATGTTTTTTTTATTTGTCTTTGGGCCTTACCCTAGTTTCGACTTTACACTCCTGGCCCACTAGTTTGTTTGGTTTTTATTCATTTTCTTTAACTTTTTGTTGATAGTTTTGTTTTAAAAAAATTTAAATTGAATGCTTTTTTTGAGTTAAAAAAAACAAAGTGATAGATTTTTTTATAATTAGAAGAAAGTTAGGTTTTCTTTCATAAAAAAATCATAAAATCAATATTCTTTTTTTTATGTTATTTCTTTGTTAATATATATTCAAAAATGCAAAAACATTTCTTTAAGGCATTTTCAAAAAATACAAATTGTTTTAAATTTAAGTCTTTCCTTTTAGAATATTCTAAAAAAAAAACCAAAAAATAATTATTTTGATTTAGGATTCTTATTTACTTCTTTAAAATACATTTCAAAAATTCCAAAAAAATATTTTAATCATGTCAAAACATAAATATATTATATTTATATTTTTTATGATTTTTTGGTATTTTAGAAAATATATTTAAAAGGAAAAATGAAATAAATAAATAAATAAAAATAAATGGGCCAGGGGTGCCAAAAGTAGGCAGTGAGGTGAGCTAGCAAAAAATAAAAAAAAACACTGCCAGGCCCAAAGAGCCCAGCACATGCAAAAAAATGTTAGGGAAACAGAAAATATGAAAAATGCAAAAGAGGGGTTCACATTGGTTCGAACCCTCGCCCTTTAGGTAAGAAGTGACTTAGTACACACGCGTTTGCCAATGGGGTGGCTGTACATCCGTTTACTTATGTCAAACCATAAATATATATTAGAAATTGCTTCCTGAAGGCAACTTCGTCTTCAACCTCGCGCCTAGCCGGACCACCTGTATCTTCTTCATCTCTCCACAAAAATGGAAAGTTCAAACATGAAAGTTGTGGTGTTTCTTCCCACGAATCCAACCATATAACTTATGTAAGCTAAAAGTAAAAGATAAAAACTAATTTTGCTGGCCCTAAATTGAAACCTAATTTACTCAGAAATTTCAAATCCAAAATTCTCTATACACAGTCAAAATAAATGGGAACTATGAACATGGTCAGCTTTAGAGCAAAGATATTTACATTTTGTCTTCACAAATCAGGATCAAATGATGCTTGTATGGAGAGATAGAAGTTTGAAAATTTACCTCTTGCAGCTGAAGTCGTGAATGGAGTTTGAGCAACTTTTGAGATGGCCTGAGGATCTGTTTAGCTTTCCTGGACCTCCTTGAGTGTATTCCAACTCCTACTTTGCCTTGAAAGTCCCTAAATCTCTCTACTCAAGTCAACTTGCAAGCTTGATATTTGAAAATGGTGGATAGTGATGGAGGAGTTACAGTTTTGAAACAGGGGCCTGGATTGCTTTGGTATGATGTATAGAAGGTGTTTGAATGATTAGTTTTCAAAACGCACGAGTGGAAATGAAGGTGATGAGTTTTGGTTCAAAACTGTGTCTCAATGGTGTTCTTGAGCAGATTTATGGTTTTTGAGTGTTTGAGATCGTTTCAGGACCTTAGCATTCGTGTGTCATTTTTCAAATAGTGTTTGTACTTATAGGCAAGAGGTTTAGAGGCTTGAAACAACTCAGAAGTTGAAATCACATGTTATGGCTTGGTTACTTGTTTTTGAAGCAAAGTTGACAAACATGGTTTCAATGTGGAGTACCAGGGTTTGCAGGGTGGTTAGCTGGCTGTAGATATGTTGCTTCTTGCTTTTAAATGCTTTTTGAGTCAGAAACAATAATGTATGGGCTCAAGAAGAGTTGACATTGTGATTAAAGTCACTTTTCCAAAATGGAAGTGGTGACTTTCTTCCAAAAATGGAAATGCAACTTGGATAATGACTCAAATGATTGGACAATGACTCTATCAGTTGTGTAAGCATTAAATTACTGAGTTATTAGAAAGTTTGAAGCCTGCAAAGCAAGATTTTTACAGCATGCTTGAAGATTGGATCAAGTGTTCTTCACAAAATGGCTTGTAATCCAAGTGACAAAACACCAACTTCTTGCCTTCGATTCTCCTTGCTCAGGAATGATCTCAAGGAGTTCTTGGACATTTTGGAAAGCTTGAAATGTTATCTTAAACTCATATTTGAATTTCTTTTGAAGACTCCCCTTGAAACCATGTGAAAAATTTCCATGAAGTTAGGTCAAAAATCTGCCTAACTAGGGCAAAATTTCACTGAGTCTTTTTTAGTTCATGAGCATGTATTCACAAAATTATAACTTGATATCCAAGAACTTTTAGGAGAAGTTGTGTGAATAAAAGTTGTAGATTTCATGGATATATAGAACTTTTATGTTGGAAGTTTCCTTTGAATCATCTTGTACCATGGTGAAAATTTGGCTTAAAGTTCTGAAAAAATAAGAAAATTTTCATACTTAGAAAAATTTCTAAGTTAAGAAATTTTAACATTTTAAGATGAAATCTTAAATTCTTGATTTCTTGATGAATAAGTTTCCTATTTTGACATGTTTTGATGAATTATGATCTTTGGCACTTGAATTTGACACAAAAGTCAAAGTTTGACTTTTCAGTATACAGTTGACTTTTGATCAAAAAGTCAAAGTTTGACTTTTCAGTATATAATTGACATATTTTTTGTAGAAGGCTGCATCAAGATCTTCCCAATTGTGAACATTGGCTCTTTCTAGTTGGAAAAACCAGTCAAGTTGAGTTCCAGACAGACTGTCTTGGAAGAAGTGTATCCATAAGTCTTTGTCAGCGGTATGGGGTTGGATTTTCCTCACATATGTCAGGAGATGCATTTTAGGGCATGAAACTCCGTCATATTTGGCGAACACAAGTGCTTTGAATTTCGGAGGAATCACAATCCCCGACACTAAACCCAATTCCTCAAAGTCCAAGCCAGGCACTTTTTGGATTTCCATCACACTCAACCGCTCTTCGAGATGTCTATACTTGTCATCAGCTGGAGGGTATTGTTCTTCAGAGTAGTCTTCTTCTTCCTCTTCCACTTCCGATTCCGACGGGACAACTGTTTCCTTACCTTTCCCCTCCTAATTGTCTCTTTTACCAGATGTCGTTGCAAAGTTTAAGGTCCTTCTTGTCTGCTCATGAAATCTTCTTCCCATGTTCAGGACTCCGTTTACCTTATTTGTCTTCTTTTTCCTCTCTTCAGCCAGCAAAGTCTTTAATTGTTCTTGTCCCTTGGCTAGGTTCAAGAGCAACTGCTGGAACTGTGTATTCTTAGCTTTGAGATCCTTCACTTTTTGCTCAAGATCCATCTTACTGAAATAAACAGTAGAGAGATGAGGAGACTTGTTGCAAAAGACCTGTTTATGTTATGATGAATGGTATATGCATATGTAATGATTTCAAGGATTTCAAAGATTCAAATTTATTTTAGACAAAAAGGAAACACACATTATATTAATAAGTTAAAGCTTAAGTACATCAATGCCTCTTGGGCAAAATAATATAAAAACTTTAAGATAAAAAGGTAGTACGCATCCTCTTTGGTGTGATGTAGGAATTTAGAGTCTGCTCCTCATGAAGTAGTATAGTGAGTTCCAAAACCTTCTTCTCGCTTGCGTAGAATTGGGCTTCGAAGGTATCTCGCTCTCCCTTGAGTTGTATCCAATCCCTTTGTAGGTCTTCAAGAGATGTGGGCATGTCAGGATGTAGGATAGTGTATGGAACATCTCCCTCCATGACAGGCTCAATGATTACCGGGAGAATGGAGGGGTAAGGCATCATAAGACTCTGAGCACGAGTTCTTACCCATTTGAGGTAAGGCTCAAGAGGGATGGAATTCTTGTGCCCCAAAGTCTTGCAATCCACCTTTTTTAACATCCTCCAAGCTCGTATAAATCTTTGGCGAAGACCTTGATCGTCGTTGTCATAGTCAAATACCAAACCTTGAATCAGTATCTCGTGTAGGCCATCCCTTTGGGTATAACCAAATTGTCTTAAAGCTAAACAGGGGTTATAGGTGATACCTCCCCTATTGCCAAGTAAAGGGACATTAGGAAATTCCCCACAACGGTCGACAATAATAACATTCTCTTTGGATCGTGAGCACCAATGAATGTCTGAATGTTTGAGCGTCATCAACCTTTGTGATCACCTTGAACCTTGCTCATTCTTTAATACATATTGGGTAAGATGAGAAATAAACCATCTTGCCAAGAGAGGAGTGCAACACATGAGGACACCTCTTTTCCTCATTGTGCGAGTGTGAAAAGAGTGTAGGATATCTCCTAGCAATGTAGGCACCGGGTTGCGGGATATGAAGATTTTGACGGTGTTGACATATATGAGTTGGTCAGGATTTAGAAACAAAACCATCCCATAGATGAGGAGAGCCACAATTTCCTCAAAGGCTTGTAAGTCCAAGGAATTCCAACAACTTTGGGCTTTCTCAAACAGAAACTTTGCTAGGAAACCTTTGACATTACTCCTTGTTTCCCAATGTGTTGTGACATTAGATGAGTGCAAGTGTAGAGCTTGAGAAATCTCTTCTGGCTTCGGGTCACTTTCCATACCGTTGAGAGGTAGTTGATTGAGAATGGGAATCCTCAAGAGTTGGGAGAATTCTTCCAAAGTAGGCACAAGCTGATAGTCGGGAAATGTGAAGCAATGGTGTAAAGGATCAAAGAACTGAAAGAGCAACTTCATCATGTCCTCATCTATGTTGGAGGTGACCAAGTTGAGTAGACGACCATGTCTCCCGGTAAATGGAGAGTTTTCAGGAATCCTTGAAGCTATCTCCTTAAGTTGTGGAGGGATCCTTACAATATTGACTTGAATAGTTTACCTGCGAAGTGAATCCATATCCTACAAAACAAGAACAAAGATGAATCCAAAAATCCTTGAAATGGTTAGTGGATGTATATGATGTTCATGATGTTCATGATGTTATGTGCAAATATGCATATACAAACAAAGCAAACAAATCCTTAGTTTTAGGCTTGCATGGGGTTTTATAGGTAAGTACCCTCTTGAAGTTTAGTTGGCTCAAACCTGTCCTACTAATAGTAACCGGGTTTTAAGGAGCTCAATATCACCGATCTGTTTCCTTGGTTATTGTTTTAGCACAAGCCTCTTTAATGGCGACCGAAATATCCCAAGAAACCAAACCTCAATGAGTGTAGTATCGAGTATCTACCAACTTTGGATTTCACCAAAGCCGGTCATCTCACTACATCCTAAAGGCCAAGTTGGTCAAGTAAAGGTTCTAGAATTTCATTAGTGCTTCATGACATCACTCAGCGGCCCTGTATTCTCTTTGATTAACTCAAAGGCTACCGGTACCCACAAATATGTCGCACTAACGTAGTTATTGCTTAGACCATGTCGGTATACCCCGAACAGTTTCCACAACGTATTGCTACTTACCTATAATGTATCCCAAATCCGGGTAGAGGATTCAAACCCAAACAAAGAACCATAATGTAAAGCATACAAGTCAAACAATGTAAGCAAATAAATGTGATCCAATCCCTAAGGTAACCAAACTTTTAGAATAGTCCCCAACAGAGTCTCCAGTTCTGTGATACGGTGGGAGAACTGACTTGAAGGTTTTGCGTTTTATCGTAAATGTTGTGGTTAGCAAGAGTCACCAATGACTTTTCTTTTATCCAAAAGTAAAGGTGAAAAAGCACAGGAAAGACCTTTGAGATTGTTTCTTGAGTTCGAGGGGTAGATTACGAAAAGGGAAGGTATTAGCACCCTTTTCATCCATGGTTTTCCATGGGCTCTTAGTTACTTGCTAGATCACTTGCTTTTGTTTGAAATTGTGCTTTGTGTGGTTTTTGAAATTATTTTATAAAAGAGGCCATTGTTTAGGAAATCTTTGTAATGATTCTCGTTCATAAGAATGTATACAAAGATGTTGATCTTTTGAAAATATTTTCAAGTTTATAAGATGTTTTGAAAGTGTAGGTGTTTGTTTTTGAAAATAGCAAGGATGTTTTGTTTGAAATGGAGCAAGTAATTGGGAGCAATCTACCTACTCAAATGTCTTTCTTGTTCATTTTCTTTTCCTTTGACATTGTTGTCTTACCATTGATTTGGTAAGCAACCCTATCTTGGGATGTTAACGGGACGGGCGTGGGTCATCATATAACCAGGATTAGCAATGTTTCATGGTATATTAGCATTCTTTTTTAGGGACTAAAATCATTTATAAGGCAACTTAGATAGCGTCATCGAGGGACTATGATCTTGTATTGGTTTGTTTTTGCTAAGATACCTTACATGCGTAATATGACCATTTTGTATAAGGCAATCAAGTGAGATAACCCTAGGGATGCTTGTATGAAAGTGTGTTGTTTTCATGCTTGTTTTTGTCTTGAATTAGGGTTTTCTATTTGATTGATTTTATTCTTTCCATACAAACCCTAATTACTAGCATATTATGTAAAAAGCGATAAATTGCGAAATTTAAAGTTACTACGCTATTACAACATTTGTGGGAGGGGGTATACAATTTATGAATGGGGATTGCAATAATATAAACCTAATTAATCTATTACAACCAAATTGAATATGTACAAATAATTGAACAAATATATAAGGTACAAATGCAAATTGAAAGAAATCATTCTTGTGTTTGGATTTTTATATGAAAGAGGTTTTAACCTAAACCTAATTAGAGAAAAAATAATTAAATTAAATTAACTTAAATTAATGAAGAAAAGAAATTAATTAAGAAAAGTTTTTTAATAAAACCCTAATTCTATTTAATTGATTAAAAGAAAATAAGTTTAAAGAAAAAGTATTTTTTGTATTTTTGTCTTGAAAATAATATATGGTGTTGTGAAATTTTTTTGGTCTTTTCTATATTAAAATAAATATATTTAAATAAATAATAATTTAGTTTTAATTTAATTTACAAGGAAACTAGTAAAGGTAAATAAAGTATAATGAATAAAAATAATTTTTTGTGTGGGAAAAATATTTTAATCATGTCAAAACATAAATCTATTATTTTTATTTTTTTTAATGATTTTTTGGTATTTTAGAAAATATATTTAAAAGAAAAAATAAAATAAATAAATAAATAAAAATAAATGGGCCAGGGGGTGCCAAAAGTAGGCAGCGAGGTGAGCTAGCAAAAAATAAAAAAAAAACACTGCCAGGCCCAAAGGGCCCAGCGCCTGCAAAAAAATGTTAGGGAAACAGAAAATATGAAAAATGCAAAAGGGGGGTTCACATTGGTTCGAACCCTCGGCCTTTAGGTAAGAAGTGACTTAGTACGCGCGCTTGCCACTAAGGTGGCTGTACATCCTGTGATGCGGTGGGAGAACTGACTTGAGGTTTTGCGTTTGTGTTCGCAAATGTTGCGGTTTAGCAAGAGTCGCCACCGACTTTTATTTTATCCAAAAGGAAAGGTAAAAAAGCACAGGAAATACCTTTGAGATTGTTTTTGGGTTCGGGGGGTAGATTATGAAAAGGGAAGATGCTAGCACCCTTTTCACCCATGGTTTTCCCTGGGCTCTTAGTTACTTGCTTAGATCACTTGCTTTGCTTTGAAATTGTTTGAAATGGTGCTTTGTGGTTTTGAAAGTTGTTTGGAAATGTTTTGAAAATGTGTGTGTTTGTTTTTGAAAATAGAAAGGATTGTTTTGAAGTTGATCAAGTAACTAGAAGCTATGTACCTAATCAAAAGTCTTTCTTGTGAATTTTTATTCCTTTGACATTGTTGATTTACCATTGATTTGGAAAACAACCCTATCTTTGGATGTTTAAACGGGACAGGCGTGGGTCATCGTATGACCATGATATCAATGTTGCCAAGTATCTTTAGCATTTTGAGGGACAACCATCATTTGTTTAGGCAACCTTTTGATAGCGTCATCGAGGGACTATGATCTTATTTGTTTGTTTTGCCAAGATACTCTGCATGCATACCATGGCCATTTTTATTTAGGCAACCAAGTGGAGATACCTTAAGGGTGTTTGTGTGCAAATGTGTTTATTACATGCATTTTTATCTTGAATTAGGATTTTCTATTTCATTGATTTTATCTTGCCATACATATCCTAATTGCTAGCATTTATATTTGAAAGTGATAAAAATGCGGAAATATAAAATCCTACGCTATTACAACATTTAGGGGGTGGGGGATACACACTTATAAATGGGGAATCCAGCGAGAAAAATAAAGAAAAATAACAAGGGGAAGAAAAAGAGAAAGAGACAAAGGGCTAGCGCGCTGGTGAGAGGACGTCAGAAGTTCTGACCCAGGTCTGCTGCAGGATATCAACCTGTTAGTGAAAATGTATGAGTCAGAACTTCTGACTCTGGTGCGCTGCAAAACAAAAATTTGTTAGTGGGGAGGTCTGAAGTTCTGACTCCCATGCGCTGCAAAACAGAAGTTTGTTAGTGGGGAAGTCAGAAGTTCTGACCCTGCTGAGGACACAAAAAATTTCAGAAGTTCTGGTATCATTGTTAACAAAACATGTCTCGGAAGTGCTGGCGTCAAAGTCAGAACTTGGTTTCCCGCTGTGTTAGTCAGAACATCTGCAATTTGATTATTTCTCCCCAAAACAGAAAACATGCCTAAGGCACTTTCAGCAGGTACCATGGCGCTTCAGAAGTAAAGAGAAACAAAAACAAAAAATCAGAGGCAAGTATGCCTTTGCTAATTCTGACTCTGATTTTCAGTTTCTTCAAGACAGTTCTGAGCTGATTCGTTCTCCACTTAAGCATGCAGAGGCGTAAAAACCTCAGAGCATAAACAACGTCAAAAACATGATATTTACATTGTGCTTATTGAACATACAAATCTGAGGATGTTTAGCAGCATGGTGAGAGTCAGTAGGTGCTTACTTTGCTGTTAGAGGAAAAATCTGTGAATTGGAGCTAGTCTTAACTCTAATGGTGTTCTGGACAGGTTCTTTTTTGAATGGGTGTATGAAGAGTATATATATATATGGTCAGAAACGGTATGGGCGTTTTCTAGTCAAGAAGCAAATTGGGTACAAATGAAGTTTGGAAGCAGGAGGTTCAAAGTTATGAAACACTAGGAATTTTGGCAGAGTTTCACAATGTTTTCTTGTTAGAGTTTTCTGTTCCTCTTCTAGCAATTTTTCTAGCTTTTTGACCGGGGTTTCTCAATAGACAATGGTGCCCTATTTATAGGCAAGGCTTTGTGAATTTTTAAACGTTAAATGGCGCCAATACTATGCAGTAGGTGTTAACTTGTTCTTGAAGGAAGTTTATGGAAAGTTGTGATAATGGACACTTTTTCAGCCTAGACTGGAACAGTAGGCGAAAATTAAGGGAAAGTGATACCTATAAGCGAAAAGTAGCGCATAGATCCATTCCTAAACCTGCACAAGGGTGTTACTATGCCACACGTGGAGAGACCCCTTGGATAAATGCTCAAAAGGGGTTGTGAGCATTAATGAGCATTAATGAGCATTAAATGGTGATAAGATTTGTCAAAAATCAGAAATCTTGTAATAGGAGATTTTGCATCATTACCTATAACCTGAGCCATCAGTTCTGCTTTACCAAAAAACAATGCAAACCAAGCTCTGACCTTGGCCTCTTGCTGTCCCAACAAATTATGGGGGTTTTCTAGATTTTCCAGCATGTTCTTTTGATCTGCCTCTGAAAACTCTGGACTTAGAGATTCTGCTTCAGTATTATACCCACTCTTCTGACCTCTTCATCTTCTGATTCCAGTAGGTTCTGAAGAATTTTTTAGGCTTTGTTGCCTTCTTTGCATTTCTCTAGTAAACTTTGGATAAACTTGCGTAATTTGCTGAAAGAGCCATGTTCTGTTTAAAGATTACGTGCTGAACCATGTTTACAACCCCTAACTGATTTGGTGTAGCTGCTGAAGAACCACCTTCTGACTGAATGTTATGTGCTGAGCCAAGTTTGCAACTTCTGACCATTTCTGCCTGGAGGTTGGTTCAAAGGTTCTGAAGTGCCATTTCTCTTAAATACTTAGAAAATCTCAAGTACTTAGAAACTTGGTTTTTGAACCTTAGCTGGAATACACTTCTCATTTCAAGCATGTTTTGCTGAAATAAGATTTTTTGGGACTTGATTTTAATTAAGAGGTCAAGGTTTGGCCTTTCAACGCAGATGACTGTTTTGGTCTTGGGAGTGATCTTCATGAAAAATTTGTAATCCAAAGCTTGGGATTGGATGGGGAGTAAACCTGAGAAAAATGAGAGGGCAAATTTTGGAGTACAACAGCTGCCCCTGTTCAAACTTCTTGCACCTGAAGAGTTAGATTGGTGGATCCGCCATTCGTGACTTGAAGGTGAAAGATGATTGAACACTATAGTGCTCAGAAATTTGCACTCGAAGATGTATGGTAAATGGGCTTATAGATGCCATTTGGGGGAATGATGGTTGACAGAAAGTCTGAACTGGTGTTTTAACAGAAAACGAATCAGAATAAAATGTTGAGAGATTTATCTGAACCAGTAAGAAAGTCTTGGAATATCTTCAACTGGAATAAAAATCAGGGAGATCTTAGTGTCGATCTGACTGGAACAGAGAAAGTCGTAGAGTAACTTTGACTGGGTAAAAATCAGAAAAATCTTAGAATCGATTTAACTGAACCAGACAAAAGTCTTGGAATATCTTCAACTGGAATAAGAATCAGGGAGATCTTAGTTTCGATCTGACTGAACCAGAGAAGGTCTTGGATTAACTTTGACTGGATAAGAATCAGGGAGATCTTAGTGTCGATCTGACTGAACCAGAGAAGGTCTTGGAATATCTTCAACTAGAATAAGAATCAGGGAGATCTTAGTGTCGATCTGACTAAACCAGAGAAGGTCTTGGATTAACTTTGACTGGATAAGAATCAGAAAAATCTTAGAATCGATTTAACTGAACCAGACAAAAGTCTTGGAATATCTTCAACTGGATTAAGAATCAGGGAGATCTTACTGTCGATCTGACTGAACCAGAGAAGGTCTTGGATTAACTTTGACTGGATAAGAATCAGAAAAATCTTAGAATCGATTTAACTGAACCAGACAAAAGTCTTGGAATATCTTCAACTGGAATAAGAATTAGGGAGATCTTAGTGTCGATCTGACTGAACCAGAGAAGGTCTTGGATTAACTTTGACTGGATAAGAATCAGAAAAATCTTATAATCGATTTAATTGAACCAGACAAAAGTCTTGGAATATCTTCAACTGGAATAAGAATCAGGGAGATCTTAGTGTCGATATGACTGAACCAGAGAAGGTCTTGGATTAACTTTGACTGGATAAGAATCAAAAAAATCTTAGAATCGATTTAACTGAACCAGACAAAAGTCTTGGAATATCTTCAACTGGAATAAGAATCAGGGAGATCTTAGTGTCGATCTGACTGAACCAGAGAAGGTCTTGGATTAACTTTGACTGGATATGAATCAGAAAAATCTTAGAATCGATTTAATTGAACCAGACAAAAGTCCTGGAATATCTTTAACTGGAATAAGAATCAGGGAGATCTTAGTGTCGATCTGACTGAACCGGAGAAGGTCTTGGATTAACTTTGACTGGATAAGAATTAGAAAAATCTTAGAATCGATTTAACTGAACCAGACAAAAGTCTTGGAATTTCTTCAACTGGAATAAGAATCAGGGAGATCTTAGTGTCGATCTGACTGAACCAGAGAAGGTCTTGGATTAACTTTGACTGGATATGAATCAGAAAAATCTTAGAATCGATTTAACTGAACCAGACAAAAGTCTTGGAATATCTTCAACTGGAATAAGAATCAGGGAGGTCTTAGTGTCGATCTGACTGAACCAGAGAAGGTCTTGTGAGGGCATCTTTCTGAGGAATCTGCTGAAACAGCCCTTCAATAGACGTAGCTTTTGAGAGGACTATCAGGTCATATAAGTGGTCAACAGTATTTATTGATTTGTCTTTCCCTGAAAAGGTAAAGAGTTAGTCATATGCAATGTCATGATGTATGAAATGCATGATATCATGATATTCTCTAAATAAATGAGATTGTGTCGTATGCCCTTATCATGTATGTAAATGTGAAATGTTTACAAATGTATTTTTGTCTGGGAAAATAAATCCTTGACAAATGACGGGGAGTTTGTTAAATCCTAGACTGCTGTTGAAGAGTATGTGTGTCTTCAAACTTTGCTTAGAATGTTTCCACCGGGGATTCCTATTTTGTTGTTTGGGGAGAAACTTCGCTGGGGAATATTGAAAACTTTGTGGGGAGAATGTTTATTCCTACTTGGAAAAGAGTTCAGGAGTCTCGGTTATCCGTTTCTTTACTGGGGAGTCGAGGTTGAACTGATATCTGGTCGGGTCCATGTTTCACAATAACTTGCTGGGGATTGTAGAGTAGTCTACTTGGAGTTGTGGTCCTTTGATTTGCAGTAGTCGGAGAAGCAAACTCAAACTGGGGAATCTGTAGTTTGTTGGGGAAATAAACCTTGTTGTCAATCTGCTAGAGAGGTGATGAACTCGTTGGGGAAGTCCTCGAAGATTCTTGAAGTTGTCTCTGCTGGGGAAAAGTTTTCAGAGATTAAACTTTGGCTGAGGAATCATCCTGCGAGAAGGATTTTGGGGAGATTCGTCATTGCCCCTAGTAGTAGGTGCTTGCAGCACTGCCTGGAAATGTTTGATTGTATGTAAACCTTTGTTGGGATTGACGTTCAACGCCCCAAGTGACGGAGATGAAGACTTTCCCCTGGTTACTCTACAATTCTTGAGAGATTTCTTGGAATCTTGACTAGACTTCCTCATGTGTGCTGGATAGTGACATGTCATGTCCCCCTGTTGATAGGAGGAGCATCATCCTTCTTGAATCGATTTTGTTCATTGAGAGAGATTTCGTTCACTGGATATTCGTTGTGTGAATATCTTCGCTGTTCAAACAAATAGCCATATGCAAACAGTGATATTTAAATAATGTAAAGTTTATGCTTGTCTTGAAATTAAAAATGCTTTTTTGAAAGTAAAGGAATTTTGTAAGAAAATTCAATCTCAGGATTTAGAGCAAAACCTTATAGGAGTCAGGATACCTTTTGTAACAGTATGCTTTAGAACTAACTCATGCTTCAATTAGGACTTTTGAAGGGTTTTAATGTGGCTTGGTTCACGGTTTAAGAAACAAAATATAAAGGCTCAAAGTATATTTGTATCCACCCGCTCTTCGTGATGTTCTTCAGTCCTAAACTCAGTTAATTGTGCGTTTGAACTCCAATTGAGTCTGGAATGGTGTTTTGGTGATGGTTCAGACAAGTTAAGTTTGTCGGAAGGCAATCATTTTTCGCAACATTTTTCATGTTGTCGAGGATTTGCAGTGACCTCTTTCTTCTGATTGATTTTTTATCCCTAACTTTTTCCTGACTGTTCCTGTTTTGAAATTACAGTCAGCGGGATACCCCAGTTTTCTTAAGTCTCCTTCGTAGGTTTTGACTTAGTGGGCTTTTCTTTTGAGAGATAATGACTGCCTGTGTGATAGGGAACTATCACCGTCTTTTGATTCCAGAGGAACATTTTTGATGTCATCCGTTGTATTACGAGATGAGATTTTGCGGCTAAACGTGCATTTGAATTAACTGAGAGACTACCCTGCCCCAGGTTTTGATTAAGGGTTTCAATTTGTGTTAAACAAAAACTTCTACTTCTTTGGCTCGAAGGAGTTGACTAGGGATTATCTTCCTTATTACTCCGGTGTTTAGGATTTAAAAGAAATGCATGTACATCATCAGCAAGGTCTGTCCAAAAGCATACTGTATGAGATTATGGCATTGTTTTCGTCATCCTCCCTCTAAAGGCTTGTAACTTTTAGCAAGAGTTGAATGTCATGAAGTGAGTAAAAATCATAGTTTAAATGAGTGGATTAAATCAAGACAAACATATGCAATGCATTAATGAAATAAAGTTTTACATTAATAGATAATTGTTTGAATAACAAAAAAGAAATTACAACTTGAAAATTCAAATGAGAAGAAGCCTCTTTGTCTGAACTTGTCACTTTGGGTGGTAAGTCTCTGAAGGATGACAGAAAAATTCAGTCTGGCCACCTTGTGTGAATTCCAGCATTCCTCTGTCGATCAAGTCTTGGATCTTATTTTTCAAAGCCCAACAGTCATTAGTATCATGCCCAGGATTATTGGAGTGGTATGCACATAATGCATTGGGATGATAGCTAGGAGCAGAGGTATTGGGATTCCGAGGAGGATCCCTTAATGTGACCAAATTCAAGTTCAGCAGGTGTTGTAAGACCTGTGATATAGGTACGTCGATTTTGGTGAACTGCCTAACGGATGAGACCTATTTAGTTTGGTTACCCTGTCCTTATTGACGATGTGGTTGCTGGGTTCGTGACTTGGAAGCAAATTAGGAAGGTCTTCCCTCGACTTCTTGTCTCAAAGGAGGCTGAATGATGACTTGATCCCCAATCCTAGATGTTTGGCCCATTTGGTTACATCCATCCCGATGAAGCTTGTTGATGAGGACTCTTAGCTCTTCTTGTCCTTGAGCCAGGTTTTGAATGAGAGCCATCTGGCCCACCAGTTGTCCCATCATCTGGACTTTCATTGTTGCCATTTCAATTTGTAGCCTTTCCAACTGGTCACCTCTGCCGTCCCCAGGATTTCCCATGATCATGCCCCTGGTGAGGAGCGCCTTGACCTCTTCTTGTCCCTTGGATAGGTTCAAGAACATTTCTCGAAGTTGAGCGTTTTGAGCCTGGATGTCTTTGATAGTCTGTTATAGAGCCATCTCTACTGAAATAAACAGTAGGGAGATAAGGAGACTTGTAGCAAAGGCCTGTTTATGCTTATGATGAATGATATGTATTCATGCGATGTTTTCAAGGATTTGAAAATTCAAATTTGTGTCAAACAAAAGGGAACAAACGTTATAAAAATAGAATTTGTTTACATCAATGCCCCTAGGGCAAAATAGTATAAAATTCTAAGATAAAAAGACGTTGCGCATCCTCTTCGGCGCAATGTAGGTGTTGAGAGTCTGATCTTCGTGAAGTTGACGAGTGAGTTCCAAAACCTTCTTCTCGCTTACGTAGAATTAGGCTTCGAAAGTGTCACACTCTCCCTTGAGCTGTATCCAACTCCTTTGTAGATCTTCGAGTGATGTTGGCATGTCAGGATGTAGGAGGGTGTATGGAACCTCTCCTTCCATAACAGGCTCTATAATCACGGGGAGAATGGAGGGGTAAGGCATCATAAGACTTTGGACGCAGGTTCGTACCCACTTGAGGTAAGGCTCAAAGGGGATGGAATTCTTGTGTCCCAAGGTCTTACTGTCTACCTTGTTAGGCATCCTCCAAGATCGGATGAACCTTTGTCGGAGTCCTTGGTTGTCGTTGTCGAAGTCGAAAACCAAACCTTGAATCAGCATGTCATGTGGGCCATCTCTTCGGGCATAACCAAACTATCTCATAGCCAAGCAAGGGTTGTAGGTGATGCCTCCCCTAATGCCAAGTAGAGGGACATTAGGGAATTCCCCATAACGGTCAATGATGACATTCTCTTTTGATCGAGAACACCAATGGATGTCTAAATGTGTAAGAGTCATCAATCGTTGTGACCACCTCAAACCTTGCTCATTCTTCAAAACTGATTGGGGAAGATGAGAAATAAACCATCTTGCCAGTAGAGGAGTGCAACACATGAGAACACCTCTTTTCCTCATTGTACGAGTGTGAAAAGAGTGGAGGATATCCTCAAGCAATGTAGGCACCGGGTTGCGAGTCATGAAGATTTTGACAGCACTCACGTCTATAAGTTTGTCAGGGTTATGGAACAAAACCATCCCATAGATGAGAAGAGATACAATCTCCTCAAAAGCTTGCAAGTCTAGAGAATTCCAACAGCTTTGGGTCTTCTCAAATAGAAACTTTGCCAAGAAACCTTTGACACCACTTCTAGTTTCCCAATGTGTTGTGACATCAGATGAGTGTAAGTGTAAGGCTTGAGCAATCTCTTCTGGCTTTGGATCTCTTTCTGTACCGTTGAAGGGTAGTTGATTGAGAATAGGAATCCTCAAGAGTTGAGAAAATTCCTCCAAAGTAGGCACAAGTTGGTAGTCAGGAAATGTAAAGTAATGATGCAAAGGGTCAAAGAACTAGAAGAGAACTTTCAGCATATCCTCCTCAGTGTTGGTGGTGACCAAGTTGAGCAGACGACCATATCTCTCTATGAATGGAGAATTCTCAGGAATCCTTGAAGCTAGCTCCTTGAGTTGTGGAGGAATTCTTACAAGGTTGATTTGGACAGTTTTCCTGCGAAGTGATTCCTACAAAATAGGAACAAAGGTGAAATTCCAAAATCCTTGAAATGGTTAGTGGATGCATGTGATGCTCATGATGTCCATGATGTTATGCACAAGTATATATGTACAAACAAATCACACAAGTTCCTAGTTTAGGCTTGCATGGGGTTTCATAGGTAAGTACCCTCTTGAAGTTTAGTTGGCTCAACCTGTCCTAGAAATAGTAACCGGGTTCTAAGGAGCTCAATATCACTGGATTGTTTCCTTGTTCATTGTTTCAATTTAGCCTCTTTACTGGCGACCAAAATATTCCAAAGAACCAACCCTCAATGAGTGTAGTATCGAGTATCTACCAACTTCGGACTGCACCAAAGCCGGTCATCTCACTACATCCTAAAAGGCCAAGTTGGTCAAGTAAAGGTTCTAAAAAGTCCATTAGTGCTTCATGACATCACTCAGCGGCCCCGTATTCTCTTTGATTGACTCAAAGGCTACCGGTACCCACAAATATGTCGCACTAATATAGCTATTTCTTAGACCATGTCGGTATACCCCGCACAGTTTCCACAACGTATTTCTATTTACCTATGAATATTTCCCAAATCCGGGTAGAGGATTCAAACCCAAACAATAGAACCAAAGTGTAAAGCAAACAAGTCAAGCAAGATAAGCATGTAAAGGTGATCTAAAACCCTAATGTAACCCCACTTTTATATATTCCCCAACAGAGTCGCCAGTTCTGTGATGCGGTGGGAGAACTGACTTGAGGTTTTGCGTTTGTGTTTGCAAATGTTGCGGTTTAGCAAGAGTCGCCACCGACTTTTATTTTATCCAAAAGGAAAGGTAAAAAAGCACAAGAAAGACCTTTGAGATTAGTTTTGGGTTCGGGGGGTAGATTATGAAAAAGGAAGGTGCAGCACCCTTTTCATCCATGGTTTTCCATGGGCTCTTAGTTACTTGTTTAGATCACTTGCTTTGCTTTGAAATTGTTTGAAATGGTGCTTTGTGGTTTTGAAAGTTGTTTGGAAATGTTTTGAAAATGTGTGTGTTTGTTTTTGAAAATAGCAAGGATTATTTTGAAGTTGATCAAGTAACTAGAAGCTATCTACCTACTCAAAAGTCTTTCTTGTGCATTTTTATTCCTTTGACATTGTTGATTTACCATTGATTTGGTAAACAATCCTGTCTTTGGATGTTTAAACGGGACAGGCGTGGGTCATCGTATGACCATGATAGCAATGTTGCCAAGTATCTTTAGCATTTTGAGTGACCAAGATCATTTGTTTAGGCAACCTTTTGATAGCGTCATCGAGGGACTATGATCTTATTTATTTGTTTTGCCAAGATACTTTGCATGCATACCATGGCCATTTTTATTTAGGCAACCAAGTGGAGATACTTTAAGGGTGTTTGTGTGCAAATGTGTTTATTGCATGCATTTTCATATTGAATTAGGATTTTCTATTTCATTGATTTTATCTTGCCATACATATCCTAATTGCTAGCATTTATATTTGAAAGCGATAAAAATGCGGAAATGTAAAATCCTACGCTATTACAACATTTAGGGGGTGGGGGATACACACTTATAAATGGGGAATCCAACGAGAAAAATAAATAAAAATAACAAGGGGAAGAAAAAGAGAAAGAGAGAGAGGGCTAGCGCGCTGCTGAGAGGAAGTCAGAAGTTCTGACCCAGGCCTGCTGCAGGATATCAACCTGTTAGTGAAAATGTATGAGTCAGAACTTCTGACTCTGGTGCGCTGCAAAACAAAAATTTGTTAGTGGGGAGGTCAGAAGTTCTGACTCCCATGTGCTGCAAAACAGAAGTTTGTTAGTGGGGAAGTCAGAAGTTCTGACCATGCTGAGAACACAAAAAATTTCAGAAGTTCTGGTATCATTGTTAAGAAAACAGGTCTCGGAAGTGCTGGCGTCAAAGTCAGAACTTGGTTTCCCGCTGTGCTAGTCAGAACATCTGTAATTTGATTATTTCTCCCCAAAACAGAAAACATGACTAAGGAACTTTCAGCAGGTACCATGGTGCTTCAGAAGTAAAGAGAAATAGAAACAAAAAATCAGAGGCAAGTATGCCTTTGCTAATTCTGACTCTGATTTTCAGTTTCTTCGAGACAGTTCTGAGCTGATTCGTTCTCCACTTAAGCCTGCAGAGGCGTAAAAATCTCAGAGCATAAACAACGTCAGAAACATGCTATTTTCATTGTGTTTATTGAACATACAAATCTGAGGATGTTTAGCAGCACGGTGAGAGTCAGTAGGTGCTTACCTTGCTGTTAGAGGAAAAATATGTGAATTGGAGCTAGTCTTAACTCTAATGGTGTTCTGGACAGGTTCTTTTTTGAATGGGTGTAAGGAGAGTATATATATATATATATATATATATATATATATATATATATATATATATATATATATATATATATATATATATATATATATATATATATATATATATATATATATATATATATATATATATATATATATATATATATATATATATATATATATATATATATATATATATATATATATATATATATATATATATATATATATATATATATATATATATATATATATATATATATATATATATATATATATGGTCAGAAACTGTATGGGTGTTTTCTAGTCAAGAAGCAAATTGGGTATAAATGAAGTTTGGAAGCAGGAGGTTCAAAGTTATGAAACACTAGGAATTTTGGCAGAGTTTCACAATGTTTTCTTGTTAGAGTTTTCTGTTCCTCTTCTAGCAATTTTTCTGGATTTTTGACCGGGGTTTCTCAATGGACAATGGTGCCCTATTTATAGGCAAGGCTTTGTGAATTTTTAAACGTTAAATGGCGCCAATACTATGCAGTAGGTGTTAACTTGTTCTTGAAGGAAGTTTATGAAAAGTTGTGATAATGGATAGTTTTTCAGCCTAGACAGTAGGCGAAAATTAAGGGAAAGTGATACCTATAAGAGAAAAGTGGCGCATAGATCCATGCCTAAACCTGCACAAGGGTGTTACTATGCCACACGTGGAGAGACCCCTTGGATAAATGCTCAAAAGGGGTTGAGAGCATTAATGAGCATTAAATGGTGATAAGATTTGTCAAAAATCAGAAATCTTGTAATAGGAGATTTTGCATCATTACCTATAACCTATGCCAGCAGTTCTGCTTTACCAAAAAACAACGCAAACCAAGCTCTGACCTTGGCCTCTTGCTGTCCCAACAAATTCTGGGGGTTTTCTAGATTTTCCAGCATGTTCTTTTGATCTGCCTCTGAAAACTCTAGACTTAGAGATTCTGCTTCAGTATTATACCCACTCTTCTGACCTCTTCATCTTCTGATTCCAGTAGGTTCTGAAGGAGTTTTTAGGCTTTGTTGCCTTCTTTGCATTTCTCTAGTAAACTCTGGCTGAACATGCGTAATTTGCTGAAAGAGCCATGTTCAGTTTAAAGATTACATGTTGAACCATGTTTACAACCCCTAACTGAGTTGGTGTAGCTGCTGAAGAACCACCTTCTGACTGAATGTTATGTGCTGAGCCAAGTTTGCAACTTCTGACCATTTATGCCTGGAGGTTGGTTCAGAGGTTCTGAAGTGCCATTTCTCTTAAATACTTAGAAAATCTCAAGTACTTAGAAACTTGGTTTTTGAACCTTAGTTGGAATACACTTCTCATTTCAAGCATGTTTTGCTGAAATAAGATTTTTTGGGACTTGATTTTAATCAAGAGGTCAAGGTTTGGCCTTTCAGCGCAGATGACTGTTTTGGTCTTGGGAGTGATCTTCATGAAAAATTTGTAATCCAAAGCTTGGGATTGGATGGGGAGTAAACCTGAGAAAAATGAGAGGGCAAATTTTGGAGTACAACACATCCGTTTACTTATGTCAAACCATAAATATATATTAGAAACGGCTTCCTGAAGGCAACTTCATCTTCAACCTCGCGCCTAGCCGGACCACCTGTATCTTCTCCATCTCTCCACAAAAATGGAAAGTTCAAACATGAAAGTTGTGGTGTTTCTTCCCACGAATCCAACCATATAACTTATGTAAGCTAAAAGTCAAAGATA
The DNA here is from genome assembly GCA_948472305.1 of Vicia faba. Taxonomy (NCBI): domain Eukaryota; kingdom Viridiplantae; phylum Streptophyta; class Magnoliopsida; order Fabales; family Fabaceae; genus Vicia; species Vicia faba. The sequence goes on from OX451735.1 coordinate 716,122,071, forward strand.
AGAACTAATTTTGTTGGCCCTAAATTGAAACCTAATTTCTCATAAATTTCAAATCCAAAATTCTCTATACACAGTCAATATAAATGGGAACTATGAACATGGTCAGCTTTAGAGAAAACATATCTACATTTTATGTTCACAAATCAGGATCAAATGATGCTTGTATGGAGAGATAGAAGTTTGAAAATTTACCTCTTGCAGCTGAATTCGTGAATGGAGTTTGAGCAACTTTTGAGATGGCTTGAGGATCTGTTTAGCTTGCCTGGACCTCCTTGAGTGTATTCCAACTCCTACTTTGCCTTGAAAGTCCCTGAATCTCTCTACTCAAGTCAACCTGCAAGCTTGATATTTGAAAATGGTGGATAGTGATGGAGGAGTTACAGTCTTGAAACAGGGGCCTGGATTGCTTTGTTATGATGTATAGAAGGTGTTTGAATGATTAGTTTTTAAAACGCACGAGTGGAAATGAAAGTGATGAGTTTTGGTTCAAAATTGTGTCTCAATGGTGTTCTTGAGCAGATTTATGGTTTTTGAGTGTTTGAGATCATTTCAGGGAACTAGCATTCGTGTGTCATCTTGAAAATAGTGTTTGTACTTATAGGAAAGAGGTTTTGAGGCTTGAAACAACTCAAAAGTTGAAATCACATGTTATGGCTTGGTTACTTATTTTTTAAGCAAAGTTGACAAACATGGTTTCAATGTGGATTACCAGGGTTTGTAAGGTGGTTAGCCGGATGTAGATATATTCCTTCTTGCTTTTAAATGATTTTTGAGTCAAAAATAACAATGTATGGGCTCAAGATGATTTGACATTGTGATTAAAGTCACTTTTCCAAAATGGAAGTGGTGTCTTTCTTCCAAAAATGGAAATGCAACTTGGATAATGGTTCAAATGCTTGGACAATGACTCTATAAGTTATGTAAGCATTAAATTATTGAGTGATTAGAAAGTTTGAATCCTACAAAGCAAGATTTGTACAGCGTGCTTGAAGATTGGATCAAGTGTTCTTCACAAAATAGCTTGTAATCCAAGTGACAAAACACCAACTTCTTGCCTTCTATTCTCCCTGCTCAGGTATGATCTCAAGGAGTTCTGGGATATTTTGGAAATATTGCAATGTACTATTCAACTCATCTTTGAATTGATTTTGAATACTCCCCTTGAAACTATGTGAAAAATTGTCATGAAGTTAGGTCAAAAATCTGCCTAACTAGGGCAAAATTTCACTAAGTCTTTTTTAGTTCATGAGCATGTATTCACAAAATTATAACTTGAGATCCAAGCACTTTTAGGAGAAGTTGTGTGAAGAAAATTTGTAGATTTCATGGAGATATACAACTTTTATGTTGGAAGTTTCCTTTGAATCATCTTGTATCATGGTGAAAATTTGGCTTAAAGTTATGAAAAAATAAGAAAATTTTCATACTTAGAAAAATTTCTTAAAACATTTTAAGATGAAATCTTAAATTCTTGATTTCTTGATGAATAAGTTTCCTATTTTGACATGTTTTAATGAATTATGATCTTTGATACTTGAATTTGACCAAAAAGTCAAAGTTTGACTTTTCAGTATACAATTGACTTTTGATCAGTTGACTACAAAAATCATTTGTCAATCCAATGGACTTGTAATGTTTTGAATCATGTCATTAGGTCAAAATGGTGCACTTGGACTCTTGAGATCATGCCTTAAACCAATTGACCATTTTCTAGGTCAAAAAATCAGAAATTACCCTTTCCTAGTCAAAACCCTAATTTTGACCATTTTGCCCTTTTGAAGATTTGATCAAATTTCTTGAGGAATTATGGTCCAAACTTGATCAAATGATACATATGAGTCTAAAATGTTGATGTGGATAAAAAATTATGAAGTTTGATTGTAAATTGGCTATGGTTGACTTTTTCCCCAATCCAGCTAATTTTTAGGTTAACTGTTCAATTGACTGATCAAAAGTGTGATCCAAGGCTTGAAACTTGACATGAGTGATCTTGGGGGTCCATAACGGTCCATGAAAGTCATATAAAACATTGATAGTCCAAAAATCCTTGTGCAAACTCAAACCCTAATTTTGGTCATCAGTGCATAGGAGGTGCCTTGAGCTGATCAAACCCTAGTGTAGTCTTGAGCCTAAGGAGATCTTATGAGAAAATTCTTGATAAGTGAGAGGGCAAATTTTGGGGTACAACACATGTGAAAACAAAGAAGAAAAGAAGGATCAGAACTCTGATCAGAAGCAAGCGTTAGATTCTAAAGCGCACTCAAAGCCCCGAGGTAAAACACATAACTTTTTTTTCTTTTCGTTGCCTTAATTGTTGTAGAGTTTTAATTTGAGAATACGGGGTTTGCAATATTTTGTGGTTGCGTGGAGAGTAAATGGGGAAGAGCACCGCCATTACAATAGAACTAGGGCTTTCTTTTGGGTGTGAGAGAAGAGAGAAGACGTTACATTGAGGGAGGGACAGGTGAGGGAGCGTTTGATGAAAAAACATAAATGTAAATGTTATATAATCCAGTGTGCGCCTACCCGGGACTGCTACCATGCACCCTCGTTATCAACCATGTGATTCTCATCCAACGCCCAGAATACGCATGACCATGATAACCCATTATGCACCATCACATGCAATCCAAATAGACCCTCTCAAACCGTTGTGGGCCTAGCCCAATCACTAACAGCACCCCTCCTGTTTTTATTTTTTCTTACATAATGTAAAATCACACCCTCAGGCCAAAATGGGCCAAGTCCAATATTTGGACTTGGACCCTACTTCCTTACACCCTCCAACTTTTGTTAGATAGTACAACAGCGCACCCCCTTTACTTATGGGCCTGAATTCAATATCTGAATTCAGGCCCTGTTGTACACACCCCCTTCATTTTACTAGTTCACTGTAAACAGCACCCCCCTCTCTAATTATTATTTTTTCTCTTTATAAATTTATTTATATTTATATTTATATTTTTTTGTATTTATATATATTTATATTTATATTTTAATAATTATAATATTATTTATTATTTATTATTTTAAATAATTATTTATTTTAGACTTAGCAAAAATGTAATATTATTTATATACATAAAATCACATTTGTAAGTTACTACTAAAAAATATTTCTCAGCATATATTTGATTTTATTATTTCATATCAAGATATTAAAACCCACACGATTCACTAAAATTCTACATTTGCGAGCGACACGTGGTCAATATCTGATCACGTGATAAGAGGACTATATCAGAATTTTCAGCTATATACGGCTAAAAAATACACAAACAAATGTCAAACTATTTTTTGTAATAAATTAAATCAAACAATTAATTTTCAAAAAAGATACAAAGAGTATTTTTAATTAACTTCACACTTAGTTCAAAATCTCCGCTATCTATACATTCGAGCTAAGTGCGGGGAAAATTAAAACATCAGCGTAATCCGTAAAAAATACATACCAACCGCGAACTCCGAAAATGAGACTCTGATTCCTCTTAAGAGGATACGTAGCCATACGATCAAAATCGTGGTGAGGCCTGCTAACTAAAATTCAAACCATTTCCCCTTTAACGATTAAAACCCTATTTTCTAAAATCATGCTACTAAACCTAGTATCCTTGTGAACAAGGTAGAGGAGGGGTGTCTAACACCTTCCCCTCGTCTAGAACTGAGTCCAAACTTAGAATCTCTAATTTTCTTTTTAAGGTTATTCCTTTATACTCCCTTCCATTAGGATAAAAATTAAGGGTGGCGACTCTAATTTAAAAACCAGTTGAAACATAGTTTCGCCTAAAAAGAAATTGAGCTTCAAATTAGAAATGCGCGTCTGGTAAGCCACGAAAACAAAATCATTTGACAACTCTCTTTGTCGACTTTATATGCTTTACTGTCGGATTTTTCTCTTTTTTCTCTTTCAAAATATCCTGATGTGTGCAATTTTACAGAAAACTATGGAAGCTTTCCTAATTATCTCTTTCAAAATATCCTGATGTGTGCAATTTTACAGAGAACTATGGAAGCTTTCCTAATTATCCTCTCTGTTACACAACTTCTCTACATAATTGGCATTCATAGTGCTGCTGCATATAATTTATATACTTGAAAGTGGAGAGTTTTTTCATCTTTTTACTTTGGTTGGTATGATGGAATGCATGTATCTGCAAATCTCAACGTGCTGTCAAGATGTAGAAATACAATTAATGAAATGAAATGAGGAACCACATAAAGAGTATTTATATAATGATACACAGAAGATATTAATTGGTACACAATACTCACCTATAGAATTACATCACAACGTCACTTTTACTTTATAGATTTACTAACATATCTTCACAAATACTCAAACTGTGTTAATAATATTAATAAGAAGAAAAATATTTAATAATTAAAAATATCATTTATCTTGAGACAATTTTTTTTAAAGGAAGTGCTAAATTAAATCTAGAATTTTTTTTTTGTATATTGTACATAAAGTTTTTCAAAAGTTTAAAGTTTATTTTGTTTTTTTAAATTCAAACATTTTTCTTGATCTATTTTCTTATATATTTTTCTTGACTTACTAAAGATGCAAGTTAGAATGACTTTATTTTAAAAATAGGATATTTATATTCATCTTGACGTGAAAATGGTCTATTATTGACAAATATAATTTTATAATAGGAAAAAAGTTAATAATAGTTTCTTTAAATAATGTGCACGTGGTTGGTTAATCACATTGAAGATAAATTTGGATTTTATGGCTTCTTTTACATTCTTCTTGTGTTACAGTTAAGAATTGTTTCAGGTTTCCTACTTGATTTATATGAAACTCTAATGTAATATGTGAATAATAGTTTTCAGTGATTCGTGTCAAAATTATAATATTATCAAATAAAATTCAAAATTATAAGAAAAAGAAGTTGGTTTTCACTTCTGTGTTGGCTTCGACACGTGTTGGTACACTTGAATTCAAGTCTGTTGTCGAGTCTATTAATAATATATAGGATGCATTTTTAAAGGATTCTAATTCACACTTCTTTCTAGTTTCCTGCACAAACATTGACACAAACAAACATGAAGTGGCTGAAATAATTTTCTCTTCTTTTAGAAAAACTATACTGTTAGTATGGAATGTTCGATATCAAATATTGATAGCTAACAATTTGTGTGTACAAAGTTTTTTTATAGTGAAATACTTAGTTAATTTTAATTTCAACAGATATACTGTGAGACACTAGATAAAATTTATTAGTTTTGTTTAATCTACGTAAATATCCTTAAAACAATATATGAAACCAAATATGGAAAAAAATATAGTTTTTTAATTATTTTTATTATTAATATTTTTATTTTTAATTTAAGAAAAAATATTTTTTTAAATATAAATGGAAAATTTATTTATATATTATTGATATAATTATTTTACTAATATATGTTACTAATGTAAATAAGAAAAATATATGTTTTTTTTTTATAATTTAGTAAAAAAAAAAATTAAATAAAACATAATCTTAATTTATTTATTTTTGTAAATGAGAACAATTAATTTAAATATTTTTATAGTTAATGTTAAAAAATTATATTTATGATTCAAATATAAATAACAATATATCTCTCTTTTGAAAATAATAACTCTTTTGTTGACTATATAAGTCTTACATTATTCATATTCTTTTGTTATTATTAATATATATTATTTTTATCAATTATATACTATTTTTCTATCAAGAATAAAAATAGTAATGAGTAAAATATTTGTATTTTATTGAAATATGATAAATTGATAACGGTTGAACGTAGATATACTTTAATTATACCTATTTTTCTTTATATATAAATTTTTCTTTATATATAAACTCTTCTTACCACATACATGTATCATGCTAGTTTGTCTCAAATAAAGTAGTGGCTTTCAATAAAAACATAAAATTAAAGTAGTGGCTCACACATGACATATGGTATGACAAATTGTCGATCCATATTTAAATTTTACACCCAACTTTTACGGTTTGTTTTCGCCTTTCTCTATCATATTTAGTTTTATTTATTATTTTTAAAACTATGTCACCTGATTGTGCGACCCATTATATTACTTGTTTTATGTATTGGTACGAAATAAATTAAAATATGTACTTGCAAAACTGTTTGACAGTAATTCTACAATTAATTTATAAAACATGTTATAAACTCTTTTAAAGAGCTTATTGTATATTACAGAAGTAGTTAATTATCATTTTGCTTTATACCATCAAATACGTTATTTTATGTTTGATTTTCTCTCGAGCAAGCTATTCAGTCTTCTAACCTCAGTTCTATCAAAAACTAAAAAAATTCAAAATCAATTCTTTATTTTTTTTTTATGGGTTAAAGATTTTATAAAGAATACAAATTTATCACTTCACCATCCCATTGTTGAAAATGTAATTTAGTTAATGTCTATAATTCTCAATGCTTATTTTTTATTAGAGCCTTTTGGCATTTTGATTTTAGTATAAATATGTTACATAGACTATCAATATTGTCATTCCTCTTTTGATATACAATAGTAGTCATCTTTGTTATTATTCATTGTTCATTCTTCTTCTCCCCTTTCATTACATTGTACCAACAAATTGGTATCTAGAGCATTTGGTTCTGTTTTTTTCTGGGATACACGAGTATTTGTGAACTGTGTGTTTGATTTTGGTTCATTGATTTTCTGTTGAAATCTTGAACAAAATCTGAACAGAATCTGATTCTGTGAGTTGGGAAACAGTGTGTTTGAAGATATGAAAATCCGTGCAAGGTTTAAAATGAATGAAGATAGTAGTTTGAGCACCAAACTCCCAGTTTTTAATGGCAAAAACTGGAACAGATGGATGATACAAATGCGTGTGTTGTTTGGTGCACAAGATGTTCTGGATCTGGTTACAGATGGTTATGTACCAGCTGCAGCAGATGCAACTGAAAAACAGAGAACTACTGAGAGGATGATGAGGAAGAGGGACCAAAAAGCTCTATTCTATATCCATCAGTGTGTGGATGAAAGTGTGTTCGAGAAGATTACTGATTCAACAACGTCAAAAGGGGCGTGAGATTTACTGGTGAGATGTTACGGTGGTGACACATCAGTAAAGAAGGTGAAACTTCAATCCCTACGAAAGCAATATGAGAACCTGAACATGAGGAGCAGTGAGAAAGTTTCTGAATATATCTCTAGAGTGATTCTGATCACTAACGAGATGAAGGCGTGTGGAGAAACTCTGTCTGAACAAGTAATCATAGAGAAGATTTTGAGGTCGCTTACTCCTCAGTTTGATTACATTGTTGTTTCTATTGAACATTCTAAAAATCTGGAAACCATGAGAATAGAAGAATTGCAAAGCAGCTTAGAAGCACAGGAGTTACGTCTGTCTGAGAGAACTTCTGAGAGGGAAGCTGAGCAAGCTCTGAAGGCTTCTTTTGTCAAGAAAGACCAGAAGCAGAATAGACGTGGTGATAGATTCCAGAAGTCAGAAGCCTCAACTTATGATGATAAGAAATATCATAAAGGAAAGGAGAGGTATGACAAAAGGAAGGTTCAATGTTACTCTTGTAAACAATTTGGCCATTTTTCCAGAGATTATAGGTTAAACAAGGAAAGGAAATCAGAAGAAGCATATATGGCTAAGAGAAACTCTGATGATGAACCTGTACTACTAATGGCTTCTGATTCTGATGGAAAATGCTCAGAAGATTGGTGGTATATGGACACTGGCTGTTCAAATTATTTAACTGGAAACAAACAATGGCTGACAGACTTTGACTCCAGAAGGAGAACAAAGATCAGATGTACTGACGATAAGTATCTTAATGCAGAAGGTATGGGAGATGTCACAGTTAGAGTGAAGAATGGGAAAGACATTCTGATCAAATATGTTTGGTATGTTCCTGGTATTAGAAGCATTTTGATGAGCGTAGGTCAGCTGATTGAGAAAGGTTTCTCAATTGTTATGAAAAACAATCTTCTGACGTTGTGTGATTCCAATCAGAAGTTAATTATGAAGTCTGAACAAGGAGGAAACAGAACATTCAAGGTAAATGTAGAAACAACTGAAGTAATGTGCCGTAGTGCAGAAGGCGCTGAAGGCAACAATAAGTTGTGGCATAAGAGGTTGGGGCATTTGAACTATAAAAGCTTAGGGCATCTATGTTCTAAGAAGCTTGTACATGGTATTTCGAAAATTGTGAAGCCTGAGAAGTCATGTGAGATATGCATGAAAGGCAAGAAACCTAGATTTCCATTTACATCAGAAGTAGCCCCCAAAGCGAAGCATGCTCTGGGAGTAGTACATTCTGATGTGTGTGGACCATTTCCAGTACCTTCACTTGGAGGAAACAATTATTTTGTGTCTTTTGTGGATGAGTTCACAAGAATGACATGGGTAACACTCATCAAGTTCAAACATGAAGTGTTTACTGAGTTCCAGGAATTCAAAGTGAAGGCTGAGAAGAAGAGTGGTCAGAAGTTAAAAATTCTGAGAACAGATGGTGGAGGTGAGTATAACTCTACAGTGTTTCGGAAGTTCTATGAGGAGAATGGAATAGAACATGAGGTTACTGCTCTATATACTCCTCAGCACAACAGTCTTGCTGAAAGAATAAATAGAACTTTGCTTGATATGACCAGAAGCATGCTGAAAGAGAAAAATCTACCTCACGTGCTATGGGGAGAAGCTGCTGCCACATCAGCATATATTCTGAACAGGTGTCCAACAAAGAAACTGGAGGAAGTTGTTCCTTTAGAGAAATGGAGTGGAGATAAGCAGAGTGTCAGTCATCTGAAGGTGTTTGGCTCTGTCTGTTACAAACACGTTCCAGAAGCTAGAAGACAAAAATTGGATGATAGAAGTAAAGTAATGTTGCTGGTGGGGTACCACAGTACAGGTGCGTATAAGCTTTATTGTCCAGAAACTAATAAAGTTGAATTCAACAGAGACGTTGTGGTGAAAGAGTCTGAAGCATGGGATTGGAACAAATCTCAAACAGATTCTAGTGCAGTGCCAACACCAGAGTTATCCTCTGAAGATGTTTTAGAAAGTTCAGAAGATGAATCTGACTCTGAAGATCCTGAAGATTCTGAAGATAAGTCAGAAGAAGATTCTGGAAATGGATCTGATTCTGATCCAGATGCTGATGATGACCTAAAATCTGGTGGTGATCATATTTCTGGAAGGGAAAAACTCTGAAGGTGGTAATTCTGAAAGTAGTAGTTCTGGTGCAGCTTCAGAACAAACTCAAAGACCACAAAGAATCAGATAAAAACCAAGAAGGTTTGCAGATTTTGACATGTTGCGGGATAATGAAGTTGACTCTGAAGGAGAAGTCGTTCAGTGTGCCATGTTAGTAGATTCTGAACCAGTGGGCATTGAAGAAGCTCTCAAGAAGAAAAAATGGCTTAATACCATGAAAGAAGAACTTGAGGCAATAGAAAGGAACAAAACTTGGAAATTGACTACACTTCCAGATAAGAAAAAAGACATCAGCGTCGGATGGGTTTTTAAGTTGAAACTTAAGCTAGATGGTTCAATTGGCAAGCACAAAGCTAGACTAGTAGCTAGAGGTTTTCTTCAGAAACTTGGGCTAGATTACTTTGAGGTGCTTGCGCCTGTAGCTAGACATGAAACAATCAGACTGGTAATTGCTTTAGCTGCAAACAGAAATTGGCCTTTAATGCATCTGGATGTGAAGTCTGCATTTCTGAACGTTCCATTACAGGAAGAAGTTTATGTGTCACAACTTCCTGGATTTGTGAAAAATAATCAAGAAGGGATGGTATACAGGTTAAACAAAGCTCTGTATGGAGTGAAGCAAGCGCCTAGAGCTTGGATTCTGAAAATTGATTCGTTTTTCAAGAAGCAGAGGTTTCAGAAATGTGAAATGGAATATGGAGTTTATGTACAACACTCTGATAACAATATGATTCTGGTGTGTCTCTATGTTGATGACATTTTGATAACAGGTAGCTGCCCAGAAGATATAAAGAAGTTCAAAGAAGTTCTGACGAATGAGTTTGAGATGACAGATATAGGAAAAATGACACATTTCCTAGGGATAGAGATTCTGTATCATTCTGCATCAGTTAAAATATGAACAAGAACTTCTGAAGAGATTTAAGCTACAAAATTGAAAAGTTATTGTGACACCATCAGAACCCAATCAAAAATTGGATTCTGACTCTGATGGTGATTCTGTTGATTCAACAACCTTTAAATAGTTGGTTGGTTCTCTAAGGTATTTATGTAATACTAGACCTGACATTTGTTATGCAGTTGGATTAGTTAGTAGATTCATGAGTAATCCAAAGTGGTCTCATTTCCAAGCTGCTAACAGAATTCTGAGATATATTAAGGGAAATCTGAGATATGGAGTGTTGTTTCCTTCTAAAAGAAAGACAAAATCAGAATTAGTAAGTTATTCTGATTCTGACTGGTGCGGAGACAGAGTGGACAGGAGAAGTACTTCTGGATACTTGTTTAAATTTCTTGGAGGTCCCATTTCCTGGAGTTCCAAGAAACAGCCTGTCGTGGCTCTGTCAACATGTGAAGCTGAGTATATCGCATGTGCTATAGCTGCTTGTCAAGCAGTTTGGCTTCTGAATCTCCTGCATGATCTAAAGGTTGAAGTTGAGGAACCTCTGAAGTTAATGATTGATAATAAGTCTGCAATTGATCTTGCCAAGAATCTAGTGCTACATGGAAGAAGCAAGCACATTGAGACGAAGTATCACTTTCTCAGAAGTCAAGTGCAGAAAAGAGTGTTAGAAGTTCTGCACTGTAGCACTCAGAAACAGCTTGCAGATCTTCTGACAAAGGCAGTTAAAACAGATCAATTTCTTCATTTGAGAGATGAAATTGGTGTTGTTAGTTTCTGATAGAATGTCTAAATTAAAGGATGGTGTTGGAAATATAATTTAGTTAATGTCTATAATTCCCAATGCTAATTCTTTATTAGGGCCTTTTGGCATTTTGATTTTAGTATAAATATGCTACCTAAGCTATCAATATTGTAACTCATTCATTCCTCTCTTGATATACAATAGTAGTCCTCTTTGTTATCATTCATTTCTCATTCTTCTTCTCCCCTTTCATTACCTTGCACCAACACCCATCAATTTTAGAAACATTTTATAATTAAATATTCATAAATATTTAAATCTCCCAATTTTATAAATATTTTATGATAAAATATTATATTATATATGTAGTTTGGGATATTTGGCCCCGAAGTTCAACCATGTGGTAGTTTCCATAGAAGAGTCGTAGGACATGTCAACTTTGTTGAAGGAAGAGCTTCAAGGGACACTTGAATCTCATGAACAAAGAATGGCTAAAAGAGTTGCAGGAAAGTCGAAGAGTGATGTGGCTTTGCAGGCTCAATCAACAAAAGATAAGAAAGGCAAAGGAAAGTGGTTCGACAACAAAGATAGAGGAGGCTACAACAATTCGACTGGTAGAGGAAACCAGCACGAAGAAAACATGTTGAATCAGAGAAGACAATACCAAGGAAACCAAAGAGGTGGTGTTGTAAATAGAGGAAGAGGTGCTGGTTGAAATCCTGACAAGAGTCACATTTAGTGTTTCAATTGTCAGAAGTATGGTCATTATTCTAGTGATTGTCCAGAAAAGTGAAAGAATCAAGAAAGTGATGCAAAGTTTGCAAAACATGGAGAAGAAGAGATGTTATTGTTGGTTACAACAAAAGATGAAGAGAATTTCAAGGACCTATGGTACTTGGATTCAGGATGCTCATCACACATGTCTGGAAGGAAATATTTATTTGTCAACATAAAACCCTCGATGAAGAACACAGTGAAATTTGCAAATGACAATACCCTAGTAGTTGAAGGTATTTGTGATGTTATGATTATGAGGAAAGATGGTAAGAGGTCAGTAATTTCTAATGTGTTGTACATACCAGGCATGAATAGCAATTTGCTCAGTATAAAGCAGTTGGTCGAAAAGATCTATTGTAAGTACGAAGTGCGCCTAAGAGGGGGGGAGGGGGGGGGGGGGTGAATTAGGTACTTTATATTTTTTTTCTGGTTTTAGTGATGATGGATATTATTTTTGTGGTTTATGGTGAGTTTATGAAAGAGTAAAGTGCAAAAAAATAAAGAGACACAAGCGATATATCCTGGTTACCCTCACAGTCCGAGAGTACTCTAGTCCCCTTTCAACATGAAAGAGATTTCCTTATAGTTGACAAACTTAAGTAAGAACTACCAAAATCAAGAACAATCCTCTTGGACCAAGAACAATCCTCTTGGATTTTTCACTATGTCAACAATGAGAACAATCCTCTCAAAGTGACTTTACTTGTATCCAACAATCTTGGAAAAACAAGATTTCAAAATCACTTGAACTTATTTTCAACAATCCTGACAAATAAGTAAGTATAGTAATATTTGATTTGAGTGAGTTTGTGTAGCAATGATCACTTTGAGTGATTTTATCAATGAATTGATCTTATCTTCCAATAATAATAGTATACAATGACTCAATATATATAATTCTCAAAGTTTTCTGATTGACAATATGTGAAAGTGTGCAGAAAACTTGTGTATGAAAGTGTATAAAAGATTGAGTTTGATTATTTGAAAATTCAGAAAATATGATTGGAAGAGGTGTTTAAAATTATTTTGAAAATGAGTATTTATATGTTTATAGCACCCTTTTGAAACAGCATATAATTATGCAAATGAGTCATGAACAATTGCCAAGATTAAGTGAAAGGTTTCCATGAAATGGTGTTATGAACATGCATGAGTAAAGCTGCTGTTTTTCAAAATTGTTTAGCATGCAATTGATTGCACCCTTGTGTAAATCGATTGCACGGGGTTTCAACAGCTAAAAATTTTAAATATTTTGAGTGAGCAATCAATTGCACAAGTGTATAAATCGATTGCATTTGAAGTCAGTAGCAAAAATTGATTGAGAGCAATCGATTGCACAAACATGCAAATCGATTGCACTTAGAAACAATAGCTAACATTTTGAAAACGTGAAGCATGTAATCGATTACACCAATATGCAAATCGATTTCACATAAGTAAAAATTTATTTTTGCTTAGAAAACTTGAGAAAAAGTTTGGACAAGATAAAATATTTCTTTTGACCATTGAGCATCTATGTCTTAAGTTCAAAGTAAGTATTATCATTATACCTTGAAATTTTCTAAGTGCTTGAACCAAGGACTTCATCCAAACGTGATTTTAGCTTGATCAATAATCTTTGCTTTCTTGTCAAAATGGTTTGTATTCATCAAAACAAAAGTGCATTTGAGAAGCTTGATTTTACATTCTTCCCTTTTTGATGATGACAAAACGATCTTGCTTAATGCGTTTTAATTTTCGGAAAGAAACTTCTCCCCTTAAGATGCATAACTCCCCTTTGTATGAGAAGGTTGGAATCCTTTGAATTTGTTAATATTGGTTGAAGAGTACCTTAGAAATTCAAGACAGGAAATATATAAGCATAAAGTGCCACATCCTTCTCCCCCTTTGACATTATCAAAAAGAAGGGAAAGATGCAATAAAAATGGATAATAATAAAACAAAATTGAAAAAACTTAATCAATCATGCATTAAAAAAATAGCCATAGACATAGTCATAGTAAAATAACAATTACAAAAAAATATTAACAACAACAAACAAAACGTAGCATAACGTAACAAGGACATAACTTAAAAATAGTAGAAATAACAAAGTTGGACAGAATTTTATGGTTGATTCATGTCACGGTTGTTATAGTAACAGGGCCCTTGATTGGGGAATTGTTTTTGTAGAGGAGGTTCTGTGTAATGTGGTGGAGGTTCAGCATGATTATTAGGGTCATATGGAGGTATGTGAAGGTGAGAGTAAAGGTAGGAAAATTGTTGGTTCACATCCGAGCGAAAATCATTAATCCGAGAAGTCGTGCAGTCATTGATGGTATTCCACTAGTTGTTGATGTTGGTATTCATGGAAGAAAATTGTTGAGACATAAAATCCATAAGGTCTTGATTACTTGGACCAGAGGGAGCAGTAGGTGGAGGAGGTACATCTTCATCGCCTTCTTCCTCTTGATTGTTTCCTTCTTCACCAATCACATCTTAACCAATGTATGTGATTGTTTTTGTTTCTGGATTATAGTAAACTCCCACTCTCGAGTTAACATTTTTATGGAGATCTTGTGAACATTTGGATCCATAATAACTCTTTCAAAACCAACAAAATCAACTCCAAATTCTTCCATAATTAATGTAATAAAGTAAGCATATGGTAGAAATTTTGACTTTGCATCAACCCTTAGCATATGAACCATTATGAGCCTTACCCAATTAACGCTTATACATCTCTTCCTTGTGTAGATCAGTTGCATTTCCAAATCAGTCATGGTGCAGTGGTTTCCAGCCTGCGAAAACATAATATAGACCATGAAATAATGAAATAGTCTATCGTCTATAAAAAAGTTACCTACACTCCATGAGTCTCGAGATGGAATGACTCTTCCTAGACTGTGAATTCGTTTAGCACGGAATTCAACTTCACTCAATCTGCCAATGCTGTAATAAAATTCTTTTTTCTTGCAATCATCCCATGCTTCGTCTTCAGGATCGTACAAAGAGCTCCCAGTATAAGGGATATGTAGAATCTCACCAAAAATTTCAGGGGTTAGAGAGATTCTTGTATCCAACACATATGTAACCATCTTGCCTTTGTGAGGAGTCAAATTACTGAGGAATACTCTTACTATATCTGAGTAGTATGGACCAAATGATGAAATCAGTGGTTCCAATCCATATGCAGTCAAATCATTCTGAAAAGTAAAGCATTCCTGAGGGAAATATGATAGAATGCCATATTTTGGAATGGACACTATCTTTCTTTGAAAATCCTTTTTAAATCTTGATTCTTGATCTTCAGTGAGAGTTGAGATTAATGGATTCTCTGTAGAAGATAAAGAAACTTTTTTCTTTCCTTTCTCCGTAGCTGAGACCTTTCGTTTTTGTCTGGATGCCATGAGGAAGGTGTTTTTCTGAATTTAGGGTTTAGTAGTTTTTGAGGTTTTAGGTTTTGAGAGGAAGATGTTTGATGAGCTGAAATTGGATAGGATTTATGAGTAAATAGAAATGAGTGGGTTGTATTATATGTAATGACATTTAATTGACTTTTCAATAATAGAGGTGAGCTTGGGAATATGAGAGAGAGAGAGAGGAATTATGACCAACAAATATTCCTGTCATAAAACCATGTTACAATAGGTGCAATCGATTTGCATACATATGCAATCGATTTGCACACAAAACAGAATCAAAAGAAAACTAAAACGCACAGTGTGCAATCGATTTGCACTATGGTGCAATCGATTTGCATTGAAAACAGAAAGGTCAAAAAATAAAACATACAATGAGCAATCGATTTACACTATTACGCAATCGATTTGCATCAATAAAAAATGACCAAAAACATATTTTTCTTACATTTAAACACCACTTAACATATATATTCACATATAACAAAGTTAAAATAAGTATGTGAAAGTATAAAAAGGATAGAAATCACCTTATACGTCGTGTTCATCAAGAATTCCAAGTTCTCATCGAATCTTGTAAAACGGTTCTCTTGCCAAAGGTTTAGTGAAGATATCGGCAAGTTAGTTATGAGTATCTACAAATGTGACCTCGACATCTCCTTGAAGTACATGATCACGAGAAAATGATGTCGTATGTTGATGTGTTTGGTTCTTGAATGCATGACCGAATTCTTTGTAATGTTTATTGCACTTGTATTGTTGCACCGTAGAGGAATGCATCTTAGATCGAGTCCGTAGTCACAAAGTTTTTGATTGAGACACAATATTTGAGCGCAACTATGCTGCAATATATTCTTCTTTGGCCATGCTAAGAGCAATGTATGCTTGTTTCTTGCAAGCCCATGATACTAATTCATTTCCAAGGATGTGACAAGTACCATTTGTGCTTTTTCTATCAGTTTTACAACCTGCATAATCTGCGTCATAATAACCAACTAACTTAAAAACACTACCTTTAGGATACCATAATCCAACATTTGTCGTTCCTTTGAGATGCTTCATGATCCGTTTCACTACCATGAGATGAGATTCCTTTGGATTTGTTTGAAAGTGAGCACATAGACAAACACTGAACTTTATGTCAGGATGGCTTGCCGTTAGATATAATAAGGATTCAATCATACCTCGATATTTTGTAATTTCAATGGAAACACCTGATTCATCTTGATCAACATATGTACCGGAACCCATTGGTGTAGACATTGCCTTACAGTTATCCATGTCAAATCTTTTCAACAGTTCCTTGCAATACTTGGATTGGTTGATGAAGATTCCATCCTTTAATTGCTTGATTTGAAGTCCAAGAAAATAATTCATTTTACCCATCATGGATATCTCAAATTCTCCTTGCATCATTACTGAAAATTCTTCACACATTTATTTGTTTGAAGATCCGAAAATGATATCGTCAACATAGACTTGAACTAGCAAACTGTGACCTTTGATTTTCTTGATAAACAATGTCCTGTCAACTTTACCCTTTTCAGAACCTTTTTCGCATAGGAAGTTACTTAGCCGATCGTACCATGCCCTTGGTGCTTGTTTCCAACCATAGAGAGCTTTTCTCAATTTAAATACATAAGATGGATTCTTGAAATCTTCGAACCCCAGGGGTTGCTTAACATAGACTTCTTCATTGATATATCCATTCAAGAATGCGCTTTTGACATTCATTTGGAAAAGCTGAAAATTTAATGAACAAGCATAGGCAAGTAAAAGACGAATAACTTCTAACCTTGCAACTGGAGCGAAAGTTTCTTTAAAATATATTCCTTTTTCTTGATTGTAGCCTTGTGCTACCAACCTTTCTTTATTCCGAATAATTATTCCATTTTCGTCAAGTTTGTTTTTAAACACCCATCTTGTTCCAATAATTTGTTTGTTGCTTGGCCTAGGGACGAGTTTCCAAACTTGATTCCTTTTAAATTGATTTAACTGTTCTTACATAGAAATAATCCATTGGTCATCGCCTAAGGCTTCATCAACTTTGGAAGGTTCAATTTGAGAGACAAACGCCATTTTTAGACAAGCATCTTTGAGATTTAGTCTTGTTGTCACACCTTGACTTATATCACCAATTACTTTATCAATAGGATGATATCTATGAGTTCTCCATTCTTTTGGTAGATCATTGAAATTTGATTCTTGTTGGGGTGATTCTTCTTGTTGAATTGACTGATCCTTATTGACATCTTTAGAAGTATTTTCTTGAGGAACTTCTAGTATTTCATCATCATCATCATTACAAATAATATTATCCTCCTTAGAGGGGTTAGATTCATCAAAAGATACATGCACTGATTCTTCAATTGTTAAAGTTCTTTTGTTATAAATTCTATATGCCTTACTAGAAAGAGAGTAGCCAAGAAAAATACCTTCATCGGATTTTTCATCAAACTTATCAAGGTTATCTTTGTCGTTGTTTAAGACAAAGCATTTGCAACCGAAAATGTGAAAGAAAGAAATGTTTGGTTTCCTTCCTTTGAAAAATTCATATGGAGTTTTCTTCAAGATTGGTCTTATATTAACTCTATTGGTAACAAAATATGACGTGCTCACCGCATCCGCCCAAAAATATTTTGGAAGATTTGAATCGCTAAGCATCGTTCTTGAAAGCTCTGCAAGAGACCTATTATTTCTTTCCACCACTCCATTTTGTTGAGGGGTCCTTGGTTCCTAGAAGTTATGAGATATTCCATGTTCTCCACAAAATTCTTCAAAGAGAGCATTTTGAAATTCTCCGCCATGATCACTTCTTATGGAGGAAATTGTTAGAGATTTCTCATTTTTAATTTGTTTAGCATACTTCTTGAAAGCCTTGAATGCATCACTTTTCTGCCCTAAAAATAATGTCCAAGTATATCTAGAGAAATCGTCAACAATAACCAAAGCATATACATTACCTCCGAAACTGCTTGTTCTTGATGGACCAAATAAGTCCATATGCAACAATTGTAGTGGCCTTGTAGTAGACACCACATTCTTAGATTTGAAAGTTTATTTTGTTTGTTTCCCTTTTTGACAAGCATCACAAAGTCTATCTTTGACAAAATTTCTCTTAGGAAACCCAATGACAAGATCATGCTTGATTAATTTATTCAAGTGTTCCATATGAATATGAGTAATTCTTTTGTGCCAAAGCCATGAATCATCATTGTTCGCCATGAGACATTTTACCTTCAAAGATGGATCATCAAGAGAAATCATAAATATATTATTAATTCTTTTACATTTAACTATAACCTCATGTGTGACTTCGTCTTCTATCAAGCATTCATCTTTGGTGAACTTGATCTTGAAGCCCTTGTCACAAAGTTGGATAATACTAAGAAGATTGTGCTTTAGTCCTTCAACATAAAGAACATCTTCAATGGATGTGAAAGATGGAGCACCAACTTTTCCTTTGCCAAGAATTCTTCCCTTATTATTATCTCCATAAGTGACAAAACCCTTGGCCTTTAGTACTATATTTGAAAATTGGTTTAAGTCTACCGTCATATGCTTTGAACAACCACTATCAAGATACCAAATATTGCATGTGGTCTTCAAGAATACCTACAAAAAAATTAGGTTTTGTTAGGTACCTAAGTTGCTTTGGGTACTTCATAATTATTACCTTTCTTTACCCACACATAATGCCCACTTGCCACACTAAAGTTTCTAACATAGCAAGCATTAGGTGTATGGCCTTTAATACCACAATAAAATAAGAAGGTTCAAAGTTACTTCTATATCTATAAGGATAAGCTTTCTTCTTAGGAAATGTTTTCTTTTTAGAATAATAATGAACCACTTTAGGTTTGTTAACTTTCTCTTTGGATGATTGATCACTAGCCTTAACAAATATAGTTTTATTAGAAATTGGTTTTGAAAACTTTGAATATCCAAGTCCACTTTTATCATTGGAATATCTTTGTTGGCTAAGAACACCTTCCAATCCGATTTGACCTTTTTCATATCTTTCAATAACTCTTTTTAATTGGAGAATTTGGAAAGAGAGTGATTCACAATTTTTGCATACAAAATTTTATTTTTGTTCATCACTTAATTTTTGTTTTTCTTCTTTGAAATCTTTTTCCATAGTTTCACATTTTTCTTCTAAAGATGAAATTAGTTTCTTTTGAGATGAAAAAATTTTATACAGAATTTTACATTCATTTAATAGTTCATCTATAGCACCTTGTGCATCACTATCAAAAAGAGAAAATTCATTACTAACCTCATCATCTTCATTATCGGAATGGTGTGAGGCCATCAATGCTAGATTTGCAATTTCATCACTATCGGAATCGGATGAAGAACTTATTTCATTATCTTCCCATGCAACATAGGCTTTTTTGTTCTTGAGTTCCTTTTTGCCTTTGTAGCCACCTTTCTTGGAGAGTTTCGGACAATCCGACTTTATATGACCTTGCTTACCACATTCATAACATGTGACTTCTTGTGTTGATGTGGAAACTTCCCTTTTCTTAAATTGTTTCTTCCTTTTTGCATGAGAAAATGATTTGTCATTTCTACCAAAGAACTTACCAAGCCTTTTAACAAGAAGCATGAAATTTTCATCTTCTTCTGGATTATCTTCCTTTTCAACTTCCTTGGAATCAATCTTTAAGGAAATATTCTTGGATTTCTTCTCTTGATTTTCATGCTTTTCAAGTCTTCCGAGTTCCGTTTCATATTCTTGAAGTTTTCCAAACAACATTGCGGAAGTCATTGAAGAAAGACTTTTCTTTTTCCGAAATTGCCATTACCTTTGGTTTCCATTCCTTAGTTAAGGATATAAGTACTTTCAGATTTAGTTCATCATTCATCAAAATCTTACCAAGAGCACTTAGATGATTTGTCAAGTGCACAAATATCTTTTGCAAGTCAAGGATGGATTCTCCGGGCTGCATTCTAAATATCCCGTACTCTTGACTCAAAGTATTTAGTCTTGATCTTTTAACTTCAATAGTTCCTTCATGAGTTTGTACCAAGGTATCCCATATTTCTTTTGTTGTTTTGCATGCCGAGACACGGAAGAATTCATCCATGCTAAGTGCATATTGAATAAGATTGATTGCCTTTTTATCATAGATGACCTTTTTCTTATCATCTTCATCCCATGAAGTTTTAGGCTTTGATGAGCCAACACCATTGATCATCGTTATAGGAATAAATGGACCGTTCTCGACGGCATCCCATATATCTTCTCCTTGTGCTTCTAGATGTGCCTTCATTCATATTTTCCAGAAGTAAAAATGTTCACCACAAAATAGAGGAGGCTTGTTGTTACTACCACCATCTCTAAAAACAAGATTTTGATTTACGGAAGCCATTCTGGATCTTTTAGGAACAAGTTACCTATAACCCGCTCTGATGCCAATTGTAAGTACCAAGTGCGCCTAAGAGGGGGGGAGGGGGGAGGGGTGAATTAGGTAATTTAATTTTTTTTTCTGGTTTTAGTGATGATGGATATTATTTTTTTGGTTTATAGTGAGTTTATGAAAGAGTAAAGTGCAGAAAAATAAAGAGACACAAGTGATATATCCTTGTTCCCCTCACAGTCCGAGAGTACTCCAGTCCCCTTTCAACATGAAAGAGATTTCCTTATAGTTGACAAACTTAAACAAGAACTACCAAAACCAAGAACAATCCTCTTGGACCAAGAACAATCCTCTTGGATTTTTCACTATGTCAACAATGAGAACAATCCTCTCAAAGTGACTTTACTTGTATCCAACAATCCTGGAAAAACAAGATTTCAAAATCAGTTGAACTTATTTTCAACAATCCTGAAAAATAAGTAAGTATAGCAATATTTGATTTGAGTGAGTTTGTGTAGCAACAATCACTGTAACGTAGTGGGAGAACTGACTTGGTTGTTTTGCGTTTGATTGCAAATGTTGCGGTTAGCAAGAGTCGCCATCGACTTTTCTTTTATCCAAAAGGAAAGGTTGAAAAGAACAGGAAAGACTTTGAGATGTTTTCTTGAGTTTGGGGGGTAGATTATGAAAAGGGAAGGTATTATCACCCTTTTTATTCGTAGTTATCTACGGGCTCTTAGTTGCTTGCTAGATCACTTGATTTTTGTTTAAGTGTGGTGTGGGTTTTGAAAGTTTTTTGAAAATGTCTTTGTAATGGTTCTCGTTTCTATAAGAACGCGTACAAAGTGTTGTTTCGAAAATAGCTCAAAGAGGTGTTTGTGGAATGTGTTTTTGAAAGAGATTTTGAAAAAGGCGTCTTCTTTGTAATGGCTCTCGTTTCTATAAGAACACGTATAAAGTGTTGTCTTTTGAAAATGTTTCAAAGAGGTGTTGGTTTATAAAATGTTTTTGTTGTGAGCAAGCGATCAACTAGGAGCGAATCTACCTGCTCAAAAGGTCTTAGATGTTCTTTTCCTTCCCCTTTAGATGTTGCTATCTTACTATTGTTTTGGTAAGAAGCCCCATCACTGGATGTGAAGGGACGGGCGTCGGACGTTTTTGTATAGTCATAGAAAGTAACCTATGGGATGTTTTAGCAATGTCGTTTAGGGACTAGATCGTTTACCAAAGGCAACATTGAGGGTCATCAAGGGGATACGATCTTTTATCGAGGGTCTTTTCTAAAACGCCCATGTTTGAGGGGCATGACTATTTTTCCGATAGGTAACAAGTTGGATTACCCTAAGGAATGCGTGTGTGAATAGTGTGTTTGATTTGTATGCATTTAATCTTTGATTAGGGTTATCTACTTGTTGATTTTATCTTCCCATACAAACCCTATTTACTAGCATTTATATGAAAGCGATAAATTACAGAAAGTAAATATTCTACACTATTACAATCATTAGGGGGAAGGGGTATACAAATTTACAAATGGGGATTCCAAGAAATTAAACCTAATTATCTATTACAACCATATTGAAATAATGTACAAGAAATGAATAAACATAATGTGCAAAGATATAAATGGAAAAGAAAATGATTTTTGTTTGAATTTTGAGGAAAGGATTTTAACCTAATTACCTAAAAGAAAATTAATAATTAAATATTAATCTAAACTAATTAAGAAAAGAAAATAAATTAGAAAGCAATTTTTTTAGGTTTTTTAAGAAAAGGTTTTTTAGTTTAATAAAAATAAGTATAGAAATTAATTAATTAAAAGAAACCTGAGTTCTAAGTTAATTTTAAATAAAAGAAAGTAACTAAACCTAAATTTAATTATTAATTTATTTGATAAAAATAAATTAAGTTTGTTTAAGAAAATATTTTTTGTCTTTTGTTTTTAAAGGAATAAAATATATAGCATGCAAATAATAAATAAAACATTTTTTAGAATTTTTTATATGAAAATAATAATAATAAAAATATAAATAAAAAGTAAAAAAAAAATTAAAAAAAAAATTTTAAAAAAAGTTTTATGAGCTGACACATGAGCTTATGTGTTGGCTCATGCAGGTTTCGTATTGGCTCATGTGCCGGCTCATGTATTGGCTCATGTATGTTTCTTTCTCCTGGAAGTTAAAACAAATCAGTATGTTTCGATGCATATTGGTTTCGTGTCGACTCATAACCATTTCGTGTCGATGCATACGTGTTTCGTGTCGACTCATAACCTGTTTTGAACATAATATGTGTCGACTCATAGCATTTCGTGTCAACGCATAACTGTTGTTTTTTGCTTTTATCATTGTTTTGCTAAATGTAAAAGTTAGTTCTCAACACATGGTTAATGAAAATGAAAATCAAGCATATGGTTAGCTTCAAGGCAATGATATCCATATTTTACCTTCACAAATGAACCATTAATGATGCTTGTATGAAGAGTTCAAAGTCAAGAAAACTTACCTTGAAACTGAAATTTGTGCTTTGAGTTTGAGTTGTTGTATGGGCTATTTTTGAGCTTGGGAAGTGATGATAGTGATGTTAAATAAGTTGTTCTTGTGTTTGAACAACTTCTATATGATGTATGTGGAGTTTTTGGATGGTTTGTTTGGAGAAAACTTGCAAGGTATGAGATTCAAAGATTTGGACTTCAAAGCTCAAAAATGGAGGTTTTGTGTACAAATCTAGTTTTTGACAGCAAAAATGATTTTGAATGTTAGTTTCCCCTTCTTTTTTCTGACCTTTTTCTCTTGCAATTGGCCTCTCTATTTATAGAGAAGGTTTGAGACTTCAAACAACTCAGATTTTGAATCACATGTTATGGATATCTTGCTTGTTTTTGAAGCAAGCATGAAGAACATGTTTCCAATGCTTGTACCAAGCTATCTAAAGTGGTTGATCACTTTAAACATGTTTGTTCTGACTTGTATAAGTTTAGTGTGATTAGAACAACAAGTTAGAGGCTCAAGAAATTGACTTTATGATTAAAGTGAACTTTGCAAGAATGATAATGGTGCCTTTGTGCCAAAAATGGAAAGATGCAATGGACAATACTTGGACCACTTGGATAATGGTTCAATTAATTGCGTAAACATATGATTATGGATATATTTTCAAGTCAAGAGGCTTGCAAAGTGAAGATTATGCAGCATGGCTAAGATTTTGGTTCCTTGTTCATCACAAATTTGCCTTGTAAATCAAGAATGAATGTCCAACTTCAGATCCTTGAATATCCTAGTTCAAATATGATAAATTCATGCTCTTAGATGCTTTGGAAATCTTGAAATACCCTCTATAACTTTCATGTTGGTCATCTTGACAAAATCATCTTGTAACTATGTGAAAAAATGCCAAGAAGTTGGGATAAAATCCTGACCAAAACTGCTGAAAATTTCTCTAAGTGTTTATTCAAAAATGGCATGACTTCATGAATTTATAACTCAAAATCCAATAATTTCTAGAAAAGTAATGCCCTATAAAGTTTTAGATCTCATTTAGATCTACAACTTTCATGTTGGAAGTTTTCCTTGAATCATCTTGCATCATGGTGAAAAGTTGGCATGAAGAAATGAAATTATCATGTATAAAAAAACACTTAGAAATATTTCTAAGTCTTGAAGAGTTTGAATTTTCACATTGACTTTTGACTTTCTTGATTTCTTGATGATCAAGTTTCATATTTTTGAATGTCTTGATGAATTTTGATCTTTGAGACTTAATATTGACCAAAAAGTAAAAGTTTGACTTTTGGTGCTACAATTGACTTTTTCATCAGTACAACTGATTTTTGGTCTCTTGGTCAATTGCCTGAGAAGACTTGAAACTTGACATGAGAACTCTTGAAGGACCATAATGATCTAATAACTTCACTTGAAGTATTAGAAGTCTGATTTTCCTTATGCAAATTCAAACCCTAATCTTGAGGTATCAGTGTTAAGGAGATGGCTTGACCTAGCCAATATTGGTGCAAGCTTGAGCTTTCGCAGGTCTTTGTGAGAAATGTCTTGAGAAATGAGAGGGAAAATTTTGAGGTACAACAGCTGCCCCTGTTCAAGCTTCTTAAACCTGAAGAGTTAGATTGGCGAATTTGCCATTCGTGACTTGAAGGTGGAAGATGATTGAACACTAGAGTGCCCAGAAATTTGCACTTGAAGATGAATTGTGAATGGGCTTATAGATTCCATTTGGAGGAATGATGGAGATTTTCCAGAGATGGGCTTGTAGATTCCATCCAAAGGTGACTGTTGACAGAAAATGGACTAAGTCTGAACTTGATTTCAACTAGAAAAGAATCAGAATAAATCTTTGGAGAAATTTATCTGAAGCTAGCAGAAGTCTTGTATGTTATTTGACTGGGACGAATCAGAATAAATCTTGGAGAGATTTATATGAACTAGAAATGTTTATTTGGAAAGTATAAGGATAAATCGTTGAGAGTTTTAAACTGAACCAAAAGAGGTCTTGGGTATTCTTTAACTGGGGAAGATCAGAATAGATCTTTGAGCGATTTATCTGAACCAGAGAAAGTGTCTGCTAAGAAAGAATCGGGATAAACCTTTGAGAGATTTAAACTGAAACTAGTAGAGGTCTTGGAGAAGAATCAGAATAAATCTTGGGGCGATTTATCTGAACTAGAGAAAATTTCTGTGGGGAAGAATCAGAATAATCCGTTGAGAGGTTTAAAACTGAACCAGCAGGGATCTGGAAAAGAATCAGAATAAATCTTGGAGCGACTTATCTAAACTAGAGAAGATGTATGTGGGAAAGAATCAGAATAATCCGTTGAGAGGTTTAAAACTGAACCAACAGGGATCTGGAAAAGAATCAGAATAAATCTTAGTGTTGATTTAACTGAAACAGTAAAGGTCTTGAATCATCTTCAACTGGAATAGAAATCAGAGAGATCTTAGTGTCGATCTGACTGAACTAGAGAAAAATCTTGAATTAACTTTGACTGGAATGGAAATCAGAGAGATCTTAGTGTTGATCTGACTGAAATAAAGAAAAATCTTGAATTAACTTTAACTGGAATGGAAATCAGAAGAATCTTAGGATTGATTCAAATGAACCAGAAAAAAATCTTGAATTAACTTTGTCTGGAATGGAAATTAGAGAGATCTTAGTGTCGATCTGACTGAACTAGAGAAAAATCTTGAATTAACTTTGACTGGAATGGAAATCAGAAGAATCTTAGGATTGATTCAACTAAACCAGAAAAAAGAGAAAATGCCCACCAGAAAGAATCAGGATAAACCGTTGAGAGATTTAAACTAAACCAGTAGAGGTCTTGGACGAGCATCAGAATAATATTCATAAATGAATTGTATCTGACTCCTATTTGAGAGATGTACTGAATGAGAGTCAGAATGACATCCGTATATGGATCATATCTGGACTGTATTGGAAAGGTATGCTGAAAGAAGTATCAGAATGATATCCGTATCTGGATCGTATCTGAACTGTATTTGAATGAGTGACGGAATGACATCCGAATCTGGATCGTATCTGGACTGTATTTTGAATGAGTGACAAAATAACATCCGAATCTGGATCGTATCTGGATTATATTTTGAATGAGTGATAGAATGACATTCGAATCAGGATCGTATCTGGACTGTATTTTGAATGAGTGACAAAATCACATCTGAATCTGGATCGTATCTGGACTGTATTTTGAATGAGTGACAGAATGACATCCGAATCTGGATCGTATTTGGACTGTACTTAGAAGAGAATATGGAGTAAGTATCAGAATGTCAGCCATATCTGGATCGCATCTGAACTGTTTCTAGAAGAGAATCTGGAGTAAGTATCAGAATGTCAGCCATAATTGGATCGCATCTGAACCGTTTCTAGAAGAGAATCTGGAGTAAGTATCAGAATGTCAGCCATAATTGGATCGCATCTGAACTGTTTCTAGAAGAGAATCTGGAGTAAGTATCAGAATGTCAGCCATAACTGGATCGCATCTGAACTGTTTCTAGAAGAGAATCTGGAGTAAGTATTAGAATGTCAGCCATAATTGGATCGCATCTGAACTGTTTCTAGAAGAGAATCTGGAGTAAGTATCAGAATGTCAGCCATATCTGGATCGCATCTAAACTGTTTCTAGAAGGAATCTAGAATAAGTGTCAGAATGTCAGCCGTATCTGGATTGCACCTGAACTGTTTCTAGAGGAATGTATGGGAAGGAGCCTGTGTAGGATTTCTTTAGCTGGTCGTGTAGATAATTGGCCTGGATTTTTACAGGTATTAATTTATGACCTTTTGAAGATTATTGACAATAACCGTCTATTGATTAACCTTTTCCTGAAAAAGGTAAAACGTTAGTTGTAAGCAATGTCATGATGTATGAAATGCATGGTGCAATGAGGTTCTCAAACTAAATGAGACTGTGTCGTGTGCACTTGTCATGCATGTAATATGATATATGAAATGTGAGATGTTTATTTGAATGTATCTTTGTCTGGGAAAATAAATCCTTGACAAATGCTGGGGAATCATTAAATCCCGGACTGCTGTTGAAGAGTGGGTGAGTCTTCAAACTTTGCTTAGAATATTTCCACCAAGGATTCATGTTTTGTTGTTTGAGGAGAGCTCTGCTGAGGAATGTTGAAAACTCTAGATAGTGTTGATCCTTGCTTAGGGAAAAGGGGTTCAAGAGTCTTAGTTGTTCGTTGCTCTACTGGGGAGTCGAAGTTGAACTGATTTTGGTTGGGTCCAGGCTTCATAGTAACTTGCGGGGGATTGTAGAGTAGTCTATTGGGGAAGAGGATTTGTGGTCCTTTGATTTGTAGTAGTCAAAGAGGAAAACTCAAACTAGGGAATCTATAGTTTGTTGGGGAAATAAACCCTGTTGTCGGTATGTTGGAGAGGTGTCTTCTTCACTGGGGAAAATCCTCGAGGGTTCTTGAGGTCGACTCAGCTGGTGAGAAGTTTTTAGAGATTGAAACTCTGGCTGGGAGTCATCCTATGAGAAGGATCTTGGGGAGACTTGTCACTTCCCCCAGTAGTAAGTGTTGTAGTAATTCCAGAAAATGTTTGCTTGGTCGCACATGACCCTTTATGTGGGAGCCTGTTTGCCCCCAGAGTTAAGCTGGCGCACCTTGACGCTTGAGATTTTGATCACATTTCCGGTAGCCCGGAACTTCCTAGAGATATTTTCTAAGAATGTTGTGGAAGAAACCAAAGACATGATACTGACACCATCTGATACTGACACCATCTAATACTATTGGTAAAGACAAGCAATTTGATGGTACCAGAAGTCTTCATAGTGGATATTGTTCAAACCCATGATCAACATAACATTTCCCCTTGAGTGACTCAGATGGAGCTTTGCCCCTGGTTATTCAACAATTCTTTGAGAGATTCTTTGAATCTTGACTTGACTTCCCCAGATGTGTTGGACAAAAGTCATGCCGTCCCCCTTGATTATGAGAGATTTGTCATTGGAAATGTCTTTCCATTCAAAGTGATTTTGTTTACTGAGAGAGCTTTCGTTCACTGGATATTCGTTGTGTGAATTTCTCCGCTGTTAAACAAATAGCCATATGCAAACAACGATATTCAAGTAATGCAAAGTTTATGTTTGTCTTGAAATTTTGGAAATGATTTTTAGAAAGTAAAGAAATTTTGTAAGAAAAATTCAACTAAGGATTTAGAGTAAAGCCTTACAAGATTCAGGATACCTTTTGTAACAGTATGCTTTCGAACTAACCCATGCTTCAATTAGGACTTTTGGAGGGTTGTAGCGTGGCTTGGTTCACGGTTTAAAAAAACAAAGGCTAAGGCTTAAAGTGTATTTGTACCCACCCGCTCTTCGTGATGTTCTTCAGTCCTAAACTTAGTTAATTGTGCGTTTGAACTCCAATGACGTCTGGAATGACGTCTTAGGGATAGTTCAGACAAGTTAAGTTTGTCGAAAGGCAGTCATTTTTGCAACATTTTTCATGTTGTCAAGGACTTGTAGTGTCCTCTTTATTTTTATTTGTTATCTTTAATTTTTTCCTGACAGTTCTTGTTTTGAGATTACAGTCAGCGGGATGCCCCAGTTTTTCTTAAGTCTCCTTTGTAGTTTTTGACTTAGTGGGCTTTTTTTCCTTTCTTTTTTGAGAGATAATGACTACCTATGTCATAGGGAACCATCATCGCCTTTTGATTCCATAGGAATGTTTTTGATATCACTTGTTGTATACGAAGTGAACGCGCATTTGAATTAACTGAGAGACTACCCTGCCCCAGGTTTTGATTAAATGTTTCAATTTGTGTAAAAAAAGAAAACTTCTACTTCTTTGGCTCGAAGGGGTTGACTAGGGATTATCTTCCTTATAACTCCAGTGTTTAGGATTTGAAAGAAACGCCTGTACATCGTCAGCAATGTCTATTCAAAATCACACTGTATAAGATTATGGCATCGTTTTCGTCATCCTCCCGCTAAAGGCTTGCAACTTTTTGAAACAAGAGTTGAATATCATAAAGGGAGTAAAAAGCATAGTTTAAATATAATGAAAACGAGTGGATTAAATCAAGACAAACATATGCAATGCATTAATGAAACAAAGTTTAACATTAATAGATAAGTGTTTGAACAATGGAAGGGATTACAACTTGAAGATTCAAATGAACAAAAGCTTTCAATGATTTTTCATAGGAGCAGTGATCACGTTTGGAGTCTCCACAGGGTCAAACTCGATCTCCTTGGCATCAATCATATCTTGGACCTTGTTCTTCAGAGCCCAACAGTTGTTTGTGTCGTATCCCGGACTATCAGAGTGGTATGCACACCTTTCATTGGGATGATAGGTATGAGGGTAAGTATTTGGGTTCCAGAGAGGAGCCTTTAACGTAATCAGCTCTATCTTCAACATGTGTTGTAGCTCTTGAGCCAATGACATGTTGATCTTAGTGAATTATCTTTTAGGCGCGACCTCCTTACGTTGATGCCCCTGTCTTCATTGAGCAAGCGTAGGATTAGAGATCAAGATTGCTCCTACGTGTTGGTCATGATGACTCTTTTGACCATACACAACATTTGACTCTTTCTTCCCATTGTATGGCTTTTTCTGAGCATCAGAAGGTGTAGCTCCTTGGATCTTTCCACTTTTGATGCCAACTTCAATTCTTTCACCAGTTAGTATTAGCTCGATGAACCCGGTCGAGGAACTTCTGATTAGGTGTTTGAAGAAAGGTCCTGTAAAAGTTCCCATGAAGATGCCAATCAACTCCCTATCAGTTAAAGGGGTCTGGACCCTACCATCCAGATCTCTCCACTTTTAGGCGTATCGTTTGAAGCTCTCGTAGGAACCCATGGTCATGTTTTGCAATTGTACACGAGTTGGTTCAAGATCAGTGTTGTACTGGGACTGCTTATAGAAAGCAGCAGCTAAATCCTCCCAGGTATGGATGCGAGAACTCTCCAATTAATAGAACCATTCAAGTTGAGTCCCTACTAGGCTCTCTTGGAAGAAATGGATCCAAAGCTTTGGATCAGTTGTGTGTGGTTGAATCTTGCGGACATAAGACTTTAAGTGAATCTCAGGGAAAGAGACTCCATTGTACAGGGCAAAGGTAGGGATTTTAAACTTTGGCGAGATGACCACTCCAGAAACCAATCCCATGTCTCCTAAATCCAAGCCAGGTATCTGTTGAATCTCCATAGCATTGAGGCGATCCTCCAACTGTTTGTACTTGTAATCAATGGGAGGATATTGTTCCTTAGAGTAGTCAGCTTCGACTTCATCAATCTCCATATTGTTGTCTTCTTCATGAATATCCCCCATGTTGGATGGAGTCGAAAGATCTAGAGCCCCCTTGACTGATCCTTTAAGTCTTCTTCCCAAGTTCAGGATGCCTACTGACTTCTTGGACTTTTTTCTGCTTGTCTTTGAGAAGAAGAGTCTTCAGGTCCTCTTTCCCCTTAGCCAAAGCCAGGAACGTTTATTGGAATTGAGCGTTTTGAGATTGGAGATCTTTCACCGTTTGTTCCATATCCATCTTACTGAAATAAACAGTGGGAAGATAAGGAGGTCTGTATGGGAGAAACCTGTCATGATATGATGCATGATATGTGGATGCATGTTTTCAAGGATCTCGCGGGGTAAATATTATTGGTCACTTATATTTTTGATTGGAGAACTTTATATCGGTGGATGTCCTTCCACGAGAATTAAGCTCACCATGTCAAGTGGGTTGTAGCCCTTGACTCAAGTTTGTTGTACTTGATCTTTGACGGTGTTTGGTCAGAGGAAAATAAATTCTCTTGTCCCTTGATAGACATCTAGTTCAACGTGACCCTGCATCATAGGCCCTTGAGATCCTTGAAACGGTTATTGAAAATGCTATGGTATGATGTTATGTATAAGTATGCAAAGTAAACAAGTTTATATGCAAATAATCATATACACACAAAGCAGACAAATCCTTAGGTTTAGGCTTGCACAAAATTAGTAGGTAAGTACCCTCTAGAAGTGTAGTTGGCTCAACCTGTCCTAGTAATAGTAACCGGGTTCTAAGGGGTCTCAATATCACTGATCTTTCCCACAAACTTAGTTTCGATTGACAATTGAATTTCCACCAAACAAAGCTCGGGAGTCAAATCTCAATGAGTGTAGTATCGAGTATCAACCAACTTCGGACTACACCAAAGCTGGTCATCTCACTACGTCCTAATGGCCAAGTTGGTCAAGTAAAGGTTCTAAAAGTCAGTTAGTGCGTCATGACATCACTCAACGGCTCCGTATTCTCCTTGACTACTTAAGGGCTACCGGTACCCACAAATATGTCACACTAACGTAGCTATTGCTTAGACCATGTCGGTATACCCCGTACAATTTCCACAATGTATTGCTACTTACCTATAAGGTATCCCAAATCCGGGTAGAGGATTCAAGCTCAAACAAAGAACCAAAATGTAAAGCATACAAGTCAAACAAAGAAAGCAAGTAAAGGTGATCTAGCCCTAAGGTAACCCTACTTTTAAGATTTCCCCAGCAGAGTCGCCGGTTATGTAACACGATGGGAGAACTGGCTTGGTTGTTTTGCGTTTGATCATAAATGTTGCGGTTAGCAAGAGTCACCACCGACTTTTCTTTTATCCAAAAGGAAAGGTTGAAACGAACAGGAAAGACCTTTGAGATGTTTTCTTGAGTTCGGGGGGTAGATTATGAAAAGGGAAGGTATTAACACCCTTTTCATCTGTAGTTATCTACGGGATCTTAGTTGCTTGCTAGATCACTTGCTTTTTGTTTGAATGTGGTGTGGGTTTTGAAAGTATTTTGAAAATGTATTTGTAATGGTTCTCGTTTCTATAAGAACGCGTACAAAGTGTTGTTTCAAAAATAGATCAAAGAGGTGTTTGTGGAATGTGTTTTTGAAAGAGATTTTGAAAAAGGAGTCTTCTTTGTAATGGCTCTCGTTTCTATAAGAACGCGTACACATTGTTGTCTTTTGAAAATGTTTCAAAGAGGTGTTGGTGTATAAAATGTTTTTGTTGTGAGCAAGCGAGCAACTAGGAGCGAATCTACCTGCTCAAAAGGTCTTAGATGTTCTTTTCATTCCCCTTTAGATGTTGCTATCTTACCATTGTTTTGGTAAGAAGCCCCATCATTGGATGTGAAGGGACGGGCGTGGGACGTTTTTGTATAGTCATAGAAAGTAACCTATGGGATGTTTTAGCAATGTCGTTTAGGGACTAGATCGTTTACCAAAGGCAACCTCGAGGGTCATCGAGGGACTACGATCTTTTATCGAGGGTCTTTTCTAAAACACCCATGTTCGAGGGACATGACTATTTTTCCGATAGGCAACAAGTGGGATTACCCTAAGGAGTGCGTGTGTGAATAGTGTGCTTTATTTGTATGTATTTAATCTTTGATTAGGGTTATCTACTTGTTGATTTTATCTTTCCATACAAACCCTATTTACTAGCATTTATATGAAAGCGATAAATTACGAAAAATAAATATTCTACGCTATTACAATCATTAGGGGGGCGGGGTATATAAATTTACAAATTGGGATTGCAAGAAATTAAACTTAATTATCTATTACAGCCAAATTAAAATAATGTACAAGAAATGAATAAACATAATGTACAAGGATATAAATGGAAAAGAAAATGATTTTTGTTTGGATTTTGAGGAAAGGATTTGAACCTAATTACCTAAAAGAAAATTAATAATTAAATATTAATCTAAACTAATTAAGAAAAGAAAATAAATTAGAAAGCAATTTTTTTAGGTTTTTTAGTTTAATAAAAATAAGTATAGAAATTAATTAATTAAAAGAAACCTAAGTTCTAAGTTAATTTTAAATAAAAGAAAGTAACTAAACCTAAATTTAATTATTACTTTATTTAAGAAAAAGAAATTAAGTTTGTTTAAGAAAACATTTTTTTGTCTTTTGTTTTTAAAGGAATAAAATATATAGAATGCAAATAATAAATAAATATAGTTTTTGGAATTTTTTATATGAAAATAATATAAATAAAAATATAAAGAAAAAGTAAAAATAAAATTAAAAAAAAAATATTAAAAAAAAAGTTTTATGAGATGACACATGAGCTTATGTATTGGCTCATGTATTGGCTCATGCAGGTTTCGTATTGGCTCATGTGTCGGCTCATGTATTTGCTCATGTATGTTTCTTTCTCCTGGAAGTCAAAACAACTCAGTATGAGTCGACGCATACTGGTTTCGTGTTGACTCATAACCATTTCGTGTCGACGCATATGTGTTTCGTGTCGACTCATAACCTATTTTGAACATTATATGTGTCGACTCATAGCATTTCGAGTCGACGCATAACTGTTGTTTTTTTGCTTTTATCACTGTTTTGCTAAATGTAAAAGTTAGTTCTCAACACATGGTTAGTGAAAATGAAAATCAAGCATATGATTAGCTTCAAGGCAATGATATCTATGTTTTATCTTCACAAATAAACCATTAATGATGCTTGTATGAAGAGTTCAAAGTCAAGAAAACTTACCTTGAAATTGAAATTTGTGCTTTGAGTTTGAGCTGTTGTTGAGCTTGGGAAGTGATGATAGTGATGCTACAAAAGTTGTTCTTGTGTTTGAACAACTTCTATTTGATGTATGTGGAGTGTTTGGATGGTTTTGTGTACACATCTGGTTTTTGACAGCAAAAATGATTTTGAATGTTAGTTTCTGTTGTACCCCAAAATTTGCCCTCTCATTTCATCAACATTTTCTCAATCACAAGACTATTGGAACTCAAGACCAAGCTAGGGTTTGCTCTGCTCAAGACACCTCCTTGCACTGTTGACCTAAATTTGGGTTTGAGTTTGCACATGGATGTTTTGACCTACAATTCCCAAAGTGACTTTCATACTTCATGTTGGACTCACAAGTTTGTCCATACCAAGTTTCAAGCCTTGATACAAATTTTTGCCCAGTCAATTGGACAATTGACCTAGAAATCAGTTGTATTGGGGAAAAAGTCAATTGTGGCCAATTGACAGTCAAACCTCATGAAATTTGTCCCACATCAACATTATGAACTCATATGAACCATTGGATCAAGCTTGGATCACAATTCCACAAGAAATTTGATCAGATCACCAAAAGGGAAAAATGGTCATTTTTAGGGTTTTAACTGCACAGAGGCAATTTTTGACTATTTGACCTAGCCAATGGCAAATCAAGCTCACACATGGACTCAAGGACTCAATTAAATTGTCTTGACCCATTCAACAAGTTCAAAAGATCTCAAATGCATAGGATTGACAAATGAATTTTTCAGTCAACTAATTAAAATTTGACTGTACACTGAAAAGTCAAACTTTGACTTTTTGGTCAGAATCAAGTGCCAAGAGTCATTTTTCACCAAGACATGTCAAATTATGAAACTTGTTCATCAAGAAACCCAAAAATGCAAATTAGGGTTTAAAATGGAAAAATTTCATAACTTAGAAATTTTCTAAGTTATGAAATTTTCTTATTTTTTTCTAACTTTGTCCAATTATTTCACCAATATGCAAATGGATTCAAACAAAACTTGCAACATGAAAGTTATAGTCCATAACAAAGTCTACAACTTTGATTCACAAAGTTTTCTCAAAAGAGGCTTGTATCTCAAGTTATGGATTTAGGAACAAGGGTACCTAAAACTTTTAACTTAGAGAAATTTTGCCCTAATTTAGGCAGGATTTTGACCCATCTTCTTGGCCATTTTTCACATAGTTCCACTTGGAGTTTCAAGTTGCATTTCAAAGATGGATTATAGTACATGTTCCAAGATTTCCAAATTATCCAAGAACTCCTCAAACACCCTTGTGGTTAGAGGGAATCGAATGCTTGAAGTTGGCAAAAACTCACTTTGATCCATGGCCAATACATGTTCATACCAATTTGCAAATCTGATCTAGCTAGCTTGGTTCACAATTACAGGCCTCAAAACCAGTTTGTACTCCATAATTTAATGCATATCCATTGTGATAAGGTATTGTCTTGGTCATTAGGGCATTGTACACTAGATTAAGCCTTAAATGGAAAGAGTAATAATGCCATTTTTGCTTAAACTTCACTTTATGTCAAAACAAGATCCTTGAGGCATGGGGCCATATCTCTAAGGCAAGATCAAATCTACCAATTCCAGTAACCAAGGGAAAAATATGCAGCATGATATAGGACTTGTATATGCCTGCATTGAACAGAGAGACACTCTTGCTTCAAGAAGAAGAAAAGTTGCAAACCACAAGCCATCTCTCACATCTGTTAAAACCAGCTTACACAAACATTGCAAACAAGTTTTGATACCTCCTAACAAGCCAGAAACACGACCCCTTTTCCTCTCAAAACTCCTAGTGCATAAATTCCCCATTTTCTTGCAAAACAGGGCCAGTTCTGCATTTTGCAAGCCATCATCAAATTCCATCGTGCGTTTTGCCCAAAGATACTTCAAATACCTTCCAACCAACATACGTAAGCTATCCAGATCATCCATTGCTAACTGTAACACCCTTAACACACATTGCCATTTTTGTTTCAAAGCTTTGCAGGTTAAGTTCTGTAGCACGATTCTGGTTACTTCAAAACAAGCCAAGCATTGGAAAAGCTTCAGTGGACCTCAGGCAAGCTCAAAAGAAGCTCAAGCACCCTTGGAAGTTGCTGCATTGTCCAGCTCGAAGTCAACTGAAACAGGTATTATATGAACTTCTATCTCTCTATTTAGGAATAGTTAGAGTTAGGTTTGTGAATGCAAGATGTTGTATTCATAGCCCTGAAGCCATACATATGCTTAGTTTTCATTTATATTAATCGTGCTAGGAGAATTTCATCCATGAACTTTCTGAAAAAACTAGGTTAGAAA
Source organism: Vicia faba (assembly GCA_948472305.1). Classification (NCBI taxonomy): domain Eukaryota; kingdom Viridiplantae; phylum Streptophyta; class Magnoliopsida; order Fabales; family Fabaceae; genus Vicia; species Vicia faba. The sequence goes on from OX451735.1 coordinate 716,157,820, forward strand.
TTAGAGCCAGAGAAATTCTCTCTGGTCTTTGAGAGTTAGCTTTAGTTTTTTATATGGTTAGATTCGTTGTTTGATGCTCTACAAGTTTCATGTTATGAGTTTTGTCAAAAAATCAAAGAATCAGGAGATAGCAGTTGATGTACAGAACGCGCGTTTTTGTGAACCAAGGAAGAAGATGAAGTCTGATTGGGCTGGGCCTGGTCATTTTTGCTTATAACACCCCATTTTTCAGTTTACACCCCCTGGCCTATTTATTTGTATATTTGTCATTTTGATATTTTTATTTTTTATTCTGACTTCATTATTTTTTGTCCAAATATAAAAAATTCCAAAAAATTATTTTTATATTTTTTCATATTTATTTGATATTTATTTTTATTTTACTAGTATAAATATGTAAATAATTTATTTTCTTTTATTAAAACTTAAAGAATAATGTAAAAAATATGTTCATTTTCATTTATTATTTTATTTATATTTAAAAACATTTTCTTGAATATACACATTTTTTGTAAATAATTAATTTTAATTTTTATATATTTAATATGTTTAATAATATATATATACTTATATACTTTATTTTATTAAATAATTAGGACAAAAATACAAAAATATTACATTTTCATTTTTTATTAATATTTTACACTAAAAATATCATTTTTACAATATACTTTTATTTTTTATACAAATCAATACATTATTGCATATAAATAATAAATAAAAATTAGGGTTTTTGCCCTAAATAATAAAATAATTAAAATTGACCCTTTTTATTATTATTTACATTTCACATTAAAAAATACTTTTTACATACATGAAAACTTTTTGCATAATACATTTTATCTAACATTTATTTATTGTATTTTATTTAATTATTGCACATTTAAATATTGTCTTATACATTCGATTTGGTTGTAATAATTTAGAAATTAATTTCTTGTCAAATACCCCCAATTCAAATTTGTACCCCCTCCCTATATCATGTTGTAAATAGTGTAGGCTTTAAATTCTCACACCTTTAAATGCTTTCAATTATGTCATGGTTAGACCTAGGGTTTGTATGCAAAAATCAAATTAACAAGTAACTTGACCTAATTCAAAGATAACCATGCATGAAAAAACAAACACAATACACACTTGCACCCCTAGAGTTACAATCCACTTGTTTCCTTCAAAAATGGTCCATGGTTGCATGTCAAGTACTTTGGCAAAACAAGAACAAAACAAAAGATCATAGTCCCTCGATGACGCTATCTGAGTTGCCTAAACAAAATGATCAAGTCCCTTAAGAAAATTGCCAAAAATACTTGACACAATTGCTATCATGGTCTATACGATGACCCGCGCCTGTCCCGTTTAACATCCTAACACAAGGTCGTTCACCAAATACAATGGTGAAACGACACTGTTAAAAGGGTTAAAAACATAAGAAAAATCTTTGAGTAAAATAGGGTAGATAGCTCTTAGTTACTTGATCAAAAGCTTGCAAAAAAACATCCTTTCTATTTTTCAAAACACACTTCACAACACTATTTCAAAACCCTACTTTCAAACTTTGAAAACTTTTCAAAAGACAAAAACACCTTTGTATACATTCAAACAAGAATCATTACAAAGGTTGCCACAACGATGGCCTCTTTTCAAAACATATTTCAAAATCACACAACAAAGCACCATTTCAAACAATTGAAGAGCACCATTTCAAACAATTGAAAAGCAAAGCAAATGATCTAAGCAAGTAACTAAGAGCCCATGGATAACCATGGATAGAAAGGGTGCTAATACTTTCCCTTTCTATAATCTACTCCCCGAACCTAAGAAAACATCTCAAAGGTCTTTCCTGTGCTTTTTGACCTTTCATTAGGATAAAATAAAAAGTCGGTGACGACTCTTGCTAAACCGAAACATTTGCGAACACAAACGCAAAATCCCAAGTCAGTTCTCCCACCGTATCACAGAACTGGCGACTCTGCTAGGGATTACTTTAAAAGTGGAGTAACCTTAGGGCTTTAGATCACCCTTTGCATGATTATATTGTTTGCTTTGATTTCTTTACATTTGGTTCTCTTGTTTGGGCTTGAAATCCTCTACTTGGATTTGGGAAACATTCATAGGTAAATAGCAATACATTGTGGAAACTGTGTGGGGTATACCGACATGGTTGAAGCAATAGCTATATTAGTGCGACATATTTGTGAGTACCGGTAGCCTTTGAGTCAATCAAAGAGAATACGGGGCCGCTGAGTGATGTCATGAAGCACTAATGAACTCTTAGAACCTTACTTGACCATCTTGGCCTTTTATTAGGGGCAGTGAGATGACCGGCTTTGGTGCAGTCCGAAGTTGGTAGATACTCGATACTACACTCATTGAGGGTTGTTTTCTTGGAATATTTTGGTCGCTAGTTAAGTGGCTAAACCAAAACAATGAACATAGAAAATAATCCAGTGATATTGAGCTCCTTAGAACCCGGTTACTATTTATAGGACATGTTTGAGCCAACTAAACTCAAGAGGGTATTTACCTATGAAACCTCATGCAAGCCTGAAACTAGGGTTTTGTGTGACTTATTTGTACATGTGCTTGTGCATACATCATGAACATCATAAAGCATCATATGCATCCACTAACCATTTCAAGGGTTTGAATCTTCATCTTTGTTCTTGTTTTGTAGGTCATGGAATCTCTTCGTAGAAAAACAATTCAAGTCAACCTTGTGAGAATCCCTCCTCAACTCAAGGAGCTTACTTCCAGGATTCCAGAGAATTATCTCTTCAGTGAAAGACATGGTAGACTTCTCAACTTGGTCAACTCCAACATTGTAGAAGACATGGTGAAAGTTCTCTTCCAGTTCTTTGACCCCCTACACCACTGTTTCGCATTCCCTGATTTCCAACTAGTACCCACTTTGGAGGAATTTTCTCAATTCCTGAGAATTCCTATTCTTCATCAACTACCCTACAACGGTACGGAAAAAGAACCAAATCCTGAAGATGTTGCTCAATCATTACACTTGCAACCATCTGACATCAAGGGGCATTGGGAAACCAGAAGTGGTGTCAAAGGCTTCTTGGCAAAGTTTCTGTTTGAGAAGGCACAAGACTGCTGGAATTCTCTTGATCTACAAGCCTTTGAAGAGATTGTGGCACTCCTTATCTATGGGTTGGTCTTGTTCCCAAACCCTGACCAACTTATAGATGTGAGTGCTGTCAAGATTTTCATATCCAGGAATCCTATACCTACATTGCTCGGGGACATCCTACACTCATTTTACACACGAACAATGAGGAAAAGAGGTGTTCTTATGTGCTGTACTTCTCTCCTGGCAAGGTGGTTTATTTCTCACCTTCCACAATTAGTTTTGAAGAATGAGCAGGGTTTAAGTTGGTCACAACGGTTGATGACCCTCACACATTCTGATGTACATTGGTGTTCTCGGTCCAGAGAAAATGTCATCATCATTGATCGTTGCGGGGAATTCCCTAATGTCCCATTACTTGGCATTAGGGGAGGCATTACCTACAACCTCTGTCTAGCTTTGAGACAATTTGGATATGCTCAGAGGGATGGCTCTCATGACATGCTGATTCCTGACCTAGTCTTTGATTTTGACAACGATGCGCAAGGACTTCGACAAAGGTTCATCAGAGCTTGGAGGATGCCTAACAAGGTGGATAGTAAGACACTGGGGCACAAGAATTCCATCCCCCTTGAGCCTTACCTCAAGTGGGTACGAACCTGCTCCCAGAATCTTATGATGCTATACCCTCACATTCTCCCCTTGATCAAAGATCCTGTTATGGAAGGAGAGGTTCCATACACCATCCTACATCCTGACATGCCAATATCATGGAAAGAAATGCAAAAGAGTTGGATCCAACTCAAGGAAGAACGGGATACTTTTGAAGCCAGCTTCTATGCTAGTGAGAAGAAGGTTTTGGAGCTTACCATCCGACTTCACGAGGAGGAAACTCTCAACACTTACATCGCGTCAAAGAGGATGCACAATGTCTTTATACATTAAGAATTTTGTAATATTTCGCCCATGGGGCACTTATGTACTAACCAATTTCTTCTTAATATGACGTGCGTTCTTTTTGTTTGCAACAAATTTGAATTTCTGAACCCTTGAATGCATTACATGAATAACATACCATTCATCATATGCATAAACATGTCTTCGCGCCAGGTTTCCTTATCTTTCTGCTATTTATTTCAGCAAGATGGATTTAGAGCAGACAGTAAAGGATCTGCAGGCACAAAATTCACAGTTCCAACAACTCTTCATGACCTTGGAAAAGGGTCAAGAGGACCTCAAAGTTTTGTTGGAGAAGAATAAAGAGAAAAAGAAAAAGAGACTTGGGGTGGCCACTTTTGGAAGAAGGTTTGAGAGCAATGCTATGAAGGTTCTTGAGTTCCCCTCAACGTTTGACGAGGGGGCCGGTAAAGGGAAAGGGACTGCTGTGCCTTCTGAATCCGAGGTTGAAGAGGAGGAAGAGGAAGAAGACGAAGACTACTCCGAACAACAGTATCCACCAGTAGATGATAAATATAAGAACCTTGAAGATAGACTGGTAGCTATGGAGTTGCAGAGGGTGCCCGAATTGTATTTTGAAGAACTAGGGCTGGTAGCTGGGATTGTTATCCCTCCCAAGTTCAAGGTGCCAACATTTGCCAAGTATGACGGTCTGTCATGCCCAAAGATGCACCTGAGATCGTATGTCAGAAAAATCTAACCCCACTAATCCGATAAAGACCTCTGGGTACACTTTTTCCAAGACAGCTTGTCTGGAACGTAGTTAGACTGGTTTTATCAACTCGAGAGATTAGAGGTTCACAATTGGGAAGACTTGGAAGCTGCTTTTTATCGTCAGTATCAATACAATGCTGATTTGGCGCCCACTCGTACTCAGTTATAAAGTATGGGGATGGCTTCCAATGAAGGGTTTAAAGAGTATGCCCAGAAGTGGCATGATCTGGCTGGAAGGGTGCAGCTACCGCTATCAAATAGGGAGTTAGTTGACATGTTTCTGGGGACCCTGTCTGGCCCTTTCTTCAACCATCTAATCGAGAGTTCTTCCGCGGGATTTACTGAACTGATTTTGACCGGCGAAAGGGTTGAGGCCGGTATTAAGAGTGGAAAGATTCAAAAGGATGCTTCCACATCCACGACTGTTAAGAAACCCTTCCCAGCCAAGAAGGAAGCATCTGCTGTGTATTCTCAGAAGGGACAGAGAAGAACTGAGCGTCGACCGACTGTAGGGGCTGTGATGATTCAAAACTCGTCAAATGATTAACCTCGTAACAATCAGTCGAGACCTAATCAACAACGGGTGGAAAGGCCACAACGGCAGTTCACCCGCATCAACATGACGCCCGCTCAGGTACTTCCTCATTTGTTGAAGCTGAATCTGACCAGTTTGAAGGAAGCGCCAAAGAACCCTAACACCTCCTCTCCATACTACCACTCAAATGCCAAGTGTGCTTACCATTCCGACAGTGCTGGGCACGATACTAATAATTGCTGGGTGCTTAAGAACAAAATCTAGGATCTGATTAATGCTAAGGAAGTAGAATTTGATGCACCTGAGAAGCCCAATGTTATATCTGCTCCGATGCCCAAGCACGGCCACAATATTCATGCTGTTGTGGAGGACCTTTATGTTACTGATGTTATTGATCTGTTGACGCCGTTACGTGTGATTAAAGAAAATCTGTTGAGAGCCGGGATCTTTCCTGGTTGTGGTAAAAACTGTTATTTTTGTTTGAACATACAAGGTGATTGCCCAATGTTGAAGTCAGGTGTCCAACGCCTGATGGATACCCAAGAGATACTTTTCCAGAAAACCCCTATTGATACCTTCAATCCTGTTACTCCTGATACTTTTGCTACTTCAACCAACGATATTGCAATCATAACCATTTCCGACAATCCTCCCAAGGCTTGCAAAAGGCCTGTCAGGATTACACCCAACTCTGAATGTGTACCTTTAAAGATCACCATGCCGGGACTTGTCCCGTACCAATCAAGCAAAATGATACCATGGAACTATGGGGGAGAAATCTTTTACCATGGTATCAAACAAATCGAAACAGTCCAAGAGATTTCTGAAGAAGAAAGCCCTGATATAGGGAACATTGTGGGTACAAGCAAGATAACCTGCAGCAGCCAGATCTTTTCTCCGGAGATTGCTCCCCCTCAAGCAATTTTCGGACCCTTGAAAGCTTATGTACCTGTTGGACCATCTGTGCAAGGCCCAGTGATTGAAGAATTGGATACTCCTGAAGTAAGACCATCTGCTGATACTACCGACAAGGGTAAGGGGATACTGGAAGTGCCTGTCAGGACGAAGGCTCATGCTGTGGTTATCCCCGAAACCACTCAGAAAGAAATGGATGAAATCTTGAAAATAATCAGAAAAAGTGACTACGACATTATGGAACAGTTAGGGCAAACCCCTTCTAAAATTTCAATGTTAGCTCTCCTGCTCTGTTCTGAGGCCCATTCTAAGGCCCTAATTAAATTCTTGAAGGCGGCACATGTACCCCAAGAGACTTCGGCGGACCAGTTTCAGGAATGTGTGGCCAGTCTCACTACTGATAATGGCCTGGGATTTTCTGATGCGGATTTGACTCCCAAAGGAAGAAAACACAACGACGCGCTACATGTCTCAGTTGAATTTAGGGGAACCACCCTCGCCCATGTCTTAGTTGATATTGGTTCTTCCTTGAATGTGCTGCCGAAGAAAGCTTTAGACTATTTGGATTGCGAAGGATTGACCCTCAAACCTAGTAACATCGTTGTTAGGGCCTTTGATGGGTCTAAAAGAATGGTTCATGGAGAGGTTGATATTCCTATCAAAGTAGGAACAAAAGTTTTCAACTCCACCTTCTACGTGATGGACATCCGTCCGTCATATTCATGTTTGCTAGGGAGACCATGGATCCATTATGCCGGGGCAGTTACCTCCTCTTTGCACCAAATGCTTAAATATCCTGTTAAGGGTAAGATTATAACAGTGCACGGGGAGGAAGAATACATGATAATTCATCTCAATTCCTTCCACTATGTGGAGTTGGATGGCGAGTTCATCGAAACGCCTTTCCAACATTTTGAGGAAGTTTCTCCCGAGATAGCGGTTGCGAAGACAATGGTTGGGGTGCCTATCGTTCCCAAGCATGTATCTAGGATGGCATCTATCAAGGACGCAGAGGCTGTAATTAAAGAATGGAAGAGTACAGTATGGGGACAATTTCCTGACTTTCCCCATAAGACAGACAAGTTTGGGTTAGGGTTCACTGCTGCAGGACAAAAGGCTATGCGTCGCTCTAAGGCTGGAGGGCCATCCGTCAAGATCTCACACCATGGAATCAATGCTGTAGAAGATGAAGATGAAGAGAGCCACTTTGAAGATTGGATCTTTCCGACCATCGAAGGGGGTTTGAGAAACTGGGAAGCAAAGGATTTTGTTCCCATCACCTTTATCAACCAGTAATTTTATCTTTGAACAATTTCCCATTTTTATGGTTTGTAATAACTAAAACAATTCGCACACTATTTTCACCTCATGCCTTGCCCGAGGCATGTAGGTCCATTTGTAAGGGCTTGATTTTCTTCATAATCATATGCCATGTTTTAATGAATCATTGGACGTTTTTCATCTATAAATTGTTGTGTTCATTTTGCTTTCCTTTTGCATTTTTGTTTGTTTAAGGATGGCTATCCCTTACACACACCCACACTCACAAATGCAGGTACCCATCCACTCCGGATTCCATGGGTGACTATTCTGCTTTAGCCTTCGATAACTCTGAAGATTTGGTCAATCATGCTGAGTACGAAGTTGACGAAGATTGTGAAGTGCCGGGAGAGTTAGCCAGACTTTTGCAACAAGAAGAGAGGGCTATTCTACCTCATGAAGAGTTGCTAGAAACCATCAACTTGGGGACGGAAGAAGACATGAAGGAAGTAAAAGTGGGTGCCAACCTGGAACCAAGTGTCAAAGAGCGCTTAGTGCAGCTGTTGAACGAAGATGTTGAAATCTTCGCCTGGTCTTATGAAGACATGTTAGGGTTAGACACAAATATCGTGGTTCACCGTCTCCCTACAAGAGAAGACTGCCCACCGATCAAGCAAAAGGTCCACCGGATGAGGCCTGACATGTCTGAGAAAATCAAGGTTGAAGTAATGAAGCAATTCAACGCTGGCTTTCTAGCTGTTACCTCCTATCCACAATGGGTTGCTAACATCGTGCCCGTGCCTAAAAAGGACGGTAAAGTCAGAATGTGTGTGGACTATCGAGATTTAAACAGGGCTAGCCCTAAAGACGATTTTCCACTTCCGCATATCGACATCTTGGTTGACAACACAACTCAGCACAAGGTATTTTCCTTCATGGATGGATTCTCGGGATACAATCAGATAAAAATGGCCCCCAAGGACATGGAGAAAACTACTTTCGTCACGCAATGGGGTACCTTCTGCTACAAAGTGATGCCATTCGGACTGAAGAATGCATGGGCAACTTATCAACGCGACATGGTAGCTTTGTTTCATGATATGATACATCATGAGATCGAAGTTTACATAGACGACATGATAGCTCGATCACAGACAGAAGAAGAACACCTTGGTCATTTGCAAAAGCTGTTTGCCAGGTTGAAGGAGTATAAGCTCAGACTAAACCCAAGCAAGTGCACTTTTGGGGTTAGGTCTGGTAAACTTTTGGGATTTATTGTCAGCAACAAAGGCATTGAGGTTGATCCAGCTAAAGTGAAGGCTATACAAGAAATACCTGCCCCCCGTACTGAAAAGGAGGTTAGAGGATTCTTGGGACGCTTGAACTATATCGCCAGATTCATCTCTCACCTAACATCTACCTGTGAGCCAATTTTCAAACTGTTGAAGAAAGATCAGGTAGTTGAATGGAACAATGATTGTCAAGTTGCTTTTGATAAAATCAAGGAGTATTTACTAGAACCTCCTATTTTGATGCCACCCGTCGAAGGAAGGCCGTTAATCATTTATCTGACTGTTTTGGATAACTCAATGGGGTGCGTATTGGGCCAACATGACGAGTCTGGCCGAAAAGAGCATGCCATTTATTACCTTAGCAAAAAGTTTACCGACTGTGAGACTCGCTACTCACTGCTCGATAAAACTTGCTGCGCTTTGGAATTGGCTGCTCACCGGCTGAGACAGTATATGTTGACTCATACCACTTTGCTGATTTCCAAGATGGATCCGATCAAGTATATCTTCGAGAAGCCTGCTTTATCTGGAAGAGTCGCTAGATGGCAGATGATCCTGACAGAGTATGATATCCAGTATACTACCCAAAAAGCTATAAAGTGGAGTGTACTAGCTGACCATCTAGCTCATCAAGCCGTCGAAGATTACCAATCTATGAGATTCGACTTCCCGGACGAGAACATCATGACATTGGACAAAATTGAAGGTAACAGACTGTACGACGGACCTGAACAAGGATCCCAATGGACCCTGTACTTTGATGGTGCTTCAAATGCACTTGGAAACGACATCGGTGAGGTACTCATTTCTCCGGAAGGTTGCCATACACCCTTCACTGCCCGACTTTGTTTCAGTTGTACCAACAACATGGTCGAATATGAAGCTTGCATCTTTGGTCTCAAGGCTGCTATAGACTTGGGAATCAAATCTTTGGTCGTATTTGGGGACTCGGATTTGGTTATCAGTCAAGTCAAAGGAGAGTGGGAAACTAAACATCCTAATCTTATCCCATACAAAGAATATGTCCTGACGTTGTTGCCTCATTTCGAGCCGATTACTTTCGATCACTTCCCGCGAGAAGAAAATCAGCTAGCAGATGCTCTGGCTACAATGTCTTCCATGTTTAAACTCAACTGGGATAACGAGGCTCCCCAAATTACCATCGAGCGAATGGATGAACCCGTGCACTGTCATGAGATTAATACCGAAGAAGTAGTGGAACAACCCTGGTTTCATGAAATCAAAAGGTATCTCCAGACTAGAGAATATCCTGAAGGAGCTTCCGTCAATGACAAAAAGTTCTTAAGGAGATTTGCTTCCAAGTTCTTCCTAAGCAATGACATCCTTTATAAGTGCAACCATGATTGTGTTCTACTTCGTTGTGTGGACAAAGCTGAAGCAGAGTTGATCATGACTGAGATACACAGTGGCACATTTGGCACCCACTTGAGCGGACATACGATGGCTAAAAAGATTCTAAGGGCAGGCTACTACTGGTCTACCATGGAAGATGATTGTCACCAACATTCCCGTACTTGCCACAAGTGCCAAGTCTACGCCGACAAGGTACATATTCCTCCTGTTCCTCTCAACGTTCTGACAGCTCCTTGGCCATTCCCAATGTGGGGCATTGATATGATTGGAGAGATCAAGCCCACAACATCCAATGGACATCGCTTCATCTTGGTCGCTATTGACTATTTTACCAAGTGGGTCGAAGCAGCTTCCTTTGCCTCAGTTACAAAGAATGTGGTTGCCTGATTTATCAAGCAGAACCTCATATGCCGGTACGGTGTCCTTGACAGGATCATCACAGACAACGGTACGAATTTGAACAACACTATGATCACCACCCTATGCGAACAGTTCAAGATTTATCATCACAATTCATCTCCCTATCGGCCGAAGATGAACGGTGTTGTTGAAGCCGCGAACAAAAATATCAAGAAGATCATTCAAAAGATGACAGTCACCTACAAGGACTGGAATGAGATGTTACCGTTTTCTCTGCATGGATACCGTACCACGACACATACTTCAACTGGGGAAACCCCATTTTCTTTAGTATATGGCATGGAAGCTGTGCTACCCATGGAAGTTCAGATTCCTTCTTTAAGGATTATGAAGGACGCTGGTTTGAGCGAAGACGATTGGGTTCAGACCCGGCTTGATAAACTTAATTTGATCAACGAGAAGCGACTTACTGCTTTTTGTCATGGTCAGACGTATCAAAAACGCATGATCAAGGCTTTCAACAAGAAAGTCAGACGTCAGGTATATCAAGTCGGAGATCTTGTAATCAAGCGGATCATCTTTCCGCAAAGTGATCCCAGGGGCAAGTGGACTCCTACTTACGAAGGACCATTTGTGATTAAGAGCATCTTTTCTGGTGGGGCAATGATTCTGACCACCATGGACGGTGACGATTTGCCGCACCCTGCGAACTCAGACATAGTCAAAAGATACTACGCATAAAACGACCCGACAAGTTGAAAACCCGAAAGGGCGACTTGGGCAAAAAGGGGTTTTCCGGTGAATCGAAAACCCGAAAGGCCGGTTCAGGCAAAAATTAGGGATAAAACAAAAAAAAATCTATACACCCGACAAGTTGAAAACCCGAAAGGGAGACTTGGGCAAAAAGGGGTTTCCCGGTGGATCGAAAACCCGAAAGGGAGGTCCAGGCAAAAGTTAGGGAATTAAAGCGTATGACTATGTCTCGTCGGATCACTTTAAGAACAATCTCTTCACCAACAGGCTCCAAGATTATGATAAATCCTGTCATCAGCAGGCGAAGCAACGAATAAACTAGATATTCAGAATTGTGAAGGCTATAGCAGAATGGGAATCCCATGGAATTATTACACATAGCCATCTTTCTTTTGTATAAAAGTTTTCAATTTTTTACGACAAAATTCTCTTACTAGGATGTTTGTCTCCTTTGTACAAAGATATTCACGAAAACTAAATACAAAGATACTTCAAAGTGCAGAAATTTTCTTGTCTTTCTTTTCTTTTTACACTTATGTTTTATTTGAAAACGTCCAATGTTTTGTTAAATAGGCATATGCATTTGAATATAATCACTGCTTACAAATAAAACGAAATTGAAAAAGGATAATTACTGATAGGTTGAAGGAGTAGGAAGAAATCTTTATGCCATTCCAGAAGAAATCCCCTACGATACATCACTCAGATCCTCAACAAGGCTAAATTTGGAGTATATTTCCCCAGCGAAGTTAAGCTTCAAGATCCGCAGCGGAGCCAGTGCAGTCTAAAACTTGATTCCCCAACTGAGTTAAGTTTCAAAATTCCCATCAGAGTTAAGCTTCGAGATCCCCCGTGGAGCCCGAAAACCCTGAAAAATCCTATCCCCAGTGGAGCCAGAATAGTGAACATTTCCCCCACAAGGTTACCTTCCAAAATATTGAAGATTCCCGGTCTCATTTCTCCAAGCAGAAGCCTCCAAGGTTTCAATTCCCCAGTAGAGATCATCAGAGTTTTCCTCATTCCCCAGGAAAGTCAGGAAGGATTCTCACATCCCTGCAGGAGTTGTCAAAGGCCTTGTTAATCCCTACAAATTGCCGAGGATTTTCAATCTCCAGTAGTGGTCCCAGGATTTCCCCTTCTCAGCAATCAGAGATCTTTAATCCCCAAGCAGTCAGCAGCCAGAAAGGATTTCTCATCTTCAGTAATCAAAGATTTTTTGGAATCCCCAGCATTGGTCAAGGATTTACTTTCCCCGACAACAATCAATGATTTCATTATCTCCAGTTATCAAGGATTTATTTTCCTCAGCAAGACAGATACTCAGCTTACATGCATATCCATTACATTCATATATCATAAACATTGATGAAACACAATTCATTGCATCATACATATCATGCAACATAACTTTGTGTTTTAGATAACATTTTACCCTTTTCAGGATAAGATTAAAAGGCTATTGTTAACAATTATTCAGATACAGTATGGATACACCCCAGACACGGCGGTCATTCTATTACTCATCCAGAATTTCAAGTCAAATAAAGTACAGATACACCCCAGACACGGCGGTCATTCTACTACTCATTCAGACTTCAGCAATCCGATACAGACTAGATACGCTCCAGACACGGCGGCCATTCTATCTCTCATTCAGATTCAACTATCAACTTCAAGTTCAGATATGCTCCAGACACGGATGCCATTCTGACCCTTACACCAATAACTTGATTCTCCCCAGTGCAATCGCCACGGAAGTCATTCTGTCACTTATTCAGATCCCAGTTACAGTCTCAGATATACTCCAGACACATAAGTCATTCTGCTACTCATACAGATCTCAAATTCAGATACAATACAGATACACTTTAGACACGACAATCATTCTGATATTCATTCGAAGTTCAAATACAGTTACAGCTCAGATACGCTCCAAACACGGATGCCATTCCTTTGCTCATACAAACTCAGTCTCCAGATACAGTTCAAATGCATTCCAGACACAAATACCATTTTGATGCTCATTCTTCTGACCTACCACATTACAATTCAATAAACACTCTTGGATGGCATCTTTAAGCCCATCTCCAACAAGGTTCTACCATCTCCAAATGGCATCTTTAATCCCATTCCCTCAACAATATTTTGACGAGTGCAAATTTACGGGCACTCTAGTGTCCAATCCTCTTTTACCTTCGAATCGCGAAAGGCAAACTTGCCAATCTAACTCTTCAGGTTCAAGAAGATTGAACAGGGGAAACTGTTGTACCCCAAAAATTTCCCTCTCATTTCATCAACATTTTCTCAATCACAAGACTCTTGGAACTCAAGACCAAGCTAGGGTTTGCTCTGCTCAAGACACCTCCTTGCACTGTTGACCTAAATTAGGGTTTGAGTTTGCACAGGGATGTTTTGACCTACAATGCCCAAAGTGACTTTCATACTTCATGTTGGACTCACAAGTTTGTCCATACCAAGTTTCAAGCCTTGATTCAAATTTTTGCCCAGTCAATTGGACAGTTGACCTAAAAATCAACTGTATTGGGGAAAAAGTCAATTGTGGCCAATTGACAGTCAAACCTCATGAAATTTGACCCACATCAAAATTATGAACTCATATGAACCATTGTATCAAGCTTGGATCACAATTCCACAAGAAATTTGATCAGATCACCAAAAGGGCAAAATGGTCATTTTTAGGGTTTTGACTACACAAAGGCAATTTTTGACTATTTGACCTAGCCAATGGCAAATCAAGCTCACACATGGACTCAAGGACTCAATTAAATTGTCTTTACCCATTCAAAAAGTTCAAAAGATCTCAAATGCATAGGATTGACAAATGAATTTTTCAGTCAACTGATCAAAATTTGACTGTACACTGAAAAGTCAAACTTTGACTTTTTGGTCAGAATCAAGTGCCAAGAGTCATTTTTCACCAAGACATGTCAAATTATGAAACTTGTTCATCAAGAAACCCAAAAATGCAAATTAGGGTTTAAAATGGAAAAATTTCATAACTTAGAAATTTTCTAAGTTATGAAATTTTCTTATTTTTTCCTAACTTTGTCCAATTTTTTCACCAAGATGCAAATGGATTCAAGCAAAACTTGCAACATGAAAGTTGTATTCCATCACAAAGTCTACAACTTTGATTCACAAAGTTTTCTCAAAAGAAGCTTGTATCTCAAGTTATGGATTTAGGAACAAGGGTACCTAAAACTTTTAACTTAGAGAAATTTTGCCCTAATTTAGGCAGGATTTTGACCCATCTTCTTGGCCATTTTTAACATAGTTCCACTTGGAGTTTCAAGTTGCATTTCAAATATGGATTATAGTAATTTTCCAATCTTTCCAAATTGTCCAAGAACTCCTCAAACACCCTTGTGGTTAGAGAGAATCGAATGCTTGAAGTTGGCAAAAACTCACTTTGATCCATGGCCAATACATCTTCATACCAATTTGCAAATCTAATCTAGCTAGCTTGGTTCACAATTACAGGACTCAAAACCAGTTTCTACTCCATAATTTAATGCATATCCATTGAGCTAAGGTATTGTCTTGGTCATTAGGGCATTGTACACTAGATTAAGCCTTAAATTGAAAAAGTAACAATGCCATTTTTGCTTAAACTTCACTTTATGTCAAAACAAGATCCTTGAGGCATGGGGCCATATCTCTGAGGCAAGATCAAATCTACCAATTCCAGTAACCAAGGTCAAAATATGTAGAATGATATAGGACTTTTACAGGCCTGCATTGAACAGAGAGACACTCTTGCTTCAAGAAGAAGAAAAGTTGCAAACCACAAGCCATCTCTCACATCTGTTAAAACCAACTTACACAAACATTGCAAACAAGTTTTGATACTTCCTAACAAGCCAGAAACATGACCCCTTTGCCTCTCAAAACTCCTAGTGCACAAATTCCCCATTTTCTTGCAAAACAGGGCCAATTCTGCATTTTGCAAGCCATCATCAAATTCCATCGTGCGTTTTGCCCAAAGATACTTCAAATACCTTCCAACCAACATACCTAAGCTATCCAGATCATTCATTGCTAGCTGTAACACCCTTAACACACATTGCCATTTTTGTTTCAAAGCTTTGCAGGTTGAGTTCTGTAGCAGGATTCTGGTTATTTCAAAACAAGCCAAGCATTGGAAAAGCTTCAGTGGACCTCAAGCAAGCTCAAAAGAAGCTCAAGCACCCTTGGAAGTTCCTACATTGTCCAGCTCGAAGTCAACTGAAACAGGTATTTCATGAACTTCTATCTCTCTATTTAGGAATAGTTAGACTTAGCTTTGTGAATGAAAGATGTTGTATTCATAGCCCTGAAGCCATACATATGCTTAGTTTTCATTTATATTAATCGTGCTAGGAGAATTTCATCCATGAACTTTCTGAAAAAACTAGGTAAGAAATTAGGGCCAGAGAAATTCTCTCTGGTCTTTGAGAGTTAGCTTAAGTTTTTTATATGGTTAGATTCGTTGTTTGATGCTCTACAAGTTTCATGTTATGAGTTTTGTCAAAAAATCAAAGAATGAGGAGATAGCAGTTGATGTGCAGAACGCGCGTTTTTGTGAACCAAGGAAGAAGATGAAGTCTGATTGGGCTGGGCCTGGTCATTTTTGCTTCTAACGCCCCATTTTTCAGTTTACACCCCCCTGGCCCATTTATTTGTATATTTGTCATTTTGATATTTTTATTTTTTATTCTGACTTCATTATTTTTTGTCCAAATATAAAAAATGCCAAAAAATTATTTTTATATTTTTTCATATTTATTTGATATTATTTTTATTTTACTAGTATAAATATGTAAATAATTTATTTTCTTTTATTAAAACTTAAAGAATAATGTAAAAAATATGTTCATTTTCATTTATTATTTTATTTATATTTAAAAACATTTTCTTGAATATACACATTTTTTGTAAATAATTAATTTTAATTTTTATATATTTAATATGTTTAATAATATATATATACTTATATACTTTATTTTATTAAATAATTAGGACAAAAATACAAAAATATTACATTTTTCATTTTTTATTAATATTTTACACTAAAAATGTCATTTTTACAATATACTTTTATTTTTTATACAAATCAATACATTATTGCATATAAATAATAAATAAAAATTAGGGTTTTTGCCCTAAATAATAAAATAATTAAAATTGACCCTTTTTTATTATTATTTACATTTCACATTAAAAAATACTTTTTACATACATAAAAACTTTTTGCATAATACATTTTATCTAACATTTATTTGTTGTATTTTATTTAATTATTGCACATTTAAATATTGTCTTATACATTCGATTTGGTTGTAATAATTTAGAATTTAATTTCTTGTCAAATACCCCCAATTCAAATTTGTACCCCCTCCCTATATCATGATGTAAATTGTGTAGGCTTTAAATTCTCGCACCTTTAAATGCTTTCAATTATACCATGGTTAGACCTAGGGTTTGTATGCAAAAATCAAATTAACAAGTAGCTTGACCTAATTCAAAGATAACCATGCATGAAAAAACAAACACAATGCACACTTGCACCCCTAGAGTTACAATCCACTTGTTGCCTTCAAAAATGGGCCATGGTTGCATGTCAAGTACTTTGGCAAAACAAAAACAAAACAAAATATCATAGTCCCTCGATGACGCTATCTGAGTTGCCTAAACAAAATGATTAAGTCCCTTAAGAAAATTGCCAAAAATACTTGACACAATTGCTATCATGGTCTATACGATGACCCACGCCTGTCCCATTTAACATCCTAACACAAGGTCTTTCACCAAATACAATGGTGAAACGACACTGTTAAAAGGGTTAAAAATATAAGAAAAATCTTTGAGTAAAATAGGGTAGATAGTTCTTAGTTACTTGATCAAAAGCTTGCAAAAAAACATCCTTGCTATTTTTCAAAACACACTTCACAACACAATTTCAAAACCCTACTTTCAAACTTTGAAAACTTTTCAAAAGACAAAAACACTTTTGTATACATTCAAACAAGAATCATTACAAAGGTTGCCACAATGATGGCCTCTTTTCAAAACATCTTTCAAAATCACACAACAAAGCACCATTTCAAACAATTGAAGAGCACCATTTCAGACAATTGAAAAGCAAAGCAAGTGATCTAAGCAAGTAACTAAGAGCCCATGGATAACCATGGATAGAAAGGGTGCTAATACCTTCCCTTTCTATAATCTACTCCCCGAACCCAAGAAAACATCTCAAAGGTCTTTCCTGTGCTTTTTGACCTTTCATTAGGATAAAATAAAAAGTCGGTGGCGACTCTTGCTAAACCGAAACATTTACGAACACAAACGCAAAATCCCAAGTCAGTTCTCCCACCGTATTACAATTTCCCCTTCTTTTTTCTGACCTCTTTGTCTTGCAATTGGCCTCTCTATTTATAGAGAAGGTTTGAGACTTCAAACAACTCAGATTTTGAATCACATGTTATGACTATCTTGCTTGTTTTTGAAGCAAGCATGAAGAACATGTTTCTAATGCTTGTACCAAGCTATCTAAAGTGGTTGATAACTTTAAACATGTTTGTTCTGACTTGTATAAGTTGAGTATGATTAGAACAACAAGTTAGAGGCTCAAGAAATTGACTTTATGATTAAAGTGAACTTTGCAAGAATGGCAATGGTGCCTTTGTGCCAAAAATAGAAAGATGCAATGGAAAATACTTGAACCATTTGGATAATGGTTCAATCAATTGTGTAAACATATGATTATGGATAGATTTTCAAGTCAAGAGGCCTACAAAGTGAATATTATTCAGCATGGATAAGATTTTGGTTCCTTGTTCATCACAAATCTGCCTTGTAAATCAAGAATGAATGTCCAACTTCAGATCCTTGAATCTACTAGCTCAAATATGATTAATTCATGCTCTTGGATGTTTTGGAAAGCTTGAAACACCCTCTATAACTTTAATGTTGGTCATTTTGACAAAATCATCTTGTAACTATGTGAAAAAATGCCAAGAAGTTGGGATAAAATCCTGACCAAAACTGCTGAAAATTTCTCTAAGTGTTTATTCAAAAATGCCATGACTTCATGAATTTATAACTCAAAATCCAAGAATTTCTATAAAAATTCCTGCCCTATAAAGTTTTAGATCTCATTGAGATCTATAACTTACATGTTGGAAGTTTTCCTTGAATCATCTTGCATCATGGTGAAAATTTGGCATGAAGAAATGAAATTATCATGTATAAAAAAACACTTAGAAAAATTTCTAAGTCTTGATGAGTTTGAATTTTCACATTGACTTTTGGCTTTCTTGATTTCTTGATGATCAAGTTTCATATTTTTGAATGTCTTGATGAATTTTGATCTTTGAGACTTAATGTTGACCAAAAAGTCAAAGTTCGACTTTTGGTGCTACAGTTGACTTTTTCATCAGTACAACTGATTTTTGGTCTCTTGGTCAATTGACTGAGAAGATTTGAAACTTGACATGAGCATTCTTGAAGGTCTATAATGATACAAGAACGTCACTTGAAGTATTAGAAGTCCGATTGTCCTTATGCAAATTCAAACCCTAATCTTGAGGTATCAATGTTGAGGAGATGGCTTGACCTAGTTAATACTGGTGCAAGCTTGAGTTTTCGCAGGTCTTTGTGAGAAATGTCTTGAGAAATGAGAGGGAAAATTTTGGGGTACAATAATCACTTTGAGTGATTTTATAAATGAATTGATCTTCTCTTCTAATAATAATAGTATACAATGACTCAAGATATATAATGCTCAAAGTTTTCTCGTTGACAATATGTGAAAGTGTGCAAAAAACTTGTGTACGAAAGTGTATAAAAGCTTGAGTTTGATTTTTTGAAAATTCAGAAAATATGATTGGAAGAGGTGTTTAAAATGATTTTGAAAATGAGTATTTATATGTTCATAACACCCTTTTGAAACAACATATAATTCTGCAAATGAATCATGAACAATTGCCAAGATTAAGTGAAAGGTTTCCATGAAATGATGTTATGAACAGGCATGAGTAAAGCTGTTGTTTTTCAAAATCATTCAGCATGCAATCGATTGCACCCTTATGTAAATCGATTGCACAGGGTTTCAACAGCTGAAAATTTCAAATATTTTGAGTGAGCAATCGATTTAACAAGTGTGTAAATCGATTGCATTTGAAGTCAGTAGCAAAAATTGATTGAGAGCAATCAATTGCACAAAGATGAAAATCGATTGCACTTAGAAATAATAGCTAACATTTTGAAAACGTGAAGCATGTAATCGATTGCACCAATATGCAAATTGATTGCACATAAGTAAAAATTGATTTTTTGCTTAGAAAACTTGAGAAAAGTTTGGACAAGATAAAATATTTCCTCTGACCATTGAGCATCTATGTCTTAAGTTCAAAGTAAGTATTATCATTATACCTTGAAATTTGCTAAGTGCTTGAATCAAGGACTTCATCCAAAAATTCTTTTAGCTTGATCAATAATCTTTGCCTTCTTGTCAAAATGGTTTGTCTTCATCAAAACAAAAGTGCATTTGAGAAGCTTGATTTTACAACTATAAAGTGTCGATAAAAGATAAGATGATGAGGGTCATCGACGCAAATGGAAGGTTAATCTTGAAGGCTCTCATGTCTCAAAATAAAACCTTCAAGGTTGAAGTTAATGTGATGGAGCACAAGTGCCTTTCGACTGCAGGTAGCAGAGATGAATGGATATGGCACTATCGACTAGGAATTCTCAACTTCAGAGACATCAAAGATTTGAAAAAAAGAAATATGGTTTCAGGGTTGCCATAAATCGACATTCCAAACGAGGTGTGTGAGGAATGTGTGCAGGCGAAGCAACACAAGAACAACTTCAACAAGGATGCAGGAAGCAAGTCGAAGGCTATTCTTGAAATCTTATACTCTGATGTTAGTGGATCAATCCAGGTGGATTCGAATGGAGGTAACAAATACTTTGTTACATTCATAGATGATTTTAGTTGAAAACTATGGACTTGCCTGATCAAGAAGAAAAGTGAAGTGATCGAGGTATTTTCCAAGTTTAAGTTTATGCTCGAAAGACAAAGTGGTCGAAAGCTCAAAGTTTTGAGAACTGGTGGTGGTGGAGAGTATGTGTCAAAAGACTTCGACAAATTATGTGAAAAAGAAGGGATTATGCATGAGGTGGTGCCACTCAACACTCCACAACATAATGGAACTGCAGAAAGGAAAAATTGAACCATCATGAGTATGGTGAGAAGCATGTTGAAAGGCAAGAATTTACCTAAAGAGATTTAGGGTGAAGTTGTGTCGACGGTAACATACACTTTGAATAGATGTCTGACAAAGAAGCTAGAAGGAATTACTCCAGAAGAATTTTGGTCTGGTGTGAAGCCTAGCTTGAGTCATCTGAAGGTATTTAGATCTATTGCACATAGACATGTGCCATATCAGTTGAGAAGAAAACTTAATGACAAGTCGAGTCAAATGATCCTAGTAGAATATCATTCTGCAGGAGGTTACATGTTGTTCGACCCAGTGAAGAAGAAGATTGTGATCAGCAAGGACATGATCATAGATTAGCTTAAGGAATGGGATTGGAAATAAAATGTCAAGAAAGATTCAGTAAGAATCTTATTCAAAGAACCAACAGTTAAAGTCAAAAGAGAAGTTCGACAAGAGGAAACTATAGATCAATCAAGACCAAGCAGGCCCCAGAGAACAAGACAGATTCATGCAAGGTTGAAAGATTGTGTTATTACATCAGATGATGTGGTTTATAATACAGGTGAGCTGGTACATTATGCTTTCTATGTAGATTTTGAACCTGTCAATGAAACTGAAGCATTGAAAGATTCGAAGTGGGTGAAAGCAACGAATGAAGAAGTGAAGTCCATCGAAGATAAAAATACTTTGTCACTTGTTGAATTTACTCAAGCCAAGAAGGAAATTGATGTCAAGTGGGTATACAAGGTGAAGTTGAACCCCAAAGGGGAAGTAACTCGACACAATGCTAGGTTTGTGGTGAAAGGATTTCTAAAGAAGGAAGGAATTGACTTCGATGAAGTATTTGCACCTGTTGCTAGAATCAAAACAATCAGGTTGGTTGTTGGTCTAGCAGAAATGAAAAGTTGGCACATATGTCAGACGGACGTGAAATGTGCATTTCTGAATAAACCCTTAGACGAAGAAGTCTATGTTGCACAACTAGTTGGGTCTGTGAAGCATGGTGAAGAGATAAAGGTGTACAGGATACATAAAGCCTTGTATGGATTGAAGCAATCTCCAAGAGCTTGGAATAAGAAGATAGATAGCTTTCTAAAGGAGAAGGAATTTGTGAAGTGCAGAACTGAATATGGAGTATATGTAAGAAGAAGAAATAGTGAATTGCCTATACTATGTCTTTATATCGATGATTTGTTGATAACAGGTAGCTGCAAAAGTGAGATCTAAGACTTCAAAAGTGATCTCAGCAAGAAATTTGAAATGTCTGATCTGGATGAAATTCCATATTCCCTTGGCATCGAATTCTACAAGAGCAGTACAGGTTTGATGATGCATCAAAGAAGATATGCAGGATAAATTCTCAAGAGATTTGAGATGAAAGAATACAAATCAACATCAACACCTGCTTAACCAAGGTTGCAACTGTCGAAATATTTAGACAAAGATGATGTCGACCCAACCCAATACAGAAGACTTATTGGGTCATTGAGATACCTTTGTCATACAAGGTCTGACTTAGCATACAATGTAGGTATGGTGATTAGATTCATACAGAAGCCAAAGGTATCACACCTAGAAGCGACAAACACGATATTGAGGTATCCGAAAGGAACTCTTAACTATGGAATTTTATTCCATGCATTTGATAAAGTAAAAGAATGCAAGTTAGTTAGAGACACTGATTCAAGTTGGTATAGTGATGTTGAGGATCGAAAATCCACAACAGGATGTATGTTCATGCTAGGTGGTGCACCAGTTGCTTGGAGTTTGAGAAAGGAACCAGTAGTGGCATTATCATCCTGCGAAGCAGAGTACATAGATGCTTCTATTTGTACATTTCAAGCAACATGGATGGTGAATTTGGTCGAAGAAATCATAGGGAAAGATCATGGAGTAATTATCATGAAGATCGACAACATGTCATCTATCAATCTGGTGAAGAATCCGATAACACATGGTCGAAGCAAGAACGTTAAAATGAGGTTCCACTATCTTCAAGAGCGGGTAAAAGATGGGAAGATGAACTTGGAACACTGCAAAACTAAGAATCAGATTGCAGACATCATGACGAAGGGTGTGTAGGTCGAAGTATTCAGAAGACTAAGAGCTATGAGGAATATATATAGCTTAGACACAATGAATTATATGGTGTGATTGAAAGTGTAATTCCTTGTGTCGAAATTAGTATGTTGCTTGACACAAAGTTATGTCAAATTAGTTTAGTCTGTCGAGTTGTGTTAGGTGTGTCAAAGTAGCTGCTGCACACAGATTTGATTTAGTTCAAAAATAGGTATTTTGGGCTTTTAGAGTTTTGAGATTTTTGCCTTATGGAGAAAGCAATCTCAATTATAAATAGAGGGAGTAACCCTTATTTTTTTAATCAATTCATTCATTCACATTATTTGCAGTTACAAGTGAATAAGAAAGTTTTCCACTGTTTATGGACATAGAGAAACTCTGCAGACACCCTAATTCTTTTCTTATTTAAGTTTATTTTTTCTTTTCATCGTCATTGTGTGATAACAATATTGTTCATCAATATTGATAGAAATTCATCATAGGTTTTGGTGGATTTTCAACAAAATTAGACCTATGCACAGTGGAATGATTTTTTCGGTACAACGGAGCAGAGTGGAACAACAAAGTTAGCATTCAACACATAAGTCAGTGAGTGAATGAGAAGTAAAATGAGTGTGTGAATGAGTGTAATACCTAAGACAAGGCGCATGAAGATTTTTATATATGGAAGGTGGTTAGAATCTCCAAAATTCATCTGAATTGGAATACAGAGGACCCTTCAATCAGATTTGACGATGGAGAATCATACAATGGCAATGATTATGCGTTATCCTCTTAAAATACAAGACCACTAGATCAACAGTCCAACATTCGTGTATACAGATTAGGCCTTCTCTTAATTAGGCTTAAGGTTGATCCGAAACAGCTGCCCTGAAGGTTTGCCAATGCGTAATAGTGTAAAGACATGAGATTACTAGGTCAGCTTAGTGATAGAAGCGAAAAAGGCTTGGTGAGTGGGAGTGGTGACCTTGAGAACAAGCATATTAAATTCTAGTTTTTTCAATGAATCATTTCATGAGGCAGTTTCTACACGTGGCCCTAGTAGACCTTTAGGATAAGGCGTGGCTTTGTCATTTAGAGGGCTTGAATGCACTTGACTTTTATGGCAATTTCGAGGTAAATCTATCTGTTGGTTTTTCATTTTCCTACATTCCTTTAATTTGGATTGTAGATCTTCCAACCTTACTCAACTATATAAATGTCGGTTCCCTCTACAACAATGTGTCTGCCTACTGAGTCTTTATTTCCCTTTCGCCAATTTTGGTTCTCCTTTCCTGAGCTCTGAGGATCCTTCGTCTTGTTCATTTGTTTCTTTCTTAGATTTGATAATCCATTTTTCTCTTTTGCATTTCAGGGTGGTTCCTTCGTTGATGCTTTGTCTTCTTCATATTCAGCTTTTCTAGGTACCACACCTTTCTCTCTCTATCTATATGTATATCTTTATCTCTCTCTTACTATTATTATTTCCAAATATTTCCTCTTAGATATGTCCAACCTAGGATAACTACCAACAAATTTTATAGATATATCTTGTTGCGATGTCATAAGTGATGCCTTATCTCATACAAGAGTGTTAGATCTAGAGGTGTTAGGTGTTGCTCCTTTGGCATGTAATCACCCCGTTCAAATCTCGTAGTACTTAATGACAATTATGAGTTTAGGATATGTTATGTCGAAAGTGGTAGTAAGCCCATAAATCCCCATTCCAATAGAAATGCAAAGGGTTTTGTATAAGAAGGTGGATGGGTGAACCTGGTTCGTCCCGATGTAGAGGGAATCAACCATGGCTCCCCTTTTCTGAATCTCTCATGATGGACCCGAAAGTTGGTGACTGTTGTACCCCAAAATTTGCCCTCTCATTTTCTCAAGATTTCTCTCGCATGTGTGATTACGAAAACCTATTTAAAGAAATAAAGAAAATGTAAAATTTTGAAGACGTCAATGTGCCTTTCGATTGGGTCGAAAAAGAAATAAGTTGGCTTCAATTTAGAAAAAGTTTGATTGGGCAATGTAGTCTCCCTTCAATCACAAGCTTCGATTTGGGATATGGCTTTTTTCGAAGTAACCCCCTTCGATCCACAAAATGGACATATGGCTTCCTTCGAAGTAACCCCATTCGATCCACAAAATGGGCATATGGCTTTCTTCGAAGTAATCCCCTTTGATCCACAAACTGAGCATATGGCTTCCTTCGAAGTAACCCCCTTCGATCCACAAAATGGGAATATGGCTTCCTTCAGAGTAACCCCCTTCGATCCACAAGCTGGGCATGCAATTTCCTTTTAAGTAACCTCCTTTGATCCACAAGTTGGGCAATTAAACCCTTCTAAGCAACGTACTTAGATTACACTTCTAAATTCTTCAACACTATGGATCATAATTGGTGGATTCGAAGGACATATAATGGGTCCATTCGAAGAACACACATTGTTGGAAATGAATGTTGTTGTATGATAAAGTCTGGTCGAAGTGATCAAAATGAAAGGTTGAAATATTCAAGATGATTGTTGACCAAAGTCCTATATACTGTCAAACCCAAGGCAGTTGTACTGCTATGCAACATTCCTGCACCAAGCTGCCATAACACTATAAAATACTGCTGAGCCTGCTTTGTCTCATTCCCATACTTACACAAAAAAGGGTACATAAGAGTTGCATCAAAGAAAACAAGGGGACAGTATACCCAAACAGTTCAAATGTTATTTTTTCCCCCCAAAACCACACCAAAGCTCCTCTATAAATAAACATTTCTTCACAACATTAAAGGGGGCTGGAGACGCTGAGGGGAGAGAAAAGAGAGTTGGGAAACAAAATATAAACCTTTGTAATATTTGCTCAATCAAAAATCAACTCTACTTTCACCTACAAACACAAAATCAAAATCCATTATCTCATATTTCCAACTCTCATAAATCAACTATCCAGAACACCCCACACATAGAAGTTTTGTTAAAACTCAAGGACAACCTTCTGTGACAACTCTTCGAACCAAAAGCAAACCCCGTGTGATAACTCTTCAAATTCAAGAACCATCCAGGTAGCGGTTCAAGTTCTAAACCCACACACCAGCTTTGAGGTAAGTCTTTTGGACTCTAACTCTTCCATTGCAAGCATCTTATTTGATTCATCTTCGAGACCAACATGTAATAACCATGGCCATCGATGTTAATCTTTTGTGTTTTCCTTTAAAGAACTAATCTATACAGACCCTAAAAATGTTGGAGTAAAAAAATATGCATACTTCGATACAAATTCTTGAGGCTTCGACAGGCTCAAAAAGAAAGTAAAAGAATGTGTGCTTTGACACACACTTGTTCATTGCATACATACTTCGATAAACCTACTTCAATGCATATACATGCTTCGACACAGACATGTTCATCATACACTGTGATACGGTGGGAGAACTGACTTGGTGTTTTGCGTTTTATCGTAAATTTTACGGTTAGCAAGAGTCGCCACCGACTTTTCTTTTATCCAAAAGGAAAGACTGAAAAGAACAGGAAAGACCTTTGAGATTATTTCTCGAGTTCGGGAGGTAGATTATGAAAAGGGAAGGTGTTAACACCCTTTTAATCCATTGTTATCTATGGGCTCTTAGTTGCTTTCTAGATCACTTGCTTTTGTTTGAAAATGTTCTTTGTGTGGTTTTTGAAAGTATTTTGAAAAGGCGCCTTCGTTTAGGCAAACTTTGTAATAGTTCTCGTTCGTAAGAACATATACAAAGTGTTAAGATTTTGAAAATATTTCATGTTTGGAAAATGTTTTGAAAGTGTTTTTGAAAGTGATGGTGTTTGTTTTGAAAATAAGCAAAGATGTTCGATTTGAAACTGAGCAAGCAACTAGGAACAATCTACCTACTCACAAGTCTTTGTTCATTTATTCCTTTCCTTTGATATTTCTATCTTACCATTGATTTGGTAAGAAGCCTTATCTTTGGATGTAAAGGGACAGGCGTGGGTCATCGTATAGCCATGATAGCAATGTTGTGAGATATCTTAGCATTTCCCTTTGAGGGACTAAGATCTGTTGTACCCCAAATTTTGACCTAAGATACCGTCTTCCACCTGCATCATTCGCATTGCAAGGGTTTTGACCTATTTTTATCAAATTTTCAAAGCAATTTAAAAATTCATAATTTTTTCGAGTCGGGAGCTGTTTATTTGTTGAACGCTAAATTTATTAACCGATCAAGATTTAAATGACGTTTATTAATTATTTATTATCTTAAATTTAAATAATTGGAATCTATTTTTCAATTGTTATATAATTTAAAGACTTATGAATAATGAAATAAGCATTTGAGAATGAGTTTATTAATTGATCAACAATGATTATTTAATTCTTTATCATTCTAGGTTAAATAATTAAAATTCTATTTTTAATTATTATAATTTGGAATATTATGAATAATGAATTAAATAGTTGAATTTGTTAATTGGTCAATGATGTTTATTTATTTGTTTGTCATTCTGAATTTAAACGATTGGATTTGATTTTCAATCATTATATAATTTAAGGAATTATAAACAATAAATAAATAATTGGAAAGAAAAAAGAATTAATTGGGAAATAATAGAATTTTTATTCACTTTATTCTATTTATTACAATTGTCATTTAAATATTGTGTTATTACAAAACATTTATAAAGACAATTACACAAATGCTTAAAGTAAAATAAAAAAACTATTTTCCTAAATTCTAATTCTAATCTTCTATCCAATACTCTTGTCTGCTCATTTAAATTTTACCTGCAAAAACGATTAAAAGAAAAGTCAGAATTGAATAAACAATTAAGAGCAAAAAAAAAAAAATTTAATGTTCATCATTAAAAGCAAACGGCCGGAATCAGTTTACCCTTTTTGCAAATCACGGGATTTCTCCCGGTTCACAAAAAGGGAGGAATTTTTATGAATGCATAATTAAAAATAGCACATTTCAAAATCAATTGCATTTTTATCAAAAAGCCCACTGCATATTTCAAATATGTATAAATTCAATTTTTGGTCAAAACTGCATAAGCCACAAATCAACAGCATGTGTAAGTTCACAAACAAAAGGCCAACGTAAACTTATTGCAACTTAAGAAGAAAGTTGGCATAGGCTCCTCTACTGTACAAATGCAGTGGACAGAGTAATATGCAGTTTTAAAACAATGTATGCAAGCAATATATGTTTCCACTTTTCATCATATTCCAGCATGTTTGCAATTTCAGAATATAAAGTACATATCACATTTATGTATCATTTCTGTACTTGAGAGAGAGAGAGGAAGAGGTTCAGTTTTGCAGGTTTTGGTTTAAGCATGAAATAGGAATAAAGTCAAAACCATATGTAGCATCATATGTGCAGAGCATCAGAAAAATAATTATTCAAAACCTGAGCCATCAACAAAGAAGCAACGGCTATATGAGAAAAACCCCTTCAAAAGGAGGTCATAACCTGCAGGGACGAGAGACTATCAAGCAAAAAAAAACCATTGTTTTGCTCCTAGGCTAAACCATTTTGCATAGCATAAAAACCATTAAACCTGCATCTGACCAAAAACGATAAACACCATAATCCTTCTCTTAAGACCATAACACCTTTGTCCTGCATATTCCGTTGCTAAGCTGTCCATACTATCTAGCCGATACACCCTTCGTTCATCCGTGAAAACCCACACAGGACCAAAAAAATGATTTGTGTCTGTTCGAAGTCTCAATACACGGAGCTGATGGATAAGAGGTAGGAGAACATAATGCAACCAAAAATCATAAACAGAGAGGAACAAAGAGGTACCTGATTTTTCTTGCATTCTTGTTTTCTTTTAGTTTGTGCTTTAATTTCACATTATAGTCCATAACAGCTATAATGATATGAAAGATGTGAATTTGAGATTGAGAGTTTTCTGAGAATTTCATAGAGATGTTTTTTTGTAAGAATCAAGAGGCCACTAGGAGGAGGAGAGGACTCACCTCATTCCGCACGAAAATACCTTTAAATGCTGCCCAACACTCACCATCACCTTACAATTGTTACCTCCACTCCCATATCCAGTTCACCTTATAATTACCTGTGTTGCTAACTCCAAAAAAAGATAAAAGCTAACCAATCTCTTCAGTCTCTCCCTTGAGCATCGTTGTCTGATTTGCAATGCCAAATTTTATCAGGTCATTGTCTGGATCAAAGTCCTTAGAAACTGCAATTTAAATTTCTGTACACAACAAATAAAATGGTCACGACATTGAACACTACAGGTTTTTTTTAAAGGCAATATCGATCACAGTACAAAGTCACACCTCGTATCGTGCCTCTCTGTTTGAGCTGGATCCATTAAGTTCACCACCGAGAATATAATCGCAACAGATTCAGCCTGGTTAAGTTTGTCAGTTATACAAAGTTATAACAATTTTCTTCAAGTCAAGCCTTTTGCCGCACATAAAATCGACTACTAATAGAACTTAGGACAAACCTCTGCCATAGTCTTCAAGTATTACTTTCCAGCAGAAGAAGCAGCTGGCTTTATCAGATGACTTTACCGGCGAATCAATTTGTATCTCTTGGAGCGTTTCACTTGATACAGTTGAGTTTGTGTTGGGACTCTAGGAAGCGTCTGTCATCCGCATTGAAGAAGATAGTGCATAGAGCATCACAACGGTTCAAGAAGCTGTGGAGCTTATCGAGGATATCCTGGGTAAACAGAGTCCTTAGAGGAAATATGTAGCTTAACGAAATCTAGAGAAAGAGAGACGTGGGAAAAGAGTAATATAACGTTTTACCTTTTTTTATTGGGCAGAGAAATCAGTAGCATCGTTGACCAATTCCCCAGCGTCGTTCTCCCCATCAGCAAACTACTTCCATACTCCCTCCAAACTTCCGCTGTAAACCCACCTTGCTTCGGCTCTCCTTCGGTACCACAAGCATTCACCACCTAACTCCCTCTCCCTCCATGCATCACCCTATCATCAATCTTCGCCATCCTAACACCAAACCCATTTCGTCCTCAGCTGCACAGGCCACGCTCCAACTTGTTCACGAGCCATCATCCAATCTTTCTCTCTCTCGAACCCCTCTACGATCTTCTCTTAAACCCATCGCCACGGTAACAAAGGAAAATGAAACGCTATCTCGTTTCAACCAACCATTGCCGTACTGCGATTCGTTAACGACTGTTGAATCACTGATGTTGGGTAAGGGACTGGAAACAAACCGGCACCTACCAACCTCCAAGACATAGCCAACAGCGGCGGCCAGCTTACAACATTCCTAGGTTTTCTTTGTTACAGCATTGTGTTTTTTTTCTTGGGTCTGGGTCCTCCAATGACCCGGTCCAACTCCCTCAACCAAGCTCAGTTTTTTTTAACTTAAGCCCATTCTAATTGCTACTCCCACCCCATTTTTTCTTATAGGCCCTTTAGTTTAATTCTATTCATTTTCTTAGCTAAACTTATTTAATTTAGATTAGTTAGTTTCTTAGAAATAAACATATAATTTTAATTAGACAAATTTTAATATTTTACCCAATCTTATTTAGTTTAAGTTTAGGTTTATTTAATAATTTTAGTCTTCCTTATTTCTAATTAAATTTAAATTCATGACTTGTAAGTTTTATTTAGTTTGGAAATATTTAATATCTCTAAAAACACATGAAAGTAAAAAAAATGAGAAAACTAAAAAACATGCTATTTTTCTTTAATTTACTCCCCTCATTTTGGTTAAATACCAATATAAAAAAGGCATAAAAAATAGAAACATATAAAAACCTTAAAAAACATTTCTATTAATTCTCATTACCTTTTATCTATGTTAAAATGCGTAACAAATTAAAACATTTTCTCTTCATATATTAAACAAAAAAATCTAAAAAATGCATGTTCACACACTCAGTCTCTTATTTAATTTGTTGTATATCATTTATCTCATAATTTTCTGTTTAAATATCTCGCACTTACTTGATTATTCTGTTTGCGCCAATCCAAAGGGAATTGTCTAATTTTTGTCGACTTCATGTCCTCAAAAACGATCGAGCGAATACTCTCATTCATTAAAAGCTTAGGGTAATTTTTCCTCAAATAGTCAATCTTTTTCGAAGCTTATACCGTTTTAAGTCAAAACTTCGACGTTAGGTTGTCGTATCTTCAAAAACCCGTCCGTATCCCTTTTTGGCCAAAACGATTTATTTTCAATCAAACGATCAATTTTAAATAAAACAGATATTTCAAAAGGTTCCTATAGAGTACTATAGATGCATTGGGTGCTAATACCTTCCCATTGTATAACCAACCCCCGAACCATAGATCTCTTTTCAAAGACGCCTTGTATTTTTATTACTTTTTAGAAAGTATTATTTTACATTGCATATTTAGGGTTTTACTTCGCTCTTTTCCCTTTTCCTTTGGAAACAATAAAGCACGGTGGCGACTCTTGCTTTTATGAGACGAATTAATTAATAATTCGATCTCCGATTTACCCCGCTACATTTTTTATCGCTACAGAATTGGCGACTCTGCTGGGGAATAGATTGACCTCTTGCTGGTCCATCCCTAAGTGGGTTAAGCCTAATTTGTCTTATCTGTTTTACTATTATTTGATTTGCTTGATTATATGTTTAAATTGGGGTGTTTGGGTTTTTTGCGAAAGACGAATCCTATACCCGGATTAAGTAACACTTAAGGAATAGGACGGGAGGTATAGTCATGTTAACTTTGAGGGAGTAATCCCGAAGAAGGAGGCATGAGATCCCCCACTCAATGGAAGGCCCTCTTGAACTTAATATTTGTTTACCGAGTAATCGGGAAGACATTATTATTTTCGACCTAGGAGCCCGAGAAGTTGAGGACCGTAGAACCCTAACCCATCTTGGCCTTTTTAGGTGTAGCGCGAAGACTATAACGGAGTAATTCGGAAGTAGTTGTTACGCGATGCTACGCTCGGACGAGTTTCTCTTGAGAATATTGCAAATTATTGAGTAATCAAGACGTTGGTAATATCCTAAGGAGGAATGTAGACTCTGGTAACTCTTAGAACCTTGTCTTACAGGTGCGATTGAACCGTTAGTACATACATTTGGGTGGGCTTTACCCTCGACTCCATGCTGAAACGTTGAACCTTTTAACCCCATGTTTGTGACCTTGCTTGTGGTTGTTGCATAGCCATGCATTCATGCATCCATAAAGCCCCTTTCACTTGACTTTGAAGGAATTTGGGGGGTCTTTCTTTGTAAACATCACAAGTTTCGTCAAGCTCAATGGATCTTGGGTGTTGATAGGGCGAAAACCCTAATCCACCAAAATGGATGATTGATCTTGATGATAACTTGATCAATGTTTGGAGCCAATTTAAAATTCATCTTCTATCTTCACACTTTGATGTTTACAACTTAATATCTTGAGTTCCGCGAAGATCAAATAAAAACTCTCTTTTGCATATCATGCATCATCCAACACTTCACATGTTTTCTAAAACCCGATTTTGTGACGCATGGACTGGCTTGCCAAAACTGGATAGCTGTTGATGTTCCTGTGGTTATGCACATTTCCGAGTAATGTTTTGTTTATTTTCCTTTGAAAAATTCGCTCTGCCCAAGGCAAAACGTATTTTGTGTCGGGCTATGAAAAATAATTCCTTTTGCTCTGCCCAAGGCAAAAGAGAAATGTCTGGGCTTTTTGTTTCAAGTATTTCCCCTTTAATGAATAAAAATGTTATTTTGTCCACTGCTGTTTTATTTTTCACTTTTTCTGGGAAATAACAATGAAAATTGATTAATAACATTTTGTTTTATTTGCACAAATCGATTTCTAAAATAAAGCATAATCATATGTGCAGATTAATTCATGACCTAACCATCGAAAACAATGATCCTATGCCCTCTCCCAACTTTGAATTCCCTGTATTCAGAGCCGAATAAGAGGATGATGAAGAGGTTCCTGTTGAGATTTCCCGTTTACTTGAGCAGGATGAGAAGGTTATTCAACCATTTGAAGAACCTGTAGAGTTGGTCAACTTGGGTGATGAAGAAGATAGAAAGGAAGTCAAAGTCGGGGCATTGCTTATCCCGGATGTTAAGGAGAAGATGTTGGAGCTTCTCAAAGAGTATGTTGACGTGTTTGCTTGGTCCTACCAAGATATGCCAGGGTTGGACAATGACATTGTGGAGCATCGTTTACCGTTGAGACCCGAGTGTCCGCCGGTCAAGCAGAAGTTGAGAAGGACTCGTCCCGACATGGCTGACAAGATTAAAGAGGAGGTTCAGAAGCAGATCAATGCAGGTTTCCTTGTTACATCGGTCTATCCTCAATGGTTAGCCAACATAGTGCCTGTTGCAAAGAAAGATGGTAAGGTTCGGATGTGTGTAGACTACAGAGATCTGAATAGAGCTAGTCCGAAGGATGACTTCCCATTACCTCATATTGACGTATTGGTCGACAGTACCGCCAAGTTCAAAGTCTTTTCTTTCATGGATGGTTTCTCTGGTTACAATCAAATCAAGATGGCGCCGGAAGATATGGAGAAGACCGCTTTCATTACACCGTGGGGAACTTTCTGTTATCGGGTTATGCCGTTTGGTTTGAGGAATGCTGGTGCAACATACCAAAGGGCCATGACTGCTTTGTTCCATGACATGATGCATAAGGAGATTGAAGTGTATGTGGATGACATGATTGCCAAATCACAGACTGAGGAAGATCACTTGGAGCATTTGTTGAAATTATTCCAGCGTTTGAGAAAGTACAAACTCCGTCTGAATCCCAACAAGTGTACTTTTGGCGTTCGTTCTGGAAGACTTTTGGGTTTCATTGTCAGTCAGAAAGGTATTGAGGTAGATCCTGATAAAGTCAAAGCTATTCGGGAAATGCCCGCACCCAAGACGGAAAAACAAGTAAGAGGATTCCTTGGGAGACTGAATTACATTTCTAGGTTTATATCTCATATGACTGCTACCTGTGGGCCGATTTTCAAGCTTCTCCAGAAGAACCAAGGATGTGTGTGGACAAAAGATTGTCAGAGAGCTTTTGATAGTATCAAAGAATATTTGCTGGAACCTCCCATTTTGATTCCTCCGGTGGAAGGAAGACCTTTGATTATGTACCTGACTATATTGGAAGATTCCATGGGATGTGTGCTTGGTCAACGAGATGAGACTGGAAGAAAGGAACATGCCGTATATTATCTGAGTAAGAAATTCACAGACTGTGAGTCTCGATACTCATTGCTTGAGAAAACCTGTTGTGCTTTAGCTTGGGCTGCTCGCCGTCTGCGCCAGTATATGATTAATCATACTACTTGGTTGATCTCCAAAATGGACCCGATCAAGTATATCTTTGAGAAGCCCGCCTTATCCGGAAGGATAGCCCGTTGGCAGATGTTGTTATCTGAATACGACATTGAGTACCACACTCAGAAAGCGATCAAAGGGAGTATTTTAGCCGATCATTTGGCTCACCAACCAATTGAAGACTATCAATCCATCAAGTTTGATTTCCCAGATGAAGATGTTATGTATTTGAAAGCTAAAGACTGTGAAGAGCCATTACCTGAAGAAGGACCTGATCCTGAATCCCGTTGGGGTTTGATTTTTGACGGAGCTGTGAATTCCTATGGAAATGGAATTGGGGCAATCATCGTCACTCCCCGAGGCACTCATATCCCGTTCACGGCAAGACTGAAGTTTGACTGCACGAACAACATGGCTGAGTATGAGGCGTGTATTATGGGTCTCGAAGAAGCAGTGGATCTAAGGATTAAAATTCTTGATATCTACGGAGATTCGGCATTGGTGATTAATCAAATCAAAGTAGAATGGGAGACTCGTCATCCTGGTTTGATCCCTTACAGAGACTACGCCAGAAGGTTGTTAACTTTCTTCAACAAGGTGGAATTATATCACATCCCTAGAGATGAGAATCAAATGGCTGATGCTTTAGCTACTTTGTCTTCAATATTTCAAGTGAATGATTGGAACGATGTGCCTACAATCCGAGTTATGCGCCTCGACAGACCTGCTCATGTGTTTTCAGTGGAAGAGGTCACCGACGACAAACCGTGGTTCTATGACATTAAACGTGTTCTTCAAACTCAAGAGTACCCGCCTGGGGCATCCGGTAAAGATAGGAAGACGTTGAGAAGATTAGCAAGCAGTTTCTTTCTCAATGAAGAAATTTTGTATAAGAGGAATTATGACATGGTCTTGCTCAGATGTGTAGACAGACGTGAAGCGGACACACTGATGCAAGAAGTACATGAAGGGTCCTTTGGCACTCATGCCAATGGACATGCAATGGCTAGAAAGATGTTGAGAGCTGGTTACTATTGGATGACCATGGAATCTGATTGCTGCAAGTATGTGAAGAAGTGTCATAAATGCCAGATTTATGCGGACAAGATGCACGTGCCGCCGACCCTCCTCAATGTTATCTCTTCACCTTGGCCTTTCTCTATGTGGGGCATTGATATGATTGGGATGATTGAACCCAAAGCTTCAAATGGTCATCGTTTCATCTTGGTAGCGATTGATTATTTTACTAAGTGGGTGGAAGCAGCATCTTATGCTAATGTAACCAGACATGTAGTAGTCAGATTTATCAAGAATCAGATCATTTGTCGGTACGGTATCCCGAGCAAGATTATCACTGATAATGGTTCGAATTTGAATAACAAGATGATGAGAGAGCTTTGTGAAGAGTTCAAGATCGAACATCATAATTCCTCTCCTTACAGACCGAAGATGAATGGGGCTGTTGAAGCTGCTAACAAGAACATCAAGAAGATTGTCCAGAAGATGGTGGTCACTTATAAGGATTGGCATGAAATGCTTCCGTTTGCTTTACACGGGTACCGTACTTCAGTTCGAACTTCAACGGGCGTGACCCCTTTTTCCCTAGTTTACGGTATGGAAGCAGTACTCCCCGTGGAGGTTGAGATTCCGTCTCTGAGAGTGTTGATGAAAGCAAACTTTCTTAGGCTGAATGGTGTCAAAGTAGATACGATCAATTGAATTTAATCGAAGAGAAGAGATTGACAGCTTTGTGTCATGGTCAGTTGTACCAGCAAAGGATGAAGAAGGCTTTTGATAAGAAGGTTCGACCGCGCGAGTTCAGAGAAGGTGACCTTGTACTCAAGAAAATATTATCTTTCCAACCTGATTCTAGGGGCAAGTGGGCTCCGAATTATAAAGGACCGTGTTGTTAAGAAAGTTTTCTCTGGAGGTGCTTTGATTCTCACCAATATGGACGGTGAAGATCTTCCGCGTCCCATGAACGCCGATGCAGTCAAGAAGTATTTCACTTAGGCAAATTTCTGGTCAAATCAGTCTCGGCATCTGAACACATTCTGGAATTCAAAGTTGTTAGGGAAAATAGCGATCATTGTTTTTGTATGACCTGTTATTTCATGTATTATTTCCCCAAGCTTTTGTAAACCGTTGGAGTCGCATTGTTAGCGAACAACCTCTTATTAATGAAATTTGAGCATTTACCTTTTGTGGGCAAAATTTTAATTTTTATGAAAAATACTTGAAACAAATTTACTTAAAATGTTCTTATTTTAAAAAAAAAGGTGTCGTGAATAACGAAAGGAATATTAACAGTTTGTTCCAAGGATGGTCAAGGCGTGAAATGCAAAGCAGTACAGTAGTTTATCCTTGCATGATGAACATGTTTTATTTCAAAATCGTCATGAAGTGTTGGCTGTGTACACGCTTGGTTGTGGTGGTGCTAAGTCTGGTGACTCCCTGGTTGTTCCAGTTAAGTGTTGTTTTAGCTACCTTTGTTTGGGAGATTTTGAAGTGCGGTACACTTCGTCTCATGCCAGTGGTCTATTGGTGTTAGAAGATTGAATTTGGATGCTTTTCTCATCAGAAGACTTGGGACCTTGTAGCGTGACACCCTCCGACGTTGCTGTGTGTTTTCAGTGCTGTTTATCTTCCGTCTTTTCAAGATTGGCCGAGTATCTAATTTGCTGTGACATCTTATTATCTCCAAGATATTCCATCTGTCTGTTTTGTCAGCATAACATTCATTTATTCATTTACACTCATATCAGCATGCATATCCACATTTGCCGTTGATTTTGAGTCGTACTTTGTTTGTTCGAACAACGTACATATGTTCTTTCCAGGTAGAAAGTCAGCTTAGGTAGAAAATGTGTTTCTTTTTCTAAATTCCCCAACTGAGCTAATCCTCATGGATGATTTTGGTTTAGCCTACCTTGCCCACTTCTGAATACGATGAATTCCCCAATTGAGTTACTTTCTCATCGGGTGGAGTCTTGTTTGACTGTGTTCTCTCTGGTTTATTCCTAGATGGAGTTGTTGCCTCTTGTATAGGCTATCTCTTTAACTTTCCCCAGTGAGTTTGCGACCTAGACGGTTGGTGCATTTATTTTGCACATTTAAGTATATGATCTCCTCGGGAAGGATTGATTCAGGGTTCTCTTTGGCGAAGATTTTTATTCTCTGCCAATATCATCGCAGTTTCTTTCTGAATTATTTTGGAAAACGACAAGCGGCAGCTCTTCATGAGCAACTTGTGCGTTATAGACACCGTTGGAAAACGACAAGCGGCAGCTCTTCATGAGCAACTTGTACGTTACTTGTTGAAAACGACAAGCGGCAGCTCTTCATGAGCAACTTGTACGTTTACTTGTTGAAAGCGCCGAGAAGCAGTTCTTCATGAGCTACTAGTGCGTCATCTTATCTTTTCGAAAGCGCCGAGCAGCAGTTCTTCATGAGCTACTAGTGCGTCATTTTATCTTTTCGAAAGCGCCGAGCAGCAGTTCTTCATGAGCTACTAGTGCGTTATTTACTTTTTTGAAAGCGCCGAGCGGCAGTTCTTCACGAGCTACTAGCGCGTCATTTTATTTTTCTGAAAGCGACAAGCAGCAAACTCTTCATGAGTTACCAGTACGTTATTACTTTTCTGGAATACAACAAGCGGCAGCTTCTTTATTTGAGCAGCTTGTATGTTATCGGTATTTTCTTTGGACAACGACAAGCGACAGCTTCTTTATTTGAGCAGCTTGTATGTTATCGGTAGTTTCTTTGGATGACAGCAAGCGGCAGCTTCTTTATTTGAGCAGCTTGTATGTTATCGGTATTTTCTTTGGACAACAACAAATGGCGGTTTTCTTTATTTGAACAACCTTCGTATCTACAGTCTTATTACCTCAGCATTAATGAGTATACCTCTGAAAATTTAGCAGAGAAGTCTGTTACGAATCTATACCTCCAGAAGTCGGTAATCCGTTATCAGCAATTTGATACTCTCTGTCCGCCATCGACCTTGAGTTGCGAACTCACTGTTTTGGATCAATGATCTGTTATGGCCTATGCAAGATGCTCTCTTTGTTAGGGTTAGAGGTTGTATCCCCTCGATTTTATTCGATGTCAGGAGTCTGTCGTTTGAAGTCGTTAGCTTGTTTCCCCAGTAATGTATAATCCATGCTGCTGTGTTTTGTTGGTGTTCGATTCCTCCAGCATTGTCTTGTTTCATACAATATCTTTCTCTGTGAATTCATGCACTACATTCATATCACTGCCTGATGACGGCATCATAGGACAAAATTTGCGTAATTATGTATTTAAGTACCTTCAATCTCGTCGAGACGAAGACTTTAATCTTCATATCTCCGGATAGAAGGAACTTAAATAGGGGCAGCTGTTGTACCCCAAATTTTGACCTAAGATACCGTCTTCCACCTGCATCATTCGCATTGCAAGGGTTTTGACCTATTTTTATCAAATTTTCAAAGCAATTTAAAAATTCATAATTTTTTCGAGTCGGGAGCTGTTTATTTGTTGAACGCTAAATTTATTAACCGATCAAGATTTAAATGACGTTTATTAATTATTTATTATCTTAAATTTAAATAATTGGAATCTATTTTTCAATTGTTATATAATTTAAAGACTTATGAATAATGAAATAAGCATTTGAGAATGAGTTTATTAATTGATCAACAATGATTATTTAATTCTTTATCATTCTAGGTTAAATAATTAAAATTCTATTTTTAATTATTATAATTTGGAATTTTATGAATAATGAATTAAATAGTTGAATTTGTTGATTGGTCAATGATGTTTATTTATTTTGTTTGTCATTCTGAATTTAAATGATTGGATTTGATTTTCAATCATTATATAATTTAAGGAATTATAAACAATAAATAAATAATTGGAAAGAAAAAAGAATTAATTGGGAAATAATAGAATTTTTATTCACTTTATTCTGATTATTACAATTGTCATTTAAATATTGTGTTATTACAAAACATTTATAAAGACAATTACACAAATGCTTAAAGTAAAATAAAAAAAACTATTTTCCTAAATTCTAATTCTAATCTTCTATCCAATACTCTTGTCTGCTCATTTAAATTTTACCTGCAAAAACGATTAAAAGAAAAGTCAGAATTGAATAAACAATTAAGAGCAAAAAAAAATAAATTTAATGTTCATCATTAAAAGCAAACGGCCGGAATCAGTTTACCCTTTTTGCAAATCACAGGATTTCTCCCGGTTCACAAAAAGGGAGGAATTTTTATGAATGCACAATTAAAAATAGCACATTTCAAAATCAATTGCATTTTTATCAAAAAGCCCACTGCATATTTCAAATATGTATAAATTCAATTTTTGGTCAAAACTGCATAAGCCACAAATCAACAGCATGTGTAAGTTCACAAACAAAAGGCCAACGTAAACTTATTGCAACTTAAGAAGAAAGTTGGCATAGGCTCCTCTACTGTACAAATGCAGTGGACAGAGTAATATGCAGTTTTAAAACAATGTATGCAAGCAATATATGTTTCCACTTTTCATCATATTCCAGCATGTTTGCAATTTCAGAATATAAAGTACATATCACATTTATGTATCATTTCTGTACTTGAGAGAGAGAGAGGAAGAGGTTCAGTTTTGCAGGTTTTGGTTTAAGCATGAAATAGGAATAAAGTCAAAACCATATGTAGCATCATATATGCAGAGCATCAGAAAAATAATTATTCAAAACTTGAGCCATCAACAAAGAAGCAACGGCTATATGAGAAAAACCCCTTCAAAAGGAGGTCATAACCTGCAGGGACGAGAGACTATCAAGCAAAAAAAAACCATTGTTTTGCTCCTAGGCTAAACCATTTTGCATAGCATAAAAACCATTAAACCTGCATCTGACCAAAAACGATAAACACCATAATCCTTCTCTTAAGACCATAACACCTTTGTCCTGCATATTCCGTTGCTAAGCTGTCCATACTATCTAGCCGATACACCCTTCGTTCATCCGTGAAAACCCACACAGGACCAAAAAAATGATTTGTGTCTGTTCGAAGTCTCAATACACGGAGCTGATGGATAAGAGGTAGGAGAACATAATGCAACCAAAAATCATAAACAGAGAGGAACAAAGAGGTACCTGATTTTTCTTGCATTCTTGTTTTCTTTTAGTTTGTGCTTTAATTTCACATTATAGTCCATAACTGCTATAATGATAGGAAAGATGTGAGTTTGAGATTGAGAGTTTTCTGAGAATTTCATAGAGAAGTTTTTTTGTAAGAATCAAGAGGCCACTAGGAGGAGGAGAGGACTCACCTCATTCCGCACGAAAATACCTTTAAATGCTGCCCAACACTCACCATCACCTTACAATTGTTACCTCCACTCCCATATCCAGTTCACCTTATAATTACCTGTGTTGCTAACTCCAAAAAAAGATAAAAGCTAACCAATCTCTTCAGTCTCTCTCTTGAGCATCTTGTCTGATTTGAAATGCCAAATTTTATCAGGTCATTGTCTGGATCAAAGTCCTTAGAAACTGCAATTTAAATTTCTGTACACAACAAATAAAATGGTCACGACATTGAACACTACAGGTTTTTTTTTAAAGGCAATATCGATCACAGTACAAAGTCACACCTCGTATCGTGCCTCTCTGTTTGAGCTGGATCCATTAAGTTCACCACCGAGAATATAATCGCAACAGATTCAGCCTGGTTAAGATTGTCAGTTATACAAAGTTATAACAATTTTCTTCAAGTCAAGCCTTTTGCCGCACATAAAATCGACTACTAATAGAACTTAGGACAAACCTCTGCCATAGTCTTCAAGTATTACTTTCCAGCAGAAGAAGCAGCTGGCTTTATCAGATGACTTTACCGGCGAATCAATTTGTATCTCTTGGAGCGTTTCACTTGATACAGTTGAGTTTGTGTTGGGACTCTAGGAAGCGTCTGTCATCCGCATTAAAGAAGATAGTGCATAGAGCATCACAACGGTTCAAGAAGCTGTGGAGCTTATCGAGGATATCCTGGGTAAACAGAGTCCTTAGAGGAAAGATGTAGCGTAAGGAAATCTAGAGAAAGAGAGACGTGGGAAAAGAGTAATATAACGTTTTACCTTTTTTTATTGGGCAGAGAAATCAATAGCATCGTTGACCAATTCCCCAGCGTCGTTCTCCCCATCAGTAAACTACTTCCATACTCCCTCCAAACTTCCGCTGTAAACCCACCTTGCTCCGGCTCTCCTTCGGTACCACAAGCATTCACCACCTAACTCCCTCTCCCTCCACGCATCACCCTATCATCAATCTTCGCCATCCTAACACCAAACCTATTTCGTCCTCTGCTGCACAGGCCACGC
This sequence comes from Vicia faba, assembly GCA_948472305.1. NCBI lineage: Eukaryota > Viridiplantae > Streptophyta > Magnoliopsida > Fabales > Fabaceae > Vicia > Vicia faba. The sequence continues at coordinate 716,198,979 of OX451735.1, forward strand.
TCCAACTTGTTCACGAGCCATCATCCAATCTTTCTCTCTCTCGAACCCCTCTACGATCTTCTCTTAAACCCATCGCCACGGTAACAAAGGAAAACGAAACGCTATCTCGTTTCAACCAACCATTGTCGTACTGCGATTCGTTAACGACTGTTGAATCACTGATGTTGCGTAAGGGACTGGAAACAAACCGGCACCTACCAACCTCCAAGACATAGCCAACAGCGGCGGCCAGCTTACAACATTCCTAGGTTTTCTTTGTTACAGCATTGTGTTTTTTTTCTTGGGTCTGGGTCCTCCAATGACCCGGTCCAACTCCCTCAACCAAGCTCAGTTTTTTTTAACTTAAGCCCATTCTAATTGCTCCTCCCACCCCATTTTTTCTTATAGGCCCTTTAGTTTAATTCTATTCATTTTCTTAGCTAAACTTATTTAATTTAGATTAGTTAGTTTCTTAGAAATAAACATATAATTTTAATTAGACAAATTTTAATATTTTACCCAATCTTATTTAGTTTAAGTTTAGGTTTATTTAATAATTTTAGTCTTCCTTATTTCTAATTAAATTTAAATTCATGACTTGTAAGTTTTATTTAGTTTGGAAATATTTAATATCTCTAAAAACACATGAAAGTAAAAAAAATGAGAAAACTAAAAAACATGCTATTTTTCTTTAATTTACTCCCCTCATTTTGGTTAAATACCAATATAAAAAAGGCATAAAAAATAGAAACATATAAAAACCTTAAAAAACATTTCTATTAATTCTCATTACCTTTTATCTATGTTAAAATGCGTAACAAATTAAAACATTTTCTCTTCATATATTAAACAAAAAAATCTAAAAAATGCATGTTCACACACTCAGTCTCTTATTTAATTTGTTGTATATCATTTATCTCATAATTTTCTGTTTAAATATCTCGCACTTACTTGATTATTCTGTTTGCGCCAATCCAAAGGGAATTGTCTAATTTTTGTCGACTTCATGTCCTCAAAAACGATCGAGCGAATACTCTCATTCATTAAAAGCTTAGGGTAATTTTTCCTCAAATAGTCAATCTTTTTCGAAGCTTATACCGTTTTAAGTCAAAACTTCGACGTTAGGTTGTCGTATCTTCAAAAACCCGTCCGTATCCCTTTTCGGCCAAAACGATTTATTTTCAATCAAACGATCAATTTTAAATAAAACAGATATTTCAAAAGGTTCCTATAGAGTACTATAGATGCATTGGGTGCTAATACCTTCCCATTGTATAACCAACCCCCGAACCATAGATCTCTTTTCAAAGACGCCTTGTATTTTTATTACTTTTTAGAAAGTATTATTTTACATTGCATATTTAGGGTTTTACTTCGCTCTTTTCCCTTTTCCTTTGGAAACAATAAAGCGCGGTGGCGACTCTTGCTTTTGTGAGACGAATTAATCAATAATTCGATCTCCAATTTACCCCGCTACATTTTTTTATCGCTACAAGATCATTTTGAAAGGCAACATTGATAGCTTCGTCGAGGGACTATGATCTTGTATTTTTGATTGATTTTTGCTAAGATATTCCACATGCAAATGGAATTACCCTAAGGGTGCAAGTGCGCAAATGTGTTTGATTTACATGCATTATTTTGTCTTGAATTAGGGTTTGCTACTTGTTGATTTTATCTTTCCATACAAACCCTAATTACTAGCATTTATATAAACTGATAAATTGCGGAAATTAAAATTACTAAGCTATTACATCATTAGGGGAGGGGGTATACAAATTTATAAATGGGGATTTTACAAAAAAATTAAACCTAATTATCTATTACAACCATATTGAATATTGTACAAAATTGAAAAGAAAATGATGCAAGAATGTAAATGAAAAAAAAAAGAAATGATTTTGTTTGGTTTTTTATGAAAGGGTTTAGTCTTGACCTAGTTTATAAAAAGTTTAATTAAAATTAAACAAATTAAATTTAAACTAATTAAGAAAGAAATTAAGTTAAAAATGATTTTTTATGAAAAAAGGTTATAAGTTAAATAGTAATAATATGAAAATTAATTAATTAAAAGAAACCTAAAGTCTAAGTTAATTTTAATTTAAAGAAAACAAATAATAATTAAACCTAAATCTAAATGTTTATTTATCAAAAGGAAAATTAAATTAAATTATTAAGAAATATTTTTGTTCTTTTGGTTTTATAAAGAAAATAAAATATAAATATTAAAATAATAAATAAATATATTTTTGGATTTTTGTATTAATAAAAATAATAATAATGATTAATAATAATAATAATAATAATAATAATAATAAAATAAAATAAAACTGAAATAAAATAAAATAAGAAAAAGAAATAAATAAAAATGAAATAAATAAAAAGAAATTGGGATGGCCTGCCAAAGTAAGCAGGGGGGTTAGAGGAAGCAAAAATAGAAAGGCCCAATGTGGAGGCCCATGTGCATGGCTGCAAACAAAAAAGAAACAAAAAATATGAAAAAATAACAAAACGGACGCTGGGGCTCGAACCCAGGTCCTAAAGGTGAAAGGCACACGCTTTAACCACTGGGTTGGTGATACATTCGTTGATTAAAACAAAACCAATGCATTACATTTTAAAACAAGTCCTGAGCCTGTATCTTCTTCTTCCTCGCGCCACAAAACTGAACGTGATTTTTAAAACCTGTAACATCTTCATCTCTTAACCAAAATGGAAAATATAAACATAAAAGTTGTTCCATTTTTCCATACGAATCCAACCATATAAAATCATAAGCTATAAATCAAAGATGAATGAGAATTTCTAAAAGTACCAAATTCTGACCTAATTATTTTCAGAGATTCAATCCTAAAATTCTCCTAGCTCAATCAAAATAAATGAAATCTATGGACATGTACAACTTCAGGGCAATAATGTCTACATTTTATCTTTACAAATGCAATCCTAACAATGCCTAAATGAGAAGATAGAAGTTCAAAAAATATACCTCAAAACTAGAAATCGTGAAACGAGTTTGAGCTTAATTCAAGGTGTTGCAATGATCAGGTTAGTTTCCTCAAGTTCCCAGGAAGCTAATGCAATGGTTAGCTTGAGCAATGGATGGCTGGAATGGCTTGGAGAACTCAACCTGCAATGCTCTATTTTTGGTTATAGAGTTTGATGAAAATGGTGTTACAGTCGTTTAACAGGGACAGGGATGGGTTGTATTTGATGTAAGGAAGCTTTAGGAACTAAAAGGCCAACGAACGCACGAGGGAAATATGAGTTACAAGTCTAAGGTCAGAAATTGTACAACAATGGAGTTTTTGGGAAATTTCTGATTTGAGGGAGTTTGGGAGAGTTTTAGGGTGTTAATTCCTGTCTCTTGGCTCACAAATAGTGCCTATATTTATAAGCAACAAGTTTGGAGACTTGTTGTTGATCAAAATTCAAAAACAAATGTTTAAGCTCAACATGTGATTTTTGAGAAATCCAAGTTTCAAAGTCTTGCGTACTTGCTAATGTATAGTGGTTATGCTTTAAACACACCTGCTTCTGACTTTTTAGATGGAGTGTGATCAGAGGGAACAAGTTGAGGCTCAAGAATTGACTTTGTGCATAAAGCTTGCTTTTCAAGAATGACATTCTTCACTTTCTTCCCAAAATGGCAATGTGAATTGGATAAAACTTAAACCACTTGGATTATAGCTCAAAAGTTTATGTAATACATTAATAATGGATAGATACATAAGTTAGAAGGCCTTCAAAGCAAGATTATGCAGCCTAACATTGAAATTGAATTATGTGTTCATCAAGAAATGACTTGTAATTCAAGAATGAAACCCTAACTTCTTACCTTCGATTCTCCTCGCTCAAATATGATCTCAATGAGTCCTTTGGCATTTTGGAAAGCTTTTAACATCCTCTACAACATTTATGTTGGACATTTTTGAAGATTCATCTTGGAACTATGTGAAAAATTTCCATGAAGTAAGGTTAAAATCCTGCCTAAACTAGGGCAAAATTTCACTAAGTTTTCAAGTTTCATGAACATGTCTTCTTAAAATCATAAGTTGGAATCCATGCATTTATATAAGAAGTTGTGTTCTAAAATGTTTTATATATCATTGAGATCTACAACTTTCTTGTTGGAAGTTTCCTTTGAATCATCTTGCAATCATGGTGAAAATTTGGCTCAAAGTTATGAAAAAATATGAATTTTCCAACACTTAGAAAAATTTCTAAGTTTAGAAATTTTGACTTTTCAAAATGAAATCTTAACTTTTTTATTTCTTGATGAACAAGTTTCATATTTTTACATGTCTTGATGAATTGTGATCTTTGATACTTGATTTTGAACAAAAAGTCAAAGTTTGACATTTTAGTGTATAATTAATTGACTTTTCATCAGTTGACTGAAAATCAACTATCAATCAATTGATCTTGAGAGATGTTTTGAGTCATTCCAATAGGTCAAAATGAAGCATTTGAATCCTTGAGATCATGCCTCAAACCAATAATTCATTTTCTAGGTCAAAAAATAAGAAATTGCACCTTCTTAGTCAAAACCCTAATTTTGACCATTTTGCCTTTTTGATGATCTGATCAAATTTCTTGAGGAATTATGATCCAAAATTGATCAAATGACATATATGAGTTCATGAGGTTGATATGGATAAAAAATTATGAAGTTTGATTGTAAATTGACCATAGTTGACTTTTTCCCCAATATAGCTGATTTTAGGTCAACTAATCAATTGACTGAGCAAAAATATGATCCAAGACTTGAAACTTGACATGAGAAATATGAGAGTACAAAATGATCCATGAAATTCATATGGGGCATTAAAAGTCCATTTGTTCTTGTGCAAACTCAAACCCTAATTTTCAGTCATCAGTGCTTGAGGAGGTGTCTTGAGCTGATCAACCCTTGTGCAGTCTTGAACCAAAGGAGATCTTGTGAGAGATTACTTGAGAAGTGAGAGGGAAAATTTTGGGGTACAACAGCTGCCCCTGTTCAATCTTCTTAAACCTGAAGAGTTAGATTGGCGGATCTTCCATTCGTGACTTGAAGGTGGAAGATGATTGAGCACTAGAGTGCCCAGAAATTTGAACTCGAAGATGTATTAGGAATGGGCTTATAGATTCCATTTGGAGGAATGATGGTAAACACTGGTAGAAGTATCAGCACAAATCTTTGGTCGACTCATACTAAAACTTGATGTTTTACCCGTGGAAAGAGGGTTAGTAAAAATGCAGATGTATGCATGATATTCACAAGATAAATGAGATCATGCTAAATGCATTTTGTATGTATATGATATGATGTATGAATGTGGGATGCATATTTGTCCAGGAAAATAAATCCCTGACTGCTGCTGAGGATTTATGAATCCCGGATTGCTATTGGGGATGAAGAGTATACATATCTTCAAACTTTGTTTAAAGGATGCTTCCATTGGGGAATATCTCTTGAACGTCAGCTGTTATCTGGTCTGATCTAGGCTTCACAACTTGTTGAGGATAAGGAAGTCAACTGCTATCTGGTTGGATTCTAGGTTTCACGGTAACTTACAGGGGGAGGATAAATTAATTGTTATCTGGTCGGATCCAGGCTTTGCAGAAAATTTCTTGGGGATAATGAAGTTAGGTTGTTATCTGGTTGGATTCCAACTTCACAACAACTTGCTGGGGATAAGGAAGTTAACTGTTATCTGGTCAGATTTCAGGCTTTGCAGAAACTTTCCAGAAAGGATGAAGTTGAACTGATATCTGCTTGGGTCCAGGATTCATAGTAACTTAAAGTGGTAACTACTATCTAGTCTGGTCCAGGCTTCATAGTTTTTGAGAAGTTATACTACTATCTGGTCGGGTCCAAGCTTCATAGTGTCTTGCTGGGGACTATAGCTATTTGTTATCTGGTCGGGTCCAGGTTTCACAACAACTTGCTTGAATAGACGAATTTGAACTGATATCTGGTCGAATCCAGGCTTCACAAGTTTTGAGGTGGATGAAGTCAATTGCTATCTGGTCGGGTCCAGGCTGCACAAAAAACTTGTTTGAAAATACAAAGTTGAACTAATATCTGGTCGGATCCAGGCTTTACAGTAACTCTCTTAGGGAACTTAGTTGTTATCTAGTCAGGTTCCAGGTTTCACAACAAACTTTGAGGGGAATTGCTATCTAGTCGGATCCAGGCTTCACAATAACTTACTTGAAGAGATGAAAATATTGTCAACGAGAAAACTTTGAGCATTATATATCTTGAGTCATTGTATACTATTATTATTAGAAGAGAAGATGAATTCATTGATAAAATCACTCAAAGTGATTGTTGTACCCCAAAATTTTCCCTCTCATTTCTCAAGACATTTCTCACAAAGACCTGCGAAAGCTCAAGCTTGCACCAGTATTAACTAGGTCAAGCCATCTCCTCAACATTAACACCTCAAGATTAGGGTTTGAATTTGCATAAGGACAATCAGACTTCTAATACTTCAAGTGACGTTCTTGTATCATTATGGACCTTCAAGAATGCTCATGTCAAGTTTCAATTCTTCTCAATCAATTGACCAAGAGACCAAAAATTAGTTGTACTGATGAAAAAGTCAACTGTAGCACCAAAAGTCGAACTTTAACTTTTTGGTCAACATTAAGTCTCAAATATCAAAATTCATCAAGACATTCAAAAATATGAAACTTGATCATCAAGAAATCAAGAAAGTCAAAAGTCAATGTGAAAATTCAAACTCTTCAAGACTTAGAAATTTTTCTAAGTGTTTTTTTATACATGATAATTTCATTTTTTCATGCCAACTTTTCACCATGATGCAAGATAATTCAAGGAAAACTTCCAACATGAAAATTATAGATCTCAATGAGATCTAAAACTTTATAGGGCAGGACTTTTTCAAGAAATTCTTGGATTTTGAGTTATAAATTCATGAAGTCATGGCATTTTTGAATAAACACTTAGAGAAATTTTCAGCAGTTTTGATCAGGATTTTATCCCAACTTCTTGGAATTTTTTCACATAGTTACAAGATGATTTTGTCAAAATGACCAACATGAAAGTTATAGATGGTGTTTCTAGCTTTCCAAAACATCCAAGAGCATGAATTTATCATATTTGATCTATGGAAGATAGACTATGTCGGGGGAGATCAAACTCAGCTGGGGAGTTATGCTACTCATTGTTTGTTGGGGAAATAAACCATGTTGATGAATATTTGATGAACTGCTAATGAGGTGAGTTCTTTGAGGAAGAGATACATAAGGCTTTTTCTTGTAGTATCAACTTAGTTTGGGAGAAAGCTTCCAAGAGATTGGGACTTTGGCTGGAGATCAACCTGTGCAAAGAGACCTTGTGGGTAACTCTATTAAGGGAAAAGGTTTATTGTAGCCGTCTTATGGAGATAATGCTAATGAAATAACTCTGTGGGGGTATTCCATATACATTAAGAGACGCTTGCTACTACTTAGCATGCCACATGTGACAAATAGTTTTAATCATGTTCATATGCATATGTTCGTTCAATTTTATTCATTGGACAAGTTTGCATTCAAAACAAAGATAGAAAGTTTGCACTTTAAAGTATATTTGTATTGATATTTTTTCCCATGAATAGGCGTTTTTGTACAAAGAGACGGATATCCTAGTAAGAGGAAATCGTCGAAAGGAAAACAAAGTTGAAAACAAAACAAATAGCCATGTGAAAATGATCTCATTGCATTCCAACTCTACTATTGCCCCAATGTCTTCAAATGCCCCTTGCGGTTGATAGAAGTTGATTGGATTGATCTTGGACCGTTTAAACTCGAACCTTGGTGATAAATTTGGTTGTGGTGATTACACGGGACATGGTCATACGCTTTCAATCCTTAACTTTTCCCTGGACCGCCCTATCGGGTTTTCATCCCACTAGGATACCCATTTTTGCCCAAGTCGCCCTTTCGGGTTTTCAACTTGCCGGGTATACAATCTTTTGCATATATCCCTAATTTTTTCCCAAACCTTTTGGTTTACCGGCATGCCCTTGTTTTTCCTAGGTGTGTCAACCTAGCGGGTCTCTTATGTGTAGTATTTTTTAACTATGTCCATGTTTATAAGATGTGGGAAGTATTCTCCATCCATGGTAGTTTGTTTGAGACGGTGGCAAAACCAACAGTTAATACCAGTTTGCGTTTTGTATTCACAAATGTCGCGGTAAACAAGAGTCGCAACCGACTTTTATTTCATCCAACAAAGGAAAGGAAAAAGAACAGAAAAAACCTTTTTTCGAGAGTTTCTGAGTACGAGGGGTAAATTATAGAAAGAGAAGGTGATAGAACCATTTCTATCCGTGATTTTCCACGGGCTCTTAGGTACTTGCTCATTTTGAAATTGCTTGTGTTTGTTTTGAAAAGTTTTTGTTTAACTTCGTGGTAACCCTTGTATCTATCCTCAAGAGTGTTACGAAGTTGCTTTTGAAAACTGTTTTGAAAGTGTTTTATGAAACTTTTTTTTTGTTATTTTGAGCAAGTACTTAAGATTTTCTACCTACTCTAAAAAAGACTGTTCGTTCTTGTTTCCTTTAGACAACGCTATCCTACTATTAAGGAGTAGGTAGCCCAATCGTTCGAGTTTTAAGGGACATTCGAAGGGACGAGTACGGTCACAAAAAGCAATAGTTAGGAAACTTTAGTGATTACCCTAAAGTCCTAAAGATCTTTCCGAGGCAACATCCGAATGGGTCATTTTTTATCTTTTGGGACTAGAGGACGACCACTAAAATTCCCTATGCTTCATGACCGTTTACCGAAGGCAACCGGAGTTGGGAAAACCCTAGGAGTGAGCATGTGCAAGTGTGCTTTTTTCAGTTAATTATCTTTGCACAATTTAGGGTTATCTACCTTTCAATTGTTGATTTATCTTTCGCATACAATCCTAATATCCATACATCTAGCAGTTTAATAGTTGCGGAAATTAAAAAGTGCGAGAAATTAAAGTCCTAACTATTACAAGGCCTCGGGGGAGGGGTTACAAACCAAAACTTGGGGAATGAACAGTAAATAAAAAGCGGTAAGATAAACCCTAATTAAAAACTATTACAAACCTCGAAGCAATTACAATAATTTGAATTGAAAATAAATAAATGCACGCGAGGAGAATTAAATCCGGGAATAAATCAGAAGCCTAAAAATCTAATTAATTAAAAAAATATTTTTGTGTATTTTTTTATTGAGAAAATAATTTAATTGCAAATTAAACCTAATTTTCTAATTGATTTTAATTAATAGAAAAACAATCAAGTTAATCTAATTAAACTAATTTATTTTCAATAAAATTAATTTAAATAAAAAACCTAATCCTATATTTTTTGTGATTTTATATTTTTATGATTTTTTTGATTTGATAAAAAATGATTTTTTTGAAATAAATAAATGAAATAGAATAATAAATAATAAAAAAATAAGAAAGAAAAAAAAAACAAAATTGGGCCTGATGTTGTTAGCAATCAGGGGGGTGTACTGCTGATTTTCGTTGAGCCCAAGTCATTTGGGCCAATCAATTGTTTGGATCTAGTGAGGGCCACGTTTGAGGGTGCACCATGGACTTTGCCTGCATGAGCGCCAGATCTGGAAGGAGATTGATCCAATGGCGTGGATTTTGTGGTGCATGATAGGCACTTGGTTGCATGGAGTATGGAATCCTGCAACACATGTTAGGAAAATTATAAAATGTTTGGACCTGGGATCGAACCCAGGTCCTTCCCCTTATACGCTTGCTTGCTTTACCGTTTGGGCGGATGGCTCATCTATTAGCATAATCAAACAAATACAATATAAAAGAAATAAAGTGTTATGTCTCAGGAAGCACGCCATAATTCAAACTGGCCCGTGGGAGTCAGCCACGTGATCACCTTCTTCCTCAGAACTGTTGTTTTAGGTATCAGCCTTTTACCTACAGACAAAACCGTCACTAAAGGCTATAGTGACTATTTTTATCCGTAGCTACATCCCTGCAAGATTCAAAACTAAAATACCAGCAAGATAAATCAAAACCAAAGGCATAGATCAATTGCAAATCGTGCCCTGAGTTTATTGGTACCCATGATTTGGTCTAATTTTGCCTCTACGGAGAATACCTAATTTGAAGCTTTCAAACCCTAGCAATGGCGTAAGACTGTTCCTGCGCTAAAACTCAAATCCAGGCATTCAAACAGATTCCAAGCATGATTATAAACACATTTATACAAAAGAATTTTATTTAAAACATGTAAAACCAAGAAAACCAATTGAAAGCATAAAGGGGGAAACCGTGATCTATATCTTATGATTCTGGAGGCGTTATGACTTGGGAGCGATTGGAATAGCTTCAATACACGCCCAGGAATAGATTGCCGACTTTGAATCGCCTTGAATTTCCCTCTAACTCAGAATTCGAACCACACTTTTTTGTCAAAAATTGAGTTTTGTTCTTCTTATGGAGGCAGTCTTTTTTGTCCCCTCTAGGTCTGGCCTCCTTGTGTATATGTATTAGAATGTATTAGGTCAACAAAAACAGGTTGAATCTTGAACAATAATGGAGAAAAGATCTTATTTAATCCTTGCATTATTTATTTCCAAAACAAGCCAAATCATGCCATTCTTATTCCAATCAGCCTTTACACGATTTGATCTTGATATGCCAGCATATATCATCTTCATTCAATGCTAAAATCATTCCAAAAGTAACTTATATGATTTATTTTGATTTTATTTGATTTTATTTGAATTTTAAATGAATAAAATCGCAATAAATTAAATAAATAATTTAATGAGGCATGGAGTGGTTCATGGGTCGTGGACCGTGTTAGAAACAAGATACAAGCATAAAAAGTTGGGCCCATTTGAAGAAAAATGCATTTTGGGTATGGTTGACTTTGTGCAAATTTCCAAAAATGGCCAACTTTGACAATGCACATCTCTCTCAATTTAGATCCTAAGAGGGTGTTCTTGGAATTTTTAGAAATCTTAATATATCCTCTAAACAACCCTTTTGGTTTCACCTCAATTGGATCTTCCATGTTCATGTAAGAAGCTTTGACCCAAAAGGTGTTTTTGTTGACGTTTTGAAATGACCTGTAATGTCTGAATTCATATCTTTTCATGAGTTCATTTTTTGAACTTGAGGGCTGAAGATGAGTTATAGGGAATTGCATCCTCTTCACGATGAGCTTTGGATGGGAAATTCCTAATAAAGTATGAGAATGTTATGCTTCGCCAAAGTTTGGTTGACTTTTCCTATAGGAACCCTAATTTAGCAACTTTTGAATTTTGATGAATTTGGGGAATTCCTTGAGGAATCATGCTCAACCCTTGATCAAATGATTGATATCACTTCAAAATGTTTATGTTGACAAAAAATCTTGAAGTTTGACTGTATATAGGCCACATTTGACTTTTGACCTAGTATAGTTGATTTTTAGGCATCTGAGCAATTGATTGAGCAAACTTGTGGTTTAAGGCATGAAATTTGGCATGGATGATCTTGAGGACATATTAGGACAATGGAGAACATTTAGGGTCTTTGGGACTCACACATATTACTTAAAATTGAAACCCTAGTTTGAGATTTATTGCCTTAGGAGGAGAATTTGTATGGTCAATTCTTAGTCATCTTGGGGCAAGTTAGGGACCTAAATGGGTATATGTTTAGTAAAATGAGAGGGAAAATTTTGGGGTACAACAGCTTCCCCTGTTCAATCTTCTTAAACCTGAAGATGTAGATTGGCTGGTCTGCCTTTCGTGATCTGAAGGTGGAAGATGATTGAACACTAGAGTGCCCAGAAATTTGCACTGGTCTGAAATGATACTTAACTGTGTAAATAATATCGGGAATGGGCTTACAGATGCCATTTTGGAGAAGATGACGGAAGATCGTCGGAGATGGACTTAAAGATTCCATCCAGAGAATGCTTCAGTTTCATAAGAGATTCCTTTACGAGAATTCTTGTACCTGTCGTTGAGAGGGGTTTCACCTGGGAATGTTGGTTTATGTCCTGGGAGATAGAGTATAGAAGCTCCGGTTGTCCACTACTCTACTAGGGAATTAACTCCTGATTGAAGAGGTGGGCGTAAATTTCATATCTGGTTAGAGTCCAGGCTGCACAGCGGCTTACTGGGGAAATGTGAGACTGACCGTATCTGATCGGGTCCAGGTCTTACAGTGTTATAAATTGTTGTCTGGAGATAAGAGAGAAAGAACCTGGATAGTAGGGTTTCTTCAAAATGAAAGCCTGGATAGTAGGGATATGAGAAGAAACCTAGATCGTAGGGTTACTTCAGAACGAAAGTCTGGATAGTAGGGCTTATGGGAAGGAACCTGGATAGTTGGGTTGCTTCGAAATGAAAGCCTAGATAGTAGGGCTATGAGAAGGAACCTAGGTCATAGGGTTACTTCGGAACGAAAGCTTGGATAATAGGGCTTATGGGAAGGAACTTGGGTCGTAGGGTTACTTCGAGATGAAAGCCTGGATAATAGGGCTTATGGGAATGAACCTGGGTGGTAGGGTTACTTCGAGATGAAAGCCTGGATTGTAGGGCTTATGGGAAGGAACCTGGGTCATAGGGTTACTTCGAGATGAAAGCCTGGATAGGATAGATTATGGGAAGGAACCTGGATAGTATGGTTACTTCGATATGGAAGCCTGGATAGTAGGGCTATGAGAAAGAACCTGGGTCGTAGGGTTACTTCGAGATGAAAACCTAGATAGTAGGGATATGAGAAGGAACCTGGGTCGTAGGGTTACTTCGAAATGAAAGCCTGGATAATAGGGCTATGAGAAGGAACCTGGTTCGTAGGGTTACTTCAAAATGAAAGCCTGGATAGTAAGGCTATGAGAAGGAACCTGGATAGTAGGGTTACTTCAAGATGAAAGCCTGGATAATAGGGCTTATGGGAAGGAACTTGGGTCGTAGGGTTACTTGGAGATGAAATCCTGGATAATAGGGCTTATGGGAAGGAACCTAGATAGTAGGGTTACTTCGAGATGAAACCCTGGATAGTAGGGCTCATGGGAAGGAACCTAGGTCGTAGGGTTACTTCGAGATAAATGCCTGGATAGTAGGGCTATGAGAAGGAACCTGGGTCATAGGGTTACTTCGAGATGAAAGCCTGGATAGTAAGGCTATGAGAAGGAACCTGGGTTGTAGGGTTACTTCGAGATGAAAGCCTGGATAGTAGGGCTACTTCGAGATGAAAGCCTGGATAGTAGGGCTTATAGGAAGGAACCTAGATAGTAGGGTTACTTCGAGATGAAAGCCTGGATAGTATGGCTTATGGGAAGGAACCTGGGTCGTAGGGTTACTTCGAGATGAAAGCCTGGATAATATGGCTTATGGGAAGGAACCTGGATAGTAGGGTTACTTCGTGGGGAGTTTGAGTAAAATTGCATCTGAACCGAGAAGGAACTTAGGTAAGACTGCTCCGTTTAATCATGTGGGTTGGTTGATGATAATTGTCTTTCCTGAAAAGATAACAGGGTTAATTTAATACGATACATGAAATACATCGTGGGATGATGTTCTCAAAATGAATGGGATTATGTTGTATGTGATAAGTATGCGCATGTCATGATGTATGAACATGAGATGCTGTTGTGACATATCCGAGCCTGGGAAAATAAATCCCTGACTGCTGCTGAAGAGTATTGGAAACTGAATTCCTGACCATCATAGAAAAAGTGGTTCTTCTACTTCTACTGGGGATGGTAAACAAAGATGACTATACTGGGGATTTATTCCTTTCTGTTCGTGAATATTCTGCCAGGGCGAGACTCTGTTTGAGAATAACTCTACGGGGGAATAACTCTGTTGGAAAGTGAACTTCCGTAGCTAGAGGGATAAACTCTGTCGAGGATTGAGTTTCCGCATCCAGGGAAATAAACTTTGCTTGGGAGAAAAATTTTATGACCCGCTTGCGATTATGAAATTTGGCTGGGGGAATATAGCTGTCAGTTCTCTGAAGGGAATCGGCTGGGGAAAGTACCTCCTGTTTTGGGGAAACTGACATCGACGCTTTGATTACCTTTACTCTGTGGGGAGTACAGATGTCGCAAGGTCGTATGTACTGATGACTTTGTTTCAAGGTTGTCTATGCCCCGGTACCTGCTGGACAAAGTAACTGTTAGGTTTGACATTTTTTTTGTTTTTGCCCCTGTTTCTTAAGTTACGAGCAATTGTATTTCTGTTTCTTGTACAAACATTTGTGAATAAAAATCATATTCAAATTCATATGTCAAGAATAAATCATTGGACGTTCTTGCAAAATAAAACAAAAAAAGAAAAACACATAGTTTTGTAAAAAACGACATGTATTAATTTTCGAAGTTGGCCTATAACATGCGTTTTGTACAAGGAAGCTGACGCTCTAGTAAGAGAATGCTACTGTAAAAATGGAAGCTATACAATATTATGTAAAAGAGAAAACAACTATGTACAACAATCCCATTGGGTTCCAAGTCTGCTATTGCCGCCATGTCTTCGAGCGTCTGGTCACTTTGCTGCTTGTCTGAAGCTGATTAGACTGATCGGTGCCGTTCGAGCTTGACAGTTGATACTGAGGTCAGGTTGCAAGGTGACCCAATGGGACATAGTGATACTCTTTACATCCCTAACTTTTGCCTGGACTGCCCTTTCGGGTTTTCAGTCCACCAGGATACCCTTTTTTGCCCAAGCAGCTTTTTTCAGGTTTTCGACTTGCCGGGTGTACAATTTTTTTTGTTTTCATCCCTTATTTTTACCCAAACCCTTTTGGTTCATCGAGAAGCCCTTATTTTTGCCTAGTCCAGTCAACCTAGCGGGTCTTTTATCATGCGTAGTATCTTTTCACTAAGTCCGCATTGACAGGGTGAGGAAGGTCGTCACCGTCCATGGTGGTTAGAATCATGGCTCCACCCGAGAAGATGATTTTAATCACAAATGGCCCTTCGTATGTGGGAGTCCATTTGCCCATGGGATCACCTTGCGGAAGTATGATACGCTTGATCACTAGATCCTCGACTTGATACTCTTGGCGTCTGACTTTTTTGTTGAAAGCCTTGATCATCCGTTTTTGATACATTTGACCATGACAGACATCAGTAAGCCTCTTCTCATCGATCAGATTAAGTTGATCAAGTCGAGTCTGGATCTAGCCGTCTTCGTTCAAACTCGCACCTTTCATAATCCTTAAAGAAGGAATCTGGACCTCAATGGGTAGGACTTCCTCCACGCCATATACCAGAGAGTAGGGTGTTTCCCCTGTTGACGTCTGCGCTGAGGTGCGGTACCCATGAAGAGCAAATGGTAACATCTCATGGCATTCTTTGTATGTCACCGTCATCTTCTGTATAATCTTCTTGATGTTCTTGTTAGCTGCTTCAACAACACCATTTATCTTTGGCCGGTAGGGAGAAGAGTTATGAGGCTGTATCTTAAATTGCTTACAGAGCCCGGTGATTATCGTGTTATTGAGATTGGTACCATTATTAGTGATAATTCTCTATGGCACACCATACCGATAAATCAAGTTATGCCTGATAAAATGCGCCACAAAATTCTTGGTCACAGTAGCAAAGGAGGCAACCTTAACCCATTTTGTGAAGTAATCAATGGCTACCAGGATGAAAGGATGCCCATTGGAAGCGTTAGGTCTAATTTCTCCGATCATGTCAATGCCCCACATTGCAAAGGGCCAAGGGGCCGTCAAGACATTCAAAGGAATGGGAGGAACACACACCTTATCAACATAGATTTGGCACTTATGACAAGTTCGGGAGTGCTGATAACAATCTGCTTCCATAATGGACCAGTAGTATCCTACCCGTAGGATCTTCTTAGCCATGGTATATCCACTGGAATTGGTTCTGAAGGTACCTTCATGTAAATCTTTCATAATCCTCTCTGCTTCGCCCTTGTCTACACATCGCAGTAAGGTAGAGTCATGATTGCGCTTGTAGAGGATTCCATTACTGAGGAAGAATTTCGCAGCGAACATTCTCAGAAACTTCTTATCATTGATAGGTGCCCCCTCGGGATACTCTTGAGTTTCAAGATACTTTTTCACTTCTTGAAACCAAGGTTTATCCGCCACCTCTTCAGTATCAATCTCACATCAGTGCGCTGGTTCGTCCAACCTCTCGATAGTGATTCGGGGAGCTTCATTGTCCCACCTGACTTTGAACATACGAGACATGGTAGCTAGCGTTGTCCCTCCTCTCGTGGGAAATGTTCAAAGGTTACCTCCTCAAAGTGTGGGAGCAACGTCAGCACATGCTCTTTATACGGGATGAGGTTCATATGCTTCGTATCCCATTCGCCTTTGATCTGATTTATCACCAAGGCTGAATCCCCGAAGACCTTTAAGAACTTGATCTTGGTGTCGATAGCGGCTTTGAGACCCATAATGCAGGCTTCATACTCCGCCATGTTGTTAGTGCAGTTGAAACATAGTCGGGCAGTGAAAGGAGTATGACATCCCTCAGGAGATATGATTACGGTGCCAATGCCATTACCGAGTGCGTCGAAGCTCCGTCAAAAACCATAGTCCATCGGGATCCTTCTTCAGGTCCTTCATCCGGTCCAGGTTCTTCATAGTCAGTCACCAACATAATATTCTCATTCGAGAACTCAAAATTCATGGATTGGTAGTCGTTCACGGCCTGATGAGCCAAATGATTAGCCAATACACTTCCCTTGATTGTTTTCTGGGTTGTATATTGTATATCGTATTCATTTAAGATCATCTGCCATCTCGCTATTCTTCCGGAGAGTGCGGGCTTCTCGAAGATGTACTTGATCGGGTCCATCTTAGATATCATTAGAGTAATGTGGGTCAACATATACTGTCTGAGTCGGCGAGCTGCCCATGCCAAAGCGTAACAAGTTTTCTCGAGCAGTGAGTATCTTGTCTCACAGTCGGTAAACTTTTTGCTAAGGTAGTATACTGCATGCTCTTTTCGACCAGACTCGTCATGTTGCCCCAGCACACACCCCATTGAATTGTCTAGCACTGTTAAGTATAATATCAAAGGTCTTCCTTCAACTGGAGGCATCAGAATTGGTGGTTCTTAAACGTATTCTTTGATTCTTTCAAAAGAGTTATGGAATTCATCATTCCACTTTACCACTTGATCTTTCTTCAGGAGCTTGAAGATTGGCTCACAAGTAGCAGTCAGATGTGAAATGAACCTGGCGATATAATTCAGGCGTCCCAAGAAACCTCTAACTTCCTTCTCATTATGGGGGCTGGCATCTCTTGTATGGCCTTTACCTTCGCATGGTCTACTTGAATACCTTTGTCACTGACGATGAACCCCAGGAGTTTACCAGACCTTACCCCAAAGGTGCACTTGTTCAAATTCAGTCTCAGCTTGTATGTCTTCAACCGGTCAAACAATTTTTATAGATGATCAAGGTGTTCTTCCTCAGTTTGGGATCTGGCTATCATGTCATCAACATAAACCTCTATCTCATAGTGGATCATATCGTGGAACAAGGTGACCATGGCTCACTGATAAGTTGCCCCAGCATTCTTCAATCTAAAAGGCATTACCTCGTAACAGAAGGTGCCCCACTGTGTGATGAAGGTTGTCTTCTTCATGTCTTCAGGAGCCATCTTGATCTGGTTGTAGCCAGAGAAACCATCCATGAAGGAGAAAATTTTGTGTTGCACGGTGTTGTCAACCAGAACGTCAATGTGGGGAAGCGGGAAGTCATCCTTGGGGCTTTCCCTGTTTAGGTCTCTGTAGTCCACACACACCCGTACTTTACCGTCCTTCTTTGGCACCAGAACAACGTTAGCAACCCACTACGGATAGGAGGTGACAGCTAAGAACCCAGTGTTGAACTGCTTCATAACCTCTGCCTTGATCTTCTCCGACATTTCAGGGCACATGCAGCAGACCTTTTGCTTAACTGGAGGACAATCTTCTTTATTTGGCAGACGATGTACCACAATATCAGTGTCTAAACCAGACATGTCTTCATATGACCAGGCGAAGATCATAACATAGTCATGCAACATCTTTATCAACCGCTGTTTAATATTAGTCTCCAGATTTGTGCCGATCTTGACTTCTTTTCTGTCTACCTCTGTGTCCAAGTTTATTGTCTCAAGTGGCTCTTCATGAGGCTGCATAGCCCTCTCTTCCTGATGTAACTGTCTAGCAAGTTCTCCGGGTACTTCACAATCGTCCTCACCTTCGTCCTCAGCTTGGTTGATCGGATTTTCGAAGTTATAACTGGAAATAGCAGAACTGTTATCAATGGGATCCAGAGTGGATATGGATCTGCAGTTTGATACGTGAGTGTGTGTAAGAGCATAGCTGTATTGATAAAGTAGAAAAGCAAAAAATAAAAGCAAAGAGCACAAAATTTGTATGCAAGAAACGTCCAATGTTTTATTGATAACATATGAAAATGGCATATAATAGACCTTACAAACAAACCATTATTCCTTGGGTAAGACACAAGGCCGTAGAGTTTAAATTGTTTATTACAAACTTGGAAAATAAGTAAGACAATTACTGCTGAATAAAAGAAATTGGTATAAAATCTCTGGCCGTCCAGTTGGTAGTCGGGTAGATCCAGCTGTCAATATCGGAATCTTCCTCATTGTCTTCAATAGCATTGACCCCACAATTATTGATGCAAAGGGGAGGTCCTCCATCCCGAGCACGTCGAATAGCCCTTTGAGCTCCTTCTTCAACTACTGCTCTGGCGTCCTTGAGAGAAGCCATCTTCAAAGGAGGTTTGGTGTTGGTGATAGCCTCGGTTGACTCCATAATTTGGGGAACCTCTTCAATGTTTTGACAAGGAGTCACTATGAACTCCCCGTCCATCTCCACATACCTGAAGGAGTTCAAGTGGCTTACCATATACTCCTCTTCACCATGCACAGTGACAATTTTCCCCTTCACCGGATATTTCAGCATTTGGTGCAGCGTAGAAGTAACAGCCCCAACTTCATGGATCCAAGGACGATCCAATAAACAAGAGTACGATGGCCTGATGTCCATCACGTAAAAGGTGGACCCAAAAGTATGAGAGCCCACTTTGATAGGGATGTACACCTCCCCATGCACCATTCTCTTTGACCCGTCAAAATCCCTCACCACAATGTTACTGGGCTTTAGGGTCAAGCCTTCACAATCTAGCCGATCGAGAGCCTTCTTAGGCAAAATATTCAGTGAAGATCCAGTGTCTACCTGCACATGAGCCATAGTAGTTCCCCTGCATTCTATCGAGACATGCAGAGCATCATTATGCTTTCTCCCCTTTGGTGTCAAGTCGGCATTTGAAAAACTCAACCCATTGTCAGCAGTCAGACTGGCCACACAGTCTTTGAATTAATCGGTTGAGGTTTCTTGTGGCACATGCACAGTCTCGAGGAATGCAATAAGAGCTTTTGCATGGGCCTCAGAACATAACAACAGAGACAACATCGATATCTTCGAAGTCGTCTGCCTCAGTTGCTCTACCATATTGTAGTCGCTCTTCGTGATTATTTTTAAGATTTCCTCCATTTCTTGCTTATAGGATTCCACAACAACCTTTCTAGGTGCCTCCATATGGGCGGGCTCACCTATAGCTTCTTTGCCCCGAGTCCCAAATGAATCGACGGAAGGGGTAACAATTGGAGTAAGAATGGGAGTAGTAACAGAAGTACCGGTAGGAACAGTAGATGAAATAACAATAGGCTTAGTGACAGTCTTCAGGGAGATCTCGGGAGAGAAAACCCTTCCACTTTTGGTGATCTGGCTGGCCCCGACAATGTTACTGACATCAGGATCATCCTCTTCATTCTTCAAATCCTGTTTAACGCCCTGATAGTAAGCGTCGACGCCATAATTCCAAGGGACAACTTTGTCAGAGGAGTACGGTACAGGACCAGGAAAAGTGATTATCAACGGGGTGATTCTTATAGCAGGTGTAATATTAACAGGTCTTTTGGAGGAGAGCTTGGGAGGATTGGCGGAAATGGTTATAATGGTAATATCTTCACATGGAACAGTCAGAATCAAAGTCTTTTCGAACAAAATCTCTCTGCTGTCCATCAGGCGTTGAACACCTACTTTCAGCAAATAGCAACTAGAGGGCAGAGATGAACACATGTGGCAACCTTCACCACAACCCGAAAATAAATCGGCTAACAACAAATTCTTCTTAACGGTCATGAGAGGAGTGGAAACTTCATCAACAGAGGTAACAAATAGATCAGTATGAATGGCATTTACTCCACATTTGTGCTTAGGCATGGGAGAAGTTAAGACATTAGGCTTCTCCGGAGCATCAAACTCAATCTCCTTGGCTTCAATTAGATCTTGTAACTTATTTCTCAGAGCCCAGCAACCATTTGTATCATGGCCAAGACTCTCAGAATGGTATGCACACCGAGCGTTTGGATTGTAACGAGGAGATGCGGTGTTAGGATTTTTGGGAGCCTCTTTCATGGTTTCCAAGTTGGATCTTAGCAGATGGGGTAGAACCTCAGTCAATGTCATGTTAATCCGAGTAAACTACCTTTGCAGTCTTTCTATCCCTTATTGATTGTTTCGTGGTGGGGTAGCCGCAGGCCTAGGTATCATTACAGCACTTACCATTGGACAACATTAAGCTTTGCTCTGACCTCTTGGGCTATAAATAGAACTGACTTCCTTCTTACCCGCGAAGGGCTTCTTCACTGAGCTTGACGAGGTATCTTTCTGTATTTTGCCGCTCCGTATCCCAGCTTCTACCGTTTCTCCGGTTAATATCAGCTCGGTGAAACCGGCTGAGGAGCTATATATCAGTTGATTGAAGAATGGACCAGATAGTGTCCTAAGAAACATGTCAACCAACTCCCTATCAGACAAAAAGGGTTGGACTTTCCCTTCCAGATCTCTCCACTTCTGTGCATAATCCTTAAAGCCTTCACCTGCACCCATGAACATACTCTGGAGTTAAGTACGAGTAGGGGTAAGGTCAACATTATATTGATATTGTTTATAAAAAGCAATAACCAAATCCTCCCAGTTATGGACATTGGTTCCCTCCAGTTGATAGAACCATTCAAGCTGAGTCCCTGACAGACTGTCTTGAAAGAAGTGAATCCACAAGTTCCTATCAGTAGTGTGAGGCTGGATCTTCCTCACATAGGAACGGAGATGAAGCTTAGGACAAGACACTCCATCATACTTCACAAAAACTGAAGCTTTAAACTTCTGTGGGATGACTACCCCAGACACCAAACCCAGCTCTTTAAAATCCAGCCCGGGTATTCTCTGGATCTCCATAACGCTCAACCGATCCTCTAACTGTTTCTATCTATCCTCAGTGGGAGGATACTGCTCATCATTGTAGTATGTTTCTGTGATACAGTGGCAGAACCGACTGTTTGAAATGCTTGTTTGTGTTTAGCGTTTTGTGTTTGCAAAATGTCGCGGTAAGCAAGAGTCGCCACCGACTTTTATTTCATCCAATCAGAAAGGAAAAAAGTACAGAAAAAAAATCCTTTTTCGAGATGTTTCTGAGTACGGGGGGTAGATTATAGAAAGGGAAGGTGTTAGCACCATTTCTACCCATTGTTTTTTTATGGGCTCTTAGGTACTTGCTCATCTTTTAAAAATTTCTTGTGTATGTGTTTTGTTTTGAAAAATCCGACTTCGTGATAACCCTTGTATTAGTCCTCAAAGGTGTGACGAAGTTTGTTTTGGAAAGTTTTGTTTGAAATGTGTAAGTGTGAAAAGTTTTGATTTAAGCAAGTACCTACTAGCATCTGCCTACTAAAAAAAATGATCGTTTCTATTCTCGTTCCTTTAGACAGCGCTATCCTACTATTGAGAAATAGGTAGCACCGTCGTTGGAACTGTAAGGGTCAATTCGAAAGGGACGCACAATCACTAAAGCAATGTTAGGACACCTTATTAATAACCCTAGAGTCTTAAGATCATATTCGAGGAAACATTTCCGAGGCAACATTTGAACAGAACATTTGATCTTTTTAGACAGGAGGGAAACCACTAAGACATCCTATACTTAATGATCGTTTACTGAAGGCAACCGAAGTTTGAGTATACCCTAAGAGTGATATGTGCGAGTGATCTGTTTTCAATTATTTAGTCTTCGCACATTAGGGTTTTCTAACTGGATTAATTTGTCATGCATTCTTATCATATAATCCTATTAGCATTCATCTAAACAGTCAAATATTTGCGAGAATTAAAATGCGATAAAGTAAATCTACGCTATTACAAGGCTTCAGGGATGGGGATTAATTACATAGCCAAAAACCCCAGAAAAAGCGATAAATAAAAACCCTAGATTAAACTATTACAAACCAAGAACAGTTACAACAATATTGACAAAAAATAAATAATATGCGCACGATGTATCGAATACGGAGGAACTAGGGTTTTGTCCCTTGCCTAAACCTAATTGCGATTAGTTAAAAAAATGTTTTTGTTTTGTTTTGTTATTTAGGAAAATAAAGAAATTTTTACATTAAAAATAAAATTCTAATTCCAATTAATCCTAATTTTAAAAAATGAATTAATTTAATCTAAAACCTATTTTTTGTATTTATTTATTTATTTGAGAAAAAGAGCAAAATGAAATTAAATCAAAAGTTTAACCTAATTTCTATTTTCTTTTATTTTATTTTTGAAAACAAGTTACAATTTCCTCACTTAAACTAAATTAAATTAATTTGGATAAATAAAAAACTAATCCTAATTTTGTGAATTATTGATTTTTATGGTTTTTGTGAAAAAATAAATTAATTTGTGAATTTTAAAATAAATAAAGAAAATTCAAAGAATAAAAAAAAAGAAATAAAATAAGAAAAGTTAGCAAATGGGCCTGGTGGTGTTTGTTGAAAAGGGGGGTTGGAATTGAATTTCTAGGCCCAAATAGCTAAGGCCTGTTTAACTTGCTTGATCCAGTGTATACATTGACTGGGGCGCAGGGTAGTCCTCCAAAGGAAAGGCATTAGATCTAGAGCGCTGATGAATTGGATGGCCAGATCCTGAGTTGCTTGTTGGACGCTTGGACATGAGGCATACTTGATCACTTATTGAAAAATAACATGAAGCAAATATGGGACCTGGGGATCGAACCCAGGTCCTTAGGCCTATTCCCAATACACGCCTGCCAACTGAGCTATTTGGCTTATTTGAATATATAATGAAAACAAAATCTAATATATGAAAAAAGCATGGTTAATAAAAAAACACGCTGAAATTTAAATAACCCAATCAGTGAATGCCACGCATCCATCTTCTTCCTCCCAACCGTCGCTTTAGGTAACAACACTTTTACCTACGGTTGTCTCGTTGTAGCTAAAAACCTGCATATTTCAAAAACTCTCCATAAGCAATATAATTGGCCATGGCTGGTACCATTCAACTCGTCTCATCCTCACGAGTCTCATGGTACCAGAATCAATGTCCAATTTCACCTGTATTGCAAAGCCCTAAAACTAAGCAAGGAACCCTAGCCATGGCAGTTTGTCATACAATCATCAAAAATGAATTTGAATATAATGATTAGCTTGCAAACATGTTAAGGAATAAGAATATGCAATCAAAACGTGCAAATGGTGTATAAATTGATGGAAACAAAAACGAAAATTATCGCTAACCGTGTGAATGCTAGAATGGGTTTTAGGACCTAGAGAGGCTTGTTAATGATTGGAATATGATCCTGAGACCTCCAGCAATCAATTGGCAAGGGAAAGATGGCACGATTTGGTCTCTAGTATAGAAATTAGGTCACCACTTTTTCTTGAATTTTTTGAGTTTTGTTCTAGCTCTGCACGACTGCTCTAACCTCTCTCATGCCTTGGCTTGCTTCTGTATATGTAATACAACCTATTAGGTCAACAAAAACGACCTTAATCTTGCTCATCATGGAGATTTGATTTGGTCTTTCATGGCATATGATTTCTTTCTAATTTTGCTCAAATTCAATCTTTTTCCAACCAAATCAGCCTTGCACGAATTGACTCTCAATTGACAGCATATAAGATCTTTCTTCAATGCAAAAATCTTCCCTAAAACACAAAATATGATTTATTTAGATTTATTTGATTTTATTTGAATTTTAAATGAATAAAAATCAAAATAAATTAAACAAATACATAAATAAAGCATGGAGGGTCCCATGGGTCGTGGACTATGTTATCATTGAAGTGCAAGTATAAAAAGTTGGGCCCATTTAGCAAAAAAATGCAAATTTGAGCATATTTGACTTTTGACAATTTTGCAAAAAAGGTCAACTTGGCCAATGCATAACTCTCTCAATTTTGACCCTAGAGAGATGTTCTTGGAATTTTTAAAAGCTTAGGATGTCTTCTAAACAACCCTTTTAGTCTCATCTAAATTGAGTCTTCCATGTTCATGTATGAAGCTTTGACCCGAAAGGTGTTTTTGTTGACTTTTCAAAATGACCTATAATGTCAAAATTCATATCTTTTTGTGAGTGCATATTTTGAACTTGGGAGATGAATATGAATTGTAGGGAATTACATCCTCTTCAAAATGAGATTTGGATGGGTCATTTCTGATAAATTATGAGAAAGTAATGCTTGGTCAAAGTTGAGTTGACTTTTCCTACAAAACCCTAATTTAGCAACTTTTGGGTTTTGATGAATTGTGGGTAATCCTTGATGAATCATGATCAACCCTTGATCAAATGATGAATGATACTTACAAATGAGGATTTTGACCAAAAATCTTGAAGTTTGACTGTATGTGGGCCACAGTTGACTTTTGACCTATCATAGTCGATTTTCAGGCCTTTGAGCAATTGACTGGGCAAACTTCTTCTGCAAGGCTTGAAACTTGACATGGATGATCTTGAGAACATATTAGGACAATGGTGAGCATTTGGGATCCTTTGGACTCAAGCATCTTGATGAAAAATGAAACCCTAATTTTAGGTAGACTGCCTTAGGAGAGAGTTTGTCTGGTCAACTCTTGGACTTCCTTGAGCAATTTGAGGACCTCACTTGACATGTATTGAGAAATATGGGAGGGAAAATTTTGGGGTACAACAGCTTCCCCTATTCAATCTTCTTAAACCTGAGGATGTAGATTGGCTCGTCTGCCTTTCGTGATCTGAAGGTGGAAGATGATTGAACACTAGAGTGCCCAGAAATTTGCACTCGCATGAAGTGATACTTGATTTGTGACATCGGGAATGGGCGTATAGCTGCCATTTGGAGGTTGCTAGAGAATTGTCAGAGATGGGCTTAAAGATGCCATTCGAAGGAGTGTCGATCGCGTAAGAGATTCCTTTGCGAGAACCCTTATACCTGTTGTCTGAGGAGGATTCCGCTGGGAAATGCAGGTCTCTGTTTTGAGAGAAATAGAGTTTTAGGAGCTTCAGTTGTCCGTTACTCTACTGGGCAATAATTCTGGTTTGGGAAGTAGAAGTGAACTGTGCGTTTGGTCGGGGTATATACTGCACCGGGACTTACTGGGGAAATGCAAAACCAATCGTGTTAGATCGGGTCCTGGTCTTACAGTGTTGTGGACTGTTGTCTGGGGAGAAGAACCCGGATAGTAAGGTTATGAGGAGGAACCTGTATAGTAGGGTTGCTTCGATATGAAAGCCTGTATAGTAGGGCTGTGAGAAGGAACCTAGATAGTATGGTTACTTCGATATGAAAGCCTGGATAGTAGGGATGTGAGAAGGAACTTGGATAGTAGGGTTATGAGAAGGAACCTGGATAGTAGGGTTACTTCGATAGGAAAGCCTGGATAGTTGGGCTGTGAAAAGGAACCTAGATAGTATGGTTACTTCGATATGAAAGCCTGGATAGTAGGGATGTGAGAAGGAACTTGGATAGTAGGGTTATGAGAAGGAACCTGGATAGTAGGGTTACTTCGATAGGAAAGCCTGGATAGTTGGGCTGTGAAAAGGAACCTAGATAGTAGGGTTACTTCGATATGAAAGCCTGAATAGTGGGGCTGTGAGAAGGAACCTAGATAGTAGGGTTACTTCGATATGAAAGCCTGGATAGTAGGGCTGTAAGAAGGAACCTGGATAGTAGGGTTACTTCGATATGAAAGCCAGGATAGTAGGGCTGTGAAAAGGAACCTGGCTACTAAGGTTACTTCGATATGAAAGCCTGGATAGTAGGGCTGTGAGAAGGAACCTGGATAGTAGGGTTACTTTGATATGAAAGCCTGGATAGTAGGGCTGTGAGAAGGAACCTGGATAGTAGGGTTACTTCGAGATGAAAGCCTGGGTAGTAGGGTTGTGAGAAGGAACCTGGATAGTAGGGTTACTTCGATATGAAATCTTGGATAGTAGGGCTGCTTCGAGATGAAAGCCTGGGTAGTTGGGCTGTAAGAAGGAACCTGGATAATAGGGTTACTTCGAGATGAACGCCTGGATAGTAGGGCTATAAGAAGGAACCTGGATAGTAGGGTTACTTCGATATGAAAGCTTGGATAGTAGGGCTGCGAGAAGGAAACTGGATAGTAGGGTTACTTCGATATGAAAGCTTGGATAGTAGGGCTGTGAGAAGGAACCTGGATAGTAGGGTTACTTCGAGATGAAAGCCTGGGTAGTAGGGTTTCTTCGAGATGAAAGCCTGGGTAGTAGGGTTGTAAGAAGGAACCTAGATAGTAGGGTTACTTCGATATGAAAGCCTGAATAGTATGGCTGTGAGAAGGAACCTAGATAGTAGGGTTACTTCCATATGACAGCCTGGGTAGTAGGGCTGTGAGAAGGAACCTGAATAGTAGGGTTACTTTGAGATGAAAGCCTGGGTAGTAGGGCTGTGAGAAGGAACTTGGATTGTAGGGTTACTTCGATATGAAAGCCTGGATAGTAGGGTTGTTGAGAAGGAACCTGGATAGTAGGGTTACTTCGAGATGAAAGCATGGGTAGTAGGGCTGTGAGAAGGAACCTGGATAGTAGGGTTACTTCGATATGAAAGCCTGGATAATAGAGCTGCTTCGAGATGAAATCCTGGGTAGTAGGGCTGTGAGAAGGAACCTGGATAGTAGGGTTACTTCGAGATGAACGCCTGGATAATAGGGATTTTCGGAATGAGTTTGGGTAAAACTGCAGAGGGAACCTGGGTAAGGTTGTTGTCGTGCCGATGATTACTCTGTTTAGCTTCGAGAGTTGATCATGGACCTGCTGGAAATTTTTGATAATAACTATCTTTCCTAAAAGAAATACAGTGTTAGTTATGCGCGATGCATGAGATGCATTGTATAATGACGTTCTCAAAATAAATGAGACTATGTTATATGTAATGTATGCACATGTCATGATGTATGAACATGAAATGCTGACGCAATAATCAGAGTCCGGGAAAATAAATCCATGGCTGCTGTTTGGAGAGTATGAGAAATGGTATTCTTGACTGCTGTAAAAAAGTATAGTCCCTCTATCTCTGTTGGGGATGGTGAATAAAGATGACTATGCTGGGGATTTGCCCCTTGGCTGGAAAATATTCTGCCGGACGAGACTCTGGCTGAGGATAACGTTGCGGGGAACAACTCTTGTTGGAGAAGAAATGCTTTGTTGATAGATCTGCTGACTTGGAGAAATAACTCAGCTGAGGATGAATTTCCGTTGCTGGTGATAATGAATCCTGTTGGAGATTGAATTTCTGCTTGTGAGAGAAATAAACTCTGCTTGGGGAAAATTTTACCAACTCACTCGCGATCGTGAAATTTCAGTAAGGGAGAGTTATGTCATGTTTGGGTAAGCTTACACCACTATATTTGGATACTTTTTACTCTGTGGGGAATATAAGTACCACTGCTCGCATTCTCAAGCTGACTCTATCCCAATACCTGGTGGGAAGAGTAACTGTAAGGTTTGGACACTTGTTATTTTTCCCTGTTTCTAAAATTATGAGTAATTGTCTTCTGTTTCTTATGTAAATATTTGTGAGCAACATCATTTTCAAATGCATATACTAAAAATGAATCATTTTCTTTCAAAACAAAACATAAAAAGAAAAATAAATTGACATTTCTTGTGAAAATGGCATGTATTGATTTTTGAAGTTGGCCCGTAATAGGCATTTTGTACAAAGAGGCTGACGTCCTAGTAAGAGAACTCCGCCAAAAGAAGTTATAATTTGTGTAAAAGGAATAAAAACAGCTATGTGAAACAACCCCATTGGGTTCCAACTCTGCTATTGCCTTTATATCTTCAAGTGTCTCATCATTTTGCTGCTTGGTCGAAGGTGGATCAGATTGATTGGCACCGTTTGAGCTTGATAGTCGATACCGAAGTCTAGTTGCAAGATGATCCAATGAGACATAGTGTTACGCTTCAATCCCTAATTTTTTCCTGGACCGCCCTTTCGGGTTTTCAGTCCACCGGGATACCCTTTTTTCCCAAGTCGCCTTTTCAGGTTTTCGACTTGCCGGGTGTACAGTTTTTTTTTCATTTCATCCCTTACTTTTGCTTGAACCCTTTTGGTTCGCTGGGAAGCCCTTATTTTTTCCTAGGCCAGTCAACCTAGCGGGTCTTTGATTATGCGTAGTATCTTTTCACTATGTCTGCATTTACGGGGTGAGGAAGGTCGTCACCATCCATGGTGGTTAGAATCATAGCTCCTCCCGAGAAAATGTTCTTAACCATAAATGGCCCTTCGTACATGGAGGTCCATTTTCCCCTGGGATCACCTTGCGGCAGTATGATGCGTTTGATCACTAGATCCCCGACTCGATATTCTTGACGTCTGACTTTCTTGTTAAAAGCCTTGATCATTCTCTTTTGATACGGCTGACCATGACAGATAGAAGTAAGTCTCTTTTCATCAATTAGATTCAGCTGATCAAGTCGGGTTTGGATCCAGCCATCTTCGTTTAAACCTGCATCCTTCATAATCTTGAGAGAGGGTATCTGGACTTCGATGGGTAGGACTGCCTCCATGCCATACACCAAAGAGTAGGGTGTTTCCCCTGTTGATGTCCGTGATGAGGTACGGTACCCATGAAGAGCGAATGGTAACATCTCGTGCCAGTCTTTGTATGTCACCGTCATCTTCTGCACAATCTTCTTGATGTTCTTGTTAGATGCTTCGACAGCGCCATTCATCTTTGGCCGGTAGAGAGAAGAGTTATGATGTTGTATCTTGAACTGTTTGCAGAGCTCGGTGATTATCGTATTGTTGAGATTTGTACCATAGTAATAATCCTCTCATGTACACCATATCGACAGATCCGATTGTGTCGGATAAACTGCGCCACGACGTTCCTGGTTACCGTAGCAAAGGAAGCTGCCTCAACCCACTTCATAAAGTAATCAATCGCTACCAGAATGAAACGATGCCCGTTAGATGCAGTAGGCCTGATCTCGCCGATCATGTAGATTCCCTACATCGCAAAGGGCCAAGGAGTTGTCAAAACATTCAGGGGAACCGGAGGTACATGCACCTTATCAGCATAGACTTGGCACTTATGACAGGTTCGAGAGTGCTGATAACAATCGGCTTCCATAGTAGACCAGTAATATCATGCCCATAGGATTTTCTTCGCCATGGTATGTCCACTGGAATGAGTTCTGAAGGTGCCTTCATATAGGTCTGCCATGATCCTTTCTGCCTCGCTCTTGTCTACACATCGCAGTAAGGTTGAATCATGGTTACGCTTATAGAGAATTCCATTACTGATGAAGAACTTCGCAACGAACCTTCTCAGAAACTTCCTATCATTAACAGATGCCCCCTCGGGGTATTCTTGAGCCTCAAGATATCTCCTCACCTCATGAAACCAAGGTTTATCTGCTACCTCTTCAGTCTCAATGTCACAGCAATGTGCGGGTTCGTCCAACCTCTCAATGGTAATCTGGGGAGCTTCATTGTCCCACCTAACCTTGAACATAGAAGACATGGTAGCTAGCGCGTCCGCTAACTGGTTCTCCTCTCGTGGAAAATGTTCGAAGGTTATATCCTCAAAGTGTGGGAGCAATGTCAGTACATAATCTTTGTAAGGAATAAGATTTGGATGCTTCGTATCCCACTCGCCTTTGATCTGACTTATCACCAGAGTGGAATCTCCGAATACACTCAAGAACTTAATCCTCGAGTCAATAGCAGCTCGAAGACCCAGGATACACGCTTCATACTCCGCCATATTGTTGGTGCAGTTAAAACATAATCGGGCGGTGAACGGAGTATGACAACCCTCAGGAGATATAATTACAGCGCCAATTCCATTACCCAATGCGTTCGAGGCTTCATAAAAATACATAGACCACGGGGATCCCTCCTCGGGTCCTTCATCCGGTCTAGGTTCTTCGCAGTCGGTTACCAACATGATATTCTCATCCGGGAACTTGAAATTCATGGACTGGTAGTCATCCACGGCCTGATGCGCCAAATGATCCGCCAACACACTTCCCTTGATTTCTTTTTAGGTTGTGTATTGGATGTCATACTCGGTTAAGATCATATTCCATCTTGCTATCCTTCCGGAGAGAGTGGGCTTCTCAAAAATATACTTGATCGGATCCATTTTTGATATCAATAAGGTAGTGTGAGTCATCATATACTGTCTTAGCCGGCGAGCAGCCCATGCTAAAGTGCAGCAAGTTTTCTCGAGAAATGAGTATCAGGTCTCACAGTCGGTAAAATTTTTGCTAAGGTAGTAAATAGCATGCTCTTTTCGACCAGACTCGTCATGCTGCCCCAACACACACCCCATTGAATTGTCTAGCATTGTCAAGTATAATATCAAAGGTCTTCCTTCGACTGGAGGCATCAAAATTGGTGGTTCTTCAAGGTATTCTTTGATTCTTTCGAAAGTGGTATGGCATTCATCATTCCACTTTACCACTTGATATTTCTTCAGCAGCTTGAAGATTGGCTCACAAGTAGCAGTCAGATGTGAAATGAATCTGGCAATGTAATTCAGGCGTCCCAAGAAACCTCTAACTTCTTTTTCTGTGCGGGGAACCAGCATCTCTTGTATAGCCTTTACTTTTGCAGGGTCTACCTGAATACCTTTGTCACTGACAACGAAACCCAGAAGCTTACCAGACCTTACCCCGAAGGTACATTTGTTCGGATTTAACCTCAGCTTGTACGTCTTCAACCTGTCAAACAGTTTTTGGAGATGATCAAGGTGTTCTTCCTCGGTCTTGGACCTGGCTATCATGTCATCAACATAAACCTCGATCTCGTGGTGAATCATATCATGGAACAAAGCGACCATGGCGCGCTGATAAGTTGCCCCAATATTCTTCAACCCAAAAGGCATTACCTTGTAACAAAAGGTGCCCCACTGTGTAATGAAGGTTGTCTTCTCCATGTCCTCAGGAGCCATCTTGATCTGGTTGTAGCCAAAAACACCATCCATTAAGGAGAAGATATTATGTTGCGTGGTGTTGTCGACCATAACATCGATGTGAGGAAGTGGGAAGTCATCCTTGGGGCTTGCCCTGTTTAGATCTCTATAGTCCACACACATCCGTACCTTACAATCCTTCTTGGCTACCGGCACGATGTTGGAAACCCACTGCGGATAAGAAGTGACAGCTAAGAACCCTGCATCGAACTGTTTCATGACCTCTACCTTGATTTTCTCTGACATTTCAGGGCGCATACGGCGAACCTTCAGCTTTACCGGAGGGAAGTCTTCTTTAGTTGGCAGGCGGTGTACCACAATATTAGTGTCCAAACCAGGCATGTCTTCATAGGACCAGGCGGAGATCTTAACATAGTTATGCAACATCTGTATCAACTTCTGCTTGACGCTAAGTTCCAAATTTGCACCTATCTTAACCTCCTTCCTGTCTTCCTCTGTACCCAAATTCACTAACTCAACTGGCTCTTCATGAGGCTGTATGGCCCTTTCTTCCTGCTATAATAGTCTAGCAAGTTCTCCAGGCACCTCACAGTCATCCTCATCTTCGTCCTCGGCTTGGTTGATCGGATTTTTGAAGTCATAACTGGCAGTAGCAGAGTTGTTATCAATGGGATCCAGAGTGGATATGGATATGCAGTACGATACGTGAGTGTGTGTAAGAGAATAGCTGTTTTAATAAAGCGAGAGGCAGAAAAGAAAAACAAAGAGCGCAAAATTTGTAATGCAAGAAATTTCCGATGCTTTATTAATGTTATATGAAATGCCAAATAATAAGCCCTCACAAGCAAAGCCAAGGTGCCTCGGGCAAGGCACCAGACCGTAAAGTTTCAAACAGTTTGTTACAAATATTAAAACAAAAGTCAATTACTGCAGAATAAAAGAAACAAGTATAAAGTCCTTCGCTGTCCAGCTATTCAGTCCACCATTGGTTGTTGGGTAGATCCAGCTGTCGATGTCTGAATCTTCTTCACTGTCCTCAATTGCATTAACTCCCCGATTGCTGATGTGTAGAGGAGGTCCTCCAATCCGTGCGCGCCGAATAGCCCTTTGAGCCCCTGTAGTAAAGCCAAAACCAAATTAATCAGTTTTGTGAGTGAAATCAGGGAGCTGACCCCAATTGGTACACCCACCTTCTTCAACTACAGCCCTGACATCCTTGAGAGAAGCCATCTTCAATGGAGGTTTGCCGTTAGTAACTTCAGTTGACGCCAAAGTCTGAGGGACCTCCTCGAAGTTCTGACAAGGTGTTTCTATGAACTCCCCGTCCATCTCTACATAGCGGAAGGAATTGAGATGACTTACCATATAATCTTCTTCACCTTGCACTGTGACAATCTTCCCCTTCACCAGATATTTCAGCATTTGATGGAGCGTGGAAGTAACTGCCCTAGCCCTATGGATCCAAGGACGACCCAGTAAGCAAGAATATGATGGTCTGATATCCATTACGTAGAAGGTGGATGAAAAAGTCTGAGAACCCACTTTGATAGGTATGTCCACCTCCCCATGCACCATTCTTTTTTATCCATCAAAATCCCTCACCACAATGTTACTCGTCTTTAGAACCAAACCTTCACAATCCAGACGGTCTAATGCCTTCTTTGGAAGAACATTCAACGATAACCCGATATCTACTAGCACATGGGCCATAGTAGTGCCCCTGCACTCGATTGAGACATGCAGAGCATCATTGTGATTTCTTCCCTTAGGGGTCAGATCCGCATCGGAAAAGCCTAGCCCATTGTCAGCAGTCAGGCTAGCCATGCAATCTTTGAACTGATCTGCGGAAGTTTCCTACGGCACATGCGCAGTCTTGAGGAATGCAATCAAAGCCTTCGCATGGGCTTCAGAACACAACAACAGAGACAACATGGAGATCTTTGACGGGGTCTGCCCCAACTGTTCGACCATATTGTAGTCGCATTTCTTGATAATCTTCAGTATTTCCTCTATTTCTTGTTTAGAGGTTTCTACAACGATTTTCTTAGGTGCCTCCGTTCGGGCAGGCTCACCTATGATTTCTTTGCCCCGAGTCCCAGATGGCTCAGCAGAAGGGGTGATAACGGGAGTAAGAATAGGAACAGCAGCAGGTGTAATGACTGGAGTAGGAACAAGAGAACTTTCAAGAGTGCTGGCAGTTGGAATAACAGTAGGCTTGATGATAGTCAGGGAAATCTCGGGAGAGAAGACCCTTCCACTTCGGGTAACTTTACTAGTCCTGACAATATTACTGACACCAGTATCAGTTTCTTTAGTCTTTAGGTCTTGCTTAACACCGTGGTAATATACATCAACACAGTAATGCCATGGGACATCCTTGTCTGAGGTGTACGGAATGGGACCAGGAACAATGATTATTAGCGGAGAGATTCTTGGAACAGGTGTAATCCTAACAGGTTTTCTCGAGGAAACCTTAGAAGGATTGGCGGAAATGGTAATAATGGAAATATGTTCATTGGGAACCACAAGAGTCATAGTCTTCTCAAACAAAATTTCTTTATTATCCATCAGGCGCTGAACACCTGATTTCAACAAACAGCAACCGGAAGGTAGAGTCGAACACATGTGGCAACCTTCACCACAACTCGGAATTAAACCGGTCAACAGCAAATTCTTCTTAACAGTCATCATAGGAGTAGAAATTTCTTCAACAGAGGTCACAAACAAATCAGTGTCAACAACATTAACTCCACGACCATGTTTGGGCATGGGAGCAGTTATAACATTCGGCTTTTTTGGAGTATCAAACTCTATCTCCTTAGCTTCCAGCAAATCTTGTACTTTGTTTATCAGGGCCCAACAATCATTTGTATCATGGCCTGGGCTCTCAGAATGGTAGGCGCACCACGCGTTGGGATTGTATCTAGGAGAAGAAGTGTTTGGATTCTTGGGAGCCTCTCTCAAGGTCGCCAAGTTGGATTTTAACAGATGAGGCAGAACATTAGCCAAGGTCATGTTGAGGCGGGTAAACTGTCGTTGTGGTCTTTCCACCCTTCGTTGATTGTTGCATTGTGGAGCAACTGCGGGTCTTGGTATTACTACAACATTTAGCGTTTGATGGTGTTCAGATCTGTTTTGGCCCCTCGAGCTATAGACTGCACTAACTTCCTTCTTACCGGTGAAAGGCTTCTTCGCTGAACTTGACAAAGCATCCTTCTGAATTTTACACTTTGAATGCCAGCCTCCACTCTTTCTCTAGTCAAAATCAACTCAGTGAAACCAGATGATGAGCTGCCGATCAAGTGATTGAAAAACGGACCAGATAGCATCCCTAGAAACATGTCAACTAACTCCCTATCAGACAAAGGGGGTTGGACTCTTCCAGCCAAATCTCTCCACTTTTGAGCATAGTCCTTAAAACCTTCACCTACACCCATGGACATACCCTAAAGCTGAGTACGAGTGGGAGCAAGGTCGGAGTTATACTGATACTGCTTGTAGAAAGCAACAACAAGGTCTTCCCAGTTATGGACACTGGCCCCTTCCAACTGGTAGAACCATTTAAGCTGAGTCCCTGACAGACTATCTTGAAAGAAATGCACCCACAAATTTCTATCAGCGGCGTGGGGTTGGATTTTCCCGACATACGAGCGGAGATGGAGTTTTGGACAGGATACTCCATCGTACTTGGCGAATACCAAAGCCATGAATTTGTGTGGGATGACCACTCCCGATACTAGTCCCAATTCTACGAAATCCAAACCAGGTATTTTCTGAATCTCCATATTGCTCAGACGGTCTTCTAGCTGCTTGTACCTATCCTCGGCAGGAGGATATTGCTCATCATCGTAATCAGTACCATCTTTAGAAACTGCAGGACTGGGGTCCTTTTCCCTTTCTTGGTTCTCCCCATCCTTGGACGAGGAGGTCAGATCAACTGGTTTTCTCAACCTTTCTCCGAATCTTCTACCCATGTTCAGAATACCGACCTTCTTCTTCTTCTTATTCTCTTTCAGAATAAGGATCTTCAGATCCACTTGTCCCTTAGCCAGATTTATGAACATCTGTTGGAACTGGGCGTTCTGTGCCTGAAGATCTTTGATGGCTTGATCGGAAGACATTTCTGCTGAAATAAACAGCGAAGAGGATGAGAAACTCGTAAGGGTACCTGTAATGATGTGCATGATAATGGGATGCGCATGTAATGATTTCAAAGACTTTGGGAGATTTAAATTTGTAAACCAAAAATAAACAAAACTTTATTAGCTTAAACTTTGAAAGGTTCAACAATGCCTTTAAGGCGTTACAAAGAAGTAAAATAAACAAAATCTAAAACTAGAAAAAAAAGCAAAATCAAAAGTCCCATGGTCGCTTCCTCTTTGTGCTGATGTAGTCATTGATCATTCTTTCTTCCTCGAGCTGCCTGGTGAGCTTCAAAATCTTCCTTTCTTGCTCATGGTACTGTTCCCGGTAGGTTTCCCGCTCATTCTTCAGCTGAATCCAAGACCTCTGCAACTCCCCAGGATCAGTAGGCATGTAAGGATAGAGAACCGTATAAGGAATGCCTTCTTCGTTAGTGGGCTCCATAATCATTGGTAACACGGCCTCATAGGGCATCCCAAGCTTCTGGGCACGAGCTCGGACCCATTGGAGATAAGGCTGCATAGGAAGAGAAGTCTTTGGTCCCAACTCTTGAGGGTCAGATATGTTCACCATGCCCCAAGCTCGTATAAACCTCCGACGATGCTCTTTAACGTTCTCCTTATAGTCAAATACAATGTCCTCAAGAAGTAATTCATGGGGAACATCTCTTCGAGCACGACCAAATTGCCGCAAAGCCAGACAAGGATTGTAAGTTATACCCCCTCTGATTCCAAGCAATGGGACATTAGGGTATCCCCCACAATGGTCAATAACAGCAGTATCTTCCATAGCTCGGGAACACCAAAGAATATCTGTATGGGCAAGTGACATTATTCTGTAGGACCAACCCAAACCTTCTTCGTTCTTCAGCACAGACTTAGGGAGGTGCGAAATAAACCACCTCGACAGCAACGGCATGAAACATATAAGAGTCCCTCTTGTCCTCACGGTACGAGTGTAGAGGGCATGCAAGATATCTCCAAGCAAGGTAGGCACAGGGTTACAAGAAAGGAAAATCTTGACAGCATTCACATCTACAAAGGAATCCGGATTCGGGAAGAGAACCAAACCATAGATAAGGAGAGCCAAGATATCTTCAAAGGCCTGAAAATCCAAATTATCCCAGAATAACTCAGCCTGGTCTATCAGAAATTTGGCTAGAAAACCTTCGACCCCGCTTCGTGTTTCCCAATTGGATACTACATCAGCCCGTTTCAAATGCAGAGCTGAGGCAATGTCTTCTGGTCTAGGAACTTCTTCCATACCTGTGAAGGGTACTTGTTCAAGGATGGATATGCCTAATAGATGAGAGAACTCTTCCAAGGTGGGTACTAGCTGGTAATCTGGAAAGGTGAAGCAGTGATGCATGGGATCGAAGAACTGAAATAGTACGCTCATCATCTGCTCATCATGATTTGAAGTAACCAGACTAAGAAGTTGATCGTGTCTCTTAATGAACATAGAAGTCTCGGAAAATCTTGAGGCTAGCTCTTTAAGTTGGACAGGTATTTGCACAAAGTTAACTCGGATGGTATTTCTGCGCACGGAAGCCATGATCTGCAAAACAGAACAAAGATAAATTCCCTTGGTCTTTGAAATGGTTAGTGTAATGAAGTATGAATTCCATTTTATGATGCATGATGTCATGATAAACCACAGGTATAGCAAACAACAGGTATTGCAAACACAGTCAAATCACACAAGACCCTTAGGTTTAAAGCTTGCATGAGGTCAAAGGTAATACCCTCTTGAAGTTAAGTTTTTTTAAACATGTTCTAGAAAAAGTAACCGGGTTCTAGAGGATCTCAATATCCCTGACCATCCTCCATCGGTCATGGTTTCAGCTCACGCAATCTTTTCTTGTGACCGAAACTATCTCGAGAGTATGGTCTCAATGAGTGTAGCATCGAGTATCAACCAGTTCTCAGCTTTACACCGAGGTCGGCTATCTCACTACTTTCTAATGGCCAAGTTGGGTGATTAAAGGTTCTAAGGTCAGTTGATGCTTAACGACACCATGCAGCGGCCCCGTATTCTCCTCGTTTCTCCACAAGGGATACCGGTACCAACCAATGTGCCACATCAACGTAGCTACTGCTTCAACCGTATCGGTCTACGCCGTACAATTCCCTCACAATTTATTGCTACTTACCTAAAAGGTATCCCCAGATCCGGGTTAAGATCTATAGTAACTCCCAAACAAAACCCTTAAAAGTAAAGCAAACAAAGCAATCAAGAGAAGCAATTATGATGATCTAGATCCTAAGGTATACCCCACTTATTATCCCCAGCAGAGTCGCCAGCTCTGTGATACGGTGGCAGAATCGACTGTTTGAAATGTTGGTTTGCGTTGTGCGTTTTAAGTTCGCAAAATTTCACGGTAAGCAAGAGTCGCCACCGAATTTTATTTCATCCAATCGGAAAGGAAAAAAGTACAGAAAAAATCCTTTTTCGAGATTTTTCTGAGTACGGGGGGTAGATTATAGAAAGTAAAGGTGTTAGCACCCTTTCTATCCATGGTTTTCCATGGGCTCTTAGGTACTTGCTCATGTTTTAAAAATTGCTTGTGTATGTGCTTTGTTTTGAAAAATTTGACTTTGTGATAACCCTTGTATCAGTCCTCAAAGGTGTGACGAAGTTTGTTTTGGAAAGTTTTGTTTGAAATGTGTAAGTGTGAAAAGTTTTGATTTGATCAAGTACCTACTAGCATCTGCCTACTAAAAAAAAGATCGTTTCTATTCTCGTTCCTTTAGACAGCGCTATCCTACTATTGAGAAATAGGTAGCACCATCGTTGGAATTGTAAGGGTCAATTCGAAAGGGACGCACAATCACTAAAGCAATGTTAGAACACCTTAGTAATAACCCTAGAGTCTTAAGATAATATTCGAGGCAACATTTCCGAGGCAACATTTGAACGGGACATTTGATCTTTTTAGACAGGAGGAAAGCACTAAGGCATCCTATACTTAATGATCGT
The DNA here is from genome assembly GCA_948472305.1 of Vicia faba. Lineage (NCBI taxonomy): Eukaryota > Viridiplantae > Streptophyta > Magnoliopsida > Fabales > Fabaceae > Vicia > Vicia faba. The sequence goes on from OX451735.1 coordinate 716,237,333, forward strand.
TTACCGAAGGCAACCGAAGTGTGAGTATACCCTAAGAGTGATATGTGTGAGTGATCTGTTTTCAATTATTTAGTCTTCTCACATTAGGGTTTTCTAACTGGATTAATTTGTCATGCATTCTTGTCATATAATCCTATTAGCATTCATCTAAACAGTCAAATATTTGCGAGAATTAAAATGCGAGAAAGTAAATCTACGCTATTACAAGGCTTCGGGGATGGGGATTAATTACATAGCCAAAAACCCCGGAAAAAGCGATAAATAAAAACCCTAGATTAAACTATTACAAACCATGAACAGTTACAACAATATTGACAAAAAATAAATAATATGGGCACGATGCTTCGAATACGGAGCAACTAGGGTTTTGACCCTTGCCTAAACCTAATTGCGATTAGTTAAGAAAATGTTTTTGTTTTGTTTTGTTATTTAGGAAAATAGAGAAATTGTTACATTAAAAAGAAAATTCTAATTCCAATTAATCCTAATTTTAAAAAATGAATTAATTTAATCTAAAACCTATTTTTTGTATTTTTTTTTATTTATTTGAGAAAAAGAGCAAAATGAAATTAAATCAAAAGTTTAACCTAATCTATTTTATTTTATTTTTGAAAACAAGTACAATTTCCTAACTTAAACTAAATTAAATTAATTTGGATAAATAAAAAAATAATCCTAATTTTGTGAGTTATTGATTTTTATGGTTTTTGTGAAAAAATAAATTAATTTGTGAATTTTAAAATAAATAAAGAAAATTCAAAGAATAAAAAAAATAATGAAATAAAATAAGAAAAGTTAGCAAATGGGTCTGGTGGTGTTTGCTGAAAAGGGGGGTTGACATTGAATTTTTGGGCCCAAATAGCTAAGGCATGTTTGACTTGCTTGATCCAGTGTATACATTGACTGGGGCACAGGGTAGTCCTCCAAAGGAAAGGCATTAGATCTAGAGCGCTGATGAATTAGATGGCCATATCCTCAGTTGCTTGGTGGACGCTTGGACATGAGGCATACCTGATCACTTATTGAAAAATAACATGAAGCAAATATGGGACCTGGGGATCGAACCCAGGTCCTTAGGCCTATTCCCAATACACGCCTGCCAACTGAGCTATTTGGCTTGTTTGAATATATAATAAAAACAAAATCTAATATATGAAAAAAGCATGGTTAATAAAAAAACATGATGAAATTTAAATAACCCAATTAGTGAATGCCACGCATCCATCTCCTTCCTCCCAACCGTCGTTTTAGGTAACAACACTTTTACCTATGGTTGTCTTGTTGTAGCTACAAACCTGCGTATTTCAAAAACTCTCCACAAGCAATATATATGGCCATGGCTGGTACCATTCAACTCGTATCATCCTCGTGAGTCTCATGGTACCAGAATCAATGTCCAATTTCACCTGTATTACAAAGCCCTAAAACTAAGCAAGGAACCCTAGCCATGGCAGTTTGTCATACAATCATCAAAAACGAAATTGAATATAATGATTAGCTTGCAAACATGTTAAGGATCAAGAATATGCAATCAAAACGTGCAAATGGTGTATAAATTGATGGAAATGAAAACGAAAATTATGGCTAACCGTGTGACTGCTAGAACGGGTTTCAGGACCTGGAGAGGCTTGCTAATGATTGGAATATGATCCCGGGACCTCCAACAATCGATTGGAAAGGGAAAGATGGCACGATTTAGTCTCTAGTATAGAAATTGGGTCACCACTTTTTCTTGAATTTTTTGAGTTTTGTTCTAGCTCTGTACGACTGCTCTAACCTCTCTCATGCCTTGGCTTGCTTCTGTATATGTAATACAACCTATTAGGTCAACAAAAATGACCTCAATCTTGCTCATCATGGAGATTTGATTTGGTCTTTCATGGAATATGATTTCTTTCCAATTTTGCTCAAATTCAATCTTTTTCCAACCAAATCAGTCTTGCACGAATTGACTCTCAATTGACAGCATATAAGATATTTCTTCAATGCAAAAATCTTCCCTAAAACACAAAATATGATTTATTTAAATTTATTTGATTTTATTTGAATTTTAAATGAATAAAAATCAAAATAAATTAAACAAATGCATAAATAAAGCATGGAGGGTCCCATAGGTCGTGGATTATGTTATCATTGAAGTGAAAGTATAAAAAGTTGGACCCATTTAGCAAAAGATGCAAATTTGAGCATATTTGACTTTTGGCAATTTTGCAAAAAAGGTCAACATGGCCGATGCATAACTCTCTCGATTTTGACCCTAGAGAGGTGTTCTTAGACTTTTTAGAAAGCTTTGGATGTCTTCTAAACAACCCTTTTGGTCTTATCTCAATTTAGTCTTCCATGTTCATGTATGAAGCTTTGACCCAAAAGGTGTTTTTGTTGACTTTTCAAAATGACCTATAATGTCAAAATTCATATCTTTTTGTGAGTGCATATTTTGAACTTGGTAGCTGAAAATGAATTGTTGGTAATTGCATCCTATTCAAAATGAGATTTGGATGGATCATTTATGATAAAGTATGAGAAAGTTTTGCTTGGTCAAAGTTGAGTTGACTTTTCCTGCAAAACCATAATTTAGCAACTTTTGGGTTTTGATGAATTGTGGGCAATCCTTGATGAATCATGATCAACCCTTGATCAAATGATGAATGATACTTCTAAATGAGGATGTTGACCAAAAATCTTGAAGTTTGACTGTATGTGGGCCACAATTGACTTTTGACCTAGCACAATCGATTTTTAGGCCTTTGAGCAATTGACTGAGCAAACTTCTTTTGCAAGGCTTGAAACTTGACATGGATGATCTTGAGAACATATTAGGACAATGGTGAGCATTTGGGATCCTTTGGACTCAAGCATCTTGATGAAAAATGAAACCCTAATTTGAGGTAGACTGCCTTAGGAGAGAGTTTGTCTGGTCAACTCGTAGACTTCCTTGAGCAATTTGAGGACCTCACTTGACATGTATTGAGAAATATGTGAGGGAAAATTTTGGGGTACCAAAGTGTCATTATCGGAAACTTCAGGGCTATGGTCCTTCTCCCTTGTCTCTCTCTCTTGATTATCCCCTTCTTTGGACGAGGAGGTTAGATCAACTGGTTACTTTAACTGTCCCCTGAACCTTCTGCCCAGATTCAGAACACTAGAGGTCTTCTTCTTCTTCTTCTTCTTTTCCTTCAAGATAAGGGTCTTCAGATCTTCCTGCCCTTTTGCCAAAGCTATGAACATTTGTTGAAATTGGGCATTTTGTGCCTGGAGATCTTTGATGCTTTGTTCAGAAAACATTATTGTTGAAATAAACAACGAAGAAGATGAGAAACCTGTAATGGTAGTTGTTTATGCAATGTTATGGATGTTATGCGTATGCAATGATTTCAAGGATTCTTAAAGGCTTAAATTTGTTTAACCAAAAGAAACACACGTTAATTATATTAATAAGTTCGAATTGTTACAAAGAGTGCCTTTTAGGCTTACAATTAAACTAAACTAAACTTAAAAAAAAAAATAGGTTTCCCAGGAGCGAATCCTCTTTGGTGCAATGTAGGCATTTATGTTCCTCTCTTCATGAAGTAGCCTAGTGAGTTCCAGGACCTTCTTCTCGCTGGCATAGAATTGAGCTTCAAACGTATCCCACTCCTCTTTAAGTTGAACCCATGATTTCTATAGCTCTTCATGATCAGTTGGCATGTCAGGATGATGAACAAGATAAGGAGCGTCTCCTTTAGCAACTGGTTCCACAATCATTGGTAGGACAGCAGGGTAAGGCATCATAAGACTTTGGGCACGGGATCGTACCCATCTGAGATAAGGCTCAAGAGGGATAGAATTCTTGTGCCATAGTGTCTTGCTATCAACCTTATGTACCATGCCCCAAGCTTGCATGAACCTTTTATGGTAACCTTGAGCATCATTCTAATAGTTGAAGGCAATTCCTTGGATAAGTGTATCATGAGGACCATCCCTTCTCTCATAACCAAACTGTTGCAGTGTCAAACAAGGATTATAAGTGATTCCTCCCCTAGTGCCTAAGAGAGGGACATTAGGGAATTCACCATAGTAATCGATGATGGTAACATCTTCCGAGGATCGTGAGAAACAATGAATGTCTGAATGTGTAAGGGACATCAACCTATGAGACTATTTCATACCTTGCTCATTCTTCAAAATAGACCTGGGTAGGTGCGAAGTAAACCAACTAACCAATAGAGGGATGCAACACATGAGGGTCCCCCTTCTCTTTAGAGTGTGAGCATCCAGAGAGTGTAGAATATCCCCAAGTAATGTAGGCACCGGATTATGAGACAGAAAAACCTTAATCGTATCCACATCTACGATTTGGTCCGCGTTAGGTAATAGTACCATCCCGTAGATGAGGAGTGTCAATACCTCTTCAAAAGCTTGTAAATCCAGGGTATCCCAAAAATAGAAAGCCTTCTCGAATAGAAATTTAACCGGGATTCCTTGGACACTTCCCCTAGTTTCCCAATTTGTCACTACATCGGACCATTGTAAGGATAGAGCTCGAGCAATCTCTTCAGGATTTGGATGTTCTTCCGTATCGTTGAAAGGTAACTGATCAAGAATAGGTACCCCTAACAACCGAGAAAATTCCTCCATAGTAGGCACTAGCTGGTAATCCGAGAAGGTGAAGCAGTGATGCAAAGGATCAAAGAATTGAAATAGCACTTTTAACAATTCTTTATCAGGTTTTGAAGTGACCAAATTGAGTAACCGACCATGTTTTTCAGTGAAGGGAGAGCTTTCAGGAATCCTTAATGCCAAGTCCTTTAGTTGGAGAGGTACTTTCACAAGGTTAATCTGGATGGTGTTCCTGCGGGCGGATGCCATGTCCTACAAAACAAAGCAAAGATGAGTCCTAGAAAATCCTTGAAATGGTTAGTATAGTATGCCATGCTTATGATGTCATGATTATGCTAAAATATCACATGTATAACAAGCAACAAACAAGTTACACCAATTCCTTGGGTTTAAGGGCTACATGAGTTTTAAGGTCATACCCTCTTGAAGCTAGATTGGTTCAACCTGTCTTATAAATAGTAACCGGGTTCTAAGGGATCTCAATATCACCGATCTTTCCCCCAATCTTCGTTCAATAGGCGATTGACTCGCAACCAAAAAAAACTCAAGAGTCAAACCTCAATGAGTGTAGCATCGAGTATCTGTCGACCTTGGGAATACACTAAAGCCGGCCATCTCGCTACGTCCTACTTGAAAAGTTGTGCAATTAAAGGTTCTAAGGTCAGTTGATGCTTTATGACACCATGCAGTGGCCCCGTACTCTCCTTGATTGACTCAAGGGTTATCAGTACCAACCAAAGTGTCACATCAACGTAGCTACTGCTTCAACCGTGTCGGTATACCCCGTACAGTTCCCTCACAATTTATTGCTACTTACCTAAAAGGTGTTCCCAGATCCAGGTTTAGGATCCAAATAACCCAAACAGATACCCTTAAAATTAAATCAGACAAGAAAAATCAAAGAAGCAATTAAGAATGACCTAGATCCTAAGGTAAACCCCACTTATAATTTTATATTCCCCAGCAGAGTCTCCAGTTCTGTGATACGGTGGTAGAACCGGCAGTTAATACTGGTTTGCATTTTGTATTCGCAAATGTCGCGGTAAGAAAGAGTCGTCACCGACTTTTATTACATCCAACAAAGGAAAGGAAAAAGAACAGAAAAAACCTTTTTTTGAGAGTTTCTGAGTACGGGGTGCAGATTATAGAAAGGGAAGGTGTTAGCACCCTTTCAATCTGTGGTTTTCCACGGGCTCTTAGGTACTTGCTCATTTTGAAATTGCTTGTGTGTGTTTTAAAAAGTTTTTGTTTAACTTTGTGGTAACCCTTGTATCTGTCCTCAAGAGTGTGACAAAGTTGCTTTTGAAAACTGTTTTGAAAGTGTTTTGTGAAAAAAAATTGTTATTTTGAGCAAGTACTTAAGATTTTCTACCTACTCAAAAAAAGACTGTTCGTTCTTGTTTCCTTTAGACAGCTGTGATCGGTGGATCTGGAACTGACTGTTTAACGCTGGTTCACGAAATGTCGCGGAAGCAAGAGTCGCCACCGTCTTTTATTTTCTCCAAATGGAAAGGACAAAAGCACAGAAAAATTCCTTAAAGAGATTGCTCTCGGTTCGGGAGGTTGGTTATAGAAAGGGAAGGTGTTAGCACCCTTTCTATCCATGGTTATCCATGGGCTCTTAGATACTTGCTCATTGTGTTTTCAAAAATGGTTTGTTTGCTTTTCAATTGTGGGTTTTTTAAAAAAAGTTTCTTTGAAAATTTCAGTTCGACTCTTGTATCAGTCCTCAAGAGTGTTTGAAAAATTGCTTTCGAAAGCTTTTTTTGAAAATGTGTTGGTGTGGAAAGTATTTTGTTTTGTTTTGAAATTTAGAGCAAGTATCTAGAGTCGTCTACCTACCCTAAGGAATTCGTCTATGTAAATGTCCTTTAAAGTAGTGCCATCCCACCATTGAGAGGTAGGTAGCACCACCGTTGGAGGTGTTCGGGTCAATTCGAGGTTCGGGACATGGTGATCACCAGAGCAATATGAAGACACCTTAGAAGCTACCCTCATGCCAGGTTCCCGGATCATGAGGACTTACCAAAACATCCTCTACTCGATGATCACCTTTCGAAAGGCAAGGCAACAGTGAGGCGTACCCTAGGGGTGGTGTGTGATTTGTGCGTCATGTTCATTTGCATTTATCTTGTTCATGTCATTGGTGTTCTACGCTTGTTTTTATTTATGGCCATTCATTCTTTCATGTCATTATTTAACAGTTAAAAATTGCGAGAAAAGTAAAAGATTCTAAGCTATTACAAGAGGCGCGGGTCCACATCGCCAAAATTTCTCGAACCCGATTTGACAGAAAAATAAAGAATTAAAAGTGCGAGAAATAAAGATTACATGGCCTTGGGAGAGATACATAAATGTTATACGAAAGAAGAAATAAATGTGCGAATTGAAATTTAAATCGAAACGAGGGCGTTGGACCCTTTTTAACTAAATTAAATTAAATGATGAAATTAATTAATTAAAAAGAAAAGAAATTGTTTTTTGGTATTTTTTGGTATTTATGTTTAATGGGAAAAAAAAGGATTAATTGAAATTAAATGCTAACCCTAATTCTATTTGTTTTTAATTTATTATGAAAAGATCAAATTTTATCCTAAAATTAAACCTAATTATTTTACATGTAATTAAATTACAAAAATAAATATTTAATATTTTAATTATTATGAAAGAAAAATAAAAAGGAATAAAAATTATCATAAACCCTAATTCTATATTTTTTTAGATTTTTATTAAAAGAGTTAAAATTAAAACCTAATTTAAAACTAATTAATTTATGAATTTATTTACAAGAAATATTAAAATAAAAAAATATTTATTATTATTTTTTTTTCTCTTTTTTGATTTTTATGATTTTTGTGTTTTTTATGAAAATATGATAAATTAATTAATAAACAATAATTAAAGGAAAGTATAAATAATAATAAAAAAACAATAAAGAAAATATAAACTTTGCAAACCTAGGGGGTCTGCCCCTTAATATGGAGGTTATTCTTTAGAAATCTGGCCCATTTGCCCTTGGCCCGTTGGACTTTTCAGGACGCGTGTACACGCGTTGACTAGGGCCTACCATATTCCACAAATCCTGGCCCTTGAATTGATGAGATTAAACGCGTGGCATGTTGGATGGTATGGGTACACGGTGCGTCTTTACACTGAACCTGCATGGAATCACTAAATACAAAATAATATGAAGGGGGTGAGGACCTGGGGCTCGAACCCAGATCCTGAACATTACCACTCAAACGCTTCACCAACTGTGCCGTCTTGCTTATCTGTAAATAACATAATTAAGAAACATAATAAAACAAAACGCGTTAGTGCTTCTTTTTTCCGCGCGAAAATTTAAACAGGCCAATCGTTGATGGCCACGCATCTTCTTCTTCCTCGTTCCTGAAACATAAACATATTAGGCAACGTTTTTTCAAGTGTTCTTTTAGGCCACTTTCAGGAAAATAGCGAATGGGCCAGGAAGGCTCATAAATTGAGCGCGAGGGTCTCAAACTCTTCGTCCAAGTATGCTGAGCATGTTCATGGCATCGTGGTGTCCCAATTTTGCCTTATTCACAAACCCCCAATTCAGAGCTTCATAAACCCTAAAACGTGATAATGGTAGAATCGTATACAATGCTTAAAAACACAATTAATTTACATGGTTAGCATTAGAATCACACAAGGAATATGAATCAAATATTAAAAAGTGCTAAATGTGCATGAATTGAGATGCACGATTATGAAAAATTTTCAGTACAGATGAGATTGTTCTCACGTTTCTGGGCACGAAAGCTTGTGGTTTTGGATGCAACTCCCTTCTATGAAGCCTTAGCAAGCTAATGAAATCAAAATCGTGCCTTGAATCACCCTAGAATTAGGTTTTCAGTTTTGAGTTTTTTTGCAAGAATTTCAAGTTTGTGTCTTGGTCTCTAGCGCAGCTGAGTGGTTCTTTGCATTAGGTTTGTGTTCTTTGTATAAGTATGAGTGAATTAGGTCAAAAATCTGACCAAAAGAATCCAAGATTTGATTGTTCAATATTTGATTTTCAAGCATTAGTTTTTTCCAATCTTTTTCATGCCATTTGATACCAAATCATGCCAAAACTTTCCAAAAATGATCATGCACGAATCTTGACTGTCCAATGAGAGTATTTTCTGCACAAAGAGATTTGATTTCATTAGTTTTGTATTTTTCATGTATTTTATTTAATTAAATGAATTATTAATAATAAAAAATCCAAATAAATAAATAAAAATGGAGAAAAACTTCCCTTTGGGCCTAATGGTCGTGCACATGCCTTGGATGATGAATTGTGGAAGAAAAATGGGCCCATTAGCATTTTTAGGTCATTTGAGTCAATGTTGACTTTTCAAAATATCCAAAAATTTCCCAACTTCCACAAGGCATAACTTGCTCAATTTTTAAGCTTTGCTCATGTTCTTGGACATTTTGGAAAGGTATTTGAGTCCTCTAACCAATGCCTTTGGTCCCATGTCATTTTGATTTACCAATCTCAAGTTATGGCCTTTGACTTAAAGTCCCTTTTTGTTGACTTTTGAAAATGACCTATAATGTTGAAATTGATAACTTTTTTGTGAGAGCATTTCTTGGACTTGAAGTATGAAGATGAGTTGTAGGAAATGTCTTTCTCTTCAAAATGAGCTTTGGATGGAATTTTTCTGATAATCCATGTGAAAGTTATGCTCTGGTCAATTTACAGTTGACTTTTTCAACTGTCCAAATAAGGAAACTTTTGCATCTTGATGATTTTTGAGCCAAGCTTTGAGAATCATGATCAAGAATTGATCAAATGATGTTTGTGGCTTCAAAATGAGATGTTGACAAAAAATTTGAACTTTTGACTGTCAAATGACCATTTTGCCCCTACAGTTGACTGTAGTGCAATTAGGGTTTTTGACTGTGCAATTTTGTGCTTAAAGTCTTGAAACTTGGTATGAGGATGCTTGACCATATTTATAGGCATGTGGAACTTGATTGGACCTTTTGAAACTTCATTTTCTTGATCAGAACCAAAACCCTAATTTTGACTGTCTAGGAGGCCCTTGCACTGTGCAACCCTTGGGGAATTTTGAAGCATGACTTGGCAATTTCTTGAAGAATATGGGAGGGCAATTTTTGGGGTACAACAGTTGCCCCTGTTCGATCTTCTTAGACCTGAGGATGCAGATTGGCTGACGTGCCTTTCGTAATCCGAGGGTAGAAGATGATTGAACACTAGAGTGCCCAGAAATTTGCGCTCACATAGTAGCAATGTGATGATGGGAATGGGCTTACAGATGCCATTTGGAGATTGATGAATAGGGTGATGGGCTTATAGATGCCATCTGGATGTTGATCGCATAAGAGATTCCTTAGCGAGAACTTGCGTACCTGCAAAAGAAAAAATGAGTACCTGACATGTCGCAGGAGCTGGTTTTCAGATGCTTGGTATAGATGTGTCCTGACTGGTTACAGGAGCTGAGTCTGGAGCTTCAAAAGGTGATGAATGAACCAGGGGTGATTACTACTTCAGCAGGAACGGTAAGAGAACCTTGGATGACCTTAACCTCAACAGCAATTTGAGGAAATCTTGGTGGGAATTACCATCTCCGCAGGATCGGGGAGAGAACCATAGGCAATTATAATCTCAAAAGCGGACGTTTGAGAAAAACCTGGAATGGAATTATCATCTCCGCACCGTTGGGGAGAGAACCATAGGAAATTATAATCTCAAAAGCGGACGTTTGAGAAAAACCTTGGTTGGAATTATCATCTCCGCACCGTTGGGGAGAGAACCATAGGAAATTATAATCTCAAAAGCGGATGTTTGAGAAAAACCTGGGATGGAATAATCATCTCCGCACCGTTGGGGAGAGAACCATAGGAAATTATAATCTCAAAAGTGGACGTTTGAGAAAAACCTGGAATGGAATTATCATCTCCGCACCGCTGGGGAGAGAACCATAGGAATTTATAATCTCAAAAGCGGACGTTTGAGAAAAACCTGAGATGGAATTATCATCTCCGCACCGCTGGGGAGAGAACCATAGGGAATTATAATCTCAAAAGCGGACGTTTGAGAAAAACCTGAGATGGAATTATCATCTCCGCACCGCTGGGGAGAGAACCATAGGAAATTATAATCTCAAAAGCGGACGTTTGAGAAAAACCTGAGATGGAATTATCATCTCCACAACACTGGGGAGAGAACCATAGGAAATTATAATCTCAAAAGCGGACGTTTGAGAAAAACCTGAAATGGAATTATCATCTCCACAACACTGGGGAGAGAACCATAGGAAATTATAATCTCAAAAGCGGACGTTTGAGAAAAACCTGAAATGGAATTATCATCTCCACAACACTGGGGAGAGAACCATAGGAAATTATAATCTCAAAAGCGGACGTTTGAGAAAAACCTAAAATGGAATTATCATCTCCACAACATTGGGGAGAGAACCATAGGAAATTATGATCTCAAAAGCGGACGTTTGAGAAAAACCTGAAATGGAATTATCATCTCCACAACATTGGGGAGAGAACCATAGGAAATTATAATCTCAAAAGCGGACGTTTGAGAAAAACCTGAAATGGAATTATCATCTCCACAACACTGGGGAGAGAACCATAGGAAATTATAATCTCAAAAGCGGACGTTTGAGAAAAATCTGAAATGGAATTATCATCTCCACAACACTGGGGAGAGAACCATAGGAAATTATAATCTCAAAAGCGGACGTTTGAGAAAAACCTAAAATGGAATTATCATCTCCACAACATTGGGGAGAGAACCATAGGAAATTATAATCTCAAAAGCGGACGTTTGAGAAAAACCTTTGATAACTTCTACTGAGTCTTCATCAGGAAAATCTGTTTGGGGTCGATTTAGCTGGACTAGAGAAGGCCTTGGACTGGATAAGAAATCTTTGGAGTCGATTAACTGAACCGGTCTAGGTCTTGAAATATGATTGAGAATTTAACTGAATCTTTCCTGAAAGGTAAATGTCAGTCATATGCAATGCATGATATGGATCAATCAATGATGTTCTTAACATAAATGAGATTTGTAAGATATGATGCGTCTATGCATGCTATAATGATGTATAGAAGTGCGACGTTTATGAATGTATGTTTTTGTCTTAGGAAAATAAATCCTTGGCGGGTGCCGGGAAGTCACTCCTGGGCTGATGTTGGAGAATTAGATCTTTGCTTCCGTTGGGGATGCTAATTGCAAGAATACCGGTAGGAGAAGATGACTCCGTTGAGGAATAAACTTGGCGAATGGGAGATTCTGCGGGGAGGAAAGTACTCTAGTGATCTTGCTGGGAAGCAATACTCTGTAGGGAGAGAGGTACTTTGTTGAAATGTTGATGGTAACTTCGCTGGGGATACCATGGTTGTGTTGGAAGTGTTATTAGACTCCGCTGGGGATAAGAAGACTTTGTCGACGACGATCTTTCCATGGCTTTTGGCTGAGGATAACCCAGTTATATCCTGGTAGGGAAATAACTCTTTGAATAAAGCCGGACGACGCGTTCGTGCTCTGCGAGGATAAGCTTCCAGAATCTACTGGGGATAAGCTTACTGCTTGGGGAGATAAATTCCAACTTTCCCAGGGAACTGGATTGGACTCTCCTGGGGAAGTTTTGAACTGCGGGGGAAGTGATTCCTTTGAATGTTTGATATACCGCCGGGGAACAATCTTTAGGTCAAGACTGCCGGGGATGCTTGTTAAGAATATATATGCTGCTGGGGCATGTTGAGATCTGCTGGAGGATACTCAACTTCCTTAAGGTTTGATAATATAGCTTTTCTTGAGGAGAGTATACTGTCTTGCTGGCTCACTCTCTGGGGAATTGGGATGTACTGGTTATGTTCTTCAGCTGAACTCACCTTGATACCTTGGAGGACAAAACAATTAGATTGCTTAGACAACTCTTTATTGCCCCTGTTTCTGAGGTTGGAGAAGAAGACCTGTGAGGTGCTGATAGTTGTTGATGGACAAACCTCCTTCTGGTAGGCAGGTGACAAGATGACAGGACATAGTCGTACGCTTTGATCCCTAACTTTTGCCTGGACCGCCCTTTCGGGTTTTCAGTCCACCGGGATACCCATTTTTGCCCAAGCCGCCTTTTCAGGTTTTCGACTTGCCGGGTGTACAGATTTTTTTCATTTCATCCCTTCATTTTGCCCGAACCCTTTTGGTTCGCCGGGAAACCCTTATTTTTGCCTAGGTACGTCGACCTAGCGGGTCTTTGATTTTGCATAGTATCTTTTCGACTATGTCCATGTTCTCAGAATGTAGGGAGTTGCCCCTGTTAGAAGTGTTTTGTCATGCCACCAGAAGATTTTTGACCAGGCAAGATTTATTGTTGAAATGCCCCAAGTGACTCAGGCGGAGATTTGCCCCAGGCTATTTGGCCTTTGAGAGATTCTCCGAATCTTGATTGGACTGCCCCAGATGATGGACCATAGTCATACCTGCCCCTTGACTGGACGTGCTTTTGTTCACTAGGTATTCATCGTGCGAATTTCCCTGCTGTTCAAACAAAAAGTCATATGCAAACAAAGTTATGTTAAAAATGCAAAGCTTATGTCTGTCTTGAAGATTCTGAAAATGCACTCTTTTTCACAAAACAGGTGTTTGTTTGTAGAACGTGATGTCAACTCCGTATCTTACCGTAGGCCTTCAGGAGTCAGGATACCTTTCGTAACAGTATGCTTTCGAACTAACCCATGCTTCAGCTAGGACTTTTAAGGGTTATAACGTGGCCTGGTTCACGGTTTAAGAAACAAAGGATAAAGGCTCAAATTTTATTTGTACCCACCCGCTCTTCGTGATGTTCTCCAAACCTAAACTCCGTTGATCATACGTTAGACCTTGTTTGAGTCTTTGCTCTGATTTTCCGGTGATGATTCGGATTTTGGCAATTTATTTTGAATAGGCAGTCATTCCTTTTTTTGTTGAGGGTTTGTAGGACCTCTTTCTTTTTGATTTTATAATCCCTATTTTTGCCTGAACTGTTTCTTTTGGAATTACAGTCAGCGGGATGCCCCAGTTTTGTAAGTCTCCTTCATAGGTTTTGACTTAATGGGTTTTTATTTTGAGAAGTAATGACTGCCTGTTGTATGATTGTTTGAAACCATCACTGTCTTTCTTTGTTTTGTAAGGACCTTTTTGGTGCCCTTCGTTATGCACTTGGATCAACTGAGAGACTACCCTGCCCCAGGTTATGATTAAGGGTTTTAAATTTCGAAAAGAAAAACTCCTACTTCTTTGGCTCAGAGGGGTTAACGAGGGATTATCTTCCTTATAACTCCAGTGTTTAGGAATTGAAACAATGCCTGTACCTCATCAGCGGGGTCTGTTCAAAAGCATACTGTAAAGATCGTGGTATCGTTTTCGTCATCCTCCCTCAAGAGGCTTAGAATTATTAATTAAGAGTTGATCATCAGAAAAAATATGAAAATAATTTGCGTATAGTGAATACGAATATATTGCTTCAAAACAGACATATGCGATGCATTAATGAAATAACAATGTTTAACATGAGTAAATGTTTGAACAAAAGAGAATTGCAACTTGAACATTCGAATGAACAAAAATTTCTCAATCCTAGCCATGTTTTGGCAAGGGAGTAGTGATCACGTGGGGAGTCTCGGGTACTTTAAACTGAATCTCTCCAGCGTCGATCATGTCTTGGATCTTATTTTTCAAGCTCCAACAATCATCTGTAGTATGCCCCGGGCTGTCAGAGTGATAAGCGCAGCGGGCGTTGGGGTTATACTTCGGTGACGTTGTATTTTGGTTCTTCGGAGCTTCTTTTAGCGTTACTAGCTTGGTCTCCAGCAACTGTGGCAATATCTGGGATAAGGTCATGCTGAGCCGAGTGAACTGCCTTCTCTCGCTCTTTTGTTGGTTGTGATGTTGAATTTGTGACACTGGAGCCATTTGAGGAGCTCTCCCCTTACCTCCTTGTCTCAAAGGTGGTTGAACGATGACTGGCTTTTTACCCTTAGACTTTTGCCCCAGTTGGTTGCCCTGAAGCAGTTGGTTGACGAGAAACCAGAGCTCATCTTGTCTTTGAGCTAACCCTTGAATGGCAGTCACCTGCCCCAGCATCTGGACCCTCAATGCATCCACCTCAGCTTGTAGGTGTTTCAGCCTTTCATCCTCAGCACTGTTCCTGACAAAGGTCTCCATGAGAAGTGTCCTTAGCTCCTCCTTCCCCTTGGATAGATTCAGGAGGATTTCCCCGAACCGAGTCTCTAGAGCAAGAAAGTCCTGGTTATCTTGTGGGCAAGCCATTGTTGAAATAAACAGCGAGAACGGTAAGTGACCTGCAACAAGGGTACCTGTCATGCAATGATATGTATGATATGCATGCAATGTTTTCAAGGACCTCGCGGGGTAAACAAGAAATTTGTTAGCATTTAAATTTGTAGCTTGATTGAAGGAAACCCATGTTGTTGAGAATTCTTCTTCAAGGGTCAAAGGCTCACCATATCCAGTGGGTCATAGCCCCTGACTTTAGTCATCATGTCTAGTTTTGGTTTCCAAACAACCTTGGTTAGGGGGAACTTCTCCAGGAGTCAGAGCTCACCATATCAAGTGGGTCATAGCCCCTGACAACCTTGGCTAGAGGAAAATAAATCCTCTTTGCCCCTTGCTGGGATAGTTGATTCACCATGACCTGCATCACAAGCCCTTGAGATCCTTGAAATGGGTTAGGACGTATGCAATGGTATGATGTTATGGTATGCATGGGGTAATGTGAGTAAACCCTGTTACGAGTCCCAATTAAGGACTGCAAACCAAAACCTGCAAGAAACTCAAGTAAAACCTTGTTATGAGTCCTAATTAAGGACTGTAAACCAAAACCTGTAAGGAACTTAGGTACCCTGTTATGAGTCCCTTTTAAGGACTATAAACCAAAACCTATAAGAAACTTAGGTACCCTGTTATGAGTCCCTATTAAGGACTATAAACCAAAACCTGTAAGAAACTCAATATACTTTGTTATAAGTCCCACTTAAGGACTATAAACAAAACCTGCAGGAAACTCAAGTGTCAGACAACAAGCATGCAAATAGTCAAGTACGAAGGCACACAAGTCACACAAAAGAGCCCTTAGAGTTTAGGCCAGCATGAGGTCTAGGTATTACCCTCTTTCAATTTGTTGGTTCATACCTGTCCTATCAAAGTAACCGGGTTCTTAGAGGATCCCAATATCATTGACTACCCTCAATCGGTCATAACTCCAGCATCGCAATCTTTTCTTGCGGCCAGAACCATCACGAGAGTTTAGCCTCAATGGGCGTAGCATATTGCTACAATTCTAAAGGCCAAGTTGTGTCAATTAAGGTTCTAAGGTTGTTGGTGCTTAATGACTCCTTAGAAGACCCATATTCTCCTCGTTGCGACACAAGGGATATCGGTACAGACCAAGGTGCCACACCAACGTAGCCACTGCTTCACCCGTGTCGGTCTACGCCGGACAGGTCCCTCACAGCTTATGCTACCTAAACAGGGTATCCCCAGATCCGGGTTAGGATCTATGTAACTCCCATGCAACCCACAATTTAAAGCACACAAGGAAAACAAATGAAAACACAGTTATGAACTAGCCCTAAGGTACACCTCACTTTAAAAGGATTTCCCCAGCAGAGTCGCCAGTTCTGTGATCGGTGGATCTGGAACTGACTGTTTAACGCTGGTTCGCGAAATGTCGCGGAAGCAAGAGTCGCCACCGTCTTTTATTTTCTCCAAATGGAAAGGACAAAAGCACAGAAAAATTCCTTAAAGAGATTGCTCTCGGTTCGGGAGGTTGGTTATAGAAAGGGAAGGTGTTAGCACCCTTTCTATCCATGGTTATCCATGGGCTCTTAGATACTTGCTCATTGTGTTTTCAAAAATGGTTTGTTTGCTTTTCAATTGTGGGTTTTTTAAAAAAAGTTTCTTTGAAAATTTCAGTTCGACTCTTGTATCAGTCCTCAAGAGTGTTTGAAAAATTGCTTTCGAAAGCTTTTTTTGAAAATGTGTTGGTGTGGAAAGTATTTTGTTTTGTTTTGAAATTTAGAGCAAGTATCTAGAGTCGTCTACCTACCCTAAGGAATTCGTCTATGTAAATGTCCTTTAAAGTAGTGCCATCCCACCATTGAGAGGTAGGTAGCACCACCGTTGGAGGTGTTCGGGTCAATTCGAGGTTCGGGACATGGTGATCACCAGAGCAATATGAAGACACCTTAGAAGCTACCCTCATGCCAGGTTCCCGGATCATGAGGACTTACCAAAACATCCTCTACTCGACGATCACCTTTCGAAAGGCAAGGCAACAGTGAGGCGTACCCTAGGGGTGGTGTGTGATTTGTGCGTCATGTTCATTTGCATTTATCTTGTTCATGTCATTGGTGTTCTACGCTTGTTTTTATTTATGGCCATTCATTCTTTCATGTCATTATTTAACAGTTAAAAATTGCGAGAAAAGTAAAAGATTCTAAGCTATTACAAGAGGCGCGGATCCACATCGCCAAAATTTCTCGAACCCGATTTGACAGAAAAATAAAGAATTAAAAGTGCGAGAAATAAAGATTACATGGCCTTGGGAGAGATACATAAATGTTATACGAAAGAAGAAATAAATGTGCGAATTGAAATTTAAATCGAAACGAGGGCGTTGGACCCTTTTTAACTAAATTAAATTAAATGATGAAATTAATTAATTAAAAAGAAAAGAAATTGTTTTTTGGTATTTTTTGGTATTTATGTTTAATGGGAAAAAAAAGGATTAATTGAAATTAAATGCTAACCCTAATTCTATTTGTTTTTAATTTATTATGAAAAGATCAAATTTTATCCTAAAATTAAACCTAATTATTTTACATGTAATTAAATTACAAAAATAAATATTTAATATTTTAATTATTATGAAAGAAAAATAAAAAGGAATAAAAATTATCATAAACCCTATTTCTATATTTTTTTAGATTTTTATTAAAAGAGTTAAAATTAAAACCTAATTTAAAACTAATTAATTTATGAATTTATTTACAAGAAATATTAAAATAAAAAAATATTTATTATTTTTTTTTTCTCTTTTCTGATTTTTATGATTTTTGTGTTTTTTATGAAAATATGATAAATTAATTAATAAACAATAATTAAAGGAAAGTATAAATAATAATAAAAAAACAATAAAGAAAATATAAACTTTGCAAACCTAGGGGGTCTGCCCCTTAATATGGAGGTTATTCTTTAGAAATCTGGCCCATTTGCCCTTGGCCCGTTGGACTTTTCAGGACGCGTGTACACGCGTTGACTAGGGCCTACCATATTCCACAAATCCTGGCCCTTGAATTGATGAGATTAAACGCGTGGCATGTTGGATGGTATGGGTACACGGTGCGTCTTTACACTGAACCTGCATGGAATCACTAAATACAAAATAATATGAAGGGGGTGAGGACCTGGGGCTCGAACCCAGATCCTGAACATTACCACTCAAACGCTTCACCAACTGTGCCGTCTTGCTTATCTGTAAATAACATAATTAAGAAACATAATAAAACAAAACGCGTTAGTGCTTCTTTTTTCCGCGCGAAAATTTAAACAGGCCAATCGTTGATGGCCACGCATCTTCTTCTTCCTCGTTCCTGAAACATAAACATATTAGGCAACGTTTTTTCAAGTGTTCTTTTAGGCCACTTTCAGGAAAATAGCGAATGGGCCAGGAAGGCTCATAAATTGAGCGCGAGGGTCTCAAACTCTTCGTCCAAGTATGCTGAGCATGTTCATGGCATCGTGGTGTCCCAATTTTGCCTTATTCACAAACCCCCAATTCAGAGCTTCATAAACCCTAAAACGTGATAATGGTAGAATCGTATACAATGCTTAAAAACACAATTAATTTACATGGTTAGCATTAGAATCACACAAGGAATATGAATCAAATATTAAAAAGTGCTAAATGTGCATGAATTGAGATGCACGATTATGAAAAATTTTCAGTACAGATGAGATTGTTCTCACGTTTCTGGGCACGAAAGCTTGTGGTTTTGGATGCAACTCCCTTCTATGAAGCCTTAGCAAGCTAATGAAATCAAAATCGTGCCTTGAATCACCCTAGAATTAGGTTTTCAGTTTTGAGTTTTTTTGCAAGAATTTCAAGTTTGTGTCTTGGTCTCTAGCGCAGCTGAGTGGTTCTTTGCATTAGGTTTGTGTTCTTTGTATAAGTATGAGTGAATTAGGTCAAAAATCTGACCAAAAGAATCCAAGATTTGATTGTTCAATATTTGATTTTCAAGCATTAGTTTTTTCCAATCTTTTTCATGCCATTTGATACCAAATCATGCCAAAACTTTCCAAAAATGATCATGCACGAATCTTGACTGTCCAATGAGAGTATTTTCTGCACAAAGAGATTTGATTTCATTAGTTTTGTATTTTTCATGTATTTTATTTAATTAAATGAATTATTAATAATAAAAAATCCAAATAAATAAATAAAAATGGAGAAAAACTTCCCTTTGGGCCTAATGGTCGTGCACATGCCTTGGATGATGAATTGTGGAAGAAAAATGGGCCCATTAGCATTTTTAGGTCATTTGAGTCAATGTTGACTTTTCAAAATATCCAAAAATTTTCCAACTTCCACAAGGCATAACTTGCTCAATTTTTAAGCTTTGCTCATGTTCTTGGACATTTTGGAAAGTTATTTGAGTCCTTTAACCAATGCCTTTGGTCCCATGTCATTTTGATTTACCAATCTCAAGTTATGGCCTTTGACTTAAAGTCCCTTTTTGTTGACTTTTGAAAATGACCTATAATGTTGAAATTGATAACTTTTTTGTGAGAGCATTTCTTGGACTTGAAGTATGAAGATGAGTTGTAGGAAATGTCTTTCTCTTAAAAATGAGCTTTGGATGGAATTTTTCTGATAATCCATGTGAAAGTTATGCTCTGGTCAATTTACAGTTGACTTTTTCAACTGTCCAAATAAGGAAACTTTTGCATCTTGATGATTTTTGAGCCAAGCTTTGAGAATCATGATCAAGCATTGATCAAATGATGTTTGTGGCTTCAAAATGAGATGTTGACCAAAAATTTGAACTTTTGACTGTCAAATGACCATTTTGCCCCTACAGTTGACTGTAGTGCAATTAGGGTTTTTGACTGTGCAATTTTGTGCTGAAAGTCTTGAAACTTGGTATGAGGATGCTTGACCATATTTATAGGCATGTGGAACTTGATTGGACCTTTTGAAACTTCATTTTCTTGATCAGAACCAAAACCCTAATTTTGACTGTCTAGGAGGCCCTTGCACTGTGCAACCCTTGGGGAATTTTGAAGCATGACTTGGCAATTTCTTGAAGAATATGGGAGGGCAAATTTTGGGGTACAACAACAGCGCTATCCTACTATTAAGGAGTAGGTAGCCCCATTGTTGGAGTTTTAAGGGATATTCGAAGGGACGAGTACGGTCACAAAAAGCAATAGTTAGGAAACTTTAGTGATTACCCTAAAGTCCTAAAGATCTTTCCGAGGCAACATCCGAATGGGTCATTTTTTATCTTTTAGGACTAGAGGACGACCACTAAAATTCCCTATGCTTCATGACAGTTTACCGAAGGCAACCGAAGTGAGGCAAACCCTAGGAGTTAGCATGTGCAAGTGTGCTTTTTTCAGTTAATTATCTTTGCACAATTTAGGGTTATCTACCTTTCAATTGTTGATTTATCTTTCGCATACAATCCTAATATCCATACATCTAGCAGTTTAATAGTTGCAGAAATTAAAAAGTGCGAGAAATTAAAGTCCTAACTATTACAAGGCCTCGGGGGAGGGGTTACATAACCAAAACTTGGGGAATGAACAGTAAATAAAAAGCGGTAAGATAAACGCTAATTAAAAACTATTACAAACCTTGAAGCAGTTACAATAATTTGAATTAAAAATAAATAAATGCGCGCGAGACAAATTAAATCCGGGAATAAATCAGAAGCCTAAAAATATAATTACTTAAAAAATATTTTTGTGTATTTTTTTATTGATAAAATAACTTAATTGCAAATTAAACCTAATTTTCTAATTAATTTTAATTAATAGAAAAACAATCAAGTTAATCTAATTAAACTAATTTATTTTCAATAAAATTAATTTAATTAAAAAACATAATCCTATATTTTTTGTGATTTTATATTTTTATGATTTTTTGATTTGATAAAAAATGATTTTTTGAAATAAATAAAATAGAACAATAAATAATAAAAAAATAAGAAAGAAAAAAAAACAAAATTGGGCTTGATGTTGTTAGCAATCAGGGGGGGGGGGTGTACCGCTTATTTTCGTTGAGCCCAAATCATTTGGCCCAATAAATTGTTTGGATCCAGTGAGGGCCACGTTTGAGGGTGCACCATGGACCTTGCCTGCATGAGCACCAGATCTGGCAGGATATTGATCCAATGGCGTGGATCTTGTGGTGCATGATAGGCACTTGGTTGCGTGGAGTATGGAATCCTGGAACACTTGTTAGAAAAATAATAAAATGTATAGACCTGGGATCAAACCCAGATCCTTCCCCTTACACGCTTTCTTGCTTTACCGTCTGGGCTGGATGGCTCATCTGTTAGCATAATCAAACAAATACAATATAAAAGAAATAAAGTGTTATGCCTCAGGAAGCGCGCCAGAATTCAAACCGGCCAGTGGGAGTCAGCCACGTGATCACCTTCTTCCTCAGAACTGTTGTTTTAGGTATCATCCTTTTACCTACGGACAAAACTGTCACTAAAGGCTATAGTGACTGTTTTGGTCCGTAGCTACATCCCTGCAAGATTCAAAACTAAAATATCAGCAAGATGAATCAAAACCAAAGGCGTAGATCAATTGCAAATCGTGCCCTGAGTTCATTGGTACCCACGATTTGGTCTAATTTTGCCTCTACGGAGAATCCCTAATTTGAAGCTTTCAAGCCCTAGCAATGACGTAAGTCTGTTCCTGCGCTAAAACTCAAATCCAGGCATTCAAATAGATTCCAAGCATGATTATAAACACATTTATGCAAACGAATTTGGTTTAAAACATGTAAAACCAAGAAAACAAATTGAAAGCATAAAGGGACAAATCGTGATCTGTATCTTACGATTCTGGAGGCGTTACGACTTGGGAGCGATTGGAATAGCTTCAATACACGCCCAGGAATAGATTGCTGGATTTGAATCGCCTTGAATTTCCCTCTAACTCAGAATTCGAACCACACTTTTTTATCAAAAATTTTGAGTTTTGTTCTTCTTATGGAGGCAGTCTTTTCTGTCCCCTCTAGGTCTGGCCTCCTTGTGTATATGTATTAGAATATATTAGGTCAACAAAAACAGGTTGAATCTTGAACAATCATGGAGAAAAGATCTTATTTAATCCTTACATTATTTGTTTCCAAAACAAGCCAAATCATTCCATTCTTATTCCAATAAGCATTTGCATGATTTGATATTGATATTCCAGCATATATCATCTTCATTCAATGCTAAAATCATTCCAAAAGTAACTTATATGATTTATTTTGATTTTATTTGAATTTTAAAAGAAGAAAATCACAATAAATTAAATAAATAAGTTAATGAGTCATGGAGTGGTTCATTGGTCGTGGACCATGTTAGAAACAAGATACAAGCATAAAAAGTTGGGTCCATTTGAAGAAAAATGCATTTTGGGCATGGGTGACTTTGTGCAAATTTCCAAAAATGGCCAACTTTGACAATGCATATTTCTCTCAATTTTGACCCTAAGAGGGTGTTCTTGGACTTTTTAGAAAGCTTAAGATGTCGTATAAACAACCCTTTTTGTTTCACCTCAATTGGATCTTCCATGTTCATGTAAGAAGCTTTGACCCAAAAGGTGTTTTTGTTGACTTTTTGAAATGACCTGTAATGTCTGAATTCATATCTTTTCATGAGTGCATTTTTTGAACTTGAGGGATGAAGTTGAGTTGTAGGGAATTGCATCCTATTCACAATGAGCCTTGGATGGGAAATTTCTGATAAATTATGAGAAAGTTATGTCTGGTCAAAGTTTGGTTGACTTTTCCTATAGGAACCCTAATTTAGAAACTTTTGAATTTTAATGAATTTGGGGCATTCCTTGAGGAATCATGATCAACCCTTGATAAAATTATGGATATCACTTCAAAATGTTTATGTTGACAAAAAAATCTTGAAGTTTGATTGTATATAGGCCACAGTTGACTTTTGACCTAGTATAGTTGATTTTTAGGCATCTGAGCAGTTGATTGAGCAAACTTGTTGTTCAAGGCATGAAATTTGACATGGATGATATTGAGGACATATTAGAACAATGGAGAACATTTGGGATCTTTGGGACTCACACATCTTGCTTATAATTGAAACCCTAGTTTGAGATTTATTGCCTTAGGAGGAGAATTTGTCTGGTCAATTCTTAATCATCTTAGGGCAAGTTGGGGACCTCAAAGGGCATGTGTTGAGTAAAATGAGAGGGAAAATTTTGGGGTACAATAGTCAGCATCATGACACCTCCAGAGAACACTCTCTTGACAACAAATGGCTCTTCGTAGGTGGGAGTCCATTTGCCTCTGGGGTCGCCTTGTGGCATAATGATACGCTTTATCACCTAGTCACCAGCTTGATATACTCGAGGCTTGGTCTTTTTGTTGAAAGCCTTGATCATACGCTTTTGGTACATCTGACCATGACAAACATCATCCAGTCGCTTTTCGTCAATCAAGTTCAATTAATCCAATCTCGTCTGAATCCACTCGTCTTCGCCTAGGCTTGCGTCATTCACAATCCTTAGTGAGGGAATCTGAACTTCCACTGGCAAAACAGCTTCCATGCCATAGACTAGAGAAAACGGAGTTGCCCCAATTGATGTCCTAGCTAAAGTACAGTAACCATGTAGAGAAAACGGTAACATCTCATGCCAGTCCTTATAGGTTACCACCATTTTCTACACAATCTTCTTAATGTTTTTTTTGTCCGCTTCGACTGCGCCATTCATTTTAGGTCTATATGGAGAAGAATTGTGATGCTTGATCATTAACTGAGTGCAAATCTAGGTAATCATAGCATTGTTGAGGTTAGTCCCATTGTTGGTGATGATCCTTTCGGGGATACCGTAGCGGAAAATAAGGTTATGTTTGATGAATCTGGCTACCACATTCTTTGTGACTAAGGAAAATGGTGGCTTCGACCCATTTGGTGAAATAGTCGATAGCGACAAGAATGAAGCAATGTCCATTTGAAGCAGTGGGCTTGATCTCTCTGATCATGTCAATGCCCCACATTGAAAATGGCCACGGAGCGGTCATGACGTTAAAAGGGATAGGAGGCACATGGACCTTGTCAGCATACATTTGGCATTTATGGCAAGTTTTTGAATGTTGATGGAAATTGGTCTCCATTATTGACCAATAGTATCCAGCTCTTAGGATTTTCTTGGCCATCGTATGTCCGCTTGAGTGAGTACCAAAGAGACCATTGTGCATGTCTTCCATAATTTCCTCTGCCTCCTTCTTGTCCACACATCGGAGTAGAGTAGAGTCATGGTTGCGCTTGTACAATATTCCATTGCTCAAGAAGAATTTGGATGAAAATCTTCGTAAGAACTTTCTGTCATTGATGGATGCTCCCTCGGGATACTCTTGTGCTTCAAGGTATCTCTTCACCTCATGGTACCATGGCTTTTCTGTATCAGTTTCAAGCTCACAGCAGTGCGTAGGTTTTTCGAATCTCTCAATCATAATCTTAGGGGATTCGTTGTCCCATCTGACTTTGAACATTGAAGACATGGTTGCCAAGGCGTCAGCCAACTGATTTTCTTCCCTAGGGAAATGCTCAAAGGTGATCTCTTTGAAGTTAGGAGGTAGTGATAGCACAAGTTCCTTGTAAGGGATGAGATTAGGGTGCTTAGTGTCCCAATATCCTTTTACTTGGCTAATCACTAGATCAGAATCCCCAAACATAATCAAATGCTTGATCCTCAAATCAATGGCAGCTTTCAGACCCAAAATGCACGCTTCGTACTAGGCCATGTTGTTCGTGCAATCGAAGAAAAGTCTGGCACTGAAAGGAGTGTGGAAACCTTTAGGAGAGATGATCACAACACCAATTTCGTTACCCAAGGCATTGGAAGCCCCATCGAAGACCATAGTTCATCGGGATCCTTGTTCAGGTCCGTCATACGGTCCAGGTTTTGCACAGTCGGTTACTAGTATGATGTTCTCATTAGGGAAGTCAAAGTTCATGGAATGATAATCATCAACAGCTTGATGGGCCAAATGATCTGCTAGCACACTTCCTTTGATGGATTTCTGTGTTGTATATTGAATGTCGTACTCAGTTAAGATCATTTTTCATCTGGCTATCCATCCGGAGAGGACAGGTTTCTCGAAGATGTACTGGATTGGGTCCATGTTAGAAATCAATAGAGTGGTATGAGTCAACATATACTGTTTTAGCCGGCAAGCAGACCATGCAAGAGCACAACAAGTTTTCTCGAGCAGTGAATATCTGGTTTCATAGTCGATAAACTTTTTGCTCAGGTAATAAATAGCATGCTCTTTTCGGCCAAACTCGTCATATCGTCCTAAAACACACCCCATAGAGTTCTCTAGTACTGTCAAGTACATGATCAAGGGTCTTCCTTCAACTGGAGGCATGAGAATAGGAGGTTCTTGCATATATTCTTTGATTTTATCGAAGGCAACTTGGCACTCATCATTCCATCTGACTACCTGATCCTTCTTCAAGAGCTTGAAGATTGGCTCACAAGTAGCAGTCAAGTGAGATATAAAATGGGCGATGTGATTGAGACGGCCCAAGAATCATCTAACTTCCTTTTCAGAGTGGGGGACTGACATTTCTTGGATTGCCTTTACCTTGGCAGGATCAACTTTAATGCCTTTGCCATTGACAACACAACCTAGACGCTTTCCAAATTGTACTCCAAATGTGCACTTGTTAGGGTTCAACCTCAACTTGTTCTTTTTCATCCTTTCGAATAGTTTGTACAGGTGATCGAGATGTTCCTCTTCAGTTTGTGATCCGGAAATCATATCATCCACATATACCTCTATTTCATGATGAATCATATCATGAAACAAAGCTACCATAGCCCTTTGATATGTTGCCCCTGCATTCTTTAGTCCAAACAACATGACCTTGTAATAGAAGGTGCCCCATTGGGTAATGAAAGTGGTCTTCTCCATGTATTCGGGAGCTATCCTTATCTGATTATAGCCGGAGAAACCGTCCATGAAAGAGAAGACTTTATGCTGAGCAGTATTATCGACCAAGACGTTAATGTAAGGTAGAGGGAAGTCACCCTCGGGGCTTGCCCTATTCAGATCCCTATAGTCTACACACATGCGGAATTTTTTGTCTTTCTTTGGCACTGGCACCACATTCGCAACCCATTCGGGGTAAGATGTGACAGCTAGGAATCCTGCATCAAATTGTTTCATCACTTCAGCTTTTATATTTTCAGACATGTCGGGCCTCATGTGAAGAACCTTTTGTTTGATAGGAGGACAATCTTCTTTTGTCGGCAGACGATGAACTACGATGTCGGTATCCAACCCTGGCATATCTTCATACAACCAAGCAAACACTTCCACATAATCATGCAACATTTGAACCTACCTGCTCTTGACACTGCCTTCTAAGTTAGCACCGATCTTAACCTCTCTCTTGTCTGTCTCAGTACCCAAATTGATGACTTCAACTGACTCTTCGTGCGACTGAATAGCTTTTTCCTCTTGTAATAGAAGTCTAGCTAGTTCTCCCGGTATTTCACAATCTTCCTCGTCTTCGTCTTCGGCTTGGTCAATTAGACATTCGAAGTCATAGTCGACAATAGTAGACTCATTGGCAATAAGATCCAGAGTGGATGAGGACCTGCAAAAGTGTGTGTGTGCATGTAAGATACATGGCTATTTTGAAAAATGTATTTGAAGAAAATAAAAACAATGAACGCAAAGATTTGAATGCAAAAGAGTCCAATGATTTGTATTGAATGATCATATGATTAGTTGAACATAAATAAAACCCTTGACAAATGGACCAAAGTACCCCGGGCCAGGCACATGGCTTAAAAGTCATTGTTAAAATATTACATACAAAATGTTCTTAAATTCAATAAAGCAATAAACAAGTAGATTACTCCTCAATGATGGACATAGGCACGAAGTCCTTCGTATGCCAATTCTTCAGCTCCGTTGTAGTAGGATAGACCCAATCTTCAAATGCAGCTTCATCATCCGAATCACCCACAATTTTGACTTCATGGCTTCCAATACAGAGAGGTGGCTTTCCTGCATGAGAATGCATTACTTCCATCTGAGCCTTGACGGTGAAACCCAAACCAAACTTGTCCGCTTTGAATGGGATATCGAGGAGTTTCCCCCAAGTATCACATCTTCCTTCTTCAATTTCAGCACAAGCATCTTTGACGGAAACCATCTTCGGTACGACCTTAACAACTTTGGACACATACGGGGAACATTTAGTAGCAGCAACCATTGGTGGCACAACTTCAAAGGCTTGACATGGGGTCTCAATAAATTCTCCATCCATCTCTACGTATTTGAACAAGTTGAGGTGGCTTACCATAAACTCTTCCTTACCACAGACGGTGACAATTCTTCCCTTGACAGGATACTTAAGCTTTTGATGGAGATTTGAGGTTACTGCCCCAGCTTTATGGATTCACGGGCGACCCAATAGACAAGAATAGGCAGGACGGATATCCATGATGTAGAAGGTGAAATTGAAAATTTGTGAGCCAACCTTGATTGGAAGATCTACTTCTCCATGAACAGTCCTTTTTGATCCATCGAAGGCCCTCGTGATGATATCACTTGGCTTCAATACTAAACCTTCACAGTCTAGACGGTCTAACGCCCCCTTGGGTAGCACGTTTAGAGAAGAACCAGTGTCGACTAGAACATGTGCTAGGGTGGTCCCCTTGCACTTGACAGAAACATGTAGAGCTTTATTGTGGTTCTTCCCAAGTGGTGTTAGGTCTGCATCTGAAAATACCAAGCCATTATCAGCAGCCAAGCTCGCCACGCAATTCTCAAAGTTGTACGTTATGGTCTCATGGGGGACATGAGCCTTTTTCAAGAATTTGAATAATGTCCGGTCATGGCCATCGGAACAGAGCATCAACGACAACATAGATATCTTAGAAGGGGTTTTCCCCAACTGTTCCACAATCTTGAAGTAACTCCTTTTTATTATCTTCAAGATCTCGTCCATCTCACGAGCGGAGGGTTCTCTGTCAGCAACGTCCTTTGCAGGTACTTCTGTCACGACAGGCTCAACAACCTTCTCTTTCCCTCTTGTATCGGTACTTGGCTTGGCAGCATTAATATGGACGGGTGACTTTGTAATAACTGGTGGCGAGATATTGAGTGAAAAGATTCTCCCAGTTCGGGTTACCTTACTTGATCCAACTATGTTACCAACATCATCAGCTTTGTCTTCTTCGATCCAAGCGTCTTATTTTATCCCATGGTAAAACACCTCAGCACCATAGTTCCATGGCACTGCCTTGTTTGAAGAGTAGGGAATTGGTCCGAGATTGGTAATTATTAAGGGAGAAATAGTTGGTTCATTTGAAATCCTGATAGGACCTTTGGAGGAGATCCTAAGAGGTTTGTTTGAGATGGTTATTATAGAGAGATCTTCACATTTATTAATCAAACTTTTGGCAAGAGGAGTCTTCTCAAATGGGATCTCGTGGCTATCCATCAGGCATTGAATGCCTTTGTTCAGCCCTTCGCATCCATTTAGTTTTTTAGTACAGCAAACACAGTCTTTTGCACATCCAGGGAAGATCCCATCTTTCAACAGATTCTTTTTGATGATATTCAGCGGAGTAGTCAATTCTTCGACAGAAGCAACAAAAACGGTATCCTCAACAACATTAACACCCTTGCCATGATTTGGAATAGGCGCGGTGATTACATTTGGAGTCGGAGGAGGATCAAACTCAATAGTCTTGTTATCAATCAAATCCTGAATTTTGTTTTTCAAGGCCCAACATTGGTCAGTCTCATGCCCGGGGCTACTTGAGTGGTAAGCACATTTAGCGTTCGGATTATAATTTGGTGAGGAGGTATCAGGGTTGGTAGGAGGATCGCGCAATGTCACCAAATTAGCCTTGAGAAAGTGTTGTAAGGCTTGAGATAATGACATGCCTAACCTCGTAAATTGTCTTCTCGGAGTTTTAAACCGTTGGTGATTAGCAGATGGTCTTGGAGCTAGAGTTAGGTTGGAGATTCAGACAACATTAACAGCCGAATGATCATTCTTCTTGGTACGGGCCCTTTCCCCATACACAGCATTGATTTCTTTCTTTGAAGCAAAAGGTTTCTTTACAGGATTGGAAGTGGAGGCAGATGCCATAGAAATCTTCCCACTTTTGATGCCGCTTTCAACTCTTTCACCGGTTAAGATTAGCTCGGTGAAACCAGAAGAAGAACAGCCAACCAACAAATTAAAGAATGGACCAGATAAAGTGCCCATAAACATGTCAATGTGCTCCCTATCAGTCAAAGGTGGTTGAACCCTACTAGTGAGGTCTCTCCACTTTTGCGCATATTCTTTAAATCCTTCATTCTTTCCCATTGTCATATGTTGCAACTGAACTCTTGTTGGAGCCAAGTCAGTGTTATACTGGTAGTGATGGTAGAAAGCGGTAGCTAAGTCTTCCCAGGTATTGATATGGGAACCATCCAACTGGTAGAACCACTCTAGTTGCGTTCCTGCCAAGCTTTCTTGGAAAAAGTGAACCCAAAGTTTCTTATCAGCGGTGTGCGGCTGTATCTTGTGCACATAAGATTTCAGGTGAAGTTTTGGACAAGAAACTCCATCGTACTTTACAAAGACTGGTATTTTGAATTTGTGGGGAATGAGAACCCCAGAGATCAAACCCAAATCATCAAAGTCTAAACCGGAGTCGGCTTGGATCTCGACGGCCTTCAATCTGTCTTCTAACTGCTTATACTTGACATCGGTGGGTGGATACTGCTCGTCAAAATAATCATCATCAGACGCTTGATCATTAATACAGTCAGTCTGGGTACTTATAACTTCACCAATCTAATTCTCGTCTTCTTCAGATGAGTCTTCCACTACCGGGATCTGACGAACTTGCTTCTTGAACCTTCTGCCCATGTTGACCAGGGCTCTCTTCTTGGGTTTCTTCTTAACTGCCAGCAATGCCATCATATCTTGTTGCCTCTTGGCTAGGGCCAGTAAAGTCTCTTAGAATTGATAGTTTTGTGCCTGAAGATCCTTCACAGTTTTCTCTAGATCCATCTTGCTAAAATAAATAGCAGAAAGATAAGGAAACTTATTGTATGAAAACTTGTCATGTTATGATGCATGGAAGATGTATATGCAAATGATTTCAAGGATTTATGAAATTTAACTTTGTATAGACCAAAGAATGAACAAACGGCAATTTTCATTAATTAGTTTGAAATGATTACATCATGCCCCTTGGGATTACAAAATAACTCTCTAATATAAAAAGACTAAACGCATCCTCTTCAGTGCAATGTAGGCGTTCACGCTTTTCTCCTCATGTAGCTGCTTTATAAGCTCCAAGACTCTCTTCTCACTAGCGTATAATTGAGCTTCGAAGGTATCTCGTTCCTCCTATAGCTGAATCCAACCCTTTTGCAAGTCTTCAAGAGAAGTTGGCATGTCGGGATGGAGGACAGTGTACGGGACATCTCCTTCAACCACAGGTTCCATGATAACTGGTAAGATGGAGGGATAAGGAATCACAAGTTTCTGAGCACGAGCTCGTACCCACTTAAGATAGGGCTCAAGTGGAATAGAATTCTTGTGTCTTAGCGTCTTGCTATCCACCTTGTTTACCATCCTCCAGGCTCGTATAAACCTCTGGCAGTAACCTTGATCGTCACTCTCGTAGTCGAATACCACTCCTTGGATGAGCATCTCGTGCGGACCATCCCTTCGGGCATAACCAAACTGTCGTAAGGCTAAGCAAGGGTTATAGGTGATACCTCCTCTAATGCCAAGAAAATGGACATTATGGAATTCTCCACAACCGTCGATGATAGTAACATTCTCCAAGGATTGAGAACACCAATGGATATCTGAATGTCTGAGCGTCATAAACCTATGGGACCACCTCAAACCTTGCCCGTTCTTCAACATAAATCGGGGAAGATATGAAATAAACCATCTGGCCAAGAGAGGAGTGCAACACATGAGGGATCCTCTCTTCCTCATAGTGCGAGTGTGGAGAGAATGTAGGATATCTCCCAACAAAGTAGGCACCGGATTGCGAGACATGAAGATTTTGACAGCATTGACATCTATGAGTTGATAAGGGTTTGGGAACAAAACCATCCCATAGATGATAAGGGCCAGGATTTCTTCAAAAGCTTGTAAGTCCAAAGAGTTCCAACAGTCTTGAGCTTTCTCAAACAAGAACTTGGCTAACATTTGACACCACTCCTTGTTTCCAAATTAGTTGTGATATCAGATTGTTGCAAGTGTAGTGCTCGGGAAATCTCTTTAGGTCTTGGATCTCTTTCCGTACCATTGATAGGTAGTTTATTAAGAATAGGAATCCTCAAGAGTTGAGAGAATTCCTCCATAGTAGGCACAAGTTGATAGTCAGGAAAGGTGAAGCAATGGTGTAGAGGATCAAAGAACTTGAAAAGCACATTCATCATATCTTCATTTGTGCTAGAGGTAACCAAGTTTAGGAGGCAACCATGTCTTTTGGTGAATGAAGAATTCCCAGGGACCCTTGATGCTAGCTCTTTGAGTTGATAAGGAATTCTTACGAGATTGACTTGAATGGTTTTCCTGCGAATAGAAGCCATGCCCTATAAAACAGAACAAAGATAAATCCTCAAAATTCTTGAAATGGTTAGTGAGAATGAGTATGATGTTATGATATTTATGATGTTATGTACAAGTAAGCATATACACACAAGATAATCAAGTCCTTAAGTTTAGGCTTGCATGTAGTCTCATAGGTAAGTACCCTCTTGAATTTTAGTTGGCTCAACATGTCCTAGTAATAGTAACCGGGTTCTAAGGGATCTCAATATCATTGATCTTTTTTGTCGAGCATGGTTTCAGTGTGAGCCTCTTTAATGGCGATCAAAATATCACGAGAAGTCTGATCTCAATGAGTGTAGTATCGAGTATCAACCAACTTTGGACTGCACCAAAGTCGATTATCTCACTACTTCCTAATGTCAAAGTTGGTCAAGTAAAGGTTCTGAAGTCAGTTAGTGCTTCATGACACCACACATCGGCCATGTATACTCCTTGACTATTCAAGGGCTACCGGTACCCACAAATGTATCACACTAATGTAGCTATTTCTTAGACCATGTTGGTATACTCCGTACAGTTTCGACAATGTATTGCTACTTACCTATAAGGTATCCCAAATCCGGGTAGAGGATTTAAACAAGCCCAAACAAGGAACAAAAATGTAAAGCAAACAAATCAAACAATGAAAGTAAGTAAAGGTGATCTAACCCTAAGGTAACCCCACTTTTAATTTTCTTCCCCAGCAGAGTCGCCAGTTCTATGATATGGTGGGAGAACTGACTTGGTGTTTTGCATTTTATCGCAAATGTTGCAGTTAGTAAGAGTCGCCACTGACTTTTCTTTTATCCAAAAGGAAAGGCTGAAAAGAATGGGAAAGAACTTTCAGATTATTTCTTGAGTTCGGGGGGTAGATTATGAAAAGGGAAGGTGTTAGCACCATTTTCATCCATAGTTATCTATGGGCTCTTAGTTGCTTGCTAGATCACTTGCTTTTGTTTGAAAATATGCTTTGTGTGGTTTTTGAAAGTATTTCGAAAAGGCGTCTTCGTTTAGGAAAACATTGTAATAGTTCTCGTTCGTAAGAACGTACACAGAGTGTTGAGCTTTTGAAAATATTTCATGTTTGGAAAATGCTTTGAAAGTGTTTTTGAAAGTTTTGGTGTTTGTTTTGAAAATAAGCAAGGATGTTTAATTTGAAATTGAGCAAGCAACTAGGAACAATCTACCTACTTAAAAGTATTTGTTCATTTCTTCCTTTCCTTTGATATTGCTATCTTACCATTTATTTGGTAAGAAGCCTTATCTTTGGATGTAAAGGGACGGACGTGGATCATCGTATAGCCATGATAGCAATGTTGTGAGATATATTAGCATTTCTCTTTGAGGGACTAAGATCATTTTGAAAGACAACATTGATAGCATCATCGAGGGACTATGATCTTGATTTTTGATTGCTTTTTGCTAAGATATCCCACATGCATAACATGGCCATTTTTGTAAGGCAACAAAGTGGAATTACCCTAAGGGTGCAAGTGTGCAAATGTGTTTGATTTACATGCATTGTTTTGTCTTGAATTAGGGTTTGCTACTTGTTGATTTTATCTTTCCATACAAACCCTAATTACTAGCATTTATATAAAGTGATAAATTGCGAAAAGTAAAATTACTAAGTTATTACATCATTAGGGGAGGGGGTATACAAATTTACAAATGGGGATTTTGCAAGAAAATTAAACCTAATTTATCTATTACAACCATATTGAATATTATACAAAATTGAAAAGAAAATAATGCAAGAATGTAAATGGAAAAAAAAAAAGAAATGATTTTGTTTTGTTTTTTATGAAAGGGTTTAGTCTTGACCTAGTTTAGAAAAAGTTTAATTAAAATTAAACAAATTAAATTTAAACTAATTAAGAAAGAAATTAAGTTAAAAATGATTTTTTAGGTTTTTTATGAAAAAAGGTTTTAAGTTAAATAGTAATAATATGAAAATTAATTAATTAAAAGAAACCTAAATTCTAAGTTAATTTTAATTTAAAGAAAACAAATAATAATTAAATCTAAATCTAAATGTTTATTTATCAAAAGGAAAATTAAATTAAATTGTTAAGAAATATTTTTATTCTTTTGGTTTTATAAAGAAAACAAAATATAAATATGAAAATAACAAATAAAAATATTTTTGGATTTTTAATTAATAAAAAAATAATAATGATAATAATAATAATAATAATAAATAATAAAATAAAACTGAAATAAAATAAAATAAGAAAAAGAAATAAATAAAAAGAAATTGGGCTGGACTCCAAAAGTAATTAGGGGGGTTAGAGAAAGCAAAAATAGAATGGCCCAATGTGGAGGCCCAGGCGCCTAGCTGTAAACAAAAAAGAAATAGAAAATATGAAAAAATAACAAAACAAACGTTGGGGCTCAAATCCATGTCCTAAAGGTGAAAGGCGCGCGCTTTAACTACTGGGATGGTGATACATTCGTTGATTAAAACAAAACCAACACATTATATTTTAAAACAAGTCATGAGCATGTATCTTCTTCTTCCTCGCGCCACAAAACTGGACGTGATTTTTAAAACCTGTCACTTCTTCATCTCTCAACCAAAATGGAAAATGTAAACATGAAAGTTGTTCCATTTTTCCATATGAAGTCAACCATATAAATATCATAAGCTATAAATCAAAGATGAATGAGAATTTATAAAAGTACCAAATTCTGACCTAATTATTTTCAGAGATTCAATCCTAAAATTCTCTTAGCTCAATGAAAATAAATGAAATCTATGGACATGTACAGCTTCAGGGCAATGATGTCTACATTTTATCTTCACAAATGCAAGCCTAACAATGCCTAAATGAGAAGATAGAAGTTCAAAAAATATACCTCAAAAGTGGAAATCGTGAAATGAGTTTGAGCTTGATTCAAGGTGCTGCAATGATCAGGTTATCTTCCTCAAGTTCCCATGAAGCTAATGCAATGGTTAGCTTGAGCAATGGATGGCTGGAATGGCTTGGAGAACTCAACCTGCAAAGCTCTGTTTTTGGTTATGGAGTTTGATGCAAATGGTGTTACAGTCGTGTAACAGGGACAAGGATGAGTTGTATTTGATGTAAGGAAGCTTTAGGAACTAAAAGGCCAATGAACACGCGAAGGAAATATGAGTTACAAGTCCAAGGTCAGAAACTGTGCAGCAATGGAGTTTTTGGGAAATTTCTAATTTGATGGAGTTTGGGAGAGTTTCAGGGTATTAATGCTCGTCTCTTAGCTCACAAATAGTGCCTCTATTTATAAGCAACGAGTTTGAAGATTTGTTGTTGATCAGAATTCAAAAACAAATGTTTAAGCTCAACATGTGATTTTTGAGAAATCCAAGTTTCAAAGTCTTGTGTACTTGCTAATGTAGAGTGGTTATGCTTTAAACACACTTGCTTCTGACTTTGTAGATGGAGTTTGATCAGAGGGAACAAGTTAGAGGCTCAAGAATTGACTTTATGCATAAAGCTTCTTTTCAAGAATGACATTCTTCACTTTCTTCCCAAAATGGCAATGTGAATTGGATAAAGCTTAAACCACTTAGATTATAGCTCAAAAGTCTGTGTAATCCATTAATGATGGATACATACACAAGTTAGAAGGCCTGCAAATAAATATTATGTAGCCTAACATTGAAATTGAATTATGTGTTCATCAAGAAATGACTTATAATTCAAGAATGAAACCCTAACTTTTTTCCTTCGATTCTCCTTGCTCAAATATGATCTCAATGAGTTCTTTGAAATTTTGGAAAGCTAGTAACATCCTATACAACCTCTATGTTGGACATTTTTGAAGATTCATCTTGGAACTATGTGAAAAATTACCATGAAGTTAGGTCAAAATCCTGCCTAAACTAGGGCAAAATTTCACTAAGTTTTAAAGTTTCATGAACATGTCTTCTTAAAATTATAACTTTAAATCCTTGCATTTCTAGAAGAAGTTATGTTCTATAATGTTATATATATCATTGTGATCTACAACTTTCATGTTGGAAGTTTCCTTTGAATCATCTTGCATCATGGTGAAAATTTGGCTCAAAGTTATGAAAAATATGAATTTTCCAACACTTAGAAAAATTTCTAAGTTTAGAAATTTTGACTTTTCAAAATGAAATCTTGACTTTTTGATTTCTTGATGAACAAGTTTCATATTTTGACATATCTTGATGAATTGTGATCTTTGATACTTGATTTTGACCAAAAAGTCAAAGTTTGACTTTTTAGTGCATAGTTGACTTTTCATCAGTTGACTGAAAATCAACTATCAATCAATTGATCTTGAGAGATGTTTTGAGTCATGAAAATAGGTCAAAAAGAAGCATTTGAATCCTTGAGATCATGCCTCAAAACAACAAGTAATTTGCTAGGTCAAAAAATTGGAAATTGCACCTTCTCAGTCAAAACCCTAATTTTGACCATTTTGCCCTTTTGATGATCTGATCAAATTTCTTGAGGAATTGTGATCCAAACTAGATCAAATGACATAGATGAGTTCATGAGGTTGATATGGATAAAAAATTATGAAGTTTGACTGTAAATTGAGCATAGTTGACTATTTCCCCAATATAGCTGATTTTAGGTCAACTGATCAATTGGCTGAGCAAAAATATGATCCAAGACTTGAAACTTGACATGAGCAATCTTTAGAGTCCAAAATGATCCATGAAAGTCATATAGGGAATTAAAAGTCCATTTGTCCTTGTGCAAACTCAAACCCTGATTTTCAGTCATCAGTGCTTGAGGAGGTGTCTTGAGCTGATCAACCCTTGTGTAGTCTTGAACCAAAGGAGATCTTGTGAGAGATTACTTGAGAAATGAGAGGGAAAATTTTTGGGTACAACACACACACACACTTGCTTCGAACACACTGACCTGCAGGCCCAGATGAAAGGAACACCCTCA
The DNA here is from genome assembly GCA_948472305.1 of Vicia faba. Lineage (NCBI taxonomy): Eukaryota > Viridiplantae > Streptophyta > Magnoliopsida > Fabales > Fabaceae > Vicia > Vicia faba. The sequence goes on from OX451735.1 coordinate 716,273,740, forward strand.
CTGCTTTCGACCCCTAGTCGAAGGAGGCAGAAAGGTAGATTACATCTTGCATTGGTTCCAGGCCCAGTCGAAAGGCACCACATGATGGCCTCCAGGCCCCAATCGAAAGGCACGCCTACACTGTTTCCAACCCCCATTCGAAGGAGACAGAAAGGCAAATCGAAGGGCATGACTCCACTGACTCCAGACCCCAAATCGAAGGAGGTCAAAAAGTGCAGAATCGAAGGGTGTTTCTGCCCAAATTGAAAGACCCATTTTTCTTGCTTTTGATTTTATTTTTTCCTTTATATTTTCATGCTATTCAATATGGTTGTAATAGTGTAGGATTTTATCTTTCTGCATTTTTATTGCTTTTGTGTAAATGCTAGTAACTAGGATGTATGGCAAGATAAAAACAACAAGTAGATAACCAAAAGTTCAAAGACTAAATGCATGCAAATCAAACACACTATTCAACCATGCACCCTTAGGTTAATCCCACTTGTTGCCTCGGAAAAATAGTCATGTCCCTCAAATATGGGCGTTTTACCAAAGACCCTCGATAAAAGATCGTAGTCCCTCGATGACCCTCAATGTTGCCTTCGTTAAACGATCTAGTCCCTAAACGACATTGCTAAAACGACCCATAGGTTGCCTTCTATGACTATACAAACGTCCCATGCCCGTCCCTTCACATCCAATGATGGGGCTTCTTACCAAATCAATGGTAAGATAGCAACATCTAAAGGAGGAGTAAAAGAACATAAAGACCTTTTGAGTAGGTAGGTTGCTCCTAGTTTCTCGCTTGCTCACAACAAAAACATTTTATACACCCACAATTTCATCTTGAAACATTTTCAAAAGACAAAACACTTTGTACGCGTTCTTATAGAAATGAGAACCATTACAAAGACACCTTTTCAAAATCACTTTCAAAAAACGCATTCCACAAACACCTCTTTGAATTATTTTCAAAATAACACTTTGTACGCGTTCTTATAGAAATGAGAGCCATTACAAAGAACACTTCTCAAAATACTTTCAAAACCCACACTACAAGCACATTTTCAAACAAAACCAAGTGATCTAACAAGCAACTAAGAGCCCATAGATAACTACGGATGAAAAGGAGGCTAATACCTTTCCTTTTCATAACCTACCCCTTGAACTCAAGAAATAATCTCGAAAGGTCTTTCCTGTTCTTTTCAACCTTTCCTTTTGGATAAAAGAAAAGTCAGTGACGACTCTTGCTATCCGCAACAATTGCGATCAAATGCAAAACGCCCAAGTCAGTTCTTCCACCGTGTTACAGAACTGTCGACTCTGCTGGGGATTTTGACTTAAAAGTGGGGTTACCTTAGGGCTAGATCACCTGTACTTGCTTTCTTTGTTTGACTTGTTTGCTTTACATTTTTTTGGGTCTTTGCTTGGTCTTTCGTTAAAGATCCTATACCCGAATATGGGGCACCTTTTTAGGTAAGTAGCAATATATCATGGAAGTTGTACGACGTAGACCAATATGGACAAAGTGATAACTACGTTAGCGTGATACTCTGGCTTGTACAAGTGTTCCTTAAGTCAGTCAAAGATAACATTAGGCTTCCTTATAGTGTCATTAAGCTCTAACTAACCCTTAGAACCTTTACTTGACTCATCCTAAGCCATTAGAAAGTAGTGAGATAGCCAGCTTTGGTTCCGACTGAAGTTTGGTTGATATACTCATTGAGATTGGATTTTTGGGATATTCTGGCCGCAATACTTTGGTGCTTGAGCTAGAACAATACCTAAAATAAAGGTCAGTGATTTGAGACTCCTTAGAACCCCGTTACTATTACTAGGACAGGTTGAGCCAACTAAACTTCAAGAGGGTACTTACCTATAAACTCCATGCAAGCCTAAACCTAAGGACTTATCTACTTTATGTGTATATGACTATTTGTACATAACAACTTGCTTACTTTGCATACTTGTACATAACATCTTGACATCATACCATAGAATTTTCAATAGTCATTTCAAGGATCTCAAGGGCCTATGATGCAGGGTCCTGTTGAACCAGACACCTATCTAGGGGCAAAAGGATTCATTCTCTAAACAAACACCGTCAAAAAACTAAAGCACGGTAACTTGAGGCAAGGGTTATGACCCACTTGACATGGTGAGCTTGATTCTCGTGGAAGGACATCCACTGATACGAAGTTCTCCAATCAAAGTTGTTGATCAAAACTCAACTTCTAACATCTTCTTGTGTTTACCCCGCGAGATCCTTGAAAACATGCATCCACATACCATGCACCATATCATGACAGGCTTTTCCCACACAGGTCTCTCACCTGCTTATTGTTTATTTCAGTAGAGATGGCTCTAGAACAGACTATCAAGGACATTCAGACTCAAAATGCTCAACTTCGGGAATTTTTCTTGAACCTATCCAAGGGACAAGTAGAAGTGAAAGCACTCCTCATTGGAGGCATGACCATGAAGAATCCTGAGGACGACAAGGATGACCAGTTGGATCGACTACAAACTGAAATGGCAACAATGAAAGTCCAGATGATGGGACAACTGGTGGGCCAGATGGCTCTTATCCAAAACTTAGTTAGGGGACAAGAGGAGCTAAGAACCCTCGTAAACAAACTTCATCAAGACAGTTACAACTGTACGAAACAAACCGTCGAGATTAGGGATCAAGTCATCATTCAGCCTCCCATGAGGCAAGGAGCCGGTTTGGTGGAAAGTAGACCTTTCCAATTTGCTGCCACATCACGAGCCCAAAAACCACATCATCAACAAGGACAATGTAATCGACGTAAACGGAATGCACCCAATAGGAAATACACTAAACTCAACATGCCAATGTCGCAAGTCTTGCTACACATGTTGAATCTGAATTTGGTCACACTAAAGGATCCTCCTCGGAATCCTAACACTGTTGCTCCTAATTATCATCCCAATGAAAGATGTGCATATCACTCCAACAGTCTGGAGCATGATATTGATAGTTGTTGTACGTTGAAAAACAAGATTCAAGACCTGATCGACAAAGGAGCGTTAAAATTCGTACAAGACGGTCAACTGGAGCTTTTATATCACCCCTCAAGGGAATCCATATGAAGTGACGATCTGGGTGAGGAAATTTTCTGTTTATTCGAATTTTCAGTTGTAATTTCTTTGTTTACTTAAACACTTATCTATATGTCAGACTTTGGTCATTTTCATTAATGCATTAAATATGTTTGTCTTGAATTAATCCATTCATTTTCATTATAATTAAATTATTCTTTTTACTCCCTTTATGATATTCAACTCTTGTTTTAAAAGTTGAAAGCCTTTAGAGAGAGGATGACAAAAACAATGCCATAATCTCATAAAGTATGCTTTTGGGCAGACCTTACTGACGATGTACATGCGTTCTTTCAATTCCTAAACACTGGAGTTATAAGGAGGATAATCCCTAGTCAACCCCTTTGAGCCTAAGAAGTAGGAGTTTTCTTTTTCACACAAATTGAAACCTTTAATCAAAACCTGGGGCAGGGAAGTTTCTTAGTTAATTCAAACGCGCGTTCAGTCGCCAGCTTTCACTTTGTATACAACGAATGACATCAAAACCATTCCTTTGGAATCAAAGGAAGGTGATTGTTCACTACCAAATAGGCAGTCATTATCTCTCAAAATAAAATCCCACTAAGTCAAAACCTACGAAGGAGACTTAAGAAAAAACTGGGGCATCCCGCTGACTGTAATATCAAAAACAAGAATAGTCATACAAAATCAGGGATGATAAATCCAAAAGAGGTCACTACAAATCCTCGACAACATGGAAAATGTTGCAAAAATGACTGCCTTCCAACAAACTTAACTTGTCTGAACCATCACCAAAACGCCATTCCAGATTCAATTGGAGTTCAAATGCATAATTAACTGAGTTTAGGACTGAAGAACATCACGAAGAACGGGCTGGTATAAATACACTTTAAGCCTTATCCTTTGTTTCTTAAACCGTGAGCCAAGCCACGTTACAACCCTTCAAAGGTCCTAATTGAAGCATGGGTTAGTTCGAAAGCATACTTTTACATAAGGTATCCTGACTCCTGTAAGGCTTTACTTCAAATCCTGTGTTGAATTTTCTTACAAAAATTCTTTTATCTGCTAAAACGCATTTTCAAAACTTCAAGACAAGCATAAACTTTGCATTATTTGAATATCGTTGTTTGCATATGGCTAATTTTTTGACAATAGAGAAATTCGCACGGCGAGTATCCATAAAACAAAAATTCTCTCAGGAAACAAAATCACTTCAAATGGGATGACGCTTCCAATGACAGATCTCCTATAAGTAAGGGGGCATCAGCATGATCACTGTCCTGGATAAGTCAAGTCAAGATTCCAAGAAATATCTTGAGAGGTGCTGAATAACCAGGGGCAAGTCTGTATCTGAATCACTTGGGACACTGAAGATGAACTCCAACAAAGGGTTACGTACGGTCACGCAAACATTTCCTGGAAATACTACAAACACTTGCTACTAGGGGAAGCGATAAATCTCCCATAAAGTTCTTTTCATAGGGTGGTCCCCAGCCAGAATTTTAATCTCTGAAAGCATCTCCAATTGAGTTGATCTCAATAATCCTCAAGGAGTTCTGCCAAAAGAAAACACCTCTCCAACAGATTGGCGATAGGGTTTATTTCCCTAACAAACAACAAGATTCCCCAGCTTGAATTTGCCTCTCAAACTATCATAAATCAAGGGACCACAACTCCTCTTCCCCAGTAAACTTTTCTACAATCCCCAGTGAGTTGCTGCAAAACCGGGAAAAAAACTAGATAACTGTTAATTTCTTTATCCCTAGTAAGTCATTGTAAATCTTGGAATACGACCAGATAGCAACTAACTTTCAAGAGATAACTCCCCAGTAGAGCAATGAACGGATAAGACTCCTAAACTCTTTTCCCCAAGCAGGAATCAACACTCTCCACAGAGTTTTCTTCTCGAGCAGAATCAACTTTCCCCAACGGAGTTCTCCACAAACGACAAAACAGGATTCCCCAACGGAAACATTATAAACAAGGTTTGAAGATGTGCATGCACTTCATCCACAACAATGGTCCAGGATTCAGTTCCCAAAAGCTCCCCAACACTTGTCAAGTATTTATTTTCCAAAGACAAAATTACATTCCAACAACATTTCATGCATCATATTACATACATGATAAGCGCATACAACACAAATGCATACAGAATAATCTCATTTATGTTGAGAACATCATTACACCATGCATTTCATACATCATGACATTGCATACAACTAACTCTTTACCTTTTCAGGAAAGATCAATCAACAGAAAATTATCATCAACAAATTTTCAACAAAGACATGACAACTATCTATGAACAAATCAATCGTAGATCAATTCTCAAAACAGGACTGGGTGATTATCTACATAACAAATACTTCCTTCAAGACTTCTGTTGGTTCAATTTAAATCGATGAATGGTTTATCCTGATTCTTTCCCGATAGACACTTTCTCTAGTTCAGATAGATCGCTCCAAAGATTTATCCTGATTATTTCCAGTTAAAGATTATTCAAGACATCTGTTGGTTCAGTTTAAATTAATCAATGGTTTATCTTGATTCTTTCCCAGTAGACACTTTCTCTGGTTCGGATAGATAGCTCCAAAGATTTATCCTAATTGTTTCCAGTTAAAGATTATTCAAGACTTCTGTTGGTTCAGTTTAAATCGATCAATGGTTTATCCTGATTCTTTCCCAGTAGACACTTTCTCTGGTTCATATAGATCGCTCGAAAGATTTATCCTGATTCTTTCCAGTTAAAGATTATTCAAGACTTCTGCTGGTTTAGTTTAAAACAATCAATGGTTTATCCTGATTCTTTCCCAGTAGACATTTTCTCTGGTTCAGATAAATCGCTTCAAGATTTATTCTGATTCTTTCCAGTTAAAGATTATTCAAGACTTCTGCTGGTTCAGTTTAAACCGATCAATGGTTTATCTTGATTCTTTCCCGGTAGACATTTTCTCTGGTTCAGATAAATCGCTCCAAGATTTATTCTGATTCTTTACAATTAAATATTATTTAAGACTTCTGAGGTTCAGTTTAAATCGGTTAATGGTTTATCCTGATTCTTTCCCGGTAGACACTTTCTCTAGTTCAGATAGATCGCTCCAAAGATTTATCCTGATTCTTTCCAGTTAAAGATTATTCAAGACTTCTGCTGGTTCAGTTTAAATCAATCAATGATTTATCCTAATCCTGTTTCGGTAGACACTTTCTCTGGTTCAGATAGATCGCTCCAAAGATTTATCCTGATTCTTTCAAGTTAAAGATTATTCAAGACTTCAGCTTGTTCAGTTTAAACCAATCAATGATTTATCCTGATTCTTTCCTGGTAGACATTTTCTCTGGTTCAGATAAATCACGCCGAGATTTATTCTGATTCTTTCCAGTTAAAGAATATTCAAGACCTCTGCTGGTTCAGTTTAAATCTCTCAATGGTTTATCCTGATTCTTTCCCGTAGGCATTTTCTCTGGTTCAGATAAATCGCTCCAAGATTTGTTCTAATTATTTCCAGACCTCTGATGGTTCAGTTTAAATCTCTCAATGGTTTATCCTAATTCTTTCCCATAGACATTTTCTCTGGTTCAGATAAATCTCTCCAAGATTTGTTCTGATTCTTTCCAGACCTCTGCTGGTTCAGTTTAAATCTCTCAATGGTTTATCCAAATTCTTTCCCGTAAACATTTTCTCTGGTTCAGATAAATCGCTCCAAGATTTATTCTGAGTCTTTCCAGTTAAAGAATATTCAAGACCTCTGTTGGTTCAGTTTAAATCTCTCAATGGTTTATTCTGATTCTTTCCCGTAGACATTTTCTCTAGTTTAGATGAATCACTCCAAGATTTATTCTGATTCTTTCCAGTTAAATAATATTCAAGACCTCTGCCGGTTCAGTTTAAGTCTCTTAATGGTTTATCCTGATTTCCTTTCCGGTAGACATCTTCTCTGGTTCAGATAAATCACTCCAAGATTTATTCTGATTCTTTTTCAGTTAAAGTCAAACTTAGACTTAGTCTAATTGTTTTCATCCATCATCTCTCCAAATGGAATCTTTAGTCCCATTCCCTACACAATCAACCAACACATCATCAAGTGCAAATTTCCGGGTACTTTAGTGTTCAATCATCTTCTACCTTCAAGCTACAAACGGTGATGAGCCATTCTCACTTTTCAGGTTCAAGAAGATTGAATAGAGGCACCTGTTGTACCCCAAAATTTTCCCTCTCATTTTCTCAAGATTTCTCTCACATGTGTGATTACAAAAACCTGTTTAAAGAAATAAAGAAAATGTAAAATTTTGAAGACATCAATGTGCCTTTCGATTGGGTCGAAAAAGAAACAAGTTTGCTTAGATTTAGCAAAAGTTTGATTGGGTAATGTAGTCTCCCTTAAGTCACAAGATTCGATTTGGGCATATGGCTTTCTTCGAAGTAACCCCCTTCGATCCACAAACTGGGCATATGGCTTCCTTCGAAGTAACCCCCTTCGATCCACAAAATAGGCATATGGCTTTCTTCGAAGTAATCCCCTTCGATCCACAAACTGGGCATATGGCTTCCTTCGAAGTAACCCCCTTTGATCCATAAAATGGGAATATGGCTTCCTTCGAAGTAACCCCCTTCGATCCACAAGTTGGGCATGTGATTTCCTTCTAAGTAACCTCCTTTAATCCACAAGTTGGGCAATTAAAACCTTCGAAGCAATGTACTTAGATTATACCTCTAAACTCTTCAACACTATGGATCATAATTGGTGGGTTCGGAGGACATATAATGGGTCCATTCGAAGAACACACATTGTTGGAAATGAATGTTGTTGTCTTATGATGAGTCTGGTCGAAGTGATCAAAACGAAATGGGTGAAATATTCAAGATGTTTGTTGACCAAAGTCCTATATACTTCCAAACCCAAGCCAGTTGTACTGTTATGCAACAGTCCTACACCAAGCTGCCACAACACTCCAAAATACTGTTGAGCCTGCTTTGTCTCAGTCCCATACTTACACAAAAAAGGGTACATAAGAGTTGCATCAAAGAAAACAAGGGGACAATATACCCAAATAGTTCAAATGTTATTTGTTTTCCCCATGTTGCACCCCAAAATTTTCCCTCTCATTTCTCAAGGCATTTTATCACAAGGATTTTCAAAAGCTTAAAGTTGGCACAAATACAAAACAGACAAAAAAGGGTAGAGCAGAAAAATTGATTTTCTTGACAAAATTGAAGAAAAACAAGCTTGCTTTGATTCATACTAGTTTCGATTGGGCATCTAGGCTTCCTTCGAGCAAAGTTTGAATCATCCTTTGATTGGGCATTTGGGCCTCCTTCAATGTAAGCTTTGATTTACATCCTTAGATTGAACATTTGGGCCTCCTTCGATGTAAGCTTTGATTTACATCCTTCAATTGAGCATTTTCCTTCTTCGAGCAAGCTTTGGTCCTCACGCTTCGATTGAACATTTGGGCCTCCTTCGATGCAAGCTTTGATTTACATCCTTCGATTGAGCATATGGCTTCTTTGATCAAGCTTTGGTCCATAAGTTTCATTTGGGCATTTGACCTCCTCCAGGTTTGCTTTGATGCACTAAAATAGCTCCTGCCTGCAACCTTCGATTGCACAATTGGCCCCTCACCTGTTTGCCTTGGATTCACAAGTTTTCAATTGGATGAATGGATACCTTCCTGTGACTTTCGATTTCATGTTCATGTTTGCTTTGAATGTGCCTTCATAACACCTTCGAATCCATCTGCAAACCCTTCAATACGCCATTGTGCTGCATTATGACACACAACTTGGTGGCCCATTCGAAGGACTTGCCATAGTTGGGGAATAATTTTTTTTGCTTACTTTGGAGTCTGTTGAAGGTTTGGGCCAAGTGATCAAAATCAAGTGGACTCAAAATGGTATATTCAGCTGAAGAGGGACATTCGAAGAATACACAGTTGGTCCATTTAAAGGACACACAACTGGTGGAAACGAATGTTGCTCTGTTGAGTCTAGACGGAGGTTATGGAAAAATGAAGGATTCGATTCAAAGGTTCAAGTTGTCCATAGCTCAGGCTACATAGGCCTCCAACTTGTGCCTCACTCTATATTAAATTGTTCTTCAAGCCAACTTGCTCTTGATGACATAACTACCTTTTTAAAAAGTTTTTGAGCCTTGTGTCTGTCTCTTCTGCACATTTTCCCCCTATAAACTAGGAGCCACCCATCTAAACCATTGACTTTGGTACTTTTATCTTGGGATTACAAAAAGTTGACACAAGTGGATGTTGGCCTTTCAAAGAAACTATATTTTATTCTTTCACAAAGTTGCTCATTCAAATTTTTCTCTCTATAAATAGAGAGTTCATTTGCACATCAAAAGGGGGCTGGAGACGCTGAGGGGCAGAAAGGCAACAAGAGAAAACGCTGGAAGATTTTGGGTGGTGTGGAAAGAATCTTCAAAAATCAATCAAACTCTCAAAACTCTTAAACTCATAAGATTCTCAAACACTAAATACACTCTCAAACCCAGAATCTAAAGAAACACAACACTTGTTCCTTTTTCTATTTCGAATCTGAAACAATCCTTACACTTTGTTTTTCTTTCGAATCTAGTAGAAAGAACACTACACCTGTTCTTCTCCTTCGAATCCAAAAATAACAAACACCACCCTCACATCTCTTGACCTTCGAATCCAGTCAAAGGAACACCACACTTATCTCTTTCCCTCGAATCTAGGAGCATCTAGTTCAACCACTTGAAGGTCCAGCACACGCCCCAGCCTCCAGCAAGGTAAGTTGTTCTAAACCTTAAACTCTTCGTTTCTTGCATAACATGTAAATACAGTTCCTTTTCGTTTCAAACATGTACATACTATTGCTCTTCTTTTTGTTTCCATCCTTTTAATATGTTTCATGGTTAACAACCTTCTTGGTTTTTTCTCTTTGTACATTTAAACATGCTTTAAATACTAACCTGGCCCTAAGGTGATGTTGGCATGGCCTTAAGCCATGTTGCTATTCAAACTCAAATGAAAGAAAAAAGAAACAGGAAGTTGGAAATGAAGCCTTTGGCTTCCATACTGGCCTACGGGCCCCAAACGAAAGGCACAACATGCTGGCCTCCAGGCCCTAAATGAAAGGCACAACATGCTGGCCTCCAAGCCCCAAACGAAAGACACAACATGCTGGCCTCCAGGCCCCAATCAAAAGACACAACATGCTGGCCTCCAGGCCCCAATTGAAAGACACAACATGCTGGCCTCAAGGCCCCAATCAAAGTCCATGCCTTCACCCCTTTTCAGGCCAGATCGAAGAGAGCCATAAAGTGAAGAATCGAAGGGTTTACTGCCCTAAATCGAAAAATCCACTTTTCTTGCTTTTATCTTATTTTTGCCTTTATATTTTAATGCAATTCAATATGGTTGTAATAGTGTAGGATTTTATCTTTCTGCACTTTTGACTTCATACAAAATGTTAGTAATTAGGGTGTATGGCAAGATAAAATCAATAAGTAGACCACCCTGATCAAAAGACAAAAATGCATGCAATCAAACACACTTTGCACACAAGCACCTCTAGGGTTAACTCCACTTGTTGCCTTATGAAAAATAGTCATGTTATGCATGTGAGACGTCTTAGCAAAAATAATTAAAAATACAATATCATAGTCCCTCGATGATGCTTCGAATGTTGCCTTACAAATGATCTTAGTCCCTCAAAATAAATGCTAAGATATCTCACAACATTGCTATCATGACTATACGATGACCCACGCCCGTCCCTTCACATCCAATGATGGGGCTTCTTACCAAATCAATGGTAAGATAGCAACATCTAAAGGAGGAGGAAAATAATACTAAAGACCTTTTAGTAGGTAGGTTGCTCCTAGTTGCTCGCTTGCTCACAACAAAAACATTTTATACACCAACATTTTCATTTTGAAACATTTTCAAAAGACAACACTTTGTATGCGTTCTTATAGAGACGAGAATCATTACAAATACACCTTTTCAAAATCACTTTAAAAAACAAACACTTCTTTGAACTATTTTCCAAACAACACTTTGTATGCATTCTTATAGAGACGAGAATCATTACTAAGGCACGTTTTCAAAATACTTTCAAAACCACACCATAAAGCACACTTTCAAACAAAAGAAAGTGATCTAGAAAGCAACTAAGAGCTCATAGATAACTATGGATGAAAATGGTGATACTACCTTCCCTTTTCATAATCTACCCCCCGAACTCAAGAAAATAATCTCAAAGGTCTTTCCTGTTCTTTTCACCCTTTCCTTTATTTGGATAAAAGAAAAGTCGATGGCGACTCTTTCTATCCGCAATAATTGCGATCAAACGCAAAACACCCAAGTCATTTCTCCCACTGTATTACAGAACTGGCGAATCTGCTGGGGAGTATACTTAAAAGTAGGGTTACCTTAGGGCTAGATCACCTTTACTTGCTTTCCTTGTTTGATTTTCTTGCTTTACATTATGGTTCCTTGTTTGGGCTTATTTTTTATCCTCTACCCGGATCTAGGGAACCTTTTAGGTAAGTAGCAATAGATTGTGGAAATTGTACGGTATAGACCGGTATGGTTGAAGTAATGGCTATATTAGTGTGACGCATTTGTTGGTACCAGTATCGCTTGTGTTGAATCGAGGAGAATACGGGGCCGCTGAACGGTGTCATGAAACACTAACTGACCTTAGAATCTTAATTGAACAACTTGGCCATTAAGAAGTAGTGAGATAGCCGGTTTTGGTGGAAAGCTGAAAATTGGTTGATACTCGATACTACACTCATTGAGATTGGACTTTTGGGATATCTCGGCCGCGAGAAAAGATTGATTGAGCTGAGACAATGCCTAAAAGAAAGGTCGGTGATATTGAGATATTTAGAACCCGATTACTATTACTAGGATAGGTTGAGCCAACTAAACTTCAAGAGGGTACTTACCTATAAACTCCATGCAAGCCTAAACCTATGGATTTGTTTGCTTTGTGTATATGACTATTTGTACATAACAACTTGCTTGCTTTGCATACTTGTACATAACATCATAACATCATACCATAGCATTTTCAATAACCATTTCAAGGATATCAAGGGTCTATGATGCAAGGTCACGGTGAACCAGACATATATCATGTGGCAAGAGGATTTATTCTCCTCTAACCAAATGCCGTCAAGAACCAAAACACGGTAACAAGAGTCAAGGGCTATGACCCACTTGACATGGTGAGCTTGATTCTCGTGGAAGGACATCCACTGATACGAAGTTCCCTAGCCAAAGTTATGATCAAAGTTCAACTTCTAACATTTTCTTGTGTTTACCCCGCCAGATCCTTGAAAACATTGCATCCACATAACATGCATCATAACATGACAGGCTTTTCCCACATAGGTCTCTTATCAGCTTACTGTTTATTTCAGTAGAGATGGATCTAGAACAAACTATTAAGAGCATTCAGATTCAAAACACTCAACTTCAAGAGATGCTCTTGAACCTATCCATGAGGGAAGAAGAGGTGAAGGCGCTCTTCACTAGGGGCATGATCATGGGGAATCCTGAGGGAAACAAGGATGACCAGTTGGAGCGGCTACAAACTGAGATAGCCATAATGAAAGTCCTGATGATGGGACAACTGGTGGGCCAGATGGCTCTTATCCAAAACTTAGCTCAAGGACAAGAAGAACTAAGGACACTCATCAACAAAATTCATTAAGACGGATGCAACCAAATAGGGCAAACAGTTAGAGTTAGGGATCAAGTCACTACTCAGCCACCTATGAAACAAGAAACCAGTTCAAGGGAGAACAGATCTTTCCAAATTACCACTATGCCACGGGCTCAACAACGACCTCGTCAACGGTAAAATCAGCAAAGGCAAAACAAGCTCGAGAGACAGTTTACTTACATTAACATTTCCTTGGCTCAATTATTGCAACACATGTTGAAGTTGGAGTTGATTACATTGAGGGATCCTCCTTTGAATCCCAATACCTCTGCTCTTAGCTATCAAGACTTGATCGACAAAGGTGTGTTGGAGTTCACACAAGATGGTCAGACTGAATTCTTCTTCCGTCCCTCAAAGGCACACCACCTGAAGTGACAAGTTCAGACAAGGAGGCTTTTGTTCATTTGAAATTTTCAAGTTGTAATCTTCTTTTGTTGTTCAAACACTTATCTATTTATGTCAAACTTTTTTATTTCATCAATGCATTGCATATGTTTGTCTTGAATTAATTCATTTGTTTTCACTATATTTAAAATATGCTTTTTACTCTCTTTATGACGTTCAGCTCTTGCTAAAAGTTATAAGCCTTTAGAAGGAGGATGACGAAAACAATGCCTTAATCTCATACAATATGCTTTTGGATAGACCTTGCTGACGATGTACATGCGTTATTTCAATTCCTAAACACTGGAGTTATAAGGAGGATAATCCCTAGTCAACCCCTTCGAGCCAAAGAAGTAGAAGTTTTCTTTTTTACACAAATTGAAACCTTTAATCAAAACCCGGGGCAGGGTATTCTCTCAGATAATTGAAATGCACGTTCAGTCGCAAATTTTCACTTCGTATACAACGAAGGACATCAAAAACATTCCTTCTTAACAAAAATATGGTGATGGTTCCCCATCAAATAGGCAGTCATTATCTCTCAAAAGAAAAGCCCACTAAGTCAAAACCTACGAAGGAGACTTAAGAAAAACAGGGGCATCCCGCTGACTGTAATCTCAAAAACAAGAACAGACAGGCAAAATCAGGGATAATAAATCAAAAAAGAGGTCACTACAAATCATTAACAACATGGGAAATATAGCAAAAATGACTGCTTTCCAACAAACTTAACTTTTCTGAACCATCACCAAGACATCATTTCAGACTCAATTGGAGTTCAAACGCACAATTAACTGAGTTTAGGACTGAAGAACATCACGAAGAATGGACGGGTACAAATACACTTTGAGCCTTATCCTTTGTTTCTTAAACCGTGAACCAAGCCACGCTGCAACCCTTCGAAAGTCCTAATTGAAGCATAGGTTAGTTCGAAAGCATATTGTTACAAAAGGTATCCTGACTCATGTAAGGTTTACTCTAAATCCTGAGTTGAATTCATATTCTTACAAAAATTCTTTTATCTTCTAAAAACGCATTTTCAAAACTTCAATACAAGCATAAACTTTGCATTATTTGAATATCGTTGTTTGCATTTGGCTATTTGTTTGAACAGAGAAACTCGCACGACGAATACCCAGTGAACAAAAACCCTTTCAATGAACAAAATCACTTCAAGTGGGAAGATGCTTCCAATAACAGATCTCCTATAAGAAAGTGGGCATGACGTGTCACTATCCAACACACCTGGGGAAGTCCAGTCAAGATTCCAAGAAATCTCTCAAGAAACGTTGAATATACCAGGGACATGTCTCCATCTAAATCACCTGGGGCATTGGACACGAGTTTCAGCAAGAAATCATGTACAATCAAACAAACATCTTCTGGCAGTGCGGAAACACCTGCTACCAGGGGCGAGGACAAATCTCCCCCAAAATCATGTTCATAGGATGGCCCCCAGCCAGGGTTTCAATCTCTGAAAACTTCTCCCCAACTGATCGGCCTCAAGAATCCTCGAGGATTTCTGCCAAAAGAAGACACCTCTCCAATAGACTGGAGACATGGTTTATTTCCCCAACAAACCTCAGATTCTCCAGCTTAAGTTTTCTTCTCTGATTTTTAAAAATCAAGGGACCACAACTCCTCTTCCCCAGTAGACTGCTCTACAATCCCAAGCAAGTTACTGCGAAGCCTGGAAACCGACCAGATAACAGTTAACTTCAGTAAGTTGTTGTGAAGCCTGGAATTAGACCAGGTAACAATTGACTTCATTCTCTCAGGAATTTGATATGAAGCCTGGAATCCGACTAGATAACAATCAAATTCAGTAAGTTACTGTGAAGCCTGGAAACCGACCACATAACAGTTAACTTCAGTAAGTTGTTGTGAAGCCTGGACTTTGAATGTGCCATCATAGTACCTCTTTCGTATGAGACAATGGCATAGTGTAGAATTTGAGTGTTAAAGTAAACTATTTCTAAGGGAGATACTGCCCAGTCAAAACTAGTGTGAAAGTAACCAATGCTTTGTGGGCACCATTGCCTTGTGAATGCCAGCCATGGGGAAGTTTTTTCCTTATGCATTCTGGCCTAAAGGGAGTCTTGGTTTTTGTGAGTCGAAGGGATCATGCAAAGGGAAAATGGCCTCTGAATCGAAGAAAAGCTTTAGGACGCTATTGCTTTGTGACTCCAAGCAAACATGCAAGGAGCCTTTGCTCAAATGAAGGGTGTGACCAAAATTTGCATCGAAGGAGGCCACACGCCCCAACCGAAAGATGCATGTAGAGGGTTTAAATGCCCAAACGAAGATTGCAATAAAGGAGTTCCACATGCCCCAAACGAAAGAGGCATGCAGGAGGCAAAATATGCAATCGAAGGAGACCAGAAAAGAGGCCTTTGCCTCCTGAATTGAAGGACATCAATTAGGAGGGTTTTTGCCTTGTGAATTGAAGCTAGTTGAAGATAAGTGTTATCTTGTCGAAGCTTGCAACAAGTTGTTTCAAAGATGGTGGGGAATTCTGCCTTGTAAATTTTGGCAAACATGCAGGAAAGAGGCTATATGGCCAAACGAAAGATGTATACCAATCTTGCACAAAGAAACTAAAATGTTCCAACGAAGCTGGAATCGAACTTGTCCAAAAGAAGTCTAGTGCCCAAACAAAGTAGGAGATGAACTTGCCCAAAAGAAGTCCAATTCTCAAACGAAGGGTGTAGCCAAAGCTTGCAACGAAGGAGCCAAAATGCCCAATTGAAAGATGTAAAATCGAAGGAAACTTCTTTTTCCTTCAATTTTGTCAAAAAAAATATTTTCATCTGCTTTGCCCTTTTTAACAGTTTCCTCTTTAACTTGATGCTGGAAAAATCCAATTGTACTTGTGTAAGCTTGGATTTTTAAAAATCCTTGTGGGAAATGCCTTTAGAAATGAGAGGGAAAATTTTGGGGTACAACTGCTGCTCCTGTTCAATTTTCTTAAACTGAAGAGTTAGACTGGAGATTCTGCCATTCGTGACTTGAAGGTGGAAGATGATTGAACACTAGAGTGCCCAGAAATTTGCACTATATGATGTGGTGGTTGATTGTATAGGCAATGGGCTTAAATATGCCATTTGGAGAAATGATGGATATTTGTCGGAGATGGGTTTCAGATGCCATCCAAAGGTGATTGTTGACAAAATTTAGACTAAGTCTAAGTTTTGACTTTAACTGGAAAAGAATCAGAATAAATCTTTGGAGCGATTTGTCTGAACCAGGGAAAGTGTCTACAGGAAAGGAAATCAAGATAAACCATTGATCGATATAAACTGAACCAGCAGAAGTCTTGAATAATCTTTAATTGGAAATAATCATGATAAATCTTTGGAGCAATTTATCTGAACTAGAGAAAGTGTCTACCGGAAAGGAATCAGGATAAATCGTTTATTGATTTAAACTGAACAAGCAGAAGTCTTGAATAATCTTTAACTGGAATGAATCAGGATAAATATTTAGAGTGATTTATCTTAATCAGAGAAAGTGTCTACCGGAAAGGAATCAGGATAAACCATTGATCGATTTAAACTGAACCAGCAGAAGTCTTGAATGATCTTTAATTGGAAAGAATCAGGATAAATATTTGGAGCAATTTATCTGAACCAGAGAAAGTGTCTACCGAAAAGGAATCAGGATAAACCATTGATCAATTTAAACTGAATCAGCATAAGTCTTGAATAATCTTTAACTGAAAAGAATCAGGATAAATCTTTGGAGCGATTTATCTGAACCTGAGAACGTGTCTACCGGAAAGCAATCAGGATAAACCATTGATCGATTTAAACTTACCCAGCAGAAGTCTTGAATAATCTTTAACTGGAAAGAATCAGGATAAATCTTTGGAGCGATTTGTATGAACCAGAGAAAATGTCTAACCGGAAAGGAAATCAGGATAAACCATTGATCGATTTAAACTGACCCAACAGAAGTCTTGAATAATCTTTAACTGGAAATAATCAGGATAAATATTTGGAATGATTCATCTAAACCAGAGAAAGTGTCTACCAGAAAGGAATCAGGATAAACCATTGATCAATTTAAACTGAACCAGCAGAAGTCTTGAATAATCTTTAACTGAAAAGAATCGGGATAAATATTTGGAGTGATTTATCTGAACCAGAGAAAGTGTCTACCAGAAAGGAATCAGGATAAACCATTGATCGATTTAAATTGAACCAACAGAGGTCTGGAAAAGAATCAGAATAAATCTTTGGAGCAATTTGTCTGAACCAGAGAAAGTGTCCACCGGAAAGGAAATCTGGATAAACCATTGATCGACTTAAACTGACCCTGTAGAAGTCTTGAATAATCTTTAACTAGAATGAATCAGGATAAGTCTTTGGAGAGATTTATCTGAACTAGAGAAAGTGCCTAGTGGAAAGGAATCAGGATAAACCATTGATCGATTTAAACTAAACCAACAGAAGTCTTGAATAATCTTTAACTCAAAAGAATCAAGATAAATCTTTGGAACGATTTATCTGAACAAGAGAAAGTGTCTACCGGAAAGGAATCAAGATAAACCATTTATCAATTTAAACTGAACCAGCAGAGGTCAGGAAAAGAATCAAAATAAATATTTGGAGCGATTTATCTGAACTAGAGAAAGTGTCTACCAGAAAGGAATCAGGATAAACCATTGAACGATTTAAACTGAACCAACAGAAGTCAGAATGAAGTATTCATCATGTAGATGGTCACCCAGTCTTGTTTCAGGAATTGATCTATAATTGATTTGTTCACAGACAGTTGTTATGTCTTGTCGAAAATTTGTTGATGATAACTTTCTGTTGATTGATCTTTCCTAAGAAGGTAAAGAGTTAGTTGTATGCAATGTCATTATGTATGAAGTGCATGGTGTAATGATGTTTCTCAACATTAATTATACTGCTATATATATGCATTTGTGTTGTCGATGTTATGATGTATGAATCTAATTTATGAACATATTTGTGGTTCTACTGCAGTGTTGTTGGACTGGGGGAAAAATCCTCGACTGCTGCTGGGAATGCAAAGTGTAAGTCTTCATATTTTGTTGAAGTTGAAGTGTTGATAGAATGGTTTCCATTATTAGAGAAATAAACTCTGCTGGGGAAGGGAAACGCCGTGCATTGCTTGTGGACTTTGTGAAATCCTGCTGGGGAATCCTGAGAAGCTAGGTGACTTTCACTGGGGAATCTTTGGAGCGGTAATTAGAAAACTTTCTCCGTCGGGGATATGAGAGAACCTGATACCATTAAGCTGCATACTGGGGATACGACAGTGATCCTGTAGCAGGATGTCTCTGCCTCTGCTCCTGCTGGAGAAAGTACCTGCGGGGATTTTATGGAATGGCCTATAGATATTATCTTGTTTCTTAAAGCCATTAGTAATTGTATTTCTATTTTCTTTTCCTTTTTTATGCGTTCATTTGTAAATAGTAATTACGTTCAAATGCATATATTCAAAAATAATCACTGGACGTTTTTGCAAACAAAACAGGAAAGTAAAAGAAAAACAGATAATTTTGCACTTTTAAAGGAATAGCTTTGTATTAACTTGAATAAGCATTTTTGTACAAAAAGACGAACATCCTAGTAAGAGAATGTAGTTATAAGAATGAAAACTAATACAAATAAAGACAACCATGTGAAATAATCCTATGGGGTTCCCATTCTGCTATACCCTTTATGTCTTTGAGCGTCTCATCCACTTGTTGCTTTGTCCGAAGCTGATTGGATTGATTAGTACCATTTGAGTCTGACAATTGATACTGGAGATTGGTTGTAAGGTGATCCAACGGGACATAGTCATACGCTTTAAATCCCTAACTTTTACCTGGACCGCCCTTTCGGGTTTCCAGTCCACCAGGATACCCTTTTTTGCCCAAGCCGCCTTTTTAGGTTTTCAGCTTGTCGAGTGTACATATTTTTTGTGTTTATCCCTAATTTTTACCTAGGCCAGTCAACCTAGCGGGTCTTTCTCATGCGTAGTATATTTTAACTATGTCTGTGTTTACAGGGTGCGGAAGGTCGTCGCCGTCCATAGTGGTTAAGATCATTGCCCCACCAGAAAATATGTTTTTGATCATAAATGGTCCTTCGTATGTGGGAGTCCATTTGCCACTGGGATCACCTTGTGGAGTATGATACGGTTGATTACCAGGTCACCAACTTGATATACCTGACGTCTGACCTTCTTGTTAAAAGCTTTAATCATATGTTTTTGGTACATCTAACCATGGAAGACAACCGTAAGCCTCTTCTCATCAATCAGGTTCAGTTGGTCAAGTCGAGTTTGAATCTGTTCATCCTCATTCAACTCTACATCCTTCACAATTCTCAAAGAAGGTATCTGGACTTTAATTGGTAGGACAACTTCCATGTTGTATACCAAGATAAAGGAGTTGCCCTTGTTAATGTGTGTGTCGTGGTACGGTAACCGTGGAGAGCAAATGGTAACATCTCATGCCAGTCCTTATAGGTCACTGTCATCTTCTGTATGATATTTTTGATGTTTTTATTTGTGGCTTCTACAGCGCCAATCATATTTGGCCGGTAAGGAGAAGAGTTATGATGTTGGATTTTGAATTGCGTGCATAGTCCGATGATCATAGTATTGTTGAGATTGATACCATTATCTGTAATGATTCTCTCTGGAATACTATACCAAGAAATAAGATTATGTATGATGAATCGGGCCACAACATTCTTGGTAACAAAAGCAAATGAAGTTGCCTCGACTCACTTTGTCAAGTAATCAATGGCAACCAGGATGAAGCGGTGTCCATTAGAATTTGTAGGTTTGAACTCTCCAATCATGTCAATGCGCCACATTGCGAATGGCCAAGGTGCAGTCAGGACCTTTAGAGGAACTAGAGGCACATGTATTTTGTCAGCATAGATCTGGAACTTGTGACAAGTCCGTGAATGCTGATAACACTCTGCTTCCATGGTGGACCAGTAGTATCCTACCCGTAGGATCTTTTTAGCCATCATGTGCCCACTAGAATGGGTGCCAAAGGTACCTTCATGTAAATAAGCCATGATCTTTTCTACGCACCGAAGAAAAGTAGAGTCGTGGTTGCGCTTATAGAGTATTCCGTTACTGAGGAAGAATTTAGCTGAGAATATTCTTAGGAACTTCCTATCATTGACTGAAGCTCCATCGGGATATTCTTGGGCCTCGAGATATCTTTTAATTTCATGGAACCAAGGTTTGTCCACTACTTCTTCCGTATTAATCTCGTGACAGTATGCTGGTTCGTCCATCCTCTCAATAGTGATATGAGGAGCCTCATTATCCCACCTGATCTTGAACAAGGATGACATATTGGCTAGCGTGTTCACTAGTTGATTTTCCTCTCGTGGAAAATGCTCAAAAGTAATTTCCTCAAAATGTGGGATCAGTGTCAACACATGTTCTTTGTAAGGAATGATTTTAGGATGCTTCGTGTCTCATTCTCCTTTGATCTGATTGATTACTAAGGCTGAGTCCCCAAATACACTTAAGGATTTGATCCCCAAATCTATGGCAGCTTTGAGACCCATAATGCACGCTTCATATTCAGCCATATAATTGGTACAGTTGAAACACATCCTGGAAGTGAAGGGAGTATGGCAGCCTTCAGGAGATATGATCACAGCACTGATGCCATTGCTGAGAGCGTTGGAAGCTTCGTCAAAAACCAAGGTCCATCAGGATCCTTGTTCAGGTCCTTCATACGGTCCGAGATCTTCACAATCATTTACCAATATAATGTCTTCGTTAGGGAATTCAAAATTCATGGATTGATAGTCATCCACAGCCTGATGAGCCAAATGGTCAGCTAGTACACTTCTCTTTATTTCTTTTTGGGTAGTGTATTGAATGTCGTATTCGGTCAGGACCATCTGCCACCTTTTGATTCTTCCAGAGAGGGCGGGCTTCTCGAATATGTATTTAATAGGATCCATATTGGATATCAATAAGGTATTATGAGTTAGCATATACTATCTTAGCCAGCAGGCAGCCCATGCCAGAGCGCATCATGTTTTCTCAAGCAGTGAATATCTGGTTCCACAGTCGGTAAACTTTTTTCTCAGGTAGTATATTGCATTCTCTTTTCGACCAAACTCGTCATGCTTCCCCAGCACACACCCCATTGAATTTTCCAAAACTGTTAGGTACATGATCAGAGGTCTTCCATCGACTGGCGGCATCAAAATGGGAGGCTCTTAAAGGTACTCCTTGATCCTGTCAAAGGCAGCCTGGAAGTCGTCTTTCCATTCCAACACTTGATCTTTCTTCAGTAATTTGAAGATTGGTTCACAAGTAGCGGTTAGATGTGAAATGAATATGGAGATGTAGTTTAGCCGTCCTAAGAATACCCTAACTTCCTTCTCAGTGTGGGGAGCGGGAATTTCTTGTATTTATTTTACCTTTGCAGGGTCCACTTCAATACCTTTTCCGCTGACAATGAAGCCTAAGGGTTTACCGGATCTTACTCCAAAAGTGCATTTGTTTGGGTTCAACCTCGGTTTGTATTTCTTCAGTCTTTCGAACAACTTATGCAGATGATCAAGGTGTCCCTCTTCAGTTTGAGATCTGGATATCATATCATCCACGTAGACCTCTATCTCGTGATGGATCATATCGTGAAACAAAGCTACCATGGCACGCTGATAGATTTCCCGGGCAATCTTCAACCCAAATGGAATAACTTTGTAACAGAACATGCCCCACTGTGTGACCAAGGTCATTTTCTCCATGTCCTCAGGTGCCATTTTAATCTGATTATATCCATAGAAACCATCCATGAAGGAGAATACTTTATGTTGTGCAGTGTTGTCAACCAGAATATCGATCTGGGGAAGTGGGAAATCATCTTTGGGGATTTCCCTATTCAGGTCTCTGTAATCTACACGCATACGTACCTTACCGTCCTTCTTAGGTACCGGAACAACATTGGTAACCCATTATGGATAGGAGGTGACAGCTAAAAATCCGGTGTTTAACTGCTTCATAACCTCAGTCTTGATTTTTTCTTACATTTCTAGCCGCATTTGACGAACCTTCTGTTTCACTAGAGGGCAGTCTTCCTTTGTCGACAGATGATGGACCACAATATTAGTGTCGAGTCCTGGCATGTCTTTGTATGACCAGGAAAATACCTCAACATAGTCATGTAGTATTTGAGTTAAATTATTCTTGTCACTATGCTCCAGATTGGCACCTATCTTGACTTCTTTCTTGTCCTCTTCAGTACCTAAGTTAACTGTTTCAACCGGCTCTTCATGGGGCTGTATGGTCCTTTCTTCCTGATGTATTAATCTGGAAAGTTCCCCTGGTACCTCACAATCTTCCTCACCTTCGTCCTCGGCTTGGTAGATTAGATTTTCAAAGTCATAATAGGCGATAGCAGAACCTCTACCAATGGGATCCCGTGTGGATGTGGATCTGCATTTCGATATGTGAGTGTGTGTAAGAGCATAGCTATCTTTGATAAAAGGAAAGTTAAATAAAAAAACACAAAGCGTAAAATTTCCATGCAAAAACGTCCCATGATTTATTAATGACATATGAAGATGAAGTAACAACCCTCACAGATGGACCATTGTGCCTCGGGTAAGACACAAGGTTTTAAAGTCTAAATTGTTTAAATATTACAAGTCCGAAAATTTAAAAGACAATTACTCTTGAATAAAAGTAATAGGAACTAAATATTTAGCCTCCCAATTGTTGATTCCACCGCCAATGGTTGAAAAATCCACTCGTTCATGTCACAGTTGCTATCACTGTCTTCCAATGCATTGACTCCATGACTGCTGGTGCATAATGGTGGTCCCCCAGTGTGAGTACGTCAAACAGCTCTTTGGGCCTCTGAAGTAAAATACAAACCAAATTTTTTAGATTTGTAGGGAATATCTGGAAGTTGTCCCCAAATGGTACATCCACCTTCCTCAACTACTTCTCTGGCATCCTTCAAAGAGGCCATTTTCAATGGAGGTCTGGTGATCTTCGGAGCCTTGGTAGCAATCTTGGTTGCAGTAACCGTCTGTGGAACCTCCTTAAAATTCTGACAGGGGGTCTCAATGGACTCGTCGTCCATTTCAACATACCTGAAAGAGTTCAGGTGGCTAACCATGTATTCCTCCTCCCCATGGACTGTGATAATCTTTCCCTTGATTGTGTACTTCAACATCTGATGTAGTGTAAAAGTGACAACACCAGCCCCATGAATCCAGGGTCAACCCAATAGAAAGGAATAGGATGGGCGGATATCCATCATATAGAAGGTTGAATCAAAAGTCTGAGTTCCAACTTTGATAGGGGTGTTTACTTCTCCGTGCACCATTCTTTTAGAACCATCGAAGGCCCTCACCACAATGTTGTTGGGCTTCAATGTGAGTCCTTCGCAATCTAACCGGTCAAGAGCATTCTTGGGTAAGACATTCAGCGATGAACATGTATCCACCAGAACATGGGCTAATGTAGTGCCCTAACACTCAATGGATACATGCAGGGCATCATTGTGTTTCCTTCCCTTGGGAGTTAAATCAGCGTCAGAAAAACCCAGTCCATTATCAGCAGTTAGAATGGCCACACAATTCTCGAATTGATTAATGGAGGTCTCTTGGGGGAACGTGGGAGGTCTTCAGAAATTTTACTAAGGCCTTAGCATGAGCCTCAGAGCATAAAAGTAAGGAAAGCATTGATATTTTTGAGGGGGTTTGCCCCAACTGCTCCACGATGTTGTAATCACTTTTCTTGATTATCTTTAATATTTATTCCATCTCCTTCCTAAATGCTTCAGGAATGACTTCTGGATGCACCTTCAAACAACAAACAGGCTCAAACAATACCTCTTTTCCCCGTGTCTCGGCCGACTCGGTAGTAGGGATAACAGCAGGACTAACAATAGGAGTAACATTGGGAATACTGACAGGAGTGGTAGCGGGAATAATTACAGGAGTAGAAATGGTCTTTGGAGATATTTCGAGGGCGAAAACCCTTCCACTTCTCGTTATCTTACTGGTCTCAACGATATTGTCGATGTCAGGATCAGTACCTTTAGCAACTTTGTCTTTGATAGCCAATAGATCTTGCTTGACGCTATGGTAATTGACGTCAGCCCCATAGTTCCAGGGAACAACTTTATCTGAAGAATATGGTATTGGCCCCTGCATGGTGATGATTAGGGGAGCAGACTTTGGAACAGATGTAATCCTGACGGGTCTTTTTGTGGAGACCCTGGGAGGATTGTCGAAAATGGTGATTATTGAAACATCTTCACAGAAGTTTCTGGAAAGAGGAACTTTCTCGAACAGGATTTCTTTGTTAACCATCAGGCGCTGGACGCCCATCTTAAGTAACAAACATCCATTTGATAGAGACATACATAAGTGACAACTTTCATCACAGCCCAAAAATAAATTGGCTTGCAATCAATCATGTTTAACAGTCAAAAGAGGAGTAGTTAATTCATCCACGAAGGAAATAAAACGGTCATCATCAACAGCATTGACACCTTGGCCATGTTTGAGCATTGGCGTCGTTATCACATTAGGTGTTTCTTGAGGGTCAAACTCAATCTCTTTCGCCTTGATAAGGTCTTGTACCTTATTTTTCAAGGTCCAACAATCGTTTGTATCATGCCCCGGACTTTCAGAATGATAGGCACATCGAGCATTCGGGTTGTAGCGGGGGGAAGCAGTAATGGGGTTTTTGGGAGCTTCCTTTAGAGTCACAAGATTGGACTTCAATAGATGTGGAAAAACCTGGGACAAGGTCATGTTGATCCGGGTGAATCATCTTATGGGCGCCTCCGGCCTACGTTGATGGTTTCGCTGTTGATTCGATACAGTATTGGAGATCATAACAACCCCTACCGTCGAACGACGTTCAATTTTGTTTTAATTCCTGTGGCCAGAAGCAACACTGCTCCTTCTTTCCAGTGAAGGTTTTTTTCATCATGCTTGAGGATGCATCCCTATGAATTTTTCTGCTCTTAATACCGGCTTCTACCTACTTACCAGTCATGATTAGTTCAGTAAATCCAGCCGAAGAGCTTCTGATCAGATGGTTGAAGAATGGACCAGACAATGTGCCCAAGAACATATCTACCAACTCTCTGTCAGATAAGGGGGGCTGGACTCTTCCTACGAGATCCCTCCATTTCTGGGCATAATTTTTGAAACCCTCATCAGCACCCATAGACATGCCTTGCAATTGTGTTTGTGTCAGAGCTAGGTCAGCATTATACTCGTATTGCTTGTAAAAAGCAACATCCAAATCTTCCCAATTACGAATATTGGTTCCTTCCAACTGATAGAACCAATCCAACTGCGTCCCTGACAAGCTTTCTTGGAAGAAATGTACCCATAGGTCCCTATCAGCAGTATGGGGTTGAATCTTCCTGACGTATGACCTTAAATGCAGCTTTGGACAAGAGACACCGTCATATTTAGCAAAAGTAGGGACCTTGAATTTCTGCGGGATGACCACCCCTGAGACAAGTCCTAGTTCTTCAAAATCTAACTCGGGTACCCTCTGGATCTCCATAACATTGAGGCGATCCTCCAACTGTTTGTATTTATCATCAGCAGGAGGATACTGTTCTTCAGAGTAGTTAGCTTCATCTTCCTCAGACTCTGGGTTGTCATTTTCTTCCTTGTTTTTTCCTTCTTGATTATCTCCTTCACCCAACGAGGTTACGAAATCTAGAGTTCACTTGGCTGGTCCTCTTAACCTTCTTCCCAAATTCAAAACACCGACTGGTTTCTTCGCCTTATTCTTCTTATCTTTGATCATAAGAGCCTTCAGGTCCTCTTGTCCTTTATCCAGAGACAAGAACATATGTTGCAAATTGAGCATTTTGCGCTTGAAGATCCTTTACTGTCTGTTCAATATCCATCTCACTGAAATAAACAATAGAAAGATAAGGAGACCTATTGTGAAAAACATGTTTGTGTTATGATGAATGAAAATGCATATGCAAATGATTTCAAGGAAACTAGGAGATTTAAATTTGCTTAGACAAAAATAAACACACATTGTATTAATAAATTAGAGTTGATTACATCATGCCTCTTGAGGCTTACAATGGAAAAAATATAAAAATAAAACTCCTAAGACAAAAAGGTCGAACGCATCCTCTTCAGCGCAATATAGTCGTTCAAACTTTGCTCTTCGTGAAGCTGCTGAAGAAGTGAAAAACACAAGAAGGGGGGGTTGAATTGAAAAAACTGAAACTTAATGCAATGAACAAGATATTTTTATCCTGGTTCGTTTGATCTCAAACTACTCCAGTCCACCCGTCAAGGTGATTTCTCCTCTCTCCAACGAGGTCTTAATCCACGATATTCAACTGAATATTACAATCTGCTTTAACAACTGCTAAAGCCTTCTTGATGCAAACCACAACCCGGTTTGTCAAGGAAACACTTTCTTACAAAGAAGATAAAACTAGGTGTGTGAATGTTTTCTACAAAACTGTATCACAACTGTGATGTTTACACAATTTAAGCTTATGAAACTAGATTGCTAAACAATGATTGAGTAAGGAATTATGTAGCGTTTAGCAAACTGAGAGAGGGAAGATTATGATTAGCTTTTAGGCGTGTAATATGTTGGAGAGCATTAGCCAATTCAATCTTCATAGTCTTATTTATATAGCACTGAGATTGTTGAACGTTGGAGCAATATTCTTGATTCAATGCTAATAACAAACTTTCCTTATTGAGCAGATCTTGTCTGGAATGATGCCGTTGGTAATAATACGCTTTCAATGCACAGTACCGTTGCTACTTAAAGCATTTTTCTGGCTTGGCCTCATTCTGACTCTGCTTAACTGCTGATGAACTGTTGTTGTCTTTATCAGAGTGTTGAGCGCAGTTCTGTTCATCAAGCTTCAGCATACACGTGAGTTAATCTTCTGATTCTGGTATTCTGATATAGCAACTTCTGATGCTGGTGTTAGGAACCAATATTCTGATGCTGATTAAGTGTGCTCTTGCTGATATCTATCAGAGTTTCTGCAAATCAGAAAGTAATATTTTAGGTAGCAAATCATTCATACATGAATCACATAAATAATATATCTTTTCATTTTGTTATCATCAAAACTTAAACATAGGGTAGTAGATTCAAACTTTGTTCTAACAATCTCCCCCTTTTTGATGATGACAAAAACTAGATATTTTTAATTGAAAATAACGTGAAAAGTATCAGAGATAACTAAATGATAAGATGTATCAGAGTAAGAGGTTATCAAAGATAAGGGATAAAGAGATATCAGAGTTGAGAGATACTCCCCCTGAATTTATTGCTTCCCTTTTTAATTCC
This sequence comes from Vicia faba, assembly GCA_948472305.1. NCBI lineage: Eukaryota > Viridiplantae > Streptophyta > Magnoliopsida > Fabales > Fabaceae > Vicia > Vicia faba. The sequence goes on from OX451735.1 coordinate 716,301,239, forward strand.
AAGAGTTCTTCAGGATCAGATCTTTATTGCCTTTCTTTGAACATCAAAGTATCAGAGTTTTGACTATCAGAAGTTTTGGATCAGAGTGTCAGAGCAGAGCTTCAGATCAGAGTATCAGAGCTTTTCTTATCAGAGCTTTGCTTTGGGTTAGAGTATCAGAGCTTTAGTCTTCAGAATATCATGGAGCATTCTTGTACCTGTAGACTTAAGCAAAAACATAAAACATATTCAAGTATATCAGAGTTAGAATGTTCGAGAATTTATGTCTTAGTAATCCGTTATTATTTAAAATATCATTCATGTTCTCCCCCTTTTTGTCAGCAATCAAAAAAGTGTAAGTGATGTGCTAAAACATTTAGAGCAGAAAAACGTGTCATATTAAAAAGTTCAGAATCAAACAAAACAGTACAACAGATAATCAAAGAAAACATGAAAATGTTATGAATGAAAAACTAAGGTTGGGGAGGAAGGCGTGTGAACAGGTTCTCCAGCATGGCTTTGATCTGATCAGCAGTCTCATTCTGCTTGTGCACCATGCTGACAACTGTGTCTATCTTGCTATCCTGCACATCCATCCTTTCTTTCATCTTCTGGTCATTTTCATCCATCCTTTGCTGCAGACGCATGTCATTCAGCTTCAGCTCTTCCAGAGTCTGCCTGTCCAAGGCAGCTTGAGAAACATCAGAAGCAGGGAGCTTCTGAGAGCTTTCTGCAACATCTTCTGCTTGACTTGCTTCAGCTTGAATAGTCTTGTCTTCTTCTGTTAAATCAAAATCGTTTTCCTTCAGACTTCCAAAATCAATGATCAATTCAGATAACACTTCAAGATTCTTCACAGGAGTGAGGAGTGTTCTGAATGGCACTTGATACTTTTCAGATGATGCTGTCTTCTGAGAACCTGCAGAAGCACTGTTGGAGGTTGCCATGTTCACACTTAAGGATTTTGAGAAAAACTGAGAAAATGGGTTTGAGAGAGATGAACACAGAAAAATGCAGAGAATACTTGAGAAATAATGAGAAACTGTAAAAGATTAAAGTGAGAGGTTAACGTGCTTAAATAGGCTTCAGAATATTTTGAAATTGTAAACATTTTCAAGAAAGAGAAATAAAATCATGATTACGTTTTAAAAACATGATTACTTTCATTTAATGCTTGCTGATTTTGGGGGATTTGAGAAAGATACTTAAAAACGGTTACCAGACATGTGTCTCAATGCACCCAATCAGCGTTTTGCCTTCTCAGAAGCGTGCATGCGTTCTGCTTCAGAGATATGCTGATGATTGGATGACACTTGTTTGATGTAGTGATCAGCACGTCTGTCTTTGAGCTTAGACTCTCAGATCTTTAGACTAGCATCTGATACAATCTACATGTTCTATCTTTCTGAAAGGAGATTGATCAGAAATTCACAGTAAAACAAATACATTCTGAAGATAAATATATGGAATTAAAACATTTTCACTCTGGGCAGATTTTCATGCTGAGATGTTTCAGAATGAAATTGAACCTATCTTCAGAAAGGGGTTTAGTGAAGATATCAGCCCATTGATGGTCTGTATCTATAAATTTTAAATTCAAAATTCCTTTCTGAATATAGTCCCTAATGAAGTGATGTTTTATTTCTATATGCTTAGTTCTAGAATGTAAAATGGGATTCTTACTTAAGCAAATAGCAGAAGTATTATCAGAGTATAGGAATGTTACTCTCAAAAATCTGGAAGTCTTCAAGCTGACTTTTCATCCAGAGCATTTGTGTGTTACATCCTACTGCTGCTATGTACTCAGCTTCTGCTATTGATAGCGCAATTGTTGATTGCCTTTTGCTGGACCAAGAGATCAGATTTTCTCCCAGAAACTGGCAGCTTCCAGAAGTACTTTTACGCTCCACTCTGTCTCCAGCAAAGTCAGCATCGCAGTAGCCTACTAAACAGTAATCGCTAGATTTTCTATAAAACAAACCCAGATTAGTAGTACCTTTCAGATACTTGAAAATTCGCTTAACAGCTGTTAAGTGAGATTCTCTAGGATCTGATTGGAATCTAGCACAAATACAAACGCTGAATAATATATCAGGTCTTGAAGCTGTCAGATAAAGGAGAGAACCAATCATACCTCTGTAGACTTTCTGTTCTACATTTTTGCTTACCTCTTCTCTTTCCAGAATGCACGTGGGATGCATTGGAATCTTTGATGGCTTACATTCTGAGAGGTCAAATTTCTTCAGAAGATCTCTGATGTATTTGCTCTGATGAATGTAAGTTCCCTCTGGAGTTTGATTGATCTGAATTCCTAGAAAGAATTTCAGTTCCCCCATGAGGCTCATCTCAAATTCTGCCTGCATACACTTAGCAAATTTTCTTCCAAGAGAAGGATAAGTAGAACCAAAAATAATATCATCAACGTAAATTTGACAGACTAAGATGTCATTCTTAACTGATTTACAGAATAAGGTAGTGTCCACCTTCCCTCTGGTGAATTCATTTTCTAACAGAAAGTTACTTAACCTTTCATACCAAGCTCTGGGAGCTTGTTTCAGACCATATAATGACTTCTTTAGTTTGAAAACATGTTCTGGATGTTTTGTATTTTCAAAACCAGGGGGTTGGTGCACATAAACCTCTTCTTCTATATAACCGTTTAAGAATGCACTCTTGACATCCATCTGATACAGAGTGATGCCTCTATTAACAGCAAATGAAATTAAAAGTCTGATAGATTCTAACCTGGCGACTGGGGCAAAGGTTTCTGTATAGTCTATCCCCTCTTGCTGACTATAACCTTGTGCAACCAGTCGTTCTTTGTTTCTGATGACTTCACCTTGTTCATTTAGCTTGTTTTTGAAGACCCATCTTGTTCCAATGACGTTGAATCCTTTTGGTCTGGGAACAAGATCCCATACGTCATTTCTGGTGAATTGATTCAGCTCTTCTTGCATTGCCAGAATCCAGTCATTATCCAGAAGTGCTTCATCAATAGAAGAAGGTTCAATCAGAGACACAAGTCCCATAAGGGTTTCTTCAGAGTTTCTGAAGCTTGCTCTTGTTCTGATTGGATCTTCCTTTCTTCCTAAGATGGTCTCTTCTGGGTGATCCAAGCTGCTTCTGGGTAATCTCTTCTGAGGTTGATCAGCAGCTGTTGTAGGATTGCTAGCAGTGCTCCTTTCAGACGTTGAAGGAGTATCTGTGTTGAGAGCTTCTGATGACTTGTCTTCAGAACCTGTAAATTCAATTTCCATACCTGCAAAAACTTCATTCTGCTTTGACTTTTCAGAGTCAAGCTTATCATCAAAACGAACACTGATTGATTCTTCCACAATCTGTGTTTCTGTATTGTATACTCTGTACCCTCTTGAGCGTTCAGAGTATCCTAACATAATACACTTTTGTGCTTTAGAGTCAAACTTGTTCAAATAATTCTTTGTATTTAACATAAAACAGGTACATCCAAATGGATGAAAATATGAAATGTTGGGCTTTTTGTTCTTCCACAATTCATATGGAGTCTTTTCCAGAATAGGTCTTATTGAGATTCTATTCTGAATGTAGCACGCTGTGTTTATTGCCTCTGCCCAGAAGATCTTAGCAACGTTTGTCTCATTGATCATGGTTCTGGCCATTTCTTGCAATGTTCTGTTCTTTCGTTCTACAACTCCATTTTGTTGGGGAGTTCTAGGACAAGAGAAATCATGCAGAATGCCTCTGTCATTAAAGAATGACTCAAAATCTTTGTTTTCAAATTCTCCACCATGATCACTTCTGACTTTAACGATTCTAAGATCCTTTTCATTCTGAACTTGGTTACAGAAGGTAACAAACACAGAGTGTGACTCGTCCTTGTGTCTTAAGAACTTTACCCATGTCCATCTGCTATAGTCATCTACGATTACTAACCCATACTTCTTGCCACTGACTGAAGCAGTTTTAACTGGTCCAAATAAGTCAATGTGCAGAAGTTCTAATGGCTTAGAGGTAGAAACAACATTTTTAGATTTAAAAGAAGGTTTTGCAAACTTGCCTTTCTGACATGCTTCACACAGAGCATCTGAATTGAACTTCAAATTAGGAAGTCCTCTGACCAGATTGAGTTTGTTAATCTGAGATATTCTTCTCATACTAACATGTCCCAATCTTCTGTGCCAGATCCACTGCTCGTTGTTAACAGACAGAAGGCACTTTACATTCTGACTCTTTAGTTCAGAAAGTTTGATTTTGTAAATGTTGTTTTTCCTCTTACCATTAAACAGGATAATCCCATCTTTCTGACTAACAGCTTTACATGATTTTTGATTAAAGATTATATCATAACCGTTATCACTTAATTGACTTATGGATAACAGATTATGCATTAATCCATCTACTAGCAGAACATTATTAATAGAGGGAAGATTTCCATTACCTACAGTTCCAGAGCCAATGATCTTTCCCCTCTGATTGCCTCCAAAGCCAACGTGGCCTCCGGGCTTAAGTTCCAGGCTTTGGAACATATGCCTTCTTCCCGTCATGTGTCGCGAGCAGCCAGAGTCCAGGTACCATGACTGGTGTTTCTGACTTGCTGCTAAAGATATCTGCAACATGTATTATTTTATCCTTAGGTACCCAGATTTTCTTGGGTCCTGATTTGTTAGATTTACCAAAACTCTGGTTGAATTTTGGTTTCACAGAGTACTTACTGCTAGTGTATTTAATATCATGTGTGTGACCATACACAAAATGTGAACTCAAAGGAGTGTGTTTAATGGTTAAGTCCATGACATTCTTTGGTGAAGGAACCTTACCTTGGTATCCTATTCCTTTCTTGCCGTTTCTGCTAACTCCATAGATCATTGAAGCCATTTTGCTTCTATCTATGCTTTTAGCAAGGAACTTCTGGAAACTGTGATCATACTTCTTGATGATCTCATCAGCGTTGCTGGGAGTTTCAGAAATTGGTTCCTTCTGAGAGTTTTGTAAAGTGTTTTCTAATTTTGAAATCTTATTTCTCAGCTCAGAATTCTCCAATTTAAGACTCTCAGTCTTATTAGAGTCAGATTCAAGATTCCTTTTCAGGTCTCTGAACTTAACTCTAATCTGCTGATACCTTTCCAGGATTTCATTAAGGCTTTCAGCAAGTTCAGCCTTGGTAAAATTAACAGCAAAGTTAGGAAATACCTCTTCAGTATCTGATTCAGAGTCTGATTCAGAAGCTTCACTATCTTCTGAAATGTTAGCCATGAGAGCTATGTTTGCCCTCTCATCATCTGATTTTGAGTCAGCTTCAGACGAGTCAGAGTCATCCCATGTAGCCATGAGACTTTTCTTCTTTTCTCTTCCAAACTTCTTTTTAGGCTTTTCCCTCTGAAGCTTTGGGCAGTCACTCTTGTAGTGTCCTTGCTCATTGCACTCATAGCAGATGATGTCCTTGGTGTTTGTCTTTTTGCTACTTGAGGAGCCTTCAGATCTTCTGTATCCAGAGGAAGAATCTGTCCTTCTGTATCTGGAAGAGGACTCGTTCTGATCAGATCTTCTGGGATTCCTGAACTTCCTTTGCCTCTGCTTCCACAGTTGATTTACTCTTCTGGAGAGGAGGGAGAGTTCGTCTTCTTCTGATGAGGATCCATCAGATGTTTCTTCAACTGCCTGCAAAACTTTAGACTCAGATTTTTTGTTAGATTTCAATGCTAAAGGCTTACCTTGCTTCTGAGGCTCGTCAGCTTCTAGCTCTATCTCATGACTTCTGAGGGAGCTGATAAGTTCCTCCAGAGTAATTTTGTTGAGATCTTTTGCTAGCTTCAGAGCTGTAACCATTGGTCTCCACTGCTTGGGTAAGCTTCTGATGATTTTCTTGACATGGTCAGCAGTAGAGTATCCTTTGTCCAGAACCTTGAGACCAACTACCAGAATCTGGAATCTTGAGAACATTGTTTTAATGGATTCAGATTCTTCCATTTTGAACGCCTCATACTTCTGAATGAGCGCCAGAGCTTTAGTTTCTTTGACCTGAACGTTGCCCTCATGCGTCATTCTGAGTGAGTCAAAAATGTTCTTTGTTGTGTCTCTGTTGGAGATCTTTTCATATTCAGTATAGGAGATGGCGCTGAGAAGGATGGTTCTGGCCTTGTGGTGATTCTTGAAGTCACGCTTTTGTTGGTCAGACATTGTTTTCCTATCAATCTTCTGACTGTTTGCATTCACAGGGTGCGTGTATCCATCTGTAACCATATCCCACAGATCAGCATCATGTGCCAGAAAGAAGCTTTCAATTCTGTCTTTCCAGTAATCAAAGTTTTCTCCATCAAAGACTGGAGGTTTGCCGCTGAATCTGTCTCTGTCCTCATGGTTGTCATTGCTGGTGTGAGAGTAATTTCCTGCCATTGTGTTTTTTCTGACGCTGGATCTTGTACTGACACGGTTAAGTGTTTTAGCTCAGAACCAGGTGCTCTGATGCCAATTGAAGAAGTGAAAAACACAAGAAGGGGGGGTTGAATTGAAAAAACTAAAACTTAATGCAATAAACAAGATATTTTTATCCTGGTTCATTTGATCTCAAACTACTCCAGTCCACCCGTCAAGGTGATTTTGCCTCTCTCCAACGAGGTCTTAATCCATTATATTCAACTGAATATTACAATCTGCTTTAACAACTGCTAAAGCCTTCTTGATGCAAACCACAACCCGGTTTGTCAAGGAAACACTTTCTTACAAAGAAGATAAAACTAGGTGTGTGAATGTTTTCTACAAAACTGTATCACAACTGTGATGTTTACACAATTTAAGCTTATGAAACTAGATTGCTAAACAATGATTGAGTAAGGAATTATGTAGCGTTTAGCAAACTGAGAGAGGGAAGATTATGATTAGCTTTTAGGCGTGTAATATGTTGGAGAGCATTAGCCAATTCAATCTTCATAGTCTTGTTTATATAGCACTGAGATTGTTGAACGTTGGAGCAATATTCTTGATTCAATGCTAATAACAAACTTTCCTTATTGAGCAGAGCTTGTCTGGAATGATGTCGTTGGTAATAATACGCTTTCAATGCACAGTACCGTTGCTACTTAAAGCATTTTTCTGGCTTGGCCTCATTCTGACTCTGCTTAACTGCTGATGAACTGTTGTTGTCTTTATCAGAGTGTTGAGCGCAGTTCTGTTCATCAAGCTTCAGCATACACGTGAGTTAATCTTCTGATTCTGGTATTCTGATATAGCAACTTCTGATGCTGGTGTTAGGAACCAATATTTTGATGCTGACTAAGTGTGCTCTTGCTGATATCTATCAGAGTTTCTGCAAATCAGAAAGTAATATTTTAGGTAGCAGATCGTTCATACATGAATCACATAAATAATATATCTTTTCATTTTGTTATCATCAAAACTTAAACATAGGGTAGTAGATTCAAACTTTGTTCTAACAACTGCTTCGTGATATCCAGAACCTTCTTCTCACTGGCATAAAATTGATTCTCAAAAGTGTCTCGTTCTTCCTTGAGCTGGATCCAAGACTTTTGCAACTCTTTGAAGCTTGTTGGCATATCAGGATGAAAAATAATGCGAGGTTCGTCTTCTTGATCAATAGACTCTGAGATCATTGGCAGGATAGCAGTGTATGGCATTATAAGACTTTGAGCATGAGCCCGCACCCATCTGAAGTAAGGCTCCAAAGGGATGGAGTTTTTGCATCCCAAAGCACTGCTATCGGTCTTCTTTACCATGCCACAAGCGCGAATTAACCTCTAGCGATAACCTTGCAGATCATTTGAATAGTCAAACACAACACCCTGGATAAGCATATCGTAGGGACCATCCCTCCGAGCATAGCCGAACTGACGTAGGGCCAAATAAGGGTTATAAGTGATGCCTCCTCTAATGCCAAGGAGTGGCACATTAGGGAACTCTCTGCATCGATCAATAAAAGAGATGTCTTCTTGAGAGCGAGGGCACCAATAGATATCAGAGTGAGAAAGGACGTTATCCTTTTATTCCACCTTAAGCCTAACTCATTCTTCATTACCGACCGAGGGAGGTGCAAAATAAACCACCGATAGAGAAATGGCGTACAACACATAAGAGTCCCTCGTATCTTCATGGTACACGTGTGGAGTGAATGCAGCATATTTCTGAGCAACGTAGGCACTGGATTGTGAGCAAGGAAGATGTTGATGGCACTGACATCTATAAACTGGTCTGAATTGGGGAACAGAACCAATCCATAGATTAAGAGATCTAGGACATCTTCAAAGTCATGGTAACTCATAACATCTAATAATATCTGAGCTTTCTTCATTAGAAAATTTGCAAGGAGGCCCTTAACTCCACTTCTTCTTTCCCAATTGGATTCAATGTCAAATGGTTTCAAATGCAAAGCTATAGAAACACTTTCAACAACTGGATCTTGTTCTAAACCGGTGAAAGGTACTTGCTATAATATAGGTGATCCAAGTATCTTAGATAATTCTTCCAACGTAGGCACCAACTGGTAATCTGGAAACGTGAAGCAATGGTGTTTAGGGTCAAAGGACTGGAACAGGACACTTATTAGACCTTGATCAAACCCGGTAGTAACCAAACTGAGTAATTGACCATATCTCTTGTTGAACGGTGAGCTCTCAGGACCAATTCTTTGAGCTTGGGAGGTACCTCTACAAAATTGATTCAGGTGGTCTTTCTGCGAATTGAATTCATACCCTACAAAACAAAAGGAAAGATAAATCTCCAGGACCTTGAAATGGTTAGCGTGTATGTCATGATGTTTATAATTTTATGGTTATGCTTTGAAATTACAGAAATATCAAGCAAGTCACACAAAAGACCCTAGGTTTAATGTCTTGCACAAGTTTTTAAAGGTAAGTACCCTCTTGAAGTTTAGTTGGCTCAACCTGTCCTATTAATAGTAATGGGGTTCTAACGAATCTCATATCATTGACCTTTCTTTTAGGCATTGTTCTAGCTCAAGCACCAAAGTATTGCAGCCAAAATATCCCAAAAGTCCAATCTCAATTAGTGTAGCATCGAGTATCAACCAAACTTCGGTCAGAACCAAAGCCGGCCATCTCACTACTTTCTAATGTCTTAGGATGAGTCAAGTAAAGGTTCTAAAGGTTAGTTAGCACTTAATGACACTATAAGGAAGCCTAATGTTATCCTTGACTGACTCAAGGAACATTAGTACAAGCCAAAGTATCACGCTAACATAGCTATCACTTTATCCATATCGGTCTATGTTGTACAGCTTCCATGATTTATTGCTACTTACCTAAAAAGGTGCCCCCAGATCTAGGTATAGGATCTTTAACATACCCCAAACAAAGACCCAAAATGTAAAGCAAGCAAGTCAAGCAAATAAAGCAAGTAAAGGTGATCTAGCCCTAAGGTAACCCCACTTTTAAGTAAATTCCACAGCAGAGTCGCCAGTTCTGTAATACGGCGGGAGAACTGACTAGGTGTTTTGCGTTTGATTACAATTGTTGTGGATAGCAAGAGTCACCATCGAATTTTCTTTTATCCAATAAGGAAAGGGTGAAAAGAACAGGAAAGACCTTTCGAGATTATTTCTTGAGTTCGGGGGTAGGTTATGAAAAGGGAAGGTATTAGCACCCTTTTCATCTGTAGTTATCTACGGGCTCTTAGTTGCTTGCTAGATCACTTGCTTTTGTTTGAAAATGTGCTTGTGCTGTGGCTTTTGAAAGTATTTTGAAAAGTGTCTTTGTAATGGTTCTCGTTTCCATAAGAACGCGTACAAAAAGCTTTGTCTTTTGAAAATGTTTCAAATGAAAGTGTTGGTGTATAAAGTGTTTTTGTTGTGAGCAAACGAGCAACTAGGAGCATCATACCTACTCAAAAGGTCTATGTTCTTTTCCTCCTTCTTTAGATGTTTCTATCTTACTATTGATTTGGTAAGAAGCCTCATCATTGGATGTGAAGGGACGGGCGTGGGACATTTGTATAATCATAGAAGGAAACCTATGGGATGTTTTAGCAATTTTTGTTTAGGGACTAGATCGTTTACCAAAGGCAACATTGAGGGTCATCGAGGTACTATGATATTTTATCGAGGGTCTTTGCTAAAACGCCCATATTCGAGGGACATGACTATTTGTCCGAGGCTACAAGTGGGATTACCCTAGGGGTGTATGTGTGTGAATAGTGTGTTTGATTGCATGCATTTTGTCTTTGAATTTTAGGTTGTCTACTTGTTGGTTTTATCTTGCCATACATCCTAATTACTAACATTTGTACAAAAGCAATAAAAATGCAAAAAATAAATCCTACACTATTACAACCATATTGAATAGCAAGAAAATATAAAGACAAAATGAAATAAAGAAAGGAAAAAGGGCTTTTTCGATTCAGGAAGCCACACTCTTTGATTATGCACTTCTTGGCTTCCATCGATTTGGGTCTGGAGTCAGCAAGGACTTGTCTTTCGATTTCACCCCTTTTCTGTTCCTTTCGATTGGGAGATGTAAGTCAGCATGAACACCCTTCTGGCTACTTCTTTCGTTTGAGGCTTGGGGTCAACGTGAGGTACACTCTTTGCCTCAGGCTCCTTGCTGCCTCCTTCGACTGCAGGAATGTTAGGCCCTTAGATTGAGATTCGAAAGGCTTGAGTACTTATCCAATCTAAGGATACAGAGAACCTATTTTAAACTTTTAAAATGAAACATTCAAGTGTAACTTTCGAAAGCTACAGGCCATGGGTTAGCACAAAATTATTGGGTCTCAAAGTCCAAAGCCTAACTAGTCAGGGTTGAGATTTTCAATATATGGGCAGTCAGGATCGAAGGTTAAAACATGGTCAAGCTTCTTAGATGAAACATCTACATTTTCTCTTTATTGGTATGTACACATGATATTTAAATTAAATAGTTCCAAACTTAAAGAGAACTTACCTCTTGAAGTGCCTAAATCGAAAGAAATGCAAGTGAATTCCTTGGTGGTGAATAGAAGTTTGTTGGAGTCTTCTTGAGGCTTAGTCCAGTTACTATCTTGCTTGAGTAGTCACTGAATTGAAGGAAGGGTATGTGAGTGAATCGAATGTTACTCTATAACAGTTAAGGGAGTGAATCAAAATATTTTTATAGTGTTTGGGGGAGTGGGTCGAAGGTTAGTTATCTGGTCACTTGGGGAGTGAATCGAAGGATTCACTTAGTGTACAAAGGGGGATGAGTTTTTAGAAGTGTTAGGAATATTTGGAAAAAAATGTTGGATGGATGTTTGAGAGTTATGAGAAAATTCACAACAAGGGTTTTCTTACAACTATCCAGGGGCCCCTAAGATGTGTGGTGGAGGCTCATATTTATAGAAGATTCTGGTTGATGTTTTAGGAGGGAAAACAAAAATTTTAAACAAAAAGTTTAAACAAAAAGGGTATGTTGTTCTTGTAGCTTTTGATGGGCAGTAGTATTCGTATGCCAAATTGGTGCAAGAACTAAGGCAATGTTGCAGGACTGCTGTGCAGCAGTTTTTGAGTGTTATGGCCAGTGTATCAGGCCTGAACTTGGCAGTGCATGGGACTTGGTCAGCAAGTACCTTTGGGCATCTCAACTTTTGTTTTGACCCCCTAGCCATATCCTTCGACCAGACTCCTCAACAACATTTCTTTTTTCAAAGTGTCCATCGAATGACTCATATGGGTATCCTTTGAAGGGGCTCAAATAGGTGTCTTTCGACCAGGCCTTTTGTGCGTTCCTTCGAATGGTCCAAATACATACTCCTAGAGTGGATCAACAAAACATGTCATTCGATTGAGACATCCAGGCATGTCTAGAAAGTCCTTTGAATGTGCCATCATGGTACCTCTTTCGTACGAGACAATGGCATAGTGTAGAATTTGTATGTTGAAGCCAACTATTTCCAAGGGAGATACTTCCCAGTCGAAACTAGTGTGAAAGTAACCAATGCTTTGTGGACGTCATTGCCTTGTGAATGCCAACCATGGGGAAGTTTTTTCCTTATGCATTATGGCCTAAAGGGAGTCTTGGTTTTTGTGAGTCGAAGGGATCATGCAAAGGGAAAATGGCCTCTGAATCAAAGAAAAGCTTTAGGAGGCTATTGCTTTGTGACTCTAAGCAAACATGCAAGGAGCCTTTGATCAAATGAAGGGTGTGACCAAAACTTGCATCGAAGGAGACCACACGCCCCAAACGAAAGATGCATGTAGAGGGTTTGAATACCCAAACGAAGCTTGCAACGAAGGAGGGCCACATACCCCAAACGAAAGATGCATGCAGAGGGTTTGAATGCCCAAACGAAGCTTGCAACGAAGGAGGGCCACATACCCCAAACGAAAGAGGCATGCAGGAGGCAAAATATGCAATCGAAGGAGACCATAAAAGAGGCATTTGCCTCCTGAATTGAAGGACATCAATCAGAAGGCTTTTTGCCTTGTGAATTTAAGCTAGTTGAAGATAAGTGTTGTCCTGTCGAAGCTTGCAACAAGTTGTTTCAAATGGAGACTTTGGCCTTGTGCATGCTAGCATGGTGTGGAATTATGCCTTGTAAATTTTGGCAAACATGCAGAAAAGAGGATATATGTCCAATTGAAAGATGTATACCAATCTTGCACAAAGAGACTAAAATGTTCCAACAAAGTTGGAATCGAACTTGTCCAAAAGAAGTCTAGTGCCCAAACGAAGCAGGAGATGAACTTCCCAAAAGAAGTCCAATGCTCAAACGAAGGGTGTAGCCAAAGCTTGCATCAAAGGAGCCAAAATGCCCAATCGAAAGATGTAAAATCAAAGGAAACTTGTTTTTCCTTCAATTTTTTCAAAAAGACTATTTTCATCTACTTTGCCCTTTTTAACAATTTCCTCTTTAACTTGATGCTGAAAAATCCAATTGTACTTGTGTAAGCTTGAATTTTTTAGAATCCTTGTGGGAAATGCCTTGAGAAATGAGAGGGAAAATTTTGGGGTACAACACCAACCATGTCCCAAAGTTCTAGAAAAACAACCGAGGAGGAAAGCGAACCAAAATAAAAGGAGAAGGTAGGTGATGGAGAGACATAAGAAAAGGAAAAACCTTATGTGCCTCCACCGCCTTACAAACCACCAATCCCGTATCCTCAAAGACTTACTCAATCTAGAAGTGCGGGGCAATTTAAGAAATTTTTTAAACTTCTGAAACAATTAAACATCACGATACCATTCACAGAAGCTATCACTCAAATGCCCTCTTTGATACGGTGGCAAAACCGACTATTTTTACTGGTTTATGTTTTGTGTTTTTTGTTTGCAAAATGTCACGGTAAGCTAGAGTCGCCATCGACTTTTAAGTCATCGAATCATGGAAAAGGAAAAAGAACAGAAAAAACCTTTTTTTGAGATATTCTGAGTACGAGGGGTAGATTATAGAAAGGGAAGGTGTTAGCACCCTTTCTATCCGTAGTTATCTATGGGCCCTTAGGTACTTGCTCATTTTGAAATTGCTTGTGTGTGCTTGTTTGGAAAAAATTTGTCTTACTTCGTTTTAACCCTTGTTTCTGTCCTCAAGAGTGTTACAAAGTTGTTTTTGAAATCTTTGTCTGAAAAGTGTTTGGTGTGAAAAAGTTTGTTTGTTTTGAGCAAGTAGTTAAGAGTGATTAATCATGCGTAAATTGTAAAATCAAAACATACCAAATGATGATACAAACACAATTCTATGCTTAAAAGTGATTAATCATGCGTAAATTGTAAAATCAAGTTCAATATGGTATGTGAAAACTGTGGGTCTGTAAGTCATGTTTCTTGATGTTTTTGGCCTTGAAGATGATTGGAATAGCTTCAGAACACGTCCAGGAACAGATTGCTGGCTTTGGAATTACTTGAAACGGCCTATGGAAGAGAATACAGTCTGCACTTTTTCTTCCAAAATTTGCAACTTCTTTTCTTGTTTTCATGACCCCAAAACCTATTTTATGCTTTAGAGATGTTAGGTATATATGATAGAATGATTTAGGTCAACAAAAAATGATCATATCTTTGCAAATTATGGAGATTTGATTTCATTATTTTCCTTGTATGATTTGTTTCCAAAATAGACCAAATTAAGATCTTTTCCAATCAATTAGCTCTTGCACGAATTTTTTGATTTGCTAGTTGTTCATGGACTCATAATATGCTCATGAAATCAAATCTTTGATTTTATTTGATTATTCAACTATTTAAGTTGATTTATTTTGATTTAAATGGATAAAAATCAAAATAAATAATAAAAATAATAAAATAATAGGTGGATTAGATCAGGGGTTGTGGGACATCTTAGGAACAAGTTTCAAACAAGAAAACATGGGCCCATTTGGAGAAAAAAAATCATTTTGATCAATGTTGACTTCATGCATATTTCCCAAAATTGGTCAACTTTGACAATACACATCTCTTTCATTTTTAACCCTAAGAAGGTGTTCTTGGACTTTTTAGAAAGCTTAGGATGTCCCCTAAACAACCCTTTTGTTTTCCTCTCAATTGGTTCTTCCATGTTCATGTAAGAAGCTTTGACCCAAAAGGTGTTTTTTTAACTTTTTAAAAGGACCTATAATGTAGAAATTCATATCTTTTCATGAGTGCATATTTTGAACTTGGGGGATGAAGATGAGTTGTAGGGAATTGCATCTTATTCAAAATGAGCATTGGATGGAAAATGTCTGATAAAGTATGAGGAAGTTATGCTTGGTCAAAGTTTGGTTGACTTTTCCTAAGAAACCCTAATTTAGCAACTTTTGGGTTTTGATGAATTTAGAGCATTCCTTGAGGAGTCATGATCAACCCTTTATCAAATGATGAAAGTCACTTCAAAATTTTGATGTTGACCAAAAATCTTGAAGTTTGACTGTATGTGGGCCATAGTTGACTTTTGACCTAATATAGTCGATTCTCAAGCATCTGAGCAGTTGACTGAGCAAACTTCTTGTGCAAGGCATGAAACTTGACATGGATGATCTTGGGAACATATTAGGACCATGGATAGCATATGAGGTCTTTGGAGTTCACCTATCTTGATGAAAATGGAAACCCTAATTTGAGACACACTGCCTTAGGAGAGAGTTTGTCTGGTCAACTCTTGGGCAAACTTGAGCAAATTGAGGATCTATAGGAGTATGTATTGAGTAAAATGAGAGGGAAAATTTTGGGGTACAACAGCTGACCCTGTTCAATCTTCTTTAACCTGAGGATGTAGATTGGCTCGTCTACCTTTCGTGATCTGAAGGTGGAAGATGATTGAACACTAGAGTGCCCAGAAATTTGCACTCACATGAAGTGATACTTGATTTGTTATATCGGGAATGGGATTATAGATACCATTTGGAAGTTGCTAGAGAATTGTCAGAGATAGGCTTAAAGATTCCATCTAAGATGTGACATAGTGCCGTCGGAGATGGGCTTAAAGATGTCATCTAGAGGATGTTGATCTCTTGAGATATTCCTTCAATGAGAGTCCCTGCTCCTGTTGTTGATGAGGAATCTGCTGAGGAATGTTGGTATCTGTCTTGGGAGAAATAGAATTTTAGGAGCTTCAGTTATCCGTTACTCTACTGGGGAATTAACTTCGGAGGTGAACTGCATATCTGGTCAGTGTACAGGCTGCATCGCGACTTACTGGGGAAAGGTGAAATTGACCGAAACTGGTTAGGTCTAGGTTTTACCGTGTTGTAAACTGTCGTCTGGAGGTAAGAGAAAAGAAACCTGTATGGTAAGGTTATGAGAAGGAACCTGGATAGTAGGGTTACTTCGAAGTGAAAGCCTGGATAGTAGGGCTATGAGAAGAAACCTGGATAGTAGGGTTACTTCGATATGAAAGCCTGGATAGTAGGGTTGATGGGAAGGAACCTGGGTAAGGTTTCTTCGTGAGGAGTTTGGGTAAAATTGCATCTTAACCGAGAAGGAACCTGGGTAAGGTTGCTTTGTGAGGAGTTTGGGTAAAACTGCATCTGAACTAAGAAGGAACCTGGGTAAGGTTGCTTTGTGAGGAGTTTGGGTAAAATTGCATCTGAACTGAGAAGGAAACCTAGGTAAGTTTGCTTCAGGATAAGTTCGAGTGAAACTTCAGAAGGAACCTGGGTAAGGTTTCTCGTGATGAGTCTGTGTAAAGCTTTAGGAGGAACCTGGGTAGGGTTACTTCAGGATAAGTCCGTGTAAAACTTCGGCAAGAACCTGGGTAAGGTTACTTTGGGCTAAGTTTGTGTAAAACTTCAAGAGGGACCTGGGTAAGGTTACTTTGTGATAAGTTTGTGTAAAACTTCAGAAGGAACCTGGGTAAGGTTACTTTGGGATAAGTTCCTGTAAAACTTTAGAAGGAACCTGGGTAAGGTTACTTTGTGATAAGTTCGTGTAAAACTTCAGGAGGAACCTGGGTAAGGTTACTTTGTGATAAGTTTGTGTAAAACTTCAGGAGGAACCCGGGTAAGGTTATTTCGGGATAAGTTCATGTAAAAACTTCAGAAGGAACCTGGGTAAGGTTACTTTGTGATAAGTTCGTGTAAAACATCAGAAGGAACCTGGGTAAGGTTACTTTGTGATAAGTTCGTGTAAAACTTTATTTGGAAATGTATGAGAAAAGACTCGTGTAATATTTTTCAGGATAAACCCATGTGAAGCTGCATTTAGGAGAAACTCGTGTAAGATTGCTTCATGACGAACCCGTGTAAAGATGCATTTGATCGTGCAGATAATTACTCTGTTTAGTTTCAGGAGCTAATCTTGAACTTGCTGGAAGTTGTTGATGATAACCATATTTCCTGAAAAGGTACATGATTAATTGTATGTGATGCATGACATGCATTGTATGATGATGTTCTCAAAATAAATGAGATTATGCCGTATGCAATATGTATGCGCACGTCATGATATATGAACATGAAATGCTATTGTGGCACGTCCGAGTTTGGGAAAATAAATCCCTGACTGCTGTTGGAGAGTAATGGAAATTGAGTTCCTGACTGTTTTAGAACAAGTGGTTCTTCTACTTCCACTGGAGATGGTGAACCAGAGATGATTATGCTGGGGATTTTCCCATTGTTTACGGATATTCTGCCGAGGAGAGACTCTGCTTGAGAACAACTCTGCGGGGGAATAATTCCGTTGGAGAGAGATGCTTCCATAGCTGAAGGGATAAACTTTGTCGGGGATTGAGCTTCTGTATTCAGAGAAATAAACTCTCTTCGGGAGAAAACTTTATGAACCGCTTACGATTACAAAATTCGGCTGGGGAATATAGACGTCGGATCTCCGAAAGAGCCTGGCTGGGGAAAGTAACTCTTGTTTGGGGAGGCAGAGATCAAAACTTTGGTTGCCTCTACTCTGTGGGGAGTGTAGATATTACTGGGACGCTTGCTGAGGATACGACAATGACTTCGTATCAAGACTTTTCTGCCCCTGTACCTGCTGGAGAAAGTGCCTGCGAAGGCCTTGTGGATTGAGTGTTATTCCAACTTATGAGGTGCTTGGTAACTTCTGATTGAAACGATAAGTCTTCTACTAATCAGAAAGTGACGAGATGACAAGACATAGTCGTACGCTTTAATCCCTAACTTTTGCCTGGACTATCTTTTCTGATTTTCAGTCCACCGGGATACCCTTTTTTGCCCAAGCCGCCTTTTCAGGTTTTCGGCTTGCTAGGTGTACATATCTTTTTTGTTTTTATCCCTAATTTTTTCCCGAACCCTTTTGGTGATCCTTTTTATTGAGAAGGTTTTTGTTCACTAGATATTCGTCATGCGAATTTCTCTGTTGTTGAACAAATAGTCATATGCAAACAACGTTTTTTTTTAAGAATGCAAAGCTTACGTTTGTCTTGAAGTTTTGAAAATGCAGTTTTTTTTATAGAAAAAATAGAATTTTGCAAAGATGTGATATCAACTCAGGATTTGTAACGGACCTTCAGGAGTCAGGATACATTTTGTAACAGTATGCTTTCGAACTAACCCATGCTTCAGCTAGGAATTTTAAGTATTATAACGTGGTCTGGTTCACGGTTTAAGAAACAAAGGATAAAGGCTCAAATTTTATTTCTACCCACTCGTTCTTCGTGATGTTCTTCGATCCTAAACTCAGCTAATTGTGCATTGTTTGAGTCTTTGCTCTGATATTGCAGTGATGGTTCGGATACTAACAGTTTATTTTGAATAGGCAGTCATTTTTTTTTATTGAGGGTTTGTAGGACCTCTTTCTTTTTTATTTTATTATCCCTGTCTTTTTCCTGAACTGTTTCTTTTTGTGATTACAGTCAGCGGGATGCCCCAGTGTTTTTTCTTAAGTCTCCTTCATAGGTTTTGACTTAATGGGCTTTTATTTCGAGAGATAATGATTGTCTGTCTTGATGATTATAGGGAACCATCAACGTCTTTTGTTTTGGAAGGACGTCTGTGATGCCATCCATTGTGATCCTAGATTAACTGAGAAAACTACCTTGCCCCAGGTTGTGATTAAGGTTTTAATTTGTGTGAAAGAAAAACTCTTACTTCTTTGGCTCAAAGGGGTTGACTAGGGATTATCTTCCTTATAACTCCACTGTTTGGAATTTGAAACAACGCCTGTACATCGTCAGCGGGGTCGGTTCAAAAGCATATTGTAGAGATTGTGGTATCATATTCGTCGTCCTCCCTCTAAAGGCTTACAGTTTTTTAGTCGAGAGTTGAATATCACGAAAAGGAAATATAAAGCAATTTAAGCATAATGAAAACAAATTAATTCAAGACAGACATGTGTAATGCATTGATGAAATAATAAAGTTTGACATGACAATAATTGTTCGAATAAGCAAAGAAAATACAACTTCATAATTCAAATGAACAAAAATGCTTTCAATCCTAGCCATGTTTTGGCAAGGGATCAGTGATCACGTTGGGAGTCTTAGGAGGGTCTATTCGATCTCCTTGGCGTCAATCATATTCTGAATCTTGTATTTCAGCGCCCAACAATCGTTAGTATCGTGCCCCGGGCTACCAGAATGATAAGCACACCTTGCATCCGGGTTGTAGTTAGGAGAAGAAGTTTTAGGGTTCGTATGAGGGTTTATCACCGTAATCAGATTCATCTTCAACATGTGTTGCACTGCTTGTGACAATGGAATGATGATTTGGGTGAAATTCCTTTGAGGTCTTTCCACCCTTGGCTGATTCTTTTATTATTGTGGTTGTTGTGTGCGTGCCGAATTAGAGATCAACACTGCCCCCACAGATTGGTGGTAGTCTGCCTTGCTACGCCCCTTCTGTTTGTGCACAACATTGGCTTCCCTCTTGCCACTAAATGACTTCTTCTCTGTACTCAAATACGTATTTTTCTGGATCTTACCACTCTGGATCCTAGCTTTTACTCTTTCTCCAGTCAGAATCAGCTCGGTGAAACCCGCTGACGAGCTACCGATCAAATTATTGAAAAATGGACCAGATAGCATCCCCAGAAACATATCAACCAACTCCTTATCAGACAATGGGGGTTGAACTCTCCCAGCCAAGTCTCTCCACTTCTAGGAAAAGTCTTTAAAGCCTTCACTTACCCCCACGGACATACTCTAGAGTTGAGTACGAGTAGGAGCAAGGTCGACGTTGTATTGATACTGCTTATAGAAAACAGCATCCAGATCTTCCCAATTTCGGACATTGGCTCTCTCCAGTTGATAGAACCATTCAAGTTGAGTCCCTGACAGACTATCTTGAAAGAAATGAACCCATAAATTTCTATCAGCGGTGTGGGGCTGGATCTTTCTGACATAAGAGTGGAGATGGAGTTTTGGGAAGGACTCCCCATCATACTTTGCAAAAATTGGAGCTTTTAACTTCTGCGAGATGACCACTCCCGACACCAATCTCAATTCTTCGAAATCCAACCCAGGTATCCTCTGGACCTCCATAGAATTCAAGCGATCTTCCAACTGCTTGTATCTATCCTCAGTGGGAGGATACTTCTTGTTGTACCCCAAAATTTTCCCTCCCATATTTCTCAATACATGTCAAGTAAGGTCCTCAAATTGCTCAAGGAAGTCCAAGGGTTGACCAGACAAACTCTCTCCTAAGAAAGTCTACCCCAAATTAGGGTTTCATTTTACATCAAGATGCTTGAGTCCAAAGGATCCCAAATGCTCACCATTGTCCTAATATGTTCTCAAGATCATCCATATCAAGTTTCAAGCCTTGCAGAGGAAGTTTGCTCAGTCAATTTGGTCAAATACCAAGAAATCGACTGTGTTGAAAAATGAAGAAGGTTTAGGTTAGTCCTACAGGGTAATGTCGCTTGCCCATACAGATATTCTTTGGAGCTCCCAGGCTATGGATGACACCGCTATTATTGATCATTGTGGGGGATACCCTAATGTCCCATTGCTCCGAATCAGAGGGGGTATAACCTACAATCCTTGTCTAGCTTTGCGACAATTTGGTCGTGCTCGTAGAGATGGTCCCCATGAGCTACTTCTAGAGGATATTGCATTTGACTACAAGGAGGACGTTGAGGAGCACCGCCGGAGGTTTATACGAACTTGGGGCATGGTGAACAGATCTGACCCCCAAGAGTTGGGACCAAGGACTTCCCTTCCTATGCAGCCTTACCTCCAATAGGTCCGAGCTCGTGCCCAGAAGCTTGGGATGCCCTATGAAGCCTTATTGCCAGTGATTGTGGAGCCCACCAATGAAGAGGGCATTCCTTACACGGTTCTTTATCCTTACATGCCCACTGATCCTGGGGAGTTACAGAGGTCTTGGATTCAGCTGAAGGATGAGCGGGATACTTACCGGGAAAAGTACCATGAGCAAGAAAGGAAGATTTTAAAGCTCACCAGGCAGCTCGAGGAAGAAAGAGTGATCAATGACTACATCGGCACAAAGAGGAAGCGTCCATGGGACTTTTGATTTTGCTTTTCTAGTTTTAGATTTGTTTTCTATTTTACTTCTTTGTAACGCCTTAAAGGAATTGTTGAACCTTTTACAAGTTAATCTAATAAAGTTTATTTATTTTTGGTTTGCAAATTTAAATCTTCCGAAGTATTTGAAATCATTACATGCGCATCCCATTATCATGCACACCATTACAGGTACCATTACAGGTTTCTCATCTTCTTTGTTGTTTATTTCAGCAGAAATGTCTTCTGATCAAGCCATCAAAGATCTTTAGGCACAGAACGCCCAATTCCAACAGATGTTCTTAAGCTTGGCTAAAGGGCAAGAGGACTTGAAGGCCCTTATTCTGAAAGAAAATAAGAAGAAAAAGAAGGTTGGTATTCTAAACATGGGGAGAAGATTCGGAGAGAGGATAAGACAATCAACTGATCTGACCTCCTCATCTAAAGACTGGGAGAACCAAGAAAGAGTAAATGGCCCCAGTCCTACAGTTTCTGATAATGATACAGATTACGATGATGAGCAATATCCTCCCGTTGAGGATAGGTACAAGCAGCTAGAAGACCGTCTGAGTGCTATGGAGATTCAGAAGATCCCTGGTTTGTATTTTGGAGAACTAGGACTGGTGTCAGGAGTGGTGATCCCTCATAAGTTCAAAGCTCCGGTTTTTGCCAAGTACGATAGAGTATCCTGTCCAAAACTCCATCTCTACTCGTACGTCAGAAAAATCCAATCCCACACTGCTGATAGAAATTTGTGGGTACACTTCTTTCAAGATAGTCTGTCAGGGACTCAGCTTGAATGGTTTTATCAGTTGGAAGGAGCCAGTGTCTGAAACTGGGAAGACCTTGCTGCTTCTTTTTACAGGCAGTATCAGTACAACGTCGACCTTGCTCCCACTCGTGCTCAGCTCCAGGTTATGTCCATGGGTGCAGGTGAAGGTTTTAAGGACTATGCTCAAAAGTGGAGAGACCTGGATGGAAGAGTCCAACCCCCTTTGTATGATAGGGAGTTGGTTAACATATTTCTAGGGACGCTATCTGGTCCATTTTTCAATCATTTCATTGGCAGTTCGTCATCTGGGTTTATTGAGTTGATTTTGACTGGAGAGAGAGAGTAGAAGCTGGCATTCGAAGTGGTAAAATACAGAAGGATGCTTCATCAAGTGAAGCAAAGAAACCTTTCACCGGTAAGAAGGAAGATAGTGAAGTCTATGGCCTGAGGGGCCAAAGCAGACCTGAACACCGTTAAACGGTAAATGCCGTAGTGATATCAAGACCAACAATTGCTCCACAACGCAACAATCTGCAAAGGGTTGAAAGACCGTAACGACAGTTTACCCGCATCAACTTGACTTTGGCTGAAGTCCTGCCTCATCTGTTAAAATCCAACTTGGCAACCTTGAAAGTGGCTCCCAAGAATCCAAACACTGCTTCTCCCAGATATAACCCCAACGCGTGGTGCGCCTACCATTCGGAGAGCCTAGGCCATGATACAAACGATTGCTGGGATCTGAGGAATAAAGTGCAAGATTTGTTGGAAGCTAAAGAGATTGAGTTCGATGCTGCGGAAAATCCAAACGTTATAACTGCTCATATTCCCAAGCATGGTTGCGGAGTCAATGTTATGGACACCGATTTGTTTGTAATCTCTGTGGAAGAAATCTCCACTCCTTTGATGATGGTTAAGAAGAATTTGTTGTTGGTCGGTTTATTTCCGGGTTGTGGTGAAGGTTGCCACATGTGTTCAATTCTTCCTTCATGTTGCTGTTTATTGAAGTCAGATGTTCAGCGCCTGATGGATAATAAGGAAATTTTGTTTGAAAGACTATGATTCTGTTTGAAGATGTTGCCATTATCACCATTTTCGCCAACCCTTCCAAGGTTTCCTCGAGAAAACCTGTTAGGGTTACACTCATTCCAAGAATTGCTCCATTAATAATCACTGCTCTGGGTCCCATCCCATATACCTCAGATATAGCTATTCCATGGCATTACGGTGCTGATGTATATTACCATGGTGTTTGTGATCGGTGGAAATAGAACTGACTATTTATAGCTGGATCGCGTATGTCGCGGTAAGCAAGAGTCGTCACCGTCTTTTATGTTCTCCAACATGGAAAGGACAAAAGCACAGCAAAATTCCTTATTGAGAATGTCTCTCGGTTCGGGAGGTAGATTATAGAAAGGGAATGTGTTAGCACCCTTTCTATCCATGGTTATCCATGGGCTCTTAGGTACTTGCTCTTATGTTTTCAAAAGATGTTTTCTTTTCAAGTGTGAGTGGGTTTTGAAAAAGTTTCGTTTTTGAAAGATTTCTAAGTGACTCTTGTATCTGTCATCAAGAGTGTTTGAAAAATTTGTTTTGAAAACTTTTGAAAGTGTCTGTGTGAAAAGATTTTTGATTTGTTTTTGAAGAGAGCAAGTACCCATGAGTCATCTACCTACCCTAAGGAATTAGGCTGTATAAAAGTCCTTAAGGTAGTGCCATCCCACCATTGAGAGGTAGGTAGCACCACCGTTGGAGGTGTTCGGGTCAATTCGATTGTAGGGACAGTGTGGTCACCGAAGCAATAGTAGGACACTTTAGAAGCAACCCTAATGTCCTAGATCCTTTTTAATCCGAAGCAACCGTTTCGAGGAGACTGGATCTTAGACATAAGGGCGACCGCTAAAACACCTTATACTTGACGACCACTTTCGGGGCAACGAGTGAGGCGTACCCTAGAAGTGGCATGTGCATTGTGTGTTGTTTTTGTATTAACATTTATCTTGGATCATGCAATTGTGAGCTACGAGTTGTTTTTAATTATCATACATTCTTTCATGCAATTTAGCAGTTAGGAGTGCGGAAAATAAAATACGGAAAGGTAAAAGCTACGCTATTACAAGGCGCGGGTCTATACATCGCCAAAAAACTAAGACCCGTTTTTGATAAAGATGCGGAAAGTAAAAAAAAGCAATAAACCTAATTACTATTACATCCTTTGGAGAAGTTACATAATAATCCAATAAGAAAATAATGCGTAAATAGAAATCAAACTGGACGTCCGAGGGTTTTGGACCCTTTTGAGAAATTAAGAGTTTTTGTCCTTTGTTTGAAATTAAATTAAAATTAAACCTAATACTAATTTAATTAATTATTTACAAGAAAGATGTTTTTTTGTGTTTTTTGTATTAAATAAAAATAAAGAAATTAAAATCAAAAGAAAACCCAAATTCTAAGTTTATTTTAATTATTAAGAAAATGTTAAAGTTAACCTAATCTAAGCTAATTAATTAATTTACATGTATATGTACAAAAATAATAATAATTATTAAGGATAATAATAAGAAAATTAAAAAAAGTCAAAACCTAATTCTATGCAATTTTTATTTATTAAGAAAAAGGATTAAAATTTAAACCTAAATTAAGCTAAGTTAATTATTTAGTATTTATTTACAAAAATAGGTTAATGGTGAAATTAATAAATAATTAAAACATATTTACAATTTTATGATTTCTGATTTTTTTATTAGGAAAAATTAATTATTTGTGAATTAATAATAATTATTAAAAACAATTAAAAGAATTTAAAAGAAAATAAAATTAAATTAAAATGCAAACCAAAGGGGGTGTGATGGCCCAAAGTGGAGGTAAACTGAAACAATTCTGGCCCAAGAAGATTCTAAGCCTGGTTGACTTTCAGGAATCATGTGTATGCTGTTTGACTGGGACACGCCATGGACTTCATCTTCTGGCCTTCAGATTGTTGATCAAGGCCACTTGGCAAGCTAACGCGTGAGGCTTATGGTGGACCATTGAATCGTACGCTGCATTGGAATGGGTTAAGAAAAACATGAAGAAATATATGGGGGACCTGGGAATCGAACCCAGGTCCCAGTGTTTGCCAGCCACATCTCCCACCGTCTGAGCCATGAAGCGCTTTTGTAATATGAATGGGTGATGAATATTATATAAAAAAAACAAACATTATGACATGAAACCAAAAATAATGCGCGCTGAGTTTGAACTACCCAGTCACACGTTGCCACCTATTGTCTTCTTCAGCTTTCCTGCAAAAATAAAGAACAAGTAGCAGAGGTTTTTAACCCCCACTAACTACAGCCACGAATAATAATGATTAGAGTTAGGGTTGATATAAATTGAGCGCGAGGATGGGGTTGAATTCGTCTGGCCTTGACGAATTCAACCATAGTCATGATGTGGTCCAATTTTTCCTTATGCATAAAGCCCTGATTGAGAGATTCAGAAACCCTAGATTTCGTCCATGGTGGATTTCGATTCAGGCAGTTTCAACACAATTAAACTATCCCATTAGCTTCAGAATGTTCCTAACAACACAAACCAACCAAAAAAATGGATTAAAAGCGCATGAATCATGTTATGCAATTTTGGAAATATATTCAAACTGTGGGACTCGTGTTCTTTGATTCTTTGCGTGTTAGGACTGGTTTTTGATGGCAATGGCTTCCTGGAGAATCAGGCAATATGTTTGAATCAAAAAGAAGCTTTGAATTGCGCTGCAAATAGGAATTCAGTTTCACACTTTTCTTGAGTTTTTTGCAATTTGGTTATATGGTTTCAGCAGCAATTGTGCGTGTCCTGGAGTAGGGTTTCACTCAGCATATGTATGTGAAGAGAATTAGGTTAAAATTAAGCCCAACAATCCATTGCATTCAAGTTTGCATATGTGATTGGCAATCAAATCTTTTTTCAATCTTTTCTTTCATGAAACCTTGCCAATCATGGATATTTTGCCTTGTTGATTGAGAAACGAGTTTTCCAGCTTGCCCTGATCTGATTTGCTTCACAAAAGATCCAAAAACCATATCTTTTTAATTTTCCTATAATTAAAACCAATTAAATGAATTAATATTAATAAAAATTCAATTAATTAATTAAAAATAATAAAATAAATCATTTTAAGTTCAATGGGTCGTGAATAGGCTTTGGGTAAAGATTCAAGAAAGAATTTGAGGCCCATTAGCAAAAATGAAGTGTTTTAGGCAAAGTTGACTTTTGAAAGTTCCCAAAAATTTCCCAACTTCTCCAATGCATATCTTGCGCAATTTTGAAGCTATGAACATGTTATTTGACATTTTGGAAAGGTATTGAAGTCCTCTAACCAATGCCTTTGGTCCCATGTCATTTTGATTTACCAATCTCAAGTTATGGCCTTTGACTTAAATTGCCTTTTTGTTGACTTTTGAAAATGACCTATAATGTTGAAATTGATAACTTTTTGTGAGAGCATTTCTTGGACTTGGAATGTGAAGATGAGTTGTAGGAAATGTCATCCCCTTCAAAATGAGCATTGGATGGGATTTTTCTGATGAACCATGAAAAAGTTATGCCTTGGTCAATTTGCAGTTGACTTTTCAGCTGTCCAAAAATAGAAACTTTTGACATCTTGAGACGTTTTGAGCCATGCTTGAGGAATCATGATCAAGAATTGATCAAATGATGATTGTGGCTTCAAAATAATATGTTGATCAAAAAATTTGACTTTTGACTGCCAAATGACCATTTTACCCCTACAGTTGATTGTGAAGCAAATGAGGCTTTTGACTGTGCAACTTGATGCTATGAGTCTTGAAACTTGACATATGGATGCTTGAAAATATATATGGGCATATGAGACTTGATTGGACCCTTGAAAACCTCAATTTCTTTGCAAGAACCAAAACCCTAATTTTGACTGTGTTAGGAGGCAATTGGACTGTGCAACCCTTGAGAGATTTTGAACCATTTGGAGATTGACCTTGGCAAATCTTAAAGAATATGGGAGGGCAAATTTTGGGGTACAACAGTTGCCCCTGTTCAATCTTCTTAAACCTGAGGATGTAGATTGGCTTGCGTGCCTTTCGTGATCCGAAGGTGGAAGATGATTGAACACTAGAGTGCCCAAAAATTTGCACTCACATAGTAGAATGTTAGCAGTGTGATGGCGGGAATGGGCTTACATATGCCATTTGCAGAGATGATGGATAGGAGGATGGGCTTATAGATGCCATCGGGAGATTGTTGGTATGTGGATGGGCTTATAGATGCCATCTAGGTGTCGATCGCGTAAGAGATTCCTTAGCGAGAACTTGCATACCTGAAAAAGAAAGATAATTACCTAGCCTGTTACAGGGGTTGATCTTCAAACTCTTTATGTAGACATGCCCTGGCTGGATACAGGTATCGAATCTTCAAACTCTTCATGTAGATATGCCCTGGCTGGATACAGGTATCGAGTCTACAATCAGTTATTCACAGATGTGTCCTGGCTAGATATAGGAATTGAATTTGGAACTAGTCGTCAACAGATATGCCCTGGCTGGTTACAGGAATCGAATCTTCAAACTCTTCAGACGTGCCCTGGCTGGATACAGGAATCGAGTCCGGAATAGTCGTCAACAGATATGCCCTGGCTGGATACAGGAATCAAATCTTCAAACTCTTCAGACGTGCCCTGGCTGGATACAGGAATCGAGTCCAGAATAGTCGTCAACAGATATGCCCTGGCTGGATACAGGAATCGAATCTTCAAACTCTTCAGACGTGCCCTGGCTGGATACAGGAATCGAGTCCGGAATAGTCGTCAACAGATATGCCCTGGCTGGATACAGGAATCGAATCTTCAAACTCTTCAGACGTGCCCTGGCTGGATACAGGAATCGAATCTGGAAATAGTCGTCAACAGATATGCCCTGGCTGGATACAGGAATCGAATCTTCAAACTCTTCAGACGTGCCCTGGCTGGATACAGGAATCGAGTCCGGAATTAGTCGTCAACAGATATGCCCTGGCTGGATATAGGAATCGAATCTTCAAACTCTTCAGACGTGCCTTGGCTGGATACAGGAATCGAGTCCGGAATTAGTCATCAACAGATATGCCCTGGATGGATACAGGAATCGAATCTTCAAACTCTTCAGACGTGCCCTGGCTGGATACAGGAATCGAATTTGGAATTAGTCGTCAACAGATATGCCCTAGCTGGATACAGGAAACGAATCTTCAAACTCTTCAGACGTGCCCTGGCTGGATACAGGAATCGAATCTAGAATTAGTCGTCAACAGATATGCCCTGGCTGGATACAGGAATCGAATCTTCAAACTCCTCAGACGTGCCCTGGCTGGATACAGGAATCGAATCTGGAATTAGTCGTCAACAGATATGCCCTGGCTGGATACAGGAATCGAATATGGAATTAGTCGTCAACAGATATGCCCTGGCTGGATACAGGAATCGAATCTTCAAACTCTTCAGACGTGCCCTGGCTGGATACAGGAATCGAATCTGGAATTAGTCGTCAACAGATATGCCCTGGTTGGATACAGGAATCGAATCTGGAATTACGACAGTTGATAGTAATTATCTTTGGATTGACCTTTTTCCTGAAAAGGCAAAACATCAGTTATATGCAATGTCATGATGTATGAAATGCATGATGTCATGATGTTCTAAAAAAAAAAAAGATGAGATTGTGTGATATGATGTGTATGTGCATGCATTGTGTATGTAGGTAGGATGTATGAAATGTGATATGTTTATGGATGTATTTTGGTCTAGGAAAATAAATCCTTGACGAATGTCGGGAAGTTGAATCCTGGGCTGATGTTGGGGGGTAGCGTTCTTCGTTTCCGCTGGGGATGATAGTTGCAAGAATAAACCGGTAGGAGAAGATGACTCCGTTGGGGAATAAACTTGTTGGAGAGATTACTCTGCCGGGAATTACTCTGTGGAGAAGAGATACTTCGCTGAGGTTTTGACGATAACTCCAGTGGGAATACCGTTGATGAGCTTTGTTAAGGAATTTGATGAACTCCGCTAGGGATAGGAAGAACTTCGCCGAGGACGATCTTTCCGTGGTTTTTAGCTGAGGATAACCCAGTTATACCCTGGTAGGGAATAACCTTTGAATAAAGCCGGGGAGACGCGTTCGTGCTCTGCAGGGGATAAGCTTCCAGAATCTACTGGGGATAAGCTTCCTACTGGGGAGATTGATTCAACTCTCCTGGGGAGACTTTTTGGACTGCACTGGGGAATGGCTCCACTTGATGTCTGGTATTCCGCCGGGGAACAATCTTATACTAAGACTTCCGGGGATGCTTGCTTAGGAACATCTGTATACTCCGCTGGGGAATATTGACATTTTCTGAGGATACCCAACTTCCTTAAGGCTGACAGTAGGCTAACTCTGCTTGGGAAGAGTATTGCTGACTTGCTGGAGATACTGTGCCTTGTCAGGGCTGACGGGAGACCAACCCTGCTTGAGGAGAGTATTATTGAATCTTGTCTTACTTTGCGGGGAGTGAAGGTATCCTGGTCATGTTCTTCAGCTGAACTTACCTTGGTACTTCGGCGGACGGAGCAATTAGATTGCTTAGACAACTCATTATTGCCCCTGTTTCTGATGTCACCTGTAATTAGTCCTTTGTTTCGCATGCCAAAATTTATGAGTTAGAAATTAGTGTCAAATACATATATCAAAATGAACATTGGACGTTCTTTGCAAGACAAAACAGAAAAAGGAAAATAATTGGCAATTTATCTGAATAGTGAATTTGTATTGATTTTGGAATTTGCCCGTAAATAGGCGTTTATGTACAAGAGGCTGACGTCCTAGTAAGAGAATGCCGCTGAACAGAATAGAGTTTATACAATTTGTACAAAGGAAAACAAAACAGCTATGTGAAAAAATAATCCCACTGGGTTCCAACTCTGCTATCGCCTTTATGTCTTCAAGCGTCTCATCACTTTGTTGCTTTAGTTGAAGATGAAGCTGACTGATTGATGCCGTCTGAACCTGATAGTTGATACCGGATTCTGGATGCAAGGTGATCCAATGAGACATAGTATTACGCTTTAATCCCTAACTTTTTCCTGGACCGCCCTTTCGAGTTTTCAGTCCATCGGGATACCCATTTTTGCCCAAGCCGCCTTTTCAGGTTTTCGACTTGCCGGGTGTACAGATTTTTTCATTTTTCATCCCTTATTTTTGCCCGAATACTTTTGGTTCACCGGGAAGCCCTTACTTTTGCCTAGGCGTGTCAACCTAGCGGGTCTTTTATTCATGCGTAGTATCTTTTTACTATGTCTGCATTGGCGGGGTGAGGAAGGTCGTCACCATCCATGGTGGTTAGAATCATAGCTCCTCCTGAGAAGATATGTTTAACCACAAATGGCCCTTTGTATGTAGGGGTCCATTTTCCCCTGGGATCACTTTGAGGAAGAATGATGCGCTTGATTACCAGGTCTCCGACTTGATATTCTTGTCGTCTGACTTTCTTGTTAAATGCCCTGATCATCCGTTTTTGGTACGTTTGACCATGACAAATAGCAGTGAGTCTCTTTTCGTCAATTAGGTTTAACTGATCAAGTCGAGTCTAGATCCAGTCATCTTTGCTCAAGTCTGCATCCTTCATTATCCGGAGAAAGGGTATCTGAACTTCGATCGGCAAGACTGCCTCCATGCCATAGACCAAGGAAAAGGGGGTTGCCCCGGTTGACGTTCTTGCTGAGGTACGGTACCCATGAAGAGCAAACGGTAACATTTCGTGCCAATCTTTATAGGTCACTGTCATCTTCTGCACAATCTTTTTGATGTTCTTATTTGCTGCTTCTACAGCCCCATTCATCTTCAGCCGGTAAGGAGAAGAGTTGTGGTGTT
Organism: Vicia faba; assembly: GCA_948472305.1. Lineage (NCBI taxonomy): Eukaryota > Viridiplantae > Streptophyta > Magnoliopsida > Fabales > Fabaceae > Vicia > Vicia faba. Next base: position 716,331,686 of record OX451735.1, read on the forward strand.
GTATCTTGAATTGCTCGCAGAGCTCAGTGATCATCTTGTTATTAAGATTGGTACCATTGTCCGTAATGATCCTCTCCGGGACGCCGTATCGACAGATCAGGTTGTGTCGAATGAACCGTGCCACGACGTTCTTGGTTACGGTAGCGTAGGAAGCTGCTTCAACCCACTTTGTAAAGTAATCGATCGCCACCAGGATGAAGCGATGCCCGTTGGATGCCGTGGGTTTAATCTCGCCGATCATATCAATGCCCCACATTGCAAAAGGCCAAGGTGCAGTCAAGACATTCAGAGGGACTGGAGGGACATGTACCTTATCAGCATAAATCTGGCACTTATGACATGTCCGAGAATGTTGGTAACAGTCGGCTTCCATTGTGGACCAGAAATATCCTGCCCGAAGGATTTTCTTCGCCATGGTGTGTCCACTGGAATACGTTCCAAAGGTACCTTCATGCAGCTCTGCCATGATTCTTTCCGCTTCAGTCTTATCCATACAACGCAGTAAGGTTGAGTCATGGTTTCGCTTGTATAGAATGCCGTTGCTGAGGAAGAACTTTGCTGCGAACCTTCTCAGAAACTTCTTGTCATTGACAGATGCACCCTCGGGGTATTCTCGAGCTTCCAAGTACCTCTTCACTTCATGATACCAGGGTTTTTCAGTTACCTCTTCAGCCTCGAGATCACAGCAATATGCAGGTTCATCTAATTTCCAGATAATGATCCGGGGAGCTTCGTTATCCCATTTGACTTTGAACATAGAAGACATTGTAGCCAGCGCGTCCGCCAACTAATTCTCCTCTCTTGGGAAGTGTTCAAAAGTTATCTCCGTGAAATGGGGGATCAACGTCAACACACATTCTTTGTAAGGAATAAGGTTTGGGTGTTTCGTATCCCACTCGCCTTTGATCTGATTGATCATGAGAGCGGAATCTTCGAAGACACTCAGAAACTTGATCCTTAGGTCAATTGCAGCTTGAAGACCCATGATGCATGCCTCATACTCCGCCATATTGTTGGTGCAGTTGAAACATAGTCGGGCAGTAAGTGGAGTATGAGTGCCTTTTGGGGATATGATCACATCACCGATACCGTTACCCAAAGCGTTGGAGGCTCCGTCAAAGTGCATAGACCATCGAGATCCTTCCTCAGGTCCTTCATCCGGTCCAGGTACTTTACAATCAGTTACTACCATGATGTTCTCATCAGGAAATTCAAAGTTCATAGATTGGTAGTCGTCTACTGCCTGATGTGCCAAATGGTCTGCCAATACACTTCCCTTGATTGCTTTCTGAGTCGTGTACTGGATGTCGTATTCTGTCAAGATCATCTGCCATCTCGCTATTCTTCCAGACAGAGCAGGCTTTTCGAATATGTACTTTATTGGATCCATTTTTGAAATCAACAGAGTAGTGTGAGTCAGCATATACTGTCTCAGCCGGCGAGCAGCCCATACCAAAGCGCAGCAAGTTTTCTCGAGCAGTGAGTATCGGGTCTCACAGTCGGTAAACTTTTTGCTAAGGTAATAAATGGCATGCTCTTTTCGGCCAGACTCGTCATGCTGCCCCAGCACACACCCCATTGAGCTGTCAAGTACTTTCAAGTATAATATTAGAGGTCTCCCTTCAACCGGTGGCATAAGAATGGGTGGTTCTTGGAGATACTCTTTGATTCTGTCGAAAGCGGCCTGACATTCATCATTCCAACGTACTACTTGATCTTTCTTCAGTAGCTTGAAGATTGGTTCACAGGTAGCAGTTAGATGCGAGATGAATCGGGCAATGTAGTTCAGTCGTCCTAGAAAGCCTCTGACTTCTTTCTCTGTCTTGGGAACTGGCATCTCTTGTATGGCTTTAACCTTGGCAGGGTCCACTTGAATACCTTTGTCACTCACGACGAAGCCCAACAACTTTCCAGACCTCACCCCGAAGGTGCACTTGTTTGGATTCAATCTCAGCTTGTACAACTTCAGACGGTCAAATAGCTTCTGTAGATGGTCAAGGTGTTCCTCCTCTGTTTGGGACCTTGCAATCATATCGTCGACATACACTTCGATCTCATGATGGATCATGTCATGAAATAAAGCAACCATGGCACGTTGGTAGGTTGCCCCAGCATTTTTCAACCCAAAAGGCATGACCTTGTAGCAAAAGGTCCCCCACTGAGTAACAAAAGTGGTCTTCTCCATGTCTTCAGGAGCCATCTTGATTTGATTATAACCTGAGAACCCATCCATGAAGGAGAATACCTTATGCTGAGCAGTGTTGTCAACCAGAACGTCGATGTGAGGCAGGGGAAGTCATCCTTGGGGCTCGCCCTGTTCAAATCCCTGTAGTCAACACACATTCTAACCTTACCATCTTTCTTAGGCACTGGAACCACGTTGGCAACCCATTGAGGGTAAGAAGTCACTGCTAGAAACCCGGCATCAAATTGTTTCATAACCTCAGCTTTGATTTTCTCGGACATCTCTGGACGCATGCGGCGGACCTTTTGTTTAATCGGAGGGCAGTCTTCCTTGGTAGGCAGGTGATGAACCACAATGTCGGTATCCAACCCAGGCATGTCTTCGTAGGACCAGGCGAAGATTTCCACATAATCATGCAACATCTGAATCAACCATTGTTTTACACTGAGCTCTAGATTGGCACCAATCTTGACTTCCTTTCTGTCTGTCTCAGTACCTAGATTTACCGTTTCCACTGGCTCTTCATGTGGCTGAATGGCCCTCTCTTCCTGGAGTAGCAGTCTTGCAAGTTCACCAGGCACTTCGCAATCATCTTCACCTTCGTCTTCGGCTAAGTTGATCGGATTTTCGAAGTCATAACTGGCAGTAGCAGAGTCGTTACCAGTGAGATCCAGAGTGGATTGAAACCTGTATGGGTGAGTGTGTGTAAATATAGCTGTTTTGCAATATATAAAGAAAGAAAGGGAGCACAAGATTTGAAATGCGAAAAGAGTCCAATGTTTTTTATTCATGATATATGGAAATGACAAGTAATAAGCCCTCACAAATGAAGCCACGGTGCCCCGGGTAAGACACCGGGCCATAAAGTTTCACATTATTGTTCGTTACAAATTTAAAAAACAAATGAATTCATTACTGAGTAACAAAAGTAACAGGTATGTAGTCTTTAGCAGTCCAATTGTTCAGTCCACCGTCGGTCGTCGGGTAGATCCAGCTGTCAAATTCAGATTCCTCCACATCGCCTTCAATAGCATTCACTCCCGGGTTGGTGATGAATACGGGAGGTCTTCCAATCCTTGCTTTACGTACAGCCCTCTGAGCCTCTACAGTGAAACCCAGCCCAAACTTGTCAGTCTTTGGAGTAAAATCAGGGAGCCTGCCCTAGTTTGCACATTCACCTTTCTCAATCACAGCCCGGACGTCCTTCAAGGAAGCCATCTTCAAAGGAGAGTCTTCTTCAATCACGGTCTCTGCTGACGCCAATGTTGGAGGCACCTCTTCAAAATGTTGAAAGGGGGTCTCAATGAACTCCCCGTCCATCTCTATATACCGGAACGAGTTAAGATGACTAACCATGTATTCTTCCTCCCCCTGCACTGTAACAATCTTCCCTCTGACCGGGTACTTAAGTTTTTGATGTAGAGTGAAGGTCACAGCTCCAGCCTTGTGGATCCGAGGACGACCCAGCAAACAAGAATAGGATGGTCGGATGTCCATCACATAGAATGTTGAGTCAAAGACTTGAGAACCAACCCGGATTGGAATGTCCACTTCACCATGTACCATCCTCTTCGACCCGTCAAAGGCCCGGACAATAATGTTACTAGGCTTCAACTCCAAACCCTCACAATCCAACCTGTCTAAGGCCTTTTTGGGCAATACGTTCAGTGAAGAATCGGTGTCTACCAACACATGGGCGAGAGTAGTGCCCCTGCATTCAATTGAGACATGCAGGGCATCATTATGGTTCTTTCCCTTAGCGTTCAGATCAGCATCAGAGAAACCCAACCCATTGTCAGTAGTCAAGTTGGCCATACAATCAGTAAATTGATCAGCCGACGTCTCTTGTGGCACATGGGCCGTCTTCAGGAAGGAGATCAGGGCCTTGGCATGGGCCTCTGAACACAACAACAGTGATAGCATAGAGATTTTAGAGGGGGTGTGCCCCAGCTGCTCAACGACGTTGAAATCACTTTTCTTGATAATCTTGAGAATTTCCTCCATCTCTTGCTGGGAGGCTTCAACACTAACAGTCTTCGGTGCCTCCATCTGGGCAGGCCTATCGGCAATCCCTTTGCCCCGAGTGTCAGATGACTCGGCAGCAGGGGTGGCAGCTTGATCAGGAGGGGAAACAGGCGCACTTGTGGGCGTGATGATAAGAGGTCTTCGGATAACTGGTGGCGCAATGTCAGGCGAGAAGAGCCTGCCACTGCGAGTAACTTTAGCGGGACCGGTGATGTTACTGATGCCGGTACTAGTGTTGAACTCCTGCTTTACTCCGAGCACATACACATCTGCCCCGTAGTGCCATGGGACAGCCTTGTCAGATTTATAGGGGAGGGGCCCCGGAACAGTAATGATGATGGGTGCAACAGACGTGATTTTGATTGGCTTCCTCGGGGGAGCCTTGGTAGGATTGTTGAAAATGGTGACAGCGGATACTTCTTCAGTAGGAACAATAGGAACAGTGGTCTTCTTGAACAAGATCTCTTTGCTATCCATCAGGTTTTGGATGCCTGACTTCAGCAACGGACAATCAGTAGGTGAAACAGCACATAGAAGGCAACCCTTGCTACAACCCGGAAATAAACCGGCTAGCAACAGGTTCCTCTTGACAGTCGATAAAGGAGTAACAATCTCATCCACAGAGCCTACATATAGATCTTCCTCAATAACATTTACTCCATGCTGGGGCATAGGAGCAGTCACAACGTTGGGCCTTTCGGGCGCCTCAAACTGTATTTCCTTGGCATCGATAAGGTCCTGGACCTTATTCCTCAGGGCCCAGCAATCATCAGTAGAATGCCCCAGGCTATCAGAGTGATAAGCATAGCGGGCGTTGGGATTGTACTTCGGAGAGGTTGTGTTTACCACCTTCGGAGCTTCTCTGACAGTTACCAAGTTGGTTGATAGCAGTTGCGGCAAGATCTGAGACAAGGTCATACTAAGCCGAGTGTATTCTCTTCTGGGTCTCTCACCCCTTGGTTGGTTAGGTTGCCGAGGAGCGACAGCAGGCTTTGAAATCACCACCGCGTTGACAGTTTGGCGGCGTTCTGGTTTATTTTGTCTCCTGGGACCATACACAGCACTGGCTTCTTTCTTGAAAGGCTTCTTTTTAGAACTTGAGGATGCACCTTTCTGTATCTTCCCCGATTTCATACCAGCTTCTATCCTTTCACCAGTCAGAATGAGGTCTGTAAACCCAGCAGAGGAATTACCAATGAGATGATTGAAGAATGGACCAGATAGGGTCCCCAAGAACATGTCCACTAGTTCACGATCCGTCAACGGTGGTTGCACCCTGCCTGCCAGGTCTCTCCACTTTTGTGCGTACTCTTTGAAACCTTCTCCCGATCCTAGCGACATACCCTGGAGTTGGGTACGTGTAGGAGCGAGGTCGGCATTATACTGATACTGCTTATAAAAAGCAGTAGCCAAGTCCTCCCAGTTACGAATATTGGCTCCATCCAGCTGATAGAACCACTCGAGTTGAGCCCCTGAAAGGCTCTCCTGGAAGAAATGGATCCATAAGTTCTTGTCCACAGTATATGGTTGGATCTTCCGCACATAAGATCTGAGATGTAGCTTAGGGCAGGAAACCCCGTCATACTTCGCAAAAGATGGTGCCTTGAACTTATATGGGATTACCACCCCAGAAGATAAACCCAAATCTCCAAAATCCAACCCAGGCACCTGTTGAATTTCCATGGCACTCAGACGATCCTCTAACTGCTTGTACCTGTCTTCAACGGGAGGGTACTGCTCTTCATTGAAATATGTCTCGTTGTCAGAGACCACAAGACTAGGAACCCTTCCCCCTTGGGGACTGCCTTTCCCTACAGAAGAACCAGCTTGATCAGCCTCATTACGCAGTGTATTACCAAACCTCCGTCCAGTGTTGAATAGTACAGTTCTCTTCTTCTTCTTCTTGACCAGCAGAGCCTTCAATTCCTCTTGACCTTGGGCTAAACTCATGATCAACTCTTGGAACTGGGCGTTTTGGGCCTGGAGGGCCTTGATGGATTGCTCAGTAGAAGATTCAGGATTCATGATGAGACGAGCTGAAATAAACAGCGAAGAAGATTAAGCAACCTGTAAAAAAGAGTACCTGCTATGCACATGATGCATGATATGCTGTTTATGCAATGCATTCAAGGGTTCGAAAGTTCAAATTTTTTGTAGACAAAAAGGAACACACGTTATCATTAAGAAATAATTGTTCAGTACATCAAGGCCTCATGGGCAAAACATTACAAAGTAAATTAATCCCAAAAGACACTGCACATCCTCTTTGGATCTATGTAAGTGTTGAGAGTCTTTTCCTCATGCAGTAGGCGGGTGAGCTCCAAGACCTTCTTCTCACTGGCATGTAGACTGGCTTCAAGAGAATTATGTTCTTCCTTAAGCTGGATCCAGCTCTTCTGCATTTCTTCCCAGGATGTAGGCATGTCAGGATGTTGAATGGTGTATGAGACCTCTCCTTCCAACACTGGCTCTTTTATCACAGGGAGAACATGAGGATATGGCATCACCAGCTTCTGGGAGCGGGCTCGTACCCACTTGAGATAAGGCTCCAACGGGATGGAGTTATTGTGCCCCAGTGTCTTGTTGTCTACCTTGTTGGGCATCCTCCAAGCTCTGATAAATCTCTGGCGAAGTCCTTGTACATCGTTGTCGAAGTCAAAAACTATGTCAGGAAGCAACATGTCATGAGGGTCATCCCTCCGAGCATATCCGAACTGTCTCAAAGCCAGACACGGGTTGTAAGTAATACCTCCTCTGATTCCAAGTAAAGGAACATTAGGGAACTCCCCACAATGATCAATGATAGTGACGTCTTCTCTAGACCGAGAACACCAATGTATATCAGCATGCGTAAGAGTCATTAATCGTTGTGACCATCTCAAACCCTGCTCGTTCTTCAAAACTGATTGTGGAAGATGCGAAATAAACCACCTTGCCAGGAGAGGAGTGCATCACATGAGAACACCTCTTTTTCTCATGGTTCGAGTGTAACATGAGTGAAGGATGTCCCCAAGCAACGTAGGTATAGGATTCCTGGACATGAAGATCTTGACAACATTGATATCTATAAGCTGATCGGGATTCGGGAACAACACCAACCCATAGACAAGGAGAGCCACAACTTCTTCAAAGGCTTGTAGGTCAAGGAAATTCCAACATTCTTGGGCCTTCTCAAATAGGAACTTTGCCAAGAATCCTTTGATACCACTTCTAACTTCCCAATGTCCCTTGATGTCAGATGGTTGTAGGCGTAATGCTTTAGCAACCTCTTCAAGTTTGGGTTCCCTTTCCGTACCGTTGTAGGGTAGTTGACTAAGGACAGGGATCTTCAGAAGCTGGGAGAACTCTTCCAAGGTAGGCACCAGTTGATAATCCGGGAAAGTAAAGCAGTGGTGCAACGGGTCAAAGAACTGGAAGAGGACCTTTATCATATCTTCCTCAATGTTGGTGTTGACCAAGCTGATGAGTCTTCCATGTTTCTCACTGAAAGAAGAGCTCTCGGGAATCCTGGATGTAAGCTCCTTAAGATGAGGAGGGACCTTTACAAGGTTTATTTGAATTGTCTTTCTGCGGATAGTTTCCATGTCCTACAAAACAAGAACAAAGATGAAGATTCAAACCCCTGAAGTGGTTAGTGGATGCATATGATGTTGTATGATGTTTATGATATTATGATAAAAACACACCACAAGTATCCACAAAAAGCAAACATGGTAAGGCACACAAGTCACACAAGACAACCCTTAGAGTTTAGGCCAGCATGGGGTCTAGGTATTACCCTCTTGAAGTTGGTGGGCTCAAAACCTGTCTTATCAAAAGTAACCGGGTTCTAAGGATCTTAATATCATTGGGTTGTTTTCTATGTTCATTGTTTCGATTTAGCCACTGAACTGGCGATCAAAATATTCCAAGAATACAACCCTCAATGAGTGTAGTATCGAGTATCAACCAACTTCGGACTGCACCAAAGTCAGTCACCTCACTACCCTAAAGAGGCCAGGATGGTCAAGTAAGGTTCCTAAGGTCAGTTGATGCTTCACGACACCACGCGGCGGCTTCGTACTCTCCTTGACTTGACTCAAGGGTTACCGGTACTCACCAAAGTGCCACATCAACGTAGCAAACTGCTTCAACCGTGTCGGTATACCCCGCACAGTTCCCTCACTGTTTTGTTGCTACTTTCTAAGAGGTATCCCCCAGATCCGGGTTAGGATCTATAGAACTCCCAAAACAGGCCCACAATATTAAAGCAATCAAAACAGGCAATTGAAAACATAAGTATAATCTATCCTAAGGTACACCTCACTTTAAGTATATCTCCCCAGCAGAGTCGCCAGTTCTGTGATCGGTGGAAATAGAACTGACTGTTTATAGCTGGATCGCGTATGTCGCGGTAAGCAAGAGTCGCCACCGTCTTTTATGTTCTCCAACATGGAAAGGACAAAAGCACAGCAAAATTCCTTATTGAGAATGTCTCTCAATTCGGGAGGTAGATTATAGAAAGGGAGGGTGTTAGCACCCTTTCTATCCATGGTTATCCATGGGCTCTTAGGTACTTGCTCTTATGTTTTCAAAAGATGTTTGCTTTTCAAGTGTGAGTGGGTTTTGAAAAAGTTTCGTTTTTGAAAGATTTCTAAGTGACTCTTGTATCTATCCTCAAGAGTGTTTGAAAAATTTGTTTTGAAAACTTTTGAAAGTGTCTGTGTGAAAAGATTTTTGATTTGTTTTTGAAGAGAGAAAGTACCCATGAGTCATCTACCTACCCTAAGGAATTAGGCTGTGTAAAAGTCCTTAAGGTAGTGTCATCCCACCATTGAGAGATAGGTAGCACCACCGTTGGAGGTGTTCGGGTCAATTCGATTCTAGGGACAGTGTGGTCACCAAAGCAATAGTAGGACACTTTAGAAGCAACCCTAATGTCCTAGATCCTTTTTAATCCGAGGCAACCGTTTCGAGGCGACTGGATCTTAGACATAAGGGCGACCGCTAAAACACCCTATACTTGACGACCACTTTTGGGGCAACGAGTGAGGCGTACCCTAGAAGTGGCATGTGCATTGTGTGTTGTTTTCGTATTAACATTTATCTTGGATCATGCAATTGTGAGCTACGAGTTGTTTTTAATTATCATACATTCTTTCATGCAATTTAGCAGTTAGGAGTGCGGAAAATAAAATACGGAAAGGTAAAAGCTACGCTATTACAAGGCGCGGGTCTATACATCGCCAAAAAACAAAGACCCGTTTTTGATAAAGATGCGGAAAGTAAAAAAAAGCAATAAACCTAATTACTATTACATCCTTTGGAGCAGTTACATAATAATCCAATAAGAAAATAATGCGTAAATAGAAATCAAACTGGACGTCCGAGGGTTTTGGACCCTTTTGAGAAATTAAGAGTTTTTGTCCTTTGTTTGAAATTAAATTAAAATTAAACCTAATACTAATTTAATTAATTATTTACAAGAAAGATGTTTTTTTGTGTTTTTTATATTAAATAAAAATAAAGAAATTAAAATCAAAAGAAAACCCTAATTCTAAGTTTATTTTAATTATTAAGAAAATGTTAAAGTTAACCTAATCTAAGCTAATTAATTAATTTACATGTATATGTACAAAAATAATAATAATTAATAAGGATAATAATAAGAAAATTAAAAAAAAGTCAAAACCTAATTCTATGCAATTTTTATTTATTAAGAAAAAGGATTAAAATTTAAACCTAAATTAAGCTAAGTTAATTATTTAGTATTTATTTACAAAAATAGGTTAATGGTGAAATTAATAAATAATTAAAACATATTTACAATTTTATGATTTCTGATTTTTTTATTAGGAAAAATTAATTATTTGTGAATTAATAATAATAATTAAAAACAATTAAAAGAATTTAAAAGAAAATAAAATAAAATTAAAATGCAAACCAAAGGGGGTGTGATGGCCCAAAGTGGAGGTAAATTGAAGCAATTCTGGCCCAAGAAGATTCTAAGCCTGGTTGACTTTCAGGAATCATGTGTATGCTGTTTGACTAGGACACACCATGGACTTCATCTTCTGGCCTTCAGATTGTTGATCAAGGCCACTTGGCAAGCTAACGCGTGAGGCTTATGGTGGACCATTGAATCGTACGCTGCATTGGAATGGGTTAAGAAAAACATGAAGAAATATATGGGGGGCCTGGGAATCGAACCCAGGTCCCAGTGTTTGCCAGCCACATCTCCCACCATCTGAGCCATGAAGCGCTTTTGTAATATGAATAGGTGATGAATATTATATAAAAAAACAAACATTATGACATGAAACCAAAAATAACGCACGCTGAGTTTGAACTACCCAGTCACACGTTGCCACCTATTGTCTTCTTCAGCTTTCCTGCAAAAATAAAGAACAAGTAGCGGGGGTTTTTAACCCCCACTAACTACAACCACGAATAATAACGATTAGAGTTAGGGTTGATATAAATTGAGCGCGAGGATGGGGTTGAATTCGTCTGGCCTTGACGAATTCAACCATAGTCATGATGTGGTCCAATTTTTCCTTATGCATAAAGCCCTGATTGAGAGCTTCAGAAACCCTAGATTTCGTCCATGGTGGATTTCGATTCAGGCAGTTTCAACACAATTAAACTATCCCATTAGCTTCAGAATGTTCCTAACAACACAAACCAACCAAAAAAATAGATTAAAAGCGCATGAATCATGTTATGCAATTTTGGAAATATATTCAAACCGTGGGACTCGTGTTCTTTGATTCTTTGCGTGTTAGGACTGGTTTTTGATGGCAATGGGTTCCTGGAGACTCAGGCAATATGTTTGAATAAAAAAGAAGCTTTGAATTGCGCTGCAAATAGGAATTCAGTTTCACACTTTTCTTGAGTTTTTTTCAATTTGGTTATATGGTTTCAGCAGCAATTGTGCGTGTCCTGGAGTAGGGTTTCACTCAGCATATGTATGTGAAGAGAATTAAGTTAAAATTAAGCCCAACAATCCATTGCATTCAAGTTTGCATATGTGATTGGCAATCAAATCTTTTTTCAATCTTTTCTTTCATGAAACCTTGCCAATCATGGATATTTTGCCTTGTTGATTGAGAAATGAGTTTTCCAGCTTGCCCTGATCTGATTTGCTTCACAAAAGATCCAAAAACCATATCTTTTTAATTTTCCTATAATTAAAACCAATTAAATGAATTAATATTAATAAAAATTCAATTAATTAATTAAAAATAAGAAAATAAATCATTTTAAGTTCAATGGGTCGTGCATAGGCTTTGGGTAAAGATTCAAGAAAGAATTTGAGGCCCATTAGCAAAAATGAAGTGTTTTAGGCAAAGTTGACTTTTGAAAGTTCCCAAAAATTTCCCAACTTCTCCAATGCATATCTTGCTCAAATTTGAAGCTATGAACATGTTATTTGACATTTTGGAAAGGTCTTGAAGTCCTCTAACAAATGCCTTTGGTCCCATGTCATTTTGATTTACCAAACTCAAGTTATGGCCTTTGACTTAAAGTGCCTTTTTGTTGACTTTTGAAAATGACCTATAATGTTGAAATTGATAACTTTTTGTGAGAGCATTTCTTGGACTTGGAATGTGAAGATGAGTTGTAGGAAATGTCATCCCCTTCAAAATGAGCATTGGATGGGATTTTTCTGATGAACCATGAAAAAGTTATGCCTTGGTCAATTTGCAGTTGACTTTTCAACTGTCCAAAAATAGAAACTTTTGACATCTTGAGACTTTTTGAGCCATGCTTGAGGAATCATGATCAAGAATTGATAAAATGATGATTGTGGCTTCAAAATAAGATGTTGATAAAAAAAATTGACTTATGACTGCCAAATGACCATTTTACCCCTACAGTTGATTGTGAAGCAAATGAGGCTTTTGACTGTGCAACTTGATGCTATGAGTCTTGAAACTTGACATATGGATGCTTGACAATGTATATGGGCATATGGGACTTGATTGGACCCTTGAAAACCTCAATTTCTTTGCAAGAACCAAAACCCTAATTTTGACTGTGTTAGGAGGCAATTGGATTGTGCAACCCTTGAGAGATTTTGTACCATTTAGAGATTGACCTTGGCAAATCTTGAAGAATATGGGAGGGCAAATTTTGGGGTACAACAGTGTCAAACAAGATTTGAGGGCTGAAGAAGCCGATATGGACATCAGTAATATTGTTGGGACAAGCAAGGTCACCAGAAGTGGAAGACTCTTTTCTCCTGAGATTTCCCCTCCGACTGTTCACAAACTTGTTGTATTCCGTCTGCTATTACATCAACTACTGTCCCAGTTCCTACTCCAGTTATCACCCCTGTCGCCGAGCCATCTGGGACTCGGGGCAACGAAATCATAGGTGAGCCTGCCCAGATGGAGGAACCTAAGAAGATCATTGTAGAAACCTTGAAACAAGAGATAGAAGAAATTTTGAAGATTATCAAGAGGAGCGACTACAACGTAGTCGAGCAGCTGGGGAAGACCCCATCAAAGATTTCCATGTTATCCTTGTTGTTGTGTTTTGAAGCCCATGCAAAGGCTCTAATTGCATTCCTCAAGACTGCGCATGTGCCGCAAGAAACTTCAGCCGATCAGTTCAAAGATTGTGTGGCTAGCCTAACTGCTGACAATGGGTTAGGATTTTCAGATGCGGATCTGATTGCTAAGGGGAGAAATCATAATGATGCTCTGCACGTCTCGATCGAGTGCAGGGGTACCATTATGTCCTATGTACTGGTGGATATCAGGTCCTCATTGAATGTTCTGCCAAAGAAAGCATTAGACCATCTAGACTGTGAAGGGCTTTCGACGGGTCAAAGAGAATGGTGCACGGGGAGGTGGACATCCCTGTTAAAGTTGGCTCTCAGACTTTTGCATCCACCTTCTATGTGATGGATATAAGACCATCATATTCTTGTTTGTTGGGTCGCCCTTGGATTCATAAGGCTGAGGTAGTGACTTCCACGCTCCATCAAATGCCGAAATATCCGGTGAAGGGGAACATCATCATGGTGCAAGGTGAGGAGGAGTATATGGTGAGTCATCTCAACTCCTTCCGCTACGTGGAGATGGATGGGGAATTCATCGAAACCCCTTGTCAGAACTTTGAAGAGGTCCCTCAGACTTTGGCGTCAACTGAAGTTGCTACCAATAAACCTCCTTTAAAGATGGCGTCTCTCAAGGACGCCAGGGCTGTAAGGTGGGTGTACCAATTGGGGTCAGCTCCCTGATTTCATGCACAAAACTGACAAATTTGGTTTGGGCTTTACTACAGGGGCTCAAAGGGCTGTTAGGCACGCACGGATTGGAAGACCTCCTCTACACATCAGCAATCAGGGAGTTAATGCAATTGAAGATGGTGAAGAAGATTCAGATATCGACAGCTAGATCTACCCAAAAACCAATGGTGGATTGAACAACTAGACGACAAAGGACTTCACACCTGTTTCTCTTATTCCACAGTAATTGACTTTTGTTTTAAGATTTGTAATAAACAGTTTGAAACTTTACGGCCCGGTGCCTTTCCCAAGGCACCTTGGCTTTGCTTGTGAGGGTTTATTATTTGTCATTTCATATATCATTAATAAAACATTGGACGTTTCTTGCATTACAAATTTTGCGCTCCTTGTTTTTCTTTTTCTGGCTCCCGCTTTATCAAAACAGCTATTCGCTTACACACACTCACGTATCATACTGCATATCCATATCCACTCTGGATCCCGTTGATAATAACTCTGCTACTGTCAGTTATGACTTCGAAAATCCGATCAACCAAGCCAAGGACGAAGGTGAAGATGATTGTGAGGTGCCTGGAGAACTTGCTAGACTATTACTGCAGGAAGAAAGGGCCATACATCCTCATGAAGAGTCGGTTGAGTCAGTGAATTTGGGTACATAGGAAGACAGGAAAGAGGTTAAGATAGGTGCAAATCTAGAGCCTAGTGTCAAACTACGGTTGATACAAATGCTACGCAACTATGTTGAGATCTTCGCCTGGTCTTATGAAGATATGCCTGGTTTGGACACTGATATTGTGGTTCATCGTTTGCCAACTAAAGAAGACCGCCCTCCAGTAAAACAGAAGGTCCACCGTATGCTCCCTGAGATGTCAGATAAAATCAAGGCAGAGGTCATGAAACAGTTCGACATCGGGTTCTTAGCTGTCACTTATTATCCATAGTGGGTTGCCAATGTCGTAGCGATACCAAAGAAGGACGGTAAGGTACGGATGTGTGTATATTATAGAGATCTAAACAGGGTAAGCCCCAAGGATGATTTCCCACTTCCTCATATCGATGTTCTGGTCGACAACACCACGCAGCATAAGATCTTCTCCTTCATGGATTGTTTTTCTGGCTACAACCAGATCAAAATGGCTCCTAAAGACATGGAGAAGACAACCTTCGTTACACAGTGGGGCACCTTCTGTTACAAGGTAATGCCTTTCGGGTTGAAGAATGCTGGGGCAACTTATCAGCGTGCCATGGTCGCTTTGTTCTACGACATGATTCGCCATGAGATTGAGGTTTATGTTGATGACATGATAGCCAGGCCTCAGACTGAGGAAGAGCACCTTGATCATCTTCAGAAACTATTTGACAGGTTGAAAACGTACAAGCTGAGGTTGAACTTGAACAAGTGCACCTTCGGGGTAAGGTCTGGTAAGCTTCTGGGTTTCATCGTCAGTGATAAAGGTATTCAGGTGGACCCTGCCAAGGTAAAAGCCATACAAGAGATGTCGGCTCCTCGTACTGAGAAGGAAGTTAGAGGATTCTTGGGACGTTTGAACTACATTTCCAGATTCATTTCACATATGACTACTACTTATGAGCCAATCTTCAAGCTACTGAAGAAAGATCAAGTGGTAAAGTGGAATGAGGAATGCCAGACCGCTTTTGAAAGAATCAAGGAATACCTTCAAGAGCCACCAATTCTGATGCCTCCAGTGGAAGGAAGACCTTTGATTTTATACTTGATAGTGCTAGACGGTTCAATGGGGTGCGTGCTGGGGCAGCATGACGAGTCTGGCCGAAAAGAGCACGCTATTTACTACCTTAGCAAAAAGTTTACCGACTGTGAGACCCGATACTCATTGCTCGAGAAAACTTGTTGCGCTTTGGCATGGGCTGCTCGCCGGCTGAGACAGTATATGCTGACTCACACCACTTTGTTGATATTAAAAATGGATCCAATCAAGTATATCTTCGAGAAACCTGCCCTGTCCGGAAGAATAGCGAGATGGAAGATGATCCTAACCGAGTACGACATCCAATACACAACCTAAAAAGCAATCAAGGGGAGTGTATTGGCAGATCATTTGGCGCATCAAGCCATGGATGACTATCAGTCCATGAATTTCGAGTTCCCGGATGAGAATATCATGTTAGTAACTGACTGTGAAGAACTTGGACCGGTTGAAGGACCTGAGGAAGGATCCCGATGGTCTATGTATTTTGATGGAGCCTCGAACGCATTGGGTAATGGCATTGGCGCTGTAATTATATCTCTTAAGGGCTGTCATACTCCGTTCATCGCCCGATTATGCTTTAACTGCACCAACAATATGGCAGAGTATGAAGCATGTATCCTGGGTCTTCGAGCTGTTATTTACCTGAGGATTAAGTTCTTGAGTGTATTCGGAGATTCTTCCCTAGTGATCAGTCAGATCAAAGGCGAGTGGGATACAAAGCACCCAAATATTATTCCTTACAAAGAATATGTACTGACATTGCTCCCACATTTTGAGGAGATAACCTTTGAACACTTCCCGAGAGAAGAGAACCAGTTAGCGGACGCGCTAGCTACCATGACTTCTATGTTCAAAGTCAGGTGGGACAATGAAGCTCCCCAGATTACCATCGAGAGGTTGGACGAACCCACGTATTGCTGTGACATTGAGACTGAAGAGGTAGCAGATAAACCCTAGTTTCACGAGGTAAAGAGGTATCTTGAGGCTCAAGAATACCCCGAGGGGCATCTGTTAATGATAAGAAGTTTCTGAGAAGGTTCGCTGCAAAGTTCTTCGTCAGCAATGGGATCCTTTATAAGCGTAACCATGATTCAACCTTACTGCGATGTGTGGACAAAAGCGAGGCAGAAAGGATCATGGCAGAGTTACATGAAGGTACCTTCGGAACTCATTCCAGTGGACATACCATGGCAAAGAAAATCCTACGGGCAGGATATTACTGGTCTACTATGGAACCCGGTTGTTATCATCATTCTCGAACATGTCATAAGTGCCAAGTCTATGCTGATAAGGTGCATGTACCTCCAGTTCCTCTGAATGTTTTGACAGCTCCTTGGCCTTTTGCAATGTGGGGCATCGACATGATCGGCGAGATCAGACCTACTGCATCCAACGGGCATCGTTTCATTCTGGTAGCTATTGATTACTTTACAAAGTGGGCCGAGGCAGTTTCCTTTGCTACAGTAACCAAGAACGTCGTGGTGCGGTTTATCCGACACAATCTGATCTGTCGATATGGTGTACCAGAGAGGATCATTACGGACAATGGTACAAATCTCAACAACACGATGATCATCGAGCTCTGCAAATAGTTCAAGATACAGCATCATAACTCTTCTCCCTACCGGCCGAAGATGAATGGGGCCATTGAAGCAGCTAATAAGAACATCGAGAGGATTGTACAGAAGATGACAGTGACCTACAAAGACTGGCATGAGATGTTATCATTCTCTCTTCATGGGTACCGTACCTCAGCACAGACTTCAACAGGGGCAACACCCTACTCTCTGGTATATGGCATGGAGGCGGTCCTACCCATCGAAGTCCAGATACCCTCTCTCAGAATTATGAAGGATGCGGGTTTGAACGAAGATGATTGGATCCAGACCCGACTTGATCAGCTGAATCTAATTGATGAAAAGAGGCTTACTGCTATTTGTCATGGTCAGACGTATCAAAAGCGAATGATTAAGGCATTTAACAAGAATTTCAGACGCCAAGAATATCAAGTCGGGGATCTGGTGATCAAACGCATAATACTGCCACAAGGTGATCCCAGGGGAAAATGGACCCCCATATACGAAGGGTCATTTGTGGTTAAGAACATTTTCTCGGGAGGAGCTATGATTCTAACCACCATGGATGATGACGACCTTCCTCACCCCGTCAATGCAGACATAGTGAAAAAATACTACGCATAATTAAAGACCCGCTAGGTTGACTGGCCTAGGCAAAAATAAGGGCTTCCCAGCGAACCAAAAGGGTTCGGGCAAAAGTAAGGGATGAAAATGAAAAACTGTACACCCGGCAAGTCAAAAACCTAAAAAGGCGACTTTTGGACTGAAAACCCGAAAGGGCGGTCTAGGAAAAAATTAGGGATTGAAACGTAACACTATGTCTCATTGGATCATCTTGCAACCAGACTTCGGTATCGACTATCAAGCTCAGACGGTGCCAATCAATCTGATCCACCTTCGACCAAACAGCAAAGTGATGAGACGCTTGAAGATATAAAGGCAATAGCAGAGTTGAAACCCGATGGGATCATTCCACATAGCTGTTTTTCTTTCTTTAATACAAATTTTAATTTCTATCTTTCGACGGCATTCTCTTACTAGGACGTCATCCTCTTGTACAAAACGCCTATTACCAGCCAACTTTAAAAATCAATACAATTCATTTTCACAAGAAATTTCAAACGTGTTTTTTCTTTTTGTGTTTTGTTTTGCAAGAACGTCCAATGATTCATTTTTATATATATGCATTTGAAAATAATTGTTTCTCATAAATATTTACATGAAAACACAAAAGACAATTACTCGTAATTCCAGGAACAGGGAAAACAAGAAGTGCCCAAACCTTACAGTTACTCTGTCCATCAGGTACCGGGATAAAGCCAGCTTGAGAACATGAGTAGTGGTACATAAACTCCCCACAGGGTAAGATGTATCCAAAGACAGTGGTGTTAACTTTCCCAACAGGGCACCACTCTCCCCAGCTAAGGTTCACATTTGCGAGTGAGTCGGTAAGTTTTTCCCCAAGCAGAGTTTATTTCTCTCACAAGCATAAATTCAATCTCCAACAGAATTCATTATCACCAGCAATGGAAATTCATCCCCAACTGAGTTTATTTCTCCAAATCAGCATGATCCATCGACAGAGTGTCTCATCTCCGATAGAGTTATTCCCCGCAGAGTCATCCTCAGACCGAGTCTCGTCCGACAGAATATTTACCAGCCAAGAGGCAAATCCCCAGCACGGTCATCTTTGTTCACCATCCCAAACAGAGGTGGAGGAACTATGGTTTTCATGGAAATCAGGAATTTATTTTCCCCGATTCTGATTATCACGTCAGCATTTCATGTTCATACATCATGACATGTGCATACACCATATATAACATGGTCTCGTTTATTTTGAGAACATCAACACACAATGTATCTCATGCATCACATATGACTAACCCTGTATTTATTTCAGGAAAGACATTATTTTTAATAATTTCCAGCAAGCCCATGATCAACACTCGAAGCTAAACAGAGTAATCATCGGTGCAACAAAATTAGCCCTACTACCCAGGCTCTCATATCGAAGTAACCCTACTATCCAGGTTCCTTCTCACAGCCCTACTACCCAGGATTTCATATCGAAGTAACCCTACTATCCAGGTTCCTTCTCACAGCCCTACCCAGGCTCTCATATCGAAGTAACCATATAATCTAGGTTCCTTATTGCAGTCCTACTACCCAGGCTTTCATATCGAAGTAACCCTACTATCCAGGTTCCTTCTCACAACCCTACTACCCAGGCTCTCATATCGAAGTAACCCTACTATCCAGGTTCCTTCTCACAGCCCTACTACCCAGGCTCTCATATCGAAGTAACCCTACTATCCAGGTTCCTTCTCAAAACCCTACTACCCAGGCTCTCATATCGAAGTAACCCTACTATCCAGGTTCCTTCTCAATACCCTACTACCAAGGCTCTCATATCGAAGTAACCCTACTATCCAGGTTCCTTCTCGCATCCCTACTATACAGGCTTTCATATCGAAGTAACCCTACTATCCAAGTTCCTTCTCACAGCCCTACTACCCAAGCTCTCATATCGAACTAACCCTACTATCCAGGTTCCTTCTCACAACCCTACTACCCAGGCTCTCATATCGAAGTAACCCTACTATCTAGGTTCCTTCTCACAGCCCTACTACCCAGACTCTCATATCAAAGTAACCCTACTATCCAGGTTCCTTCTCACAACCCTACTACCCAAGCTCTCATATCGAAGTAACCCTACTATCCAGGTTCCTTCTCACAGCCCTACTGCCCAGGCTCTCATATCGAAGTAACCCTACTATCCAGGTTCCTTCTCATAACCTTACTATCCGGGTTTTCTTCCTCTATTATCCCTAGACTGCAGTCCACAACACTGTAAGACCGGGACCCGACCAAACGCAATTGATTTCACATTCCCTCATAAAGTCGCGGTGCATCATATACCCCGACCAGATACACAGTTCACCTCTGGTTCCCAAAACGGAATTATTCCCTAGTAGAGTAACGGACAACTGAAGCTCCTAAAACTCCATTCCTCTCAAGACAGAGACCAACATTCCCCAGCGAAGTCCTCCTCAACAACAGGTACACGGGTTCTCGCAAAGGAATCTCTTATGCGATCGACACTTCTTCTGATGTCATCTTTAAGCCCATCTTCCGTTATTGACATCAAAATGGCATCTATAGGCCCATTCCCGATATCGCAAGACAAGTATCACTTCATACGAGTGCAAATTTCTGGGCACTCTAGTGTTCAATCATCTTCCACCTTCAGGTCACGAAAGGCAGACAAGCCAATCTATATCCTCAGGTTTAAGAATATTTAACAGGGGCAGCTGATGTACCCCAAAATTTTCCCTCCCATATTTCTCAATACATGTCAAGTAAGGTCCTTAAATTGCACAAGGAAGTCCAAAGGTTGACCAGACAAACTCTCTCCTAAGACAGTCTACCCCAAATTTTGGTTTCATTTTACATCAAGATGATTGAGTCCAAAGGATCCCAAATGCTAACCATTTTCCTAATATGTTCTCAAGATCATCCATATCAAGTTTCAAGCCTTGCAGAGGAAGTTTGCTCAGTCAATTTGCTCAAATACCTAGAAATCGACTGTGCTAGGTCAAAAGTCAATTGTGGCCCACATACAGTTAAACCTCAAGATTTTTGTCAACATCCTCATTTTTAAGTATCATTCATCATTTGATCAAGGGTTGATCATGATTCCTCAAGGATTGCTCACAATTCATCAAAACCCAAAAGTTGCTAAATTAGGGTTTTGTAGGAAAAGTCAACTCAACTTTGACCAAGCATAACTTTCTCACACTTTATCAAAAATTACCCATCTAAAGCTCATTTTGAAGAGGGTGTAATTCCCTACAATTCATATGCATATCCCAAGTTCAAAATATGCACTCACGAGAAGATATGAATTTGAACATTATAGGTCATTTTGAAAAGTCAACAAAAACACCTTTTGGGTCAAAGCTTCATACATGAACATGGAAAACTCAATTGAGATAAGACCAAAAGGGTTGCTTAGAGGACATCCTAAGCTTTCTAAAAATTCCAAGAACACCTCTCTAGGGTCAAAATTAAGAGAGTTATGCATTGGCCAAGTTGACCATTTTTACAAAATTGTCAAAAGTCAAATGTGTCCAAAATTGCATTTTTTGCTAAATGGGCCTAACTTTTTGTGCTTACACTGAGTTTATAATGTGATCCACGACCCATGAGCCCTTCCACTTGGAATTATTTTATTTTTGTTATTTATTTTGATTTTTATTTCATTTAAATCAAATAAAATCAATATAAAATAATGAAAATATCAAAAATCAATTAAACCTTGAGATTTTTTGCATGATTAGAGTCATTATACAGCTGGAGACAAGATCAAATCGTGCAAGGCTTCATATGGACAGAAAAATATTGAAAATGCTTGTTTTGGAAAGATTTGGTGCAAGGAATAAATCATTGATCAATCTTCATAAATGGCAAAGATTTGATACAAACTTTAAACCTAATGCACTCTATTATAGATAGTGAACAAAGGCAGACCAAAAGAGAGAGGTTTTGAGGCGTGAAAAGTCAGAGGAAAAGTTCAATTTTTCAAAGAAAAGTGTTGATCAAATCTTGCTCTGTGGGCCGTTTCAAGCGCTTCAAAAGATCAATTCAGATTCTTAGATCATCCCTAAAGCCAACAAGATCATTTGCAAGGCCTGGGACACTCAAAATCACCCTGTAACATTCATACGATTTGCCTATTTTCTTAGAATCGAATACATTAATTCTGGCATATTTAGCACGATTGATTGGCATGTTTATAATCTTTGAGATGTTTGCAACATGATACTATAATTAAATTACATTTTTAACACCTGTATGTGCAGATGCCATGGCTAGGGTTTTTTCGTTGTTTTTAGGGGTTTCTTATGTAGGAGAAATTGGGCGTTGATAATGGTACCATGATGCTCGTGAGGTTGAAACGAGATGATTGGTACCATTAGTTTTCATTTATCATGCGCTTACAAGATTTTTGAATGGACAGGGGCTATACCTACGCTTGATGTCTGTAGGTAAAAGTCACAAAACCTAAAGCGACGGTGGGAGGAAGAAGATGGCAATACGTGGTGTTCCTTGACTTGCCAGTTTGAATTTCGTGCGTTTTAAAGTTTAACATTTTGTTTTCATTATATAATATTTGTTTATTATTGTATATACAACTAAAACAGCCAGCTCAGTTGGCAAGCGTGCAAGGGAAGAATGCATAAGGACCTGGGTTCGATCCCCAGGTCCCTTATTTGCTTCATATTATTTTTCAATGAAGGATCAGGTACGCCTCACGCCCCAGCATCCACTGTGTGCTACCAGGATCTGACCATCTAATCCACAAATGCTTCAGATCTAACGCCTTCCCCCTGGAGGACCACCATGCGGCCAAGTCAAACGTGCACATGGGATTGGGCAAAGTCAAGATGGCCAGGAGTTTGTTGGGCCAAGAAAATCATATTCAAACCCCTTACATTTGCTAATGCAGGCCCATCTCTTCACTTTTTTTATTTCTTTGTTTTTTTTTAATTCTTTTAATTATTTTGCTTAGTTATTTTTAACAAAATTAATCTCTTTTTCACAAAATCATGAAATCAAGAGTTTACAAAAAATTAGAATTAGGTTTTTTTATCAAATTTAATTTAATTTAATTTAATTTAATTTAGGGAAATTCTAACTTTTTTATATAATTAAAACCAAATAGAAAAATTAGGGTTAGACTCTTGATTTAAATTTTATTTCTTTCTCAAAATAAATACCAAAAATAGGTTTTAGAATAAATTAATTCAATTTTTTCTTAAAATTAAAATTAATTAGAATTAGGCTTTTCTTTTTAATTTTATATAACAATTTCTCCATTAACAAAACAAAACACAAACCTTTTTTGAGCTAATCACAATTAGGTTTAAGTTAAGGTCAAAACCCTGATTATCTTGCTTTCGATTCATCGCGCGTGTTTATTATTTTTGCAATATTGATGTAACTGTCCACGGTATGTAATAATTTAATCTAGGACTTTCTTTTATTTATCATCTTTTGGGGTTTTTTGGCTATGTAATTAATCCACTCCTCGAAGCCTTGTAATAGCGTAGGTTTACTTTCTCGCATTTTAATTCTCGCAAATATTAATTGTTTAGATGTATGTTGATAGGATTGTATGACAAGATTGCATGATAATTTTAATACAGTTAGAAAACCCTAATGTGCAAAGATAAATCACTGAAACTAATAACTTGCACACATCACTCTTAGGGTATACTCTCACTTCGGTTTCCTTCGGTAAACGATCATTAAGTATAGAGTGTCTTAGTGGTTGCCCTCCTGTCTAAACAAAGATCAAATATCCCATTCAGAAATGTTGCCTCGGATATGTTGCCTCAAAATGTTGCCTCAAAAATGTCGCCTCGAATATGATCTTAAGACTTTAGGGTTATCACTAAGACATCCTAATATTGCTTTAGTGATTGTACGTCCCTTACGAATTGACCCTTACAACTCCAACAATGGTGCTACCTATTTCTCAATAATAGGATAGCGTTGTCTAAAGGAAACGAGAATAGAAACGATCCTTTTTCGAGTAGGTAGATGCTAGTAGGTACTTGCTCAAATCAAACTTTTCAAACTTACACTCTTCAAAACAATTTTCAAAACAACTTCGTCACACCTTTGAGGACTGATATAAAGGTTATCATGAAGTCAAAACTTTTCAAAATAAAGCACATACACAAGCAATTTTAAAAAGATGAGCAAGTACCTAAGATCCCATGGAAAACCATGGATAAAAAGGATGCTAACACCTTCCCTTTCTATAATCTACCCCATGTACTCAGAATATCTCAATAAAGGATTTTTTTTCTATACTTTTTTCCTTCCTGGTAGGATGAAATAAAAGTCGATGGCGACTTTTACTTACCGCGACATTTTGCAAACACAAAACGCAAAAACGCAAACTAGCATTTTCAAAACAGTCGGTTCTGCCACTGTGTCACAAAACTGGCGACTCTGCTGGGGAAAGTATAGGTGGGGTATACCTTAGGATCTAGTTCATCTTGATTGTTTCTCTTGATTTCTTTGATTGCTTTACTTTAAGGGTTTTGTTTGGGAGTTACTATAGATCCTAATCCGGATCTAGGGACACCTTTTAGGTAAGTAGAAATAAACTGTGAGGGAATTGTACGGTGTAGACCGATACGGTTGAAGCAGTAGCTATTTTGATGTGGCACATTGGTTGGTACCGATATCCCTTGTAGAGAAACGAGGAGAATATGGGGCCACTGTGTGGTGTCGTTAAGCATCAACTGACCTTAGAACCCTTAATCGACCAACTTGGCCATTAGAAAGTAGTGAGATAGCCGGCCTCGGTGTAAAGCTGAGAACTGATTGATACTCGATGCTACACTCATTAAGACCATACTCTCGAGATAGTTTCGGTTGTAAGAAAAGATTGCGTGAGCTGAAACCATGACCGGTGAAGGATGGTCAGTGATATTTAGATCCTCTAGAACCCGATTACTTTTGCAAGGACAGGTTGAAACCAACTAAACTTTAACAGGGTAATACCTTTGACCTCATGCAAGCCTTAAACTTAAGGGCTTTATGTGAATTTTTTGTCTTTGCCATGCCTGTTATCTTCTATACCTGTTGTTTTTTTTTATCATGACATCATGCATCATAACATGGCATTCATTATACTAACCGTTTCAAAGACCAAGGGAATTTATCTTTGTTCTGTTTTGCAGATTATGGCTTCAGTGCGCAGAAATATCATCCGAGTCAACTTTGTGCAAATACCTGCTCAACTTAAAGAGTTAGCCTCAAGAGTTTCTGAGACTTCTATGTTCATTAAGAGACATGGTCAGCTTCTTAGCCTAGTCACCCCAAATCTTGATGAGCAGATGATGTGTGTACTTTTCCAGTTCTTCGATCCTGTGCATCATTGCTTCACCTTTCCAGATTACCAGCTGGTTCCCACCTTGGAAGAGTTCTCTCACCTATTGGGCATATCCATTCTTGAACAGGTACCTTTCACAGGTATGGAAGAAGTTCCTAGACCAGAAGACATTGCTTCAGCTCTGCATTTGAAATGGGCTGATATAGTATCCAATTGGGAAACACGAAGCGGGGTCGAAGGTTTTCTAGCCAAATTTTTTATAGACCAGGCTCAGCTATTCTAGGATATTTTAGATTTTCAGGCTTTCGAAGATATCTTGGCTCTCCTTATCTATGGTTTGGTTCTCTTCCCGAATCCGGATTCCTTTGTAGATGTGAATGTTGTCAAGATTTTCCTTTCTCGCAATCCTGTGCCTACTCTACTGGGTGATATCTTGCATGCCCTCTACACTCGTACTGTGCAAAGAAGAGGGACTCTTATGTGTTGCATGCCGCTGCTGTCAAGGTGGTTTATTTTGCACCTCCCTAAGTCTGTGTTGAAAAACGAAGAAGGTTTGGGTTGGTCCTACAGGTTAATGTCGCTTGCCCATACATATATTCTTTGGAGCTCCCAGGCTATGGAAGACACCATTGTTATTGATCGTTGTGGGGGATACCCTAATGTCCCATTGCTCGGAATCAGAGGGGGTATAACCTACAATCTTTGTCTAGCTTTGCGAAAATTTGGTCGTGCTCGGAGAGATGGTCCCCATGAGCTACTTCTCGAGGATATTGCATTTGACTAAAAGGAGGACATTGAGGAGCACCGTCGGAGGTTTATACGAGCTTGGGGCATGGTTAACAGATCTGACCCCCAAGAGTTGGGACCAAGGACTTCCCTTCCTATGCAGCCTTATCTCCAATAGGTCCGAGCTCGTGCCTAGAAGGTTGGGATGCCCTATGAAGCCGTATTTCGAGTGATTATGGAGCCTACCAATGAAGAGGTCATTCCTTACACGGTTCTTTATCCTTACATGCCCACTGATCCTGGGGAGTTGCAGAGGTCTTGGATTCAGCTGAAGGATGAGCGGGATACTACCGGGAAAAGTACCATGAGCAAGAAAGGAAGATTTTGAAGCTCACCAGGTAGCTCGAGGAAGAAAGAGTGATCAATGACTACATCGGCACAAATAGGAAGCGTCCATGGGACTTTTGATTTTTCTTTTCTAGTTTTAGATTTGTTTTCTATTTTACTTCTTTGTAACGCCTTAAAGGCATTGTTGAACCTTTTACAAGTTAATCTAATAAAGTTTGTTTATTTTTGGTTTGCAAATTTAAATCTCCCGAAGTATTTGAAATCATTACATGCGCATCCCATTATCATGCACACCATTACAGGTACCATTACAGGTTTCTCATCTTCTTCACTGTTTATTTCAGCAGAAATGTCTTCTGATCAAGCCATCAAAGATCTTCAGGCACAGAATGCCCAATTCCAACAGATGTTTTTAAGCTTGGCTAAAGGGAAAGAGGACTTGAAGGCCCTTATTCTGAAAGAAAAGAAGAAGAAGAAGAAGAAGAAGAAGAAGAAGGTTGATATTCTAAACATGGGGAGAAGATTCAGAGAAAGGATAAGACAATCAGTTGATCTGATCTCCTCATCTAAAGACGGGGAGAACCAAGAAAGAGTAAAGGACCCCAGTCCTGCAGTTTTTGATAATGATACGGATTACGATGATGAGTAATATCCTCCCGCTGAGGATAGGTACAAGCAGCTAGAAGTCCATCTGAGTGCTATGGAGATTCAGAAGATCCCTTGTTTGGATTTTGGATAACTAGGACTGGTGTCGGGAGTGGTGATCCCTCATAAGTTCAAAGCTCCGGTTTTTATCAAGTACGATGGAGTATCCTGTCCAAAACTCCATATCCGCTCGTACATCAGAAAAATCCAACCCCACACTACTGATAGAAATTTGTGGGTACACTTCTTTCAAGATAGTCTATCAGGGACTCAGCTTGAATGGTTTTATCAGTTGGAAAGAGCCAGTGTCTGAAACTGGGAAGACCTTGCTGCTGATTTTTACAGGAAGTATCAGTACAACGTCGACCTTGCTCCCACTCGTACTCAGCTCCAGGGTATGTCCATGGGTGCAGGTGAAGGTTTTAAGGACTATGCTCAAAAGTGCAGAGACCTGGATGGAAGAGTTCAACCCCCTTTGTTTGATAGGGAGTTGGTTGACATGTTTCTAGGGACGCTATTTGGTCCATTTTTCAATCATTTGATTGGCAGTTCTTCATCTGGGTTTACTGAGTTGATTTTGACTGGAGAGAGAGTATAAGCTGGCATTCAAAATGGTAAAATACATAAGGATGCTTCATCAAGTGTAGCAAAGAAACCTTTCACCGGTAAGAAGGAAGCTAGTGCAGTCTATGGCCCGAGGGGCCAAAGCAGACCTGAACACCGTCAAACGGTAAATGCCGTAGTGATATCAAGACCAACAGTTGCTCCATAATGCAACAATCTACAAAGGGTAGAAAGACCGCAACGATAGTTTACCCGTATCAACATGACTTTGGCTGAAGTCCTGCCTCATCTGTTAAAATCCAACTTGGCAACCTTGAAAGAGGCTCCCAAGAATCCAAACACTGCTTCTCCCAGATATAATCCCAACGCGTGGTGCGCCTACCATTCGGAGAGCCTGGGCCATGATACAAACAATTGTTGGGCTCTGAGGAATAAAGTGCAAGATTTGTTGGAAGCTAAAGAGATTAAGTTTGATGCTCCGGAAAATCCAAACATTATAACTGCTCATATGCCCAAGCATCATCGTGGAGTCAATGTTGTTGACACCGATTTGTTTGTAACCTCTGTAGAAGAAATCTCTGCTCCTTTGATGACGGTTAAGAAGAATTTGTTGTTGGCCGGTTTATTTCCGGGTTGTGGTGAAGTTTTCCACATGTGTTCAATTCTTCCTTTCGATTGTTGTTTATTGAAGTCAGGTGTTCAGCGCCTGATGGATAATAAGGAAATTTTGTTTGAGAAGACTATGATTTTGTTTGAAGATGTTGCCATTATCACCATTTCCGCCAACCCTTCCAAGGTTTCCTCGAGAAAACCTGTTAGGGTTACACCCATTCCAAGAATTGCTCTGTTAATAATCACCGCTCTGGGTCCCATCCCATATACCTTAGATAAGGCTATCCCATGGCATTACGGTGTTGAAGTATATTACCATGGTGTTAAACAAGATTTGAGGGCTGAAGAAGCTGATATGGACATCAGTAATATTGTTGGGACAAGCAAGGTCACCATAAGTGGAAGACTCTTTTCTCCCGAGATTTCCCCTCCGACTGTTCACAAACCTGTTGTCATTCCGTCTGCTATTACATCAACTACTGTCCCAGTTCCTACTCCAGTTATCACCCCTTTCGTCGAGCCATCTGGGACTCGGGGCAACGAAATCATAGGTGAGCCTTCCCGCACGGAGGCACCTAAGAGTATTATTGTAGAAACCTCGAAATAAGAGATAGAAGAAATTTTGAAGATTATCAAGAGGAGCGACTACAACGTAGTCGAGCAGCTGGGGCAGACCCCGTCAAAGATTTCCATGTTATCCTTGTTGTTGTGTTATGAAGCCCATGCAAAGGCTCTAATTGCATTCCTCAAGACTGCACATGTGCCGCAGGAAACTTCATCCGATCAGTTCAAAGATTGTGTGGCTAGCCTAACTGCTGACAATGGGTTAGGATTTTCAGACGTGGATCTGACTGCTAAGGGGAGAAATTATAATGATGCTCTGGACGTCTCGATCGAGTGCAGTGGCACCACTATAGCCCATGTACTGGTGGATACCGGGTCCTCATTGAATGTTCTGCCAAAGAAAGCATTAGACCGTCTAGACTGTGAAGGTTTGATTCTAAAGCCGAGCAATATTGTGGTTAGGGCTTTTGACGGGTCAAAGAGAATGGTGCACGGGGAGGTGGACATCCATGTTAAAGTTGGCTCTCTGACTTTTGCATCCACCTTCTATGTGATGGATATCATACCATCATATTCTTGTTTGCTGGGTCGCTCTTGGATTCATAAGGTTGGGGCAGTGACTTCCACACTCCATCAAATGCTGAAATATTCGGTAAAGGGGAAGATCATCACGGTGCAAGGTGAGGAGGACTATATATTGAGTCATCTCAACTGTTAGAATTTGATTGCAGCTTGATTGAAGAAACTTCGTGTCATTGAGAGTCCTTCTTCAAGAGTCAAGCTTACCATATCGAGTGGGGCATAGCCCCTGACTCAAGATCCTTTGACAACATTGGCTAGAGGAAAATAAATCCCCTTGCCCCTTGCTAAACGTCTGGTTCTCCATGACCTACATCACAGACCCTTGAGATCCTTGAAATGGTTAGTATGATATGCCATGTTTATGATGTCATGATGTCATGATTATGTTGAGAAATCACAGGTATAACAAGCACAAACAAATCACACCAAGTCCTTAGGTTTAAGTCTTGCTTGATTTTAAGGTAGTACTCTCTTGAAGTTGG
Organism: Vicia faba; assembly: GCA_948472305.1. Classification (NCBI taxonomy): domain Eukaryota; kingdom Viridiplantae; phylum Streptophyta; class Magnoliopsida; order Fabales; family Fabaceae; genus Vicia; species Vicia faba. The sequence continues at coordinate 716,360,879 of OX451735.1, forward strand.
ATTGGTTCAGCCTTTACTATAAATAGTAACCGGGTTCTAAAAGGGATCTCATTATCGCTGATCTTATCCCCAGCTTCATTCAATAGGTGATGGACTCGCAACCAAACAAAACTCAAGATTCAAACCTCAATGAGTGTAGCATCGAGTATCTTTCGACCTTGGGCATACACCAAAGCCGGCCATCTCGCTACGTCCTACTAGCCAAGTTGTGCAATTAAAGGTTCTAAGGCCAGTGGATGCTTCGCGATACCACGCAGCGGCCCCGTACTCTTCCTAATTTACTCAAGGGTTATCGGTACCAACCAAAGTGCCACATCAACGTAGCTACTGCTTCAACCGTGCCGATATACCCCAGCATAGTTCCCTCACAGTTTATTGCTACTTACCTAAAAGGTATTCCCCAGATCCGGGTGTAGGATCTATAGTAACCCCGAACAAACCCTCAAAAGTAAAGAAATCAAGACAATCAAGAGAAGAAATTCTAAAATGATCTAAATCCTAAGGTATACCCCACTTTATTTCATCCCCAGCAGAGTCGCCAGTTCTGTGATACGGTGGCAGAACCGACTGTTTTTACTGGTTTGCGTTTTGCGTTTTTTGTTTGCAAAATGTCGCGGTAAGCTAGAGTTGCCGACGAATTTTATTTCATCCAATCATGGAAAAGGAAAAAAGAAAAGAAAAAACCTTTTTTCGAGATATTCTGAGTACGGGGGGTAGATTATAGAAAGGGAAGGTGTTAGCACCCTTTCTATCCGCAGTTATCTACGGGCTCTTAGGTACTTGCTCATTTTGAAATTGCTTGTGTGTGCTTGTTTGGAAAAGTTTTGTCTTACTTAGTTTTAACCCTTGTTTCTGTCCTCAAGAGTGTTACAAAGTTGTTTTTGAAAACTTTGTCTGAAAATTGTTTGGTGTGAAAAAGTTTGTTTATTTTGAGCAAGTACTTAAGAACTAATCTACCTACTAGAAAAAGATTGTTCGTTTTCCTTTAGACAACGCTATTCTATTATTAAGAAATAGGTAGCACTATTGTTGGAGTTTGAGGGACTATCGAAAGGGATGAAATGGTCATTGAAGGAAACATGTAAGGATACTTGTGATACAGTGGGAGAACTGACTTGGGTGTTTTGCGTTTGTGTTCGCAAATGTTGCGGTTTAGCAAGAGTCGCCATCGACTTTTCTTTTATCCAATAAGGAAAGGTGAAAAAGCACAGGAAAGACCTTTAGAGATGTTTTCTTGAGTTCGGAGGGTAGATTATGAAAAGGGAAGGTATTAGCACCCTTTTCATCCATGGTTTTCCATGGGAACTTTGTTACTTGCTAGATCACTTTCTTTTGTTTGAATGTGCTTGTGGTGTGGTTTTTGAAAGTATTTTGAAAATGTAACTTTGTAATGATTCTCGTTTCTATAAGAATGCGTACAAAGTGTTATTTTGAAAATATTTCAAAGGGGTGTTGGTGGGACGTGTTTTTGAAAGTGATTTTGAAAAGGGTTTCCTTTGTAATGGCTCTCGTTTCTATAAGAACGCGTACAAAGTGTTATTTTCAAAAGTGTTTCAAAATGAGAGTGTTGGTGTATAAAATGTTTTTTTTGTGAGCAAGCGAGTGACTGAGAGTGAACCTACCTACTCAAAAGGTCTTAGATGTGCTTTTCCTCCTCCTTTAGATGTTGTTATCTTACCATTGATTTGGTAAGAAGCCCCATCGTTGGATGTGAAGGGACGGGCGTGGGTCATCGTATAACCATGATAGCAATGTTGTGAGATGACTTAGCACTTTTCTTTACGGACTAAGATCATTTCGAAAGGCAACTTTGATAGCGTCATTGAGGGACTATGATCTTATATTTTTGTTTGTGCTAAGACATCCCACATGCATAACATGACCATTTTTTAGGCAATAAGTGGAGTTAACCTTAAGGGTGCTAGTGTGCGAGTGTGTTTGATTACATGTATTTTAGTCTTGATTATGGTGATCTATTTATCAATTTCATGTCTTGCCATACACACCCTAATTACTAGCATTTACATTCAAAAGCGATAAATTGCATAAATGTAAAGTCCTACGCTATTACAATATTTTAGGGATGGGGGTACATATTTATGAATTGGGGTTGCAAGTAAAAATAAGTCCTAAGTTACTATTACAACCATATTGAAATAGATAAGGATGTACAATGTAAGAAAGAAAAAGAATTTGTTTAGAAAATGGTTCTTTGTCTTAATGAGAAAAAAAACAAGTTAAAAGTAAAATATTTTTTATGTTTTTTTTTATGTTAATATTAAAAATGATGAAAAGGAAAATAAATCAAGATAGAAACAGCGTGCTGCTGCAAGAAGAACAACTAGGATCAGAAGTTCTGAAGCCACGAGCGATGTGACTCAGCAGGAGACGTCAGTGGAATCAGAAGTTCTAGATTGGTAAACTCTGAGGTCCTACAAGACACGTTAGAGGGAAAACACAGAAGTTGTGGGTGGTATTCAGACAGTGGGCCACAAGTCAGAAGTTCTGTATTACACTAAAACAGTGAGCAAACATCAGCAGTTCAGTGCGTTATCAGCATGTAAAAATCAGAAGTTCAGTGTGTGTTAACAGTGAGGAAAATCATATAAGTTCTGTGTGTTAAAACAGTAAAGAGAACTCAGAAGTTCTACGTGCTTAAACAATGATAAAATCCTAGAAGTTCTATATGTTAAGACTATGGATGAACATCAGAAGTTTTATGCTATATTTCAACTCTCAATCAGCACATCAGTAATCTATTCAGTTCTTGATAAACAGCAAATCAGAAGGATAATAACACAACAGTTTATAGAAGTTCTAATCCTGAATCTGAGTCTAGCCCTAATCAAGAAGTTCTGATCCACAGTTTTTCTACTTAAGCAATGATATGTACAACATTAATACTATGATATTTACATGTTAATGATGTTCACAATGAAAAACAAGCAAAGTCATAAAGACTTACCTTGAACCTGGAGCGTGCTTGGAGCTTTGAGTGGCTGCCTTTGGATGTTCTTAGTCAGCAAGAGAAACGGAAGAGGAAATGCCAAGTTCTTTGATTCAAAGGGAAGAACAAAGGTTTGTTTTTGTGTATGAGAAATCTGGATTTTTATGAAGGTTTCACAACTTTCTTTTCTCTCTTGATAGTTCTCTCTTTCCAAAAGCCAGCCTCTTGAACGTGTGATGGAGCAAAGTATTTATAGGTGAATTTGTTGTGATTTTGGGGGGGGGGAACAAATGAGATTCAAACCTTTTTGGTATACTGTTCCATTTCTTTTTAATCATAGTTTTCGTATGCTAGTTTGGTGCAATTATGGGATGCAGGCGTAGGCTGAACTAGTTGTTGGTTATAGGTCTGCAGCAGGTTGTATAAATAAGGTTTTGGGATTTGGTCATGTTCTGACTAAAGAGTTGAATATAACCTTCATATGCTGAAGCGCTGCCTTGTTCTTAAAGCAAGCATGGTGGTTGTCAGCAGGAATTAAGTAAAAGCAAAAAGCAAAGTATGGGCTTAGTACCAAAGTTGCTATCCCAAGACAGTAAAGGTACACGTGGGGGAAATCCTTTGGATAAAGACTCAGAAAGTGGTTGTGAGCATTAAATGAGCATTAAATAATTATGAGACTTATCACAACCAGAATTCCTGCAACGTGAGATTCTACACCAAGGCTTAGTTCTAGATCAGAAGTTTTGAGCTTGTGTAGCATTCAATCTTCTGATCCTTTTATCTTCTGGCTCCAGCATATTCTGAAGGAACTTTCAGACTTTGCAGCATGCTTCTTAACCTTCTTTGAATTACCCTGGAAAACTCTGACTGAAGCTTTTGTGAAAACTTGCCCAGAAGTTCTGACCAAACTCTGCCTTGAGAGTGTCCAGAATTTGCTGAGTGTTATGGTGATAATCTGGTCAGAAGTTCTGAGTTTTGTCATGCTTCTTAAACACTTAGAAACCTTTCTAAGTATTTAGAATTTTGACTTTTTGGATTTTGATGAAACAAAACTTCATATTTCAATGTGTCTTGATGAAATATGATTCTTGAAGCTTGATTTTGATCCAAAAGTCAAAGTTTGACTTTTCAGTATGCAAATGACCATTTTGCCTTTGTGAGTGATTTTCTTGGAAAATTTATAGTTCAATGCTTGGAAGTAAACTTGAGGATCCAGGGTGATTCTTTGAGAAATGAGAGGGCAAATTTTGGGGTAGAACAATACCTTAGCAGTTCGAAGGGACTGTCATCATATATTCGTAGGCAACATCGAGGGACAAGATCATTTCTCGTAGGCTACTCGAGGGACGTTAAGGGACTATGATCTTTATGATGACTTTTAGATTGAGGGTCTTTTGCTAAGATATCACTATGTTCGAGGGACACGACCATTATTTCTGAGGCAACCAAGTGAGGCAAACCCTAGGAGTGAGCATGTGCGAGTGTAATTTTCAGTTAATTTATCTTTGCACATTTAGGGTTTTCTACCGTATTAATTTTCAGTTTGTCTTTCCATACAATCCTATTAACATACATCTAAGCAGTTTATAGTTTGCGGAATTAAAAGCAAGAAAGTTTAAAGTCCTAGCTATTACAAGGCTTTTGCAAATACATAATTATTTTGGACTGAAAATAAAAATACGGAATTTAAACCCTAATTACTATTACAACCTCGAAACAGTTACAATAATAATAAAAGGAAATTAAAAAATGCATACGGCGAATTAAATGCGAGAATAATTTAGGAAACCTAAAAAATCTAATTGAAAAAAGATTTAGGTTAGTTTTTGAGAAAAATCAGGTTATGTACAAAATTAAACCCTAATTCTAATTATTTTTTAATTATGAAAAATAAGATTTAATTTCCCTAATTTAATTAAACTAATTAATTAAAGAAACAAAATATTTTTATGAAAAAGATTTTTGATTTTTTTTATGAAAATGATTTTTGATGTTTTTATGAAAAAGATTTTTGATGTTTTTATGAAAAAGATTTTTGATGTTTTTATGATTTTTTTGATTAAATAAAAAAGTAATGATTTTTGTGTTATTTTTTTAAAAAGAAAATAATTAGAAAAACAATTAAAAAAATTAAAATAGAAAAGAAAAGAATGGGCATGTGTTGTGCTAGCCTGAGAGTGCACCATAGTCCTTCATTGTTTGAGGCGTTGGATCTGAATTATTGATACATCCAATGGCCAAATGATGGCAGCGCATGGTAGGCGTTTTGGATGATGATGCATTGAATCTGTAGAAACAAAATAAGAAAACAAAGTTTGTTGGAATGGTTAGTTGTATATACAATAACATAAATAAAATATAAAGGAAATAAAGTAGTCTTTCCCAAACGCACGCGTGATTCAAATCACCCAATAGGACTCTGCCACTTAATTGTCTTCTTCCCCATAACTGTTGTTTTTGGCCACACTTTTACCTACAGCCATTTCCATAGCTATAACCCTGTAAGTTTCAAAAATTCACAAGACGCATGATAAATTAATTCTAGTTGTATAGATCAATTCGTTTTGATCTCACGAGCATCATGGTGTTCTTTTCTTGGCCCAATTTAACCTGTATAGGGAAACCCTAAAACGGCAAAGCAAACCCTAACAATGGTGATCATCAATATACGCATCAAAACGTAAAATTAATTAAACCAAAACATCCTAAATGATGATACAAACACAATTCTATGCTTAAAAGTGATTAATCATGCGTAAATTATAAAATCAAGTTCAAGATGGTATGTGAAAACCGTGTAATCTCAAGCCTCAACTCAACTTTAGTTTTGATGAAAGACAAACAAGCTAGTTTGATGAAAGACAAACAAGCTCTATGGCAAGAAGGAAAAGAAGTGGAAATTAGCTTAAAGCATCATTCACTCAAAGCTTCAAGGATCATGGCAAGCAATCAAGTATATCAATTCTCATTTGAACTACATTGATTAGAAATGCTCAAAAATGATATACACACTTGCCACAACACTTCACTTATATTTCAAAACAAATTCAAAGTTTTTCTCTGCTGTAAATCGATTAACATCTTGTGTAAATCGATTTACACATGCTTTTTCAAAAACTGATTGTCTCTGCCAGCAATCGATTTACATGAAGTGTAAATCGATTGATCACAGAACAATGTGAATTTTTAACTCTTGTAAATCGATTGACACAACATGCTAATCGATTTACAATTCAAATTTTTTGAAAACATGAACGTTACAAACCCGTGCAATCGATTTACATCTTATGTTAATCGATTTACACATTGTAAATTTTGAAAAATCTGAACTGGTTTCAAGATATCCTTCACACCTTTTCTCCAAAAGATGCATGGTCATACATTGTATCCTCTCAAGTTTTTCAAACAGAAAAGTGTCCATTTGGAAAGGTATCTTGATTACTTTAAATACAAAATCTTTCAAATCATAAACAAATCTTCTCTTATGCAATAATTCTGAACTTTGTAAAATATTCAAACTTCATATTTCTTAACTTTTAAGAACAAAGATTTTCTGCACTTTCACACATATAAAGAACAGAAATCTTTGAGCGTTATCTAACCATTGTGTTACAGTTTGAATTGCTTATAAGATAAGAAAGAAGAAACTTCAAAGAAGTCACTCTATGTGATCAACATCTTTCAAGAAATCATACTTCATAAAATTATACAAAGTGTAACTTTTTTCCAGGATTGTTGGAATTAAGTATTAGACTATTTTTGTTCCTTGTTGTCCATTGTTGGAAACAAGAGGTATCTTTTGAGAGGATTGTTCTCAAGAGACTTATTGGAAATCCAATAGGGTGTTCTTGGTATTTGTTAGGTTCTTTAGTTGATAAGACTAGGAAGAGTCTTGTAAAAGTTCTAACAAAATAGTGAAATCTCTTGCGTGTTTGCAAGGGGACTGGACGTACTTCCGGGGTGTGGAAGGAACCAGGATAAATCTCCGTGTCTCTTTACTTTCTGCACTTTACAGTTTTCAAAGCACTAAGTCAAAACCAGAAAGTATAAAATAAGTCAAAAATCGACCACCACCTAATTCACCCCCCCCCCCTCTTAGGCGCATTCTTAAACTTACAATTGGTATCAGAGCAGATTATAGGTAACCTGCTCCTAGAGATCCAGAGATGGTGGTAGTAACAACAAGCCTCCTCTATTCTATGGTGAATATTTTGACTTCTGGAAAATACGCATGAAGGCGCATTTAGAAGCACAAGGAGAGGAAGTATGGGATGCTGTTGAAAATGGTCCATTTATCCCGGTAACGGTAATCAATGGCGTTGGCTCTTCAAAGCCTAAAACTGCATGGGACGATGATGATAAAAAGAAAGTTCTCTATGACAAAAAGGCAATAAACCTTCTTCAAGGTGCACTCAGTATGGACGAATTTTTCCGTGTCTCGACATGTAGAACAACAAAGGAAATTTGGGATACCTTGGTTCAAACTCATGAAGGAACGACTGAAGTAAAAAGATCAAGGCTAAATACCTTAAGTCAAGAATATGAACTATTTCGAATGCAGCCCGGAGAATCCATTCTTGACTTACAAAAGAGATTTGTGCATTTGACAAATCACTTAAGTGCTCTTGGTAAAACCTTGACAAATGATGAACTCAACTTGAAAGTACTTAGATCATTGACTAGGGAATGGCAACCAAAGGTAACGGTAATCTCGGAAAAGAAGAGTCTCTTCGCAATGACTCCCGCTACATTATTTGGCAAACTTCAAGAATACGAAACGGAACTCGGTAGACTTGAAAAACATGAGAATCTAGAAAAGAACTCCAAAAACAATGCTTTAAAAATTGATTCAAAGGAAGTTGTAAAAGAAGACAATCCGGAAGAAGATGAAAATTTCATGCTTCTTGTGAAAAGACTTGGGAAGTTTTTTGGCAGAAATGACAAAGGAGGATCTCATGCACATAAGAGAAAGCACTTCAAGAAAAGAGAAGCCTCCACATCAGCACAAGATGTTTCATGCTATGAATGTGGAAAGCAAGGACATATCAAGCCAAACTGTCCAAATCTCCCAAAGAAAAACGGATTCAAAGGAAAGGACTCAAAACAAAATAAAGCCTACATAGCATGGGAAGATAATGATATGAGTAGTACATCGGAATCGGAAAGCGACGAATGTGCAAATTTGGCCTTAATGGCATCGCATCACTCCGACGACGAAGAAGAGGTTAGTAATGAATTTAATCTTTTTAATGATGATGTTCAAGGTGCAATTGATGAACTCTTGAAAGAATGCAAAAGTTTATACAAAAAGGTGTCAAACCAAGAAAAAGAACTTCTAATTTGTCTAGAAAAAATTGACACCATGACTAAAGATTTTGATCTTCAAAAACAGAATTTTATAAAAGAAAAGGAAAACTTTGCATGCTCCAAGTGTGAATCAAATGTCTTTCAAATTATTCAATTGAAAAGAGTCATTGAACGATATGAAAAAGGACAAATAGGATTGGAAGGATTACTAAGCCAACAACGTTATCCAAATGATAAAAGAGGTCTTGGTTATGTGAATACTAAGAAACCAAGTAACAATCCCACTGTTTTTGTAAAGGCTAGTAATAGTTCCAATCCCAAGAAAGTAGAAAAGAAGCAAGTTATTCATAATCATCAAAAGAAAAAGGCTAATGTATCTAAAAGAAAACAAATTCCTAGATACAAGAGAAAATTTGTTCCAAACTGTTTTTACTGTGGTATTATTGGAGACACACCCAATGCATGCTATATTAGAAATTTCAGTATGGCTAGTGGACATTATGCATGGGTGAAAAGGGGAACTAACTATGAAGGATCCAAGGCAACTTGGGTACCTAACAAGAAATAATTTGTTTTTGTAGGTATGCTTGAAATCCACATCAAATCGTTGGTATCTTGACAGTGGATGTTCAAAGCATATGACAGGAGATGTACACCAATTTTCATATCTAGTACATAAAGCCAAAGGGTATGTCACCTATGGAGACAACACCAAAGGAAAGATTCTTGGCGTTGGAATAGTTGGCACACCTCCATCCATTCAAATTGAGGATGTTCTCTATTTTGAAGGATTAAAACACAACCTTCTTAGCATAAGTCAACTTTGCGATAGAGGGTTCAAGATCAAATTCAACAAAGAAGAATGCCTTATTATGGATGAGGCAACCAATGAGGTAAAACTCAAAGGTATAAGATCTAACAATATTTTTATGATTACTCTAGATGATTTGTCTATGAAGGTACAATGTCTTATGGTAAACAACAATGACGCTTGGTTATGGCACAAGAGGATTTCTCACATACACATGGAGCACTTGAACAAATTGGTTAAGCATGACTTAGTTATTGGTCTACCAAAGATGAAGTTCATCAAAGACAAATTATGTAGTGCATGCCAAAAGGGCAAACAGACCAAATCAACTTTCAAACCAAAGAATGTGGTTTCAACAACAAGACCACTTCAATTGTTGCACATGGATCTTTTTGGTCCATCTAGAACAAGAAGCTTCAGAGGTAACATTTATGCTTTAGTTATTGTAAATGATTTTTCCCGTTTTACTTAGACTTTGTTTTTAGTGCATAAAAATGACGCATTCAAGGCATTCAAGTGATATGCAAAACAAGTTCAAAATGAGAAATCATTAAAGATAACATCAATCCGAAGTGATCATGGTGGAGAGTTCCAAAATAGTCTTTTTGAAGAATTTTGTGAAGAAAATGGGATCTTCCACAATTTTTCACAAAACCACTAGCAAAGGATGCATTTTTCAAAATTCGTCGTGAACTCGGAATCCTAGATGAACAAGATATATAAGGTGCACTCTATCCTTAACTATACTTAAATGTGCATATACGTGTGTTTAGACAATGTTTCAAATGTTAAAAATACTGTTTTTAAAATTTTTTCTTTAAGTAAATCGATTTACTTGATGTGTAAATCAATTTACCACTGAAGCAAAACATTTTTTTAATAAAATCTTTTGTGTAAATTGATTTACACAATATGTAAATCTATTTACCACTGAACAAAAATTATTTTTCATAAAAATGTTCTGTGTAAATCGATTTAACCAAGGGGCAAATCGATTTACCACAGAATCTGAAGCATTTTCTGTGTACTTTTTTATGTAAATATGTTTCAAATTGTTATAAGTATCATTTCTTGTTGCATCTTTCCCTTCTTTTTGATAATGTCAAAGGGGGAGAAGGATGTGATAGCACTTTATGGTTATTTGTTTTCATTGTCTTTACAGGGCAAGCTTTCAAATCTTTTCTCCATAGGGGGAGAAATGTTCTCAGGGGGAGAATACACTTTTTGCTCCAATTCTGAACAACTCATAAAGAAAGATGGTTTGTCATCATCAATAAGGGGGAGAATGTAATCTCAAGCCTCAACTCAACTTTAGTTTTGATGAAAGACAAACAAGCTAGTTTGATGAAAGACAAACAAGCTCTATGGCAAGAAGGAAAAGAAGTGGAAATTAGCTTAAAGCATCATTCACTCAAAGCTTCAAGGATCATGGCAAGCAATCAAGTATATCAAATCTCATTTGAACTACATTGATTAGAAATGCTCAAAAATGATATACACACTTGCCACAACACTTCACTTAAATTTCAAAACAAATTCTAATTTTTTCTCTGCTGTAAATCGATTAACATCTTGTGTAAATCGATTTACACATGCTTTTTCAAAAACTGATTGTCTCTGCCAGCAATCGATTTACATGAAGTGTAAATCGATTGATCACAGAACAATGTGAATTTTTAACTCTTGTAAATCGATTTACACAACATGCTAATCGATTTACACTTCAAATTTTTTGAAAACATGAACGTTACAAACCCGTGCAATCGATTTACATCTTATGTTAATCGATTTACACATTGTAAATTTTGAAAAATATGAACTGGTTTCAAGATATCCTTCACACCTTTTCTCCAATAGATGCATGGTCATACATTGCATCCTCTCAAGTTTTTCAAACAGAAAAGTGTCCATTTGGAAAGGCATCTTGATTACTTTAAATACAAAATCTTTCAAATCATAAACAATTCTTCTCTTATGCAATAATTCTGAACTTTGTAAAATATTCAAACTTCATATTTCTTAACTTTTAAGAACAAAGATTTTCTGCACTTTCACACATATAAAGAACAGAAATCTTTGAGCATTATCTAACCATTGTGTTAAAGTTTGAATTGCTTACAAGAGAAGAAAGAAGAAACTTCAAAGAAGTCACTCTATGTGATCAACATCTTTCAAGAAATCATACTTCATAAAATTATACAAAGTGTAACTTTTTTCCAAGATTGTTGGAATTAAGTATTAGACTATTTTTGTTCCTTGTTGTCCATTGTTGGAAACAAGAGGTATCTTTTGAGAGGATTGTTCTCAAGAGACTTATTGGAAATCCAAGAGGGTGTTCTTGGTATTTGTTAGGTTCTTTAGTTGATAAGACTAGGAAGAGTCTTGTAAAAGTTCTAACAAAATAGTGAAATCTCTTGCGTGTTTGCAAGAGGACTGGACGTACTTCTGGGGTATGGAAGGAACCAGGATAAATCTCTGTGTCTCTTTACTTTCTGCACTTTACAGTTTTCAAAGCACTAAATCAAAACCAGAAAGTATAAAATAAGTCAAAAATCGACCACCACCTAATTCACCCCCCCTCTTAGGCGCATTCTTAAACTTACAAATCGTGGGTCTGTAAGTCGTGTTTCTTGATGTTTTTGGCCTTGAGGATGATTGGAATAGCTTCAGAACACGTCCAGGAACAGATTGTTGGCTTTGTAATTACTTGAAACGGTCTATGGAAGAGAATACGGTCTGCACTTTTTCTTCCAAAATTTGCAACTTCTTTTCTTGTTTTCACGACCCCAAACCCTATTCTATGCTTTAGAGATGTTAGGTATATATGATAGAATGATATGGGTCAACAAAAATTGATCATATCTTTGCAAATTATGGAGATTTGATTTCATTCTTTTCCTTGTATGATTTTTTTCCAAAATAGATCAAATTAATATCTTTTCCAATCAATTAGCTCTTGCAGAATTTTTTTGATTTTCTAGCTATTCATGGACTCATAATATGCTCATAAAATCAAATTTTTGATTTTATTTGATTATTCTACTATTTAAATTGATTTATTTTGATTTAAATGGATAAAAAATCAAAATTAATAATAATAATAATAAAATAATAGGTGGATAAGATCAGGGGTCATGGTCCATCTTAGGAACAAGTTTCAAACAAGAAAACATGGGCCCATTTGGAAAAAAAGTGATTTTGATCAATGTTGACTTCATGCATATTTCCAAAAATTGGTCAACTTTGACAATACACATCTCTCTCATTTTTAACCATAAGAAGGTGTTCTTGGACCTTTTAGAAATCTTAGGATGTCCCCTAAAAAACCCTTTTGGCTTCCTCTCAATTGGGTCTTCCATGTTCATGTAAGAAGCGTTGACCCAAAAGGTGTTTTTTTTTTACTTTTAAAAAGGACCTATAATGTAGAAATTCATATAATTTTATGAGTGCATATTTTGAACTTGTGGGATGAATATGAGTTGTAGGTAATTTCATCCTCTTCAAAATGAGCCTTGGATGGAAAATTTCTGATAAAGTATGAGGTAGTTATGCTTGGTCAAAGTTTGGTTGACTTTTCCTAAGAAACCCTAATTTAGCAACTTTTGGGTTTTGATGAATTTGGGGCATTCCTTGAGGAGTCATGATCAACCCTTGATAAAATGATGAAATTCACTTCAAAATTTTGATGTTGACCAAAAATCATGAAGTTTGACTGTATGTGGGCCATAGTTGACTTTTGACCTAATACAGTCGATTCTCAAGCATCTGAGCAGTTAACTGAGCAAACTTCTTGTGCAAGGCATGAAACTTGACATGGATGATATTGGGAACATATTAGGACCATGGAGAGCATATGAGGTATTTTTAGTTCACCTATCTTGATGAAAATGGAAACCCTAATTTGAGACACACTGCCTTAGGAGAGATTTTGTCTGGTCAACTCTTGGGCAAACTTGAGCAAATTGAGGATCTCTATGAGTATGTATTGAGTAAAATGAGAGGGTAAATTTTGGGGTACAACACCCTCGTATGCTAAGTTTCTCAAAGAAATCTTGTCAAACAAGAAAAAGATAGAGGATAACGAGAGAATTACACTCACTGCTGAGTGTAGCGCAATCATTCAGAAAAAAATGCCTTAGAAGCTGAAGGATCCCGGAAGTTTCTCTATACCCTGTAATATAGGTAAGTATGTCATAGACAAAGTTTTATGCGACTTAGGCGCTAGTATCAGCATTATTCCCCTGTCCATATCCAAAAGGCTTGACATGGGAGAATTAATACCAACCAAGATGTCAGTACAACTAGCAGATCGCTTTGTCAAATACCCCATGGGAATTCTAGAAAATGTTTCGGTACGCATAGGTCAATTCTACATCCCTACAGATTTCATCATTATGGACATTAAAGAAGACAGTGTAACCCCTATAATATTGGGAATACCATTTTGAGCCACTGTTGGAGCTATTATAGATGTTAAAAGAGGAAAGCTAACTTTTGAAGTTGGAGAAGAGCAAGTTGAATTTATCCTGACACAGTTCCTATAGGCCCCAGCTATAGATGATACATGCTATCTGTTAGATGTAATAGATGAATGTTTCAAAGAGATGGAGTCAGGAGAAGAAACTCATTCCGAAACTATGAAGATTTCGATGCCCCTAATTTTTGAAGATGATGATTGGTGTCCCGAATATCGAGATGATGGTTTAAGAGAATGCCTAGCATTGACACCAAATCATATGCCTTGTCCGAAGAACCCAAATCGGAACTTAAAGTTTTACCCAAAACCCTAAGATACAAATTCCTAGATTCCAAACTTAAAAGACCTGTGATAGTCAATGCAGACTTAGGACAAACTGAGACGGAAAAACTATTGCATGTCTTAAGAAAATATCCCTCTGCTTTAGGATATAACATTGTTGATCTTAAAGGAATAAGTCCTTCCATATGCATGCATCGCATTATGCTGGAAGATGACTGTAAATATTCTAGAGAACATTAGAGAAGAATTAAATTGATCTTGAGAACTATAGTCAAGGATGAAGTAACTAAACTTCTAAATGCGGGTATCAGTTATCCAATCTCAGATAGCCAATGGGTTAGTCCAGTCCGCTGTGTACCCAAGAAAGGAGGAATCACAGTCACGATAAACAAAGAGGGAGAACAAATAGAAGAAAGAGTCATGAGTGGAGCCAGAATGTGCATTGACTACAGAAAACTAAATAAAGCAACTCGAAAAGACCATTTCCCTATACCTTTTATTGATCAAATGCTTGAGCGATTGGCTAAGCATTCTTACCACTGCTATTTAAATGGTTATTCTGGATTCTTTCAAATTCCTATCCACCCTGATGACCAAGAAAAGACAACGTTCATGTGTCCTTATGGTATGTTTGCTTATCAGTGAATGTTGTTCAGACTATGTAATGCGTCTGCAACATTCTAAAGATGTATGATGTCCATCTTTGCTGATTTTATAGATGATACCATGGAAGTGTTCATGGATGACTTCTCTGTATGCGGGAAAAGTTTTGAAGGATGCCTATCAAACCTGGAAAGGGTACTGGAAAGATGTGTACAGGTAAACCTAGTGTTGATCTGGGAGAAGTTCCATTTTATGGTAAAACAAGGAATTGTACTTGGACACATAGTTTCTAAAAAGGGGATCGAAGTAGACAAAGCTAAGATTGAAGTAATAGAAAGCCTCCAACCCCCAAAAACTATAAGAGAAATATGAAGTTTCTTAGGCCATGCCGATTTCTACCGACGCTTCATAAAAGATTTCTCGGGAATTTCTAAACCTCTAACTAACCTCTTAATGAAATAAGTTGAGTTCATCTTCGATGATGACTGCCTGAAGGCGTTTGAACGGTTAAAAGCAGCTCTCATATCCGCACCTATCATGCAACCATCTGATTGCAGTCTACAATTCGAGATAATATGCAATGCAAGCGATTATGCAGTAGGTGCAGTCCTAGGACAAAGAAGAGCCAAAAAAACTCCATGCAATATACTATGTAAGTAGGACTTTGGATTCTGCACAGATAAACTATGCCACTATAGAAAGGGAACTCTTGGAAGTCATTTTTGCATTAGATAAATTTCGTTCCTATCTAGTAGGCGCAAAGATTATTATCTACACTGATCACGCATCTATTAGATACCTATTAAATAAACAGGATGCCAAGCCAAGATTATTAAGATGGATATTACTCTTAAAGAGTTTGATTTAGAAATCAAAGATAAACCAGGATCTGAAAATCTTGTTGCCGACCATCTATCTAGGATGGAAAATCTTAAACCTGAAGAGATACCCATCAATGACAATTTTCCGTATGAACACCTAGTAGCCCAGATGAGGTCTGAAAACTCAACTGAAGAATACCCTGAATTTTGCAATAATGACGACAACAACTGAAGTATTGGAAGCAGTATCTACTCAAATTTCACTTCCCTGGTATGCTGACTATGTCAACTACTTAGCAGCAGAAGTCCTTCCACCTGATTTAACTTATCAGCAGAAGAAGAAATTCTTTCACGATCTCAAACACTATTATTGGGACGAGCCCTTACTATTCAAGCGAGGCCCCGATGGTATTTTACTATTGATGCGTTCCTGAGAGTGAAATAGAGAGCGTAATATCTCATTGTCATGAATCCCCTTATGGTGGACACGCTAGCACCTCAAAGACTTCCACAAAAATCCTACAAGCTGGCCTTTATTGGCCCAGTCTATGGAAAGATGTCCATGTTGCAATTACAAAATGTGACCGGTGTCAATGCACTGGTAACATATCTAGGCGCGATGAGATGCCTCAAAAGGGTATTCTAGAAGTAGAGATATTTGACGTATGGGGAATTGAATTTATGGGACCTTTCCCATTATCTTCTGGAAATAATTACATATTAGTGGAAGTAGATTATGTATCCAAATGGATAGAAGTTGTAGCCTCTCAAAAAAATGATGCACAAGTAGTGATTAGGTTATTAAAAAACATAACTTTTCCAAGATTCGGTGTTCCGAGATTAGTCATCAGTGATGGTGACTCTCATTTCATTTCCAAAATTTTCAATAAACTCTTAGCAAAGTATGGAGTCTGACACCGCGTAGCAACACCTTACCACCCATAAACAAACGGGAAAGTGGAAATCTCTAACAGGGAGATTAAGCAAATACTTGAGAAAACAGTTGCCACATCTAGGAAAGATTGGTCGTCTAAACTACATGAAGCATTATGGGCATACAGAACAGTGTACAAGACACCCATTGAAACCACACATTTCAAACCAGTCTATGGTAAATCATGCTATCTACTTGTAGAACTGGAACACAAAGCCTATTGGGCCATCAAAACCCCGAATCTAAGTTACAAAGCCGCTGGAGAAAAGAGAACTCTAGACATCCATGAATTGGAAGAGCTTAGGCTAGATGCATACGAGAATTCTAAAACCTACAAGGAGCGAACTATGAAATGGCACGACAAATGCATCTCTAGGAAAGAATTCAATGAGGGCGATGTAGTACTCCTGTTTAACTCCAGACTTAAACTATTTCCAGGAAAACTTCGCTCTATATGGTCAGGACCTTTTGAAGTTATTAAAATACTCCCAAGTGGCATTGTAGAAATCAAAGGAAAAACCAACGATCCATTTCTTGTAAACGGGCAGCGTTTGAAGCACCACCATTGCATCGAGAATAGGGACTACTCAGCTAGTTTGAGATTTATACAGCTGCCGGCTAAGTCACCAAAATAGATTTTCGATTTTCAATCTAGGTGGAGCTTCTGACGTTAAACAAAACTCTTTGTGGGAGGCAACCCACCATTTTTATTAAAATGTTATTCACTAAAAGTTTTTTATGTTTCTCTTAAAAATTTTACAAAATTTTCCTGTTCTTTTCTTCTTTTCTATTTTTAGGCATTAGGCCGATGCTGATCTAAAACTATTTTCAGATTAACCAACAGGATTCACATTTCTTTTTCTTCACTGATTTTCTCTATGGACTTTTCTAACACTATGCCTGTCACCTTCATGGGTGATGCTCAGCAAATGCGTTATGAGATGCTTGCTTAGAGAGAGATGTATCCCACCATCTTTGTGAACACCCCACATTGTCCGCATTGGGCATCAGAGAGAGTGTCTGCTTCATGTTTAACCAGATTGGTTGGAATTATTTTATTCATCATCAGCAGCCTACCTACCGCAACCTGACGTTGGAGTTCCTCAGTTCGTTGCATTACAAC
Source organism: Vicia faba (assembly GCA_948472305.1). Classification (NCBI taxonomy): domain Eukaryota; kingdom Viridiplantae; phylum Streptophyta; class Magnoliopsida; order Fabales; family Fabaceae; genus Vicia; species Vicia faba. Next base: position 716,378,184 of record OX451735.1, read on the forward strand.
CCTGATATTGGTTTAGGGTTGGCCAGAGGTTTGGTTTCATTCAGATTATTTGGTTTTACCCACAGGTTCACCATCCGTGAATTTGCTGCTTTATTGGATTTCCCGGTTAGTGCTGATGTTGTCATTGAGATTCCAGATGACAAGTATGTGGACAGCCAGCTTGACCATTTTTGGGGAGAGATATCTGATCCGAGATAGGAGAGCTCTATTCCTAGGCACTTTCAGAGATTCATAACCCTGCTATTAGGTATTTCCACATGATTCTGGCGTTTACCCTATTTGGAAAACCTCAGAATGATACCTTTGTGTCTAAGGAAGAGTTGTTTATCATGTTCCGTGTGTTTCAGTCCAGACCGGTAGTTGGTGTATCTTTTATGATTGCTCGTCTCCTGAGTATAGCCCAGGCTCCTCATAGCCCGATTTGTGTTGGTGGTTTAGTGACTATGATCGCTAAAGCCCTATTTTTGAGAGAGTCGTTATCCCGTCTAACCCCTGCTGGTAACTATACCATGTTATACCTTACTCTTTGTTTTAATGTTGGGATGATCAGATATTTAGAGCCGAAACAGTTTTAGTTGCTGATACATCATGAGCCGGTATACCACTTCACACTTCCTGACATTTCACGGTCCAGTGTGCATGACAGGAAGAACTGGATTTATGACCTGGAGGGTATAACTGAGAATGACATGGAAGAAGAAGAGTTTGATCCTTTGACACCACCCCATTATTATGACCCTCTAGTAGGATTGGGCGAGTCTAATCCTGAGATGGAAGATACTGATCCTGTGACACCTCCTTTACTTGACCGCCATCCAGCTTGGGACCCACCATCAGCTCTTGCTATCGTTGTTGTCCATATTCCTCTGACTGGTTACGCTGCTTCTAGGGATGCTATCACGATGGAGCTTGCTGATATTTGTTCTGATATTACTACCCTTCGCGGATATTTTTATGGTTTCATGGATCTTTTTACGACAAATATATATCACTTGTTTCATTCTATAGGTGGCTGATTTATGTCTTTAGAACATTAAGGGCACTATTTTCTCTAAGTGTAAGGGAGGAGTGTTTATTCAGTCTTTAGTTTTTCATTAGCATCATTATTTTTATTTTCTAGTTGGATTTACTTATTTTTATTTATTTATTTATTTTTATTTATTTATTTTTCGGAATTATTCATTTATTTATTTATTTTAGTATTTTCAATATTTATTCCTCATTGTGCTATTATATATTATGATGTTATTATGTTATTGTATTCTCCCAAAATAGAATGCATGTTGATCTACTAGACTAAATAATATAATTAAATTATGCATCACACCTAATTGTCACTTCATTGTCTCCTAGCATTATAAATTTATTGCAGGCACGTGATTCTTTTGGGAATCAAGCCCTTGTAACGATTGTTACAAGAGTGCCTTGTAACTTGAAGCCAAGTATAATGACCGTTACACCCTCATCTCCTCCCACTTTTTAAACTCTGCTAGTCGTTGCATCTTCATTTGATTTTCAATTCAAACTTCTTTTTCAAACTTCCAATCTGTTCCATTTCTATTCCACAAAAATAAACACCCCCCCCCCCCCCTAAATACCATTCAATACCCCCACTAATTTTCGCTTCACCATTAAAAACTTGCTTCGATATAAACTCTTGAAGTTAATTTTACTATCATACCAACTTTCTTCAACATCTCTTCTACCTTATAAACTTTATCATTTCCAACACCTTTCACAAATGGCCAGAAGAGCTCAAGAAGAAAGAGAGAAGCCAGACCTCACTGATATGATATTCAGAAATGGAGCCGACGGACATCGACAAGAGAAACTTTACCGAAGGTTTCATCAGAGAGGTATACTTTTAACAAGGTATATCGATGAAGATTTCTTATGTGACTTGGGATTGCTTGAAAGTGTGCAATTTATGCTCCATGAATCTCGTCTACACTACATTACCACCATGAATCTTCCAACTTTGAATCCCTCACGTTGGAATTATTGAGCTCTTTTTCCTACCAAACACCATCCACTCCAGAAGCTGGCTAGTATCTAATCGGCGCAGCAACTTTTAGATCATTCAACACGGAGTACACCATGAATCAAGAGACTCTGAGTCAGATACTCCACTATAACCATGGTAAAGGTATGGAATATAGAATTCTGCCTGAAGAAGATTTGAAGGAAAGATGGTTTGAAATTTGGGAGCGTTTAACTAATACTCAGGTCAACGACTGGGCTAAGCTTTTATCCACTCACATACACAACCCATGCATCTGCTATTTCCACCGTGTTCTAGCCAATATAGTGTTCGGGCGAGCGAACAACAATAAAGTGAATGCTAGGGAGATATATTTTCTGCACTTCACCCTTGATCCCGATCTTAGAATAAATGTTGCTCCATTCCTTATCAACCACATCCAGTCTCTGTTATCAAGGAGCACAAGCACATCATCTTTCTGTATAGGAGGTTTAGTCATCGCTATTGCCAACTATCTGAATTTGCAAAACATGTTGGTTTAACTACCTTTTTGGCAAGCTGAGTTTCTTGATATTGAATATTTCCACTTTGGTCATCTTGTCAAAGCAAGAAAGGATGGAAGGTACAACCTGATGGTGCAGCACAAGGTCATCCCAAGTATTATTTTGCTGAATCCGGATGTAACAAGAATTGACATCGTCGCAAATTGGATTTATGATTTGCAGGCACCAGCCCCTGGAGCACACATGCAGGATAATCAAGCAGGTGTGGAAAATGTAGTACCAGAAGTGAATTAACAAGGGCCACAACAAGAACAAGCAGGAAATGATCCTTATTTGACCACCATCGAAGCTATCTATGCATCGCTTTTACTACAAGATCAACGTCAACAAGAACTGATGCAGATGATGCAAGAGCTGCAGCGCGATAATGCTTACTGGAACCATCGCGACATTTCTAACCTGATTGATGAAATGTGGAACTTGTCATTTCGTGTTAAAGGCCTGAATACTTATGTGTCCAACACTGGTGAGGAATCTCCTAGACCCAGAAGAGGTGGAGTAAGGACACGAGGAGGAAGAGCACAAGGTGAAGCATCCAGCAGCAGAAACGTCAGAAACGACAATGAGGAGTGATCTATGTTTTCTCTATTCCTTGCATTTTTATTATTATTTCTTAAGTTTCCTATTCGTTTTCTTTTCTCACTTTATTTGTCGTATTGAGGATAATTCTCAGTTCAAGTGTAGGGGAGGAAATCTATGTTACCTATGTTATATTTTCTATTTTCCTAGTAAGTTATTCGAATTTCTGTTATTTCCCTTTCCATTCAATAAAAAATCATTTCCGTAAGTTATTCGTACTTCAACATTTTTATTGAACCATAAAAAGTTTTTTATTTACTCGACACATTAGCTCGATACATTCAAAAAGTATATAAGTTGTTCACAATTAGGCTGCGTTAGATTTTTTGAAAAAGAGTCGACAAAAATAATATCGCCTTGACACCTAAATCTTCCATATTATGCAAATCAGTTTGAGTGGTTATGATACTGAAGCCTTAAGTTTTAGTTTGGATCAACCCCGAGTAGTTTATACTAGCAGTCAGCACCGTCTTATCCACAAACTATGTAGGGAGCCGATGAATATAAGTGACTGGTCCTAATCAGAAGAAAAAAAAGTAAAGAAAAAAATGCTAAACATCAAGATATAATAGGGAATGCGCTAATTAAGTTAGGTGACCCTCACCAGGTCATTTAATCCAACAGTTGTGGTACCTACAAAGACTGATGTAACAACCAGTTGTAAGCCTGTTTAGTGGTATCTGGTGCTGAACTTGGTAGGGAGAACTATGGTTCGATCCCCCGAGACTTATAATCTGGGAAAGAAAAAGGTTTACCAACTTATGTACCAGAAACCCGTGCATAAGAAACCATAATCGCTAACCGTCTACTCTACTATATGCGTGTGAAAGATAAAGGGCTTAATGTGATTGCGCTAGAATGAAAGCGGATGATTTTGAACGAAAAGAATTAGGTTGAGCTATGATATCATAATTCGGACTAGTTTGCATAGGATGGAGGATTTTAACCATGTCCTATGGTTTTGTGTCATATCTGTATCATTAGTGTCGGAACCTAGTTCCACATTTCTAATGTAACACCCCTCAACCACGTACAATTCGAGTCGTGTCATGCGATTGTGTCGGAAACCGTGTGTTAAACGTTTTTTAGCTCTATTATTTGCTTGAGGACAAACAAAGGTTCAAGTGTAAGGGAGTTTGATAAATCAGAAATGTATCGAATATTTGGATTAATTTACATGAATTTTATCCACATTTTAATTAATTAAATTACTCTTTATTCGTATTATGCTGGTATTTTCTATGTTTTCAGGAATTTGATGTTTGCAAGGCATGTGCGAAGAAAGTCAACAAAAGTCGAGCTAATCGTATTTAAAATCCGCACAAAGAAAGAGCAATTATGTAATTGAGGGGTGTGTGGCAGAATTGGGTGCATTACAAGTAAAAAGCCTTGGAAGAATAAAGAAGAAAGAAGCGTTGGGCCCAATCCACCCAAGGCCCAAAGGAGTGTAACGACCATTACACATTACCTAGCCCAGGTGTAACGACCGTTACACCTTGCCACGCCAGCCCTTCCCCAAAAGCAGGAGTGTAACAACCGTTACACTGAGTCCTTCAATCCGTAGCGGTCGCTACGAAGGTAACTCCAAAGGAGAAAATATATCAACTCCCCGAGCGTCTCCAAGCCTATAAATAGGACCTCAAATCCCCATTTTTGAGGGATGTTTTCTTTTCTCTGCTTTTACTGTTACTCTGCCGAATATTTTCTGTATTATTTCTTTTTGTTTATTTTACCGATCTGTGGGAGACACCTGAAGTCAGCCAAATATTCTGCCATAGTATTTTCAGGTTTAATTTAAGTATTTTATTTATTTATGCCAAGATTGTCTGAAACGTTTAGTTTATTTAAATTGTTTGATGGTAGTTATTTATGTTGCACTGTTATTGAATTGTATAACATGCTAGGCTAAATTTATTTATCATTATGTAAGATCATATAGCCAAAGGGGTTTAGCAATTCCAATGATCAGTTCCTTTTAAAAAAGAATAATTTTCTGGTTTCAATTACTAGTTCTAAATATTAATTGTTTTGTTACGAGAGTAAAATACAGATAGAAGTTAGGATCCATAAAACGAGAGTTTGAGATAATAACTGGACACTGGTAATTGTGCATCAACTTAAAATACAACGAGAGCTCTTTTAATTTAATTAGGTTTTGTTTGTTTCCAAAAACTATTTTTAAACTCTAATTGAAACAGCGAGAGTACTCACTTAGGTTTGATCGTAGGATCTGAATCAATAAACACGAGAGTGTAAGAAGAGGTTTTCAAACAAATACTTCCTACTGAAAACTGTTTTGTTAATCCGAGGTAGGTCAATGAGTTTCTAAATCCCCGAAGTCCGACCATTACATGCCGATATTCTCCCTTGAATCTAAACTAGATTATAATCAGTTAGGTTCCCTAAACCCCCTATTAATTACATTATTAGCCTTAGATTTACGTAGTAACCTAATATAATGGTAGTTCGACATTTATTCCCTTGGGATTCAATAATCTTTAAAGCTACATGTGATAGGATTGTATACTTGCGGTCTAGATTCTTTAAGACTCACAAACCAACGATCATTGGGCCTATTTTATATGGTGGTATATAGTACTAAGGGGTGTGAGAATTAAGCCCAATAGAAATAATTCTATTATTATTGATTTTGGTTATAATAATAGGAATTATATGTGACAGTAAGGAAAAAAATAGGTTTTGTCAAGAAGAAGAGGAATAAGGGTTGGGAGAAAGAAAGAGAACGTAGAAGTTGTAGAGCAAAGAAGAAAAGAGGCAAAGCAGAATTCGATCGGAAAATTATAGAGCAAACTTCAATCGAAGGTAAGGGTGGGATTCTGACTCTATAATTGGGTATATGATTCATGTTACGTGGGAATTGGGTTATGTGAAATTGTTACTATATGTGATGATTGTATGAATAAATTTGTGTTTGACATCAGCGATAATTGTGCTAACGTTGCAGTGATTCAATCGATGAATCGAGTGTTGGAAATTATCATATATTGATGTGGATATAATTGTTGTGTTGGCCTGAGATTTAGGAAGAGAAGGAATTACTGATCGCAGGAAAATTTGGATGAAGTTGCAGAACTGTAACTGGGATTATGGACTTGTGCCGAGTGACACAAGTCTGGTGGTGATGGGGTGTCGACTGGTACCATGTTTCTGTGTTGAGGGGAATGGTTCACATGCCGAGGGGAACAAATCCATTTACTGCATCTTCTTTTAATTGTTATGTGCTTTGCGTGTCCGTTACTCAGTAGTTGTAACAGAAAAAGGTTTATTACAGTAGCAGAGTTATCAATTCAATTTATTTAGCAAAGTAGGTGTACATGTAGCAGAGGTAATTGGATGGTTACAAAGTTAACAATAAAGAGTAACATGGTAGTAAATGTTAGCAGAAAATTGTTAATTAGTAGAGTAGTAAATTAGTAGAGTTGTTTTAGTAGCAGTAAATAATAGAGTATTAATACATAGCAGGATTGATTTATAATAGAGATGATTAGTATGAAAATCATAGAGTTGATATTTAACAGAGCTAATTAGTTGGATACTTTAGCAGCAGTAACAGAGAATTAATTATAGCAGAGTTAATTTAATGGAGTTTGTAAATGTATATAGAAAAATTGAATAGCAGTGTAGTATTAAGTTTTAAGAAAACTAATAAGGAATATTAGTATAAAGTAGAAATAATATAACTTTTAGTCGATAAGTAATTAACAAGATTTATCCGATTTGTCGGTAACTACACGGAACAATGGTTGTATACTTTAGTTGATACAGTGTGTTGAATACTTTGTTGAAAAATATGAATTGCAGGTGGTATTAAATTTTTAGGCTTATGGCCAATGTTGTTCTCCTATTGATGTTGTGGTTGGACTACTATTGTTGATATGTTATTATTGTTATGACGTACTAAGTTGTAGGCTTATGCCAACATTGTGTTAATTGTTGTTTTTGAAATATCAAGTTGTAGTCCTATGGCCAGTATTGAATAATTATTATTAAGTTGTAGGCTTATGGACAATGTTGAACTAAGTTGAATTATTAAGTTGTAGGCTTATGGCCAATGTTGAATTAAGTTGAATTATCAAGTTGTAGGCATATGGCCAGTGTTGAATTACTATTAAGTTGTTGTTGAATTGTTGTTAAGTTATAGTTGAATTGTTGTTGTTGTGTTGTTGTTGTTGATGTTACATTTAATCATGTTGTCGCATACATAGCATAACAAGTTGGCCTGGATTGGAAAAAAGTTGAAGTTGAAGGCTTATGCCTTGTTGCTGCCTCTATTAATTGGAAAATTTTCTAAGTTGGGAGTTCTGCTTCGTTTTTTTTAAGTTGGAAGTTCTGCTCCGCTGGTACCACATGCATGTGTATAGTAAAAAGTTGCATTTCACATTGCATATTGAGTTGTTGTGTTGGTAAATTATTCATTATGTTTCGTTGATGTTTTCGTTGTGATTGATGTTGTTTAAAGTTGTGAAGTGGTGGTTTGGCATAATCTAATTCTAATGTAATATTATCATACATTTGATTATATTGTTCGATATCTCACCCCTTTTATTTGAATGTTACCCCGATGTTGGTAACATGCAAGTAATCCAGAGTGAATGCGGTTTACCTTCAGTAGTTCGAGTTTGTGTCATTACTCTGATACGTAACACTTGGGGGGATGAACACTTGTTGTTTTATTGTTGTTATAATTTCAGTTGATTGAACCTTAAGTTGTTATTTGTTAAATACTTATTATTTGAAGTTGTTTATTTGAACAAAGATGATATATTCTTTTAAGTTGAATATTTGATTCCGCTGCGTAGTTATGGAAGTTGTTGGTTTTAAGAGATTAATTCATGTTGTTGTTGGTTCATCCCAGTTTAACGTGTTATGTATCTGTAATAAATGTTGTTTTGATTTGTACTTGTAGCATCCTAATTTAGTTGTGGAAGTTTTATAACTCTGATTTTATAATAATTGTCGGGTATAATTGGGGTGTTACAACAATCACGATCCTGGAATCATTGTAGTATAAAGGAAAGAGCGCGTGATATCACAACAGTTATGCTTATCCACCGCTGTGATATATATGGTACTGGGTTCGAAACCTAGTAGCAGCAAATAAATTACATTAAATCACAGTTAAAATAGAAAACCGTCGTGGAAGGTACCCATCGTTTATTATATACCAATGTATATTGCTTATTTTACCATACACCTCATTAAAGAAATACAACTATTAAAATTGGTATAGAACTGTTTAATTTAAAAATTAAACTATTCTTGAAAACCAACTTAAGCACACCACTATATTCTGAATTGCATACATCTCATTATGCATATTTTATGTTATTTAACACATATATGGTTCAATGCATTGATATCTTTTATTATTGTTTACCTCATCATCGTCGCTTATCATCATGATTGTTATGATGACTTATCATCATGACAATCATGATCTTAACAATCACGATGATAAGCGATGATGATGGGGTAAAGTAGAATAATAGATATTGATGTATTGTTGGAAACTGACCATTGAACCATATATTATGGGTTAAGGACAATAAAATATGCAAAATGAGACACATGCAATTCGGAAAATATTGATTGATATAGGTTGGTTTTCAAATACATCTTAACTTTTAGATTATAAGTTTCTATGTTAATTTAAATGATTGCATTTTTATTAAAAGGTTAGTGAAACAAACAATATACATAGTATATAATAAACTAAACTTCATCTTCTGGCAACCTGCTAAGTCACAATAAGCCTTTTTCTTATAAGTTAACAATGTTTTGTTCTTATTTTGAGAACATTTGTCAACAAAAACATCTTACAACAACACAACAAATACATGTAACACAATAAAAAAACACAATTTTTAGAAACAAAATCCTAACATGATACAATATCACAAAATATATTAAGTTGTTTATAGAACGCACCTTTTATTGAAAATAATCATGGAACTATGAAGTTCATCTAGTTTATGAAGCAATGAAAAAGAAATACAAGGTGGATGGAGTTTCTACAATGAATTCATACTTCTTGTATTTTTTTCATTGCTACACAAACCATATGCACCTTATCAACTCATACTATACGTTTACTACCATCATCATCATCACCATATGCGGTTCATCTAGTTTGTGAAGCCGTGAAAAAGAAATATAAGGTGGATGAAGTTTATACAATAACTTCACACTTATTACATTTCTTCTCATAGCTTCTCAAACTAGATAAAGTTTACTATTGTTGTTGTTTCTTCATTCACTTTTTTTGAGTCCTACAAACACCATGAAAATTATCAACATGTGAAACATCAAACTTATTTGTCAACAACACAACATGCAACAACGACATAGAACACTATACAATAATAAAAGGACCATAAACTATCTAACAAGAAGAAATTAATAGGAAAATTGTGTTAAACATAACAACAACATACATGAAAATGAGAGAATAAGGAAAAAAGAATACCTTTATGTAAAAAGAACAAGATTAACGGCTATATTGTAGAACAGAAATGCTAATGATGAAGAAGAAGAGAAAAAAAACAGGTTCTAGGGTTTTGCTGTGAAAGATATGGTGCTATTGTGAAAGAGCGAGATCTAATTCAATTATATATAAATATACTCACAACGGTTTACGTTACCAACTGTGGTGATATATATAAATGTATCACAACGGTTGAACAAAACAACCAAAACCGTAACCCTTTATTTTATATATAAAAATAAATAAAATAGAAAAGACGTGCCTTAACATTAAATGAATAATATGTGTGAAGGCACTGAGGTTCGAACCCAATAAAGCCTGGATTCTATAACCACGGTTATGGCAACAACCGTTATTATATGCTAACAATTTTTAATAAAAAGCTAAAATAAAATGTTAGTGCCTGGGTTTAGAGATGTCACCATGGTGTTGGGAATGACCGTGGTGAATTAGGCATTTTTGTTTGCGCGTTTTGTAGTAGTGAGACTTAGTTGATGCTTGGGATATTCTTACTTCTTCTTTGACTAAAATGAATGAGACAAAAGGCATTGAAGAAGAGAATTTCGATTGTGCTAAAGAGGCAAAAGCCTACGTGAAGCGTCTGGTGGAGTTACAGAAGGAACTTGAAGAGTCTTTCAAACTCAATATCATGCATGCCTATTTCCAAAATTCTCTGAGTCAAGCGAAACTGTTATGCCTCAACATGAAGATTCCCCGAGATAAACTTCAGAGGAATGAATAATAATGTATTTGTAATAACACTTTTCTATGAATATTTTGTAATCGTTCCTTTATAATTAATAACATTTCCTTTCTTTGCATGATCTTAGATTTGTTGCTTGAATGATTTTATATCATCATATCATCTTGAATAATTTTATTTTATCATACTGTCTTGAATGATTTTATTTCATCGTATTATTTTGAACGGTTTTATTTTATCATATCATCTTGAATGCTTTTATTTCATTATACCGTCTTGAACTATTTGCTTGAATGTTTTTATTTTTATTTCATTGTTATAAAAATGATAATTCTTGTGCTATATGATAACAATGTTCTTTATAGTTTGGTGGACTATTTTACCTTATCTTCTTCTTTTTCACACACACAGACACACACACGAATTTGAATCATCTCTTTCATTTTTCTATACTTCTTTCTTCATCCTCTCTATCTCTCTCTTAATCTCACTCTCACTTTGTTAGCGCAACAATCGGGGGAGGATCGGGCGAGGAGAATTCTTATTTTCAGGACTTTCCATTTAAGCAACACACCAATGTGGGAGACACGTCATTTATCCACCTAAAACCTTAAGGTGATAGGTGAGTGGGTTCTCTCCCTTATACACGCTCAAGTCTCCACATTCCTATTCAATATAGTACTATTTTCCCACTTACTCACACTTGCATTATTATTATAACACTCTCCCTCAAGTGTGAGTCCATAATGCTCCCCCTCAAGACACTTGTACCGCCATTCACCTTGTAACATGACACCTCTTCTTGGACATTTCAATACTAAATTGGTCTCTTTCTCGAAGCAAAGGCTCTAATACCATTTGTTAGCACAACAATCGAGGGAGGGTCGAACGAGGAGCATTCTTATTTTTAGAACTTTCCATTTGAGCAACACACTTTTGTGGGAGACACACCACTTGTCAACCTAAAGCCTTAAGATGATAGGTGAGTATGTTCTCCCACTTATATATGCTCAAGTCTCCATATTCCTATCCAATGTGAGACTATTTCCCCACTTACTCACACTTGCATCATTATTATAACACTCCCCCTCAAGACACTTGTACCGCCATTGACACCTTGCAAGGGGACACCTCTTCTTGGGCATTTCAATACTAAATCAGTCTCTTTCTCAAACCAAAGGCTCTGATACCATTTGTTAGTGCAAAAATCGGGAAAGGATTGAACGAGGAGCATTCTTATTTTCAGGATTTTCCGTTTGAGCAATACACCTTTGTTGGAGACACACCACTTATCCACCTAAAACCTTAAGGTGATAGGTGAGTGAGTTCTTCCACTTATATATGCTCAAGTCTCCATATTCATATCCAATTGAGACTATTTCTCCACTTACTCACACTTGCATTATTATTCTAATAGTCCCTCTCAAGTATGAGTCCATAATGCTCCCCCTCAAGTCACTTGTACCGCCATTGACACCTTGAAATGAGACACCTCTTCTTGGACATTTCAATATTAAACTGATCTCTTTCTCGAACCAAAGACTCTGATACCATTTGTTAGCACAATAATCAGAGGAGGATCGATCGAGGAACATTCTTATTTTCGGGATTTTCCGTTTGAGCAACACACTTTTGTGGGAGACACACTATTTATTCACCTAAAACCTTAAAGTGATAGGTGAGAGTGTTCTCCCACTTATATATGTTCAAGTCTCCACATTCATATCTAATGTGAAACTATTTCTAAACTTACTCACACTTACATTATTATTCTAACACGTTTATCATTAAAAACAATATATAATCAAGAGAAATAACGAAATTAAGAGAGAGATAGAGATGATGGAAGGGAAGGAGAGAAAAATAGAATAAGAGGGTCTATTTAAAAAATATAACAGATTTTCTATATATAAATACTCAATTATAAATTAATTTATTTACAAATTAATTTTAAATAAAATCAGTTGTAACGAAAAAATTATTGTCACTAAAATCAAACATGTGTTAAACGTGTCTAACTTTATGCGTTGAAAATTTGAACTTTGATACTATATTTTTGGAATCTAGTCCAGTTATTAGATTGGACACAAAGTTTGAATTGATCTCTTTTATAAAAAAAACCACAAATGATCTCTTTTAAAAAAGAGACAAGAGATATTCTAATAATATATTAAGTGATGTTTGGATTGATTTCTACAAGTTTTAAAAATACTTCTAATCTATTTCAATTTGAAAATTAATTTTTTTTCTTATTTAAATACTTTTCTAAAATCAATTATATTCTTCCAAAAACAATTTTAGTAGAAATTATAATTCTTCACTTTTGAGTTTAATAGAATCAATTTTATATATTATTTATTACAATTCTTTTTAATTTTTCTTCTTTACATTTATTATATATCACTTGACAGAAATTTAAGCTAGAAATATGATTATCTCACCAAGAGGTATTCAAACTATTTATTTTATAGAAAAATATATAAAATGAAATAATAAATATACTTATATATTGTAGATATAAAAAAATATTAATTTTTAAATTTTTATAATAAATTTTTATCGATTAATTTCAAAAGTATCACTGTCAAAGTATAAAATATAATTTTGAATAGAGAAATAAAAAAATATATTATTTTACACTGTCAATCAATGAAAAACATGCATCACAATGAATTTTAATTTTATTTTTAAAATATTGAAATGACATACCAAATGTAAGAGTTTTAATTAATTGAACGTGTAAAGTTGTTTTATAATAACAATGTATTATCTTTAACTTCTTTTGAATAAATATATCTCATTAATGTAAGATTTATTGTATGGTCGAATTCACATGTGCATTAAAGAGGTATTCATCAAGTCGACTCACAAACTCGTAAATTTAAATCAAAATAATTTATACATTAATTGGACTTATTTATTTACAAATACATTTAACCAAGCTATAATAATTTATATATTTTTGCTTTGGATATCAGATTTAAATTTTTTTAACTTCCAAATCCGTTGATTTAATCTGTTAATGTAATATTAGTGATTTTTTTATTTTATTATTATTATTTTAAGTTAAAATATAAAATTAATATTTTACAGCTAATTATAATTTTACCATTTTTTTATTAACCACCAATATTACCATTAAATTAAAAAATATACGTAGTTTTAAGAGTAAAGTTTAATTTTTACAATATTATTTTTAATTTATATATTTTATGAAAATAATGTTTTGTGGATGAATTTTTTTAGAAAATTTATCATTATTCTCATTATTATCCTCCAAAGGAGGAAGGATTAGACACATCTTGTCCAGAATATAATTAAATAACTAGTTTAAATAATTCTAATTTCACCTGTCATTCGTATCAACAATATCAGTTACCTTTGCACCCCTCATCACCCAGGAATATGAATCTCGCAGCCACCAACTCTAATCCCTAGTCCCAACCAAATGTCAGCCCAAGCATTGATGCTGCTACCATTCCCAATACTCCATATACCTGATTCTCTAAGCTTTAGCATACCTTTGCAGAGAGCCTTTCAAAGGCTAGAATCAGAGGGTTTGGTGCGAGCAAAATCAACAGTTTCATCAATGTCATATAACCCTTTAAGAACACGACACCACATATCCTCAGAATTCGACACAAGCTGCCAGTTAAGTTTCATCAAGCAAGCTTTGTTCATTGCCCCGAGATCCTAGAGCCCTAGCCAACCAGTGTCACGCTCATGAGTAAGGTATTCCCATTTAACTGCATGCATACGTTTTTTATCAACCGTGTCTTCCCATATGAAGTTCCTTTGCAATTTGTGAATTTCATTAAGACAAGCTTTGGGAATCAGGTTTGTCATCATTGGATATGTTAAAATTGCTTCAATCACACTCTTAGCCAACGTAACACGACCTACAAAAGATAACACGTTATTTTTCCAATTAGCAAGCCTATTAGTAACTTTCTCCACCAAATAATGTTAGTCCCCTTTCTTGAGAGCCTTAACACTAAGGGGAACACCTAAGTACTTGTCAAACTGATTTGTTTCCTTAAACCCCGACATTTGAGTAAACTTTAACCTCACATTCATACTAACATTCTTGGAGAAAAGAATGCTAGATTTCTCCACACTAACTTCTTGGTCAGACATTGAGCAAAACTTGTGAAGAGTGTCAATAATGCACTGTATTTGCTTCTCCAAAGCTTCTTCGAAAATAAGAAGATCACCCGCAAACATGAGATGGGAGATGCTAGGACCTTGCTTCCCCATTTACATGGCATACCAATTTTTCTCCATGACTTCTTTATCCATACACATGACAAAAAGTTAGGGAGAAATTGGGTCACCTTGTCTGATTCCACACTCAGGCTTGAAAAAAAAACACTTCTAACTCTGTTCCAATTGACATTCGTCGTTACACTCATGACATAGTGCATGATAACATTGCATATTTCAATGGGGATCTTAATCTCCAATAAAACATGCCAAATGAAGTTCCAATTAAGCTTATCATAATCTTTCGAAAGATCTATCTTTATTGCAAAGAAGCCTTTCATCCCTTTCTTTTTTTGCATGATGTTCGTGACTTCCCTATGTATAATTATATTTTCATGAATTGATCTCTCGGGCATAAAACTTGTTTAGAACGAAGATGTTAACTTATCAATACAATACTTCAATCTCTCCAGAACCACTTTACTAACAACTTTGTAAATGGTGTTGCACAACAATATCGGACGAAAGTGACTAACAATTTGGGGGTTAGTGACTTTTGGTATCAGATGAATATCTATCTAATTAACCTCGACAATAATAATGGGATTGCACCAACTCTGCTTCACAAAATCACATTCACTATCCCCTACGGTTTCCCAAGATTTTTTGATAAAACCCTGCTGGAAATCCATCTGGGCCAGGAGCTTTCCATGACTTCATAGCAAATAAAGCTTTCTTAACTTCACCATCATAAATAGAAGCCTCTAACACAGTTATATCCTCTTCATGCAATGGGGGATACATTATTATAGTGCTATCAATAATGTCGAATTGGTTACCCATAACAAACAACTTATGATAATAATTGGTAACCAGCTCCTAAAATATTTTTGTATCCTCAATCCATTCTCCATCATCATTCTTGAGCGTAATAACTCTATTTTTCCTTCGCCTATTAACAACTTTCATATGATAATATTTTATATTTTGGTTCCCATCCTTCAACCAAGTCGTTCTTGATCTCTGAAACCGCATGAGTTCTTAATTTTTAAGAATGGTATTGAGATCTTCTTGTAGTTTCCTCTCAAGCTTCTTCATACCCCCCCTATTATCATTTCTCTTCAAACTCGCTTGAATCCCATTGAATCTTGCCATTATATCCTTCTTTGTCCACTTTACACTGTATAGAGTTTAAAGTTTCCACTTCCTAACGTATTCTTTAACACTTAAGAGGTTACTACTGATATTATTATCTTTGTTCGATCCGCCTCTAAGCATCTCCTTGTAATTATCATCTATCATCCAAGCGCTCTCAAACTGAAACTTGCAAATAACCTGATTAGTGATGTTTCTTGCCAAAGTGATGAACACGGGATAGTGATCCGAGAATTCCACTATAGCCAATACTTTAACAGAAGCATCAGCATGATCAAGATTCCATGCCTCATTGCACAAAACGCTATCCAATTTTTCATAAATACATTGTCCTCCGTGAAAAATAGGAACCCGCCAATTAATCTAGGACCGCCCGCAGGAAGGTCAAGAAACTTACAATCATGAATTTTATCACGATACAGTTTACGAAATGACACTAACATTTTATTTTGTTCTTTTTCATTTTTGAAATTTATGTGAATTATTAAATTAAATTATTATTTTGAAAGAAAAAAGTTCAAAACCCGAAATTCATTAACACCATCATTTCGTTTCCCTGTGTTTTTTTTACAGGTTTCCTTGTGATTTTGTTTTGATACAGTTTTTATTTTGACTTGGACTATAGATTGCTCAATTCTCCTACTTCACATAAACTTTATGGAACTTCAAATTCTTGTTCTCATTTTTTATTTTGGTCATACACATTCAATTAGGGTTAAATATACAACACTCTCCTGCAATGTAAGTGGAATTTTCTTTAATCTCTTTTAAAAGATTTTTTTTATTCTCCCCTTGTAATATCCAAATTTCGTATGTGTTAGCTGGAAAATTTGACTCTAAAAGATTAAATGAAGACATTAAGGTTTTTTGAAGAGAAATCAAAATTATTGGAGAAATGCTTCAATAGAAGCTGTGATACGGTGGGATAACTGACTTGGGTTTTTTGTGTTTGATCGCAAATGTTGTGGATAGCAAGAGTCGCCACCGACTTTTCTTTTATCCAATAAAGGAAAGGGTGAAAATAACAGGAAAGACCTTTTGAGATTTTTTCTTGAGTTCGGGGGGTAGGTTATGAAAAGGGAAGGTGTTAACACCCTTTTCACCTGTAGCTATCTACGGGCTCTTAATTTCTAGCTCACTTTGAAATGCTTTGGGTTTTATGTAAGTTGAAAGATGTTTTGAAGATGCTTTGAAAGTGGTGATTTTGTAATGATTCTCGTATCATTGAGAATGTATACAAAATGTTTGTTTTGGAAATATTTTGAAAACTCCTTAGTACGACAAAATGTGTAATGTTTCTCGTATCGTTGAGAATGTATACAAAGTGTTTATTTTGAAAATATTTGTTGGAAAAGAGAGTGTTTGGAAAGATGTTTGTTTTTGAAAGTGTGAGGTGTGAAAATGGTTTTAGTTTGTGAGAAAGAAATTACGAGCAATCTACCTACTCAAAAAGTCTTTATTCTTTTCCTCCTCTTTTAGATAGTGCTACTTTACCATTGGTTGATAGGGAGCCATATCATTGGATGTGAGGGACATGTGTGGGTCGTTGTACAGTCATAGAAGGCAACTTGTAGAATGTTTTAGCAATTATCGTAAGGGACTAAGATCGTTTACCAAAGGCAACATCAAATGGTCATCGAGGGACTACGATCTTTTAATCGAGGGTCTTTTGCTAAAGGATCCCACATTCGAGCGACATGATTGTTTATATCCGAGGCAACAAGTGAGGTTTACCTTAGAGGTACATGTGTGCAAGGTGTTTTTGTTTTCATGTATTTTATCTTGAATTAGGGTTTTGATATGGTTGCTTTTAGTTTTGTCATACAAATCCTAATTACTAATAATAATAAGAAAAGCGATAAATTATGGAATTTAAATGTTCGACGCTATTACAATGCTTTGGGAATGGGGGGTACAAGTTTGTGAATCAGGGGAGGAAAGCAATAAATCTAATTATCTATTACAAACCATGTACATAAATGATAAGGCAAAATAATAAAATGCGCAAGAATGTAAAGTTGAGGAAAGAAGTTATGTTTAGTGATGAAAAGATTTGGTAATTAACCTAATTAAATGACTTTATGTTTAAAAGAAATTAGTAAACCTAAATAAATTAAGCTAAGATAAAAAACTAAGTTCTTTAATCAAAAAGAAAAATAATTTAAGTATAGAAAAACCTAAATCTAACTTAATTTAAAAGAGAAAATAATTGTTAGAAAATATTTTGAGGTTTTATTTAGAAAAAAATTGAAGTATAGAGCTTAATTATAATTAATTAAATCAAGGTAATTGAATTAAAACAATTTTAATTATAAAAAATTAATTAATTAATTAGAAAACTAGATAAAAACTTTTATGATTTTTTTTGTTGTTTTGATTTTATTAAAAAATGATTAAAGGAAAAATAAAAATAGAAATAAAAATAAAAATTAATTGGGTCAGGGTGCTATAAAAGTAAAATAGGGGTTAAGAATTAAAAAAAAAACGTTAGGCCCAGCATGTTTTTTTTTTATTAAAATCAGAAATGAAATAAAAAAGAAGAAATGAGCCTGCGCTGAAAAGTAAGATGGGGGTGAGGAGATAGCAAAAATGACAAGCCCAAAATAGAAAGGCTCAGCCAGGCGCTGCATGATCAAGTGTGGTTGGATTTTGATGGCTCATGGTGGACAAGCACATTTGAGGCATTAGATTTGTTGGCACAATGATCTGATGGTCCAGTCATGAGGATGTATGGCATGTGCACTATGCTTGATGTACTGAATCTGCAAGGAAATAATGTGAAATAACAAAAGGGTACTACTGGGGCTCGAACCCAGGTCCCTATAGGAAAATGACTTAGCGCACGCTTCTCTGTCACTGGGTGGCTGTTTCATCCGTTCATTATACAACTTGCACTAAATTTAAAATAAACCTATTCCTGATTGCACTTCATCCCCTACCTTGCGCCAGTCACCATTGTCAACATTTTTGAATTTCCAAAATTGCTCATTTCTCAACCATTTTTAAAAGTGTAAACATGAAAGTTGGTCCATTTTTCATCATGAATTCGACCATATAAATAACTAAAGCTATAAATAAAAAACGAGCATGAATTTTGTTTGGTACCAAATT
This sequence comes from Vicia faba, assembly GCA_948472305.1. Classification (NCBI taxonomy): domain Eukaryota; kingdom Viridiplantae; phylum Streptophyta; class Magnoliopsida; order Fabales; family Fabaceae; genus Vicia; species Vicia faba. The sequence continues at coordinate 716,396,984 of OX451735.1, forward strand.
AAAACCTAATTTTCATGAAACTTCAACCTCAAAATTCTCCATGTACAATTCATATAAATGAAAACTAAAGGCATGGTTAGCTTCAAGGCAATAATGTCTACATTTTTTATTCACAAAGTAACCATTAATGATGCTTGTATAAGGAGTTCAAAATTGAGAAAACTTACCTCAAAACTAGAAACCGTGTTTGGAGTTTGAGCATTCCTGGAGGTGTTGTGATGATCTGGATAGCTTCACTGAACTCCTAGAAAGCTATTGCAATGCTTACTTTGAGATGAAAGTATCTGAATCTTTCTAGAGAAGTCAAGTTGTAGGTGGCTATTTTTGGAAATGGAGGATGGTGCAAAAGGTGTTACAGTGATGGAACAGGGCCTTAGATAGGTTCTAAATGAGTAATGGGAGCTTTGCGATTGATTAAAAGTGAAAATGCACAAAGGGTTTTGGTGTTTGGAATTCAAAGTCAGAATCTGCAACAATGGAGGTTTTTGGGTGCCAATTCTGACTTCAGGGAGTTTAAGAGGGTTATAGGGCTCTTGAATTCGTGTCTTAGCTTGAAAATAACTTCTCTATTTATAGACAAGAGGTTTTAGAGGCTTAAGTAACCATAATTGATTTTGTTGGGACAAAAATCTGATCAAACATGTTATAGATGGTTGCTTCTTCACTTTACAATTGATTTTGATCATAAGAAACAAGTGAGGAGCTCAAGAAGAGTGGACTTTATGATTAAAGTCACTTTTCCAAAATGGAAATGGTAACTGTGTTCCATTAATGGAATGATCACTTGGACAATGGCTCAAGCACTTGGATTATAGCTCAAACAGTTGTGTAAACATTAAATTATTGAGTGATTTGTAAGTTAGAAGGACTGCAAAGCAAGATTATGCATCATGCTTGAAGATTAGATCATAAGGCTCATCACAAAATGACCTAAAATTCAAGTTTATGATGCCATCTTTATCTCTTCGAAACTTCAAGCTCATGCATGATCTCTTCAAGTTCTTGGACATTTTAGAAAACTTGAAACATTTTCTACAACCTTCATGTTGACCACTTTGGCTAAATCAACTTGGAACTTGATGAAAAATTTACAAAAAGTTGGGACAAAAATATGATCAAACATGTTGAAAATTTCACTAAGTGTTTTGGTAAAAATATCATGACTTCATAAGCCTATATCTCCAAATCTAAGCATTTTTTGGACATCAAACCTCAAGGAAAAGTTGTAGAATTCATCATGCTCAACAACTTCCATGTTGAAATTTTTTCTTGAATCATCTTGCATCTTGGTGAAAAATGGTCATGAAGTAGTGAAATTATCAAGGTCAAAAAACACAATTTTTCGAAGTATTGAAAATCTTGATTTTTGTTGAGTTTTCTTAACTTTCTTGATTCTTGATGATCAAGTTTGATATTTTTAAATGTCTTGATGAATCTTGATCTTTGAATTTCAATGTTGACCAAAAAGTCAAAGTTTGACTTTTTGTGTGTGAGTTGACTTTTCATCAGTTGATCCAAATTTCAACTATCAATCACTTGATCTTTGAGAAATGATTTGAGCCATGAAATTAGGTCAAGATATTGTGTTTGAATCCTTAATATCATTATTCAATCTCTTAGGTCATGTACTGGGTCAAAAGTCAATGGTCAGTCATTCTTAGTCAAAACCTTAATTTTGACAATTTTGCCCCTTTGATGATTTGAGTACTTTCTTTGAGGAATTATGATCAACCCTTGATCAATTTATGAATATGATTTCCAAATGTTGATATTGGCAAAAAATTAAAGTTTAACTGTATGTTGACCACTGTTGACTTTTTACCCAATACAGCTGATTTTCAGTCATCTGAGCAATTGACTGAGCAAATTTGTGATGCATGGCCTGAAACTTGGTATGAGTATTCTTGGAGGTCTATGATGAAACATGAAAGTCATTTGAGGCATTAGAAGTCCAACTTTCTTTGTGAAAACCAAAACCCTAATTTGTGGTCTCAGTGCTTAGGAGGTTAGCTTGTTTGATCAACTCTTTGAGAATCCTTGAGCATTTGAGATCTTTTATGAGAAATGTCTTGAATAAAAGGGTGGGAAAATTTTAGGGTACAACAGCTGCCCCAGTTCAATCCTCTTAAACCTGAATAGTTAGATTAGCATGTTCGTCATTCGCGACTTGAAGGTGGAAGATGATTGAACACTTAAGTGCCCAGAAATTTACACTCGCCTGTGCATGAAGTAAAATTGTTTGTTGATTATATAGGGAATGGGATTAGAGATGCCATTTGGATAGGTGATGGGGAGTCATCGGAGATGGGCTTATAGATTCCATCCAAAGGTAATTGTTGATAGAAGTATCATAATGAGTCTATGCTGACTGTATCTGAAGAATGTTTTCCAGAATGAACCTCTGGGAAAAGTGTTTGAGTACCTGCTTGTCATATAGATAGTCGCCCGTCCTGTTTCAGGAAGTGATCTATAATCAGTTTGTTAGTAAATGTGTCCTGTTTCAGGAGTTCATACCATTGGTGATAAAGATAGTCACCCTGTCCTGTTTCGAGAATTGATCTTTATCTTACCATAAAGAAAGAAAGATAGTTTCCCCATCCTGTTTCGGGAATTGATCTTCAATATGTTCATGTAGATAGTCGCCCCGTCTTGTTTCGAGAATTGATCTACAATCAGTTTGTTGGTAAACCCGTCCTGTTTCGGGAGTTCATACCATTGGTGATAAAGATAGTCGTCCCGTCCTATTTCAGGAATTGATCTTTATATGACCATAAAGAAAGAAAGACAGTTTCCCCGTCCTGTTTCGGAAGTTAATCTTCAATCTGTTCAAGTAGATAGTCGTCCCGTCCTGTTTCGGGAATTAATCTATAATCAGTTTGTTGGTAAACTCGTCTTGTTTCAGGAGTTCATACCATTGGTGATAAAGATAGTCGTCCCGTCCTATTTTAGGAATTGATCTTTATCTAACCATAAAGAAATAAATATAGTTTATTCGTCCTGTTTCGGGAGTTAATCTTCAATTTGTTCATGTAGATAGTCGCCCCGTCCTGTTTCAGGAATTGATCTACAAACAGTTTGTTGGTAAACCCGTCCTATTTCAGGAGTTCATACCATTGGTGATAAAGATAGTCGCCATGTCCTATTTTGGGAATTGATCTTTATCTGATCATAAAGAAAGAAAGATAGTTTCCCCGTCCTGTTTCGGGAGTTAATCTTCAATATGCTCATTATAATACAGTGGGAGAACTGACTTGAGGTTTTGCGTTTGTGTTCGCAAATGTTGCGGTTTAGCAAGAGTCGCCACCGACTTTTCTTTTATCCAAAAAGGAAAGGTGAAAAAGCACAGGAAAGACCTTTAGAGATGTTTTCTTGAGTTCGGGGGGTAGATTATGAAAAGGGAATGTATTAGCACCCTTTTCATCTATAGTTTTCCATGGGCTCTTAGTTACTTGCTAGATCACTTGCTTTTGTTTTGAAAAATGTGCTTTGTGTGGTTTTTGAAAGTATTTTGAAAAGGTGCCATCGTTTGGGCGAACTTTGCAATGATTCTCGTTCGTAAGAATGTATAAAAAGTGTTAAACTTTTGAAAATATTTCAAGTTTTGGAAAGATGTTTGGAAAGTGTATGTGATTGTTTTGAAAATAACAAGGATATTTATTTTGAAGTTGAGCAAGTAACTAAAAGTAATCTACCTACTCAAAAGGTCTTAGATGTGCTTTTCCTCCTCCTTTAGATGTTGTTATCTTACCATTGATTTGGTAAGAAGCCCCATCGCTGGATGTGAAGGGACGAGCGTTGGGTCATCGTATGACCATGATAGCAATGTTGTGAGATGACTTAGCACTTTTCTTTAGGGACTAAGATCATTTTGAAAGGTAACATTGATAGCGTCATCGAGGGACTATGATCTTTTTCGATTTGTTTGTGCTAAGACCTCCCACATGCATAACATGGCCATTTTTATAAGGCAACAAGTGGAATTACCCTAGGGGTATAAGTGTGCGAGTGTGTTTGATTGCATGCATAATTTGTCTTGGCTAGGGTGATCTATTTGTCAATTTTCATATTTTGTCATACACCCTAATTACTAGCATATATTGAAAGCAATAACAGTGCAAATGTAAAGCCCTACGCTATTACAATATTTAAGGGGATGGGGGTACATATTTATGAATGGGGGGTTGCAAGCTAAAATTCTAGGTTACTATTACAACCATATTGAAATAGATAAGAATGTACAGGAAGTGTAAAATGTTTGTCTGTTTAAAAAAGGAAAATAACTTTTGTTTAAGAAAATATTTTTTGTCTTTTTATATTAAAAGAAAATATATCATGCAAATGTAAAATATTTTTGGTGTTTTTTGATTAAAAATAATATATAATATGATGGCAAAATAAAATAAAATAAAATAAAGCAAGGAAACATAATTAGCGCAAAGTGCTAAAAATAGAAGAGGTCAGAAGTTCTGACTCTGCCTTGCTGCACAAACAGAAATATGTTAGCAAAAATATGGAAGTTCAGAAGTTCTGGATCTTCTGAGAACTCAGAAGTTTTCAGAAATTCTGACGCAACTGTCAGAACTTTTCCTTTCTCCATGCCAGTCAGAACATCTGTAGCTTGGTCATTTACAGAACAGAAGTTGCATGTATAACATTTATGACCAATGAAATATCAGAAGCACTGTGATGCGGTGGGAGAACTGACTTGAGGTTTTTCATTTGTGTTTGCAAATGTTGCGGTTAGCAAGAGTCGCCACCGACTTTTCTTTTATCCAAAAGGAATGGTAAAAAAACACAGGAAAGACTTTTGAGATATTTTTTTGAGTTCGGGGGGTAGATTATGAAAAGGGAAGGTGCTAGCACCCTTTTCATCCATGGTTTTCCATGGGCTCTTAGTTACTTGTTTAGATCACTTGCTTTGCTTTGAAATTGTTTGAAATGGTGCTTTGTGTGGTTTTGAAAGTATTTTGAAAAGAGGCCATTTTTTAGGCAATCTTTGTAATGATTCTTGTTCGTAAGAATGTATACAAAGATGTTTGTCTTTTGAAAAATGTTTCAATATTTTGTAAGATGTTTGAAATGTATGTGTGTTTGTTTTTGAAAATAGCAAGGATTGTTTTGAAATTGATCAAGTAACTAGAAGCTATCTACCTACTCAAATGTCTTTCTTGTGCATTTTTATTCCTTTGACATTGTTGATTTACCATTGATTTGGTAAACAACCTTATCTTTGGATGTAAACGGGTCGGGCGTGGGTCATTGTATGACCATGATAGCAATATTTCCAAGTATCTTAGCATGTTTGAGGGACCAAGATCATTTTTGTTTAGGCAACCAAGTGGGAGAAACCCTAAGGGTGCTTGTGTGCAATGTGTGTCATTTTTCATGCATTTGATTTGTCTTGGATTAGGTCTTTTCTATTTGTTTTGTTTTTGATCTTGTCATGCAAACCCTAGTTTACTAAACATGGTATAAAAGCGATAAATTGCGTAAATGTAAACTAAGCTATTACAACAATTATTATGGGAGGGGGGATACAAGTTTTTGAATGGGGATATTGCATAAAATAAACCCTAAAAATACTATTACAATCCAATTGAATATTGTGCACATTAAATAAATATACAAATATTAAAAATGCAATGCAAATGTATTTATGCTAAAAATGTTTTATATTTGATTTTTGTATGAGAAAAATGATTTATTTAAGCCCTAAAAATAAGAGAAAAAATATTATTATTTTTGAAAGGGAGAAACCCTAATTTTTTGTTAAAGAAAATATATGTTCTATATTAATATTTTGTCCATTTTTTTGTACAAGAAAATAATAAATAATATTATGTACAAATATTAAAAATTAAAATATGTATGAAAATAAATATTTTATGTATATAAATAACATAATAAAAATAGTAAGTATTTTTTATTATCTACAAGTTATTTTAAGAAAATGATTTCTATTCTATTAAATAAAATATTTTTATGCAAAAAATAATATAAAAAAATAAAATAAAAATATGAAAATAAATAAATTATTTTTGGGTATTTTTTATCATTAGAAAAAATAAATGCATGAAAAATGTAAAAATATAAGAAAATAGTCAAGGGGTGCAAAAGTAATCCAGGGGTGCAAAAAGTAAAAGCAAAAAGGCCAGGCGCGCCAAAAAGCCCAAGGCAAGTCATCCATGTCCTCCAGCCAAGCCTGCGCGCGCTTTTGCCTTCAAACCTGCAACTTGCTCATGCTTGCACAAAAACAAAAACCCATAACATGAAACTTGTGGCATTCAATCTCACGATTTCAACCGTATCAATTTTGTGACCTAACTCTCAAAGATCAGGGAGAATTTTAATGGCCCTAATTCGTGACCTAGAAATTTCAGCATTTTCAAACTAAAAATTCTCTCAGCTCAGTTAACATAAATGAAAAGTATGCATATGTACAGCTTCACCATGTTATAGACTACATCTTTTCACAAATCGTGGCTTGAGGATGCCTAAATAGAGAGATAGAGTTTTGAAAAGTACCTCCTTCAGCTGGATTTGGATATGAAAATGTGGTGACTTTGAGAGAGGCCTGAGGATCGTGTGAGCTTCCTTGAACTTCCTTCAAACTATTCCAATACCTAGCTTGCTTTGTGGATGGCCAGAACTCTCTGTAGAAGTCAAGCTGCAAGCTCAAAGTTTGAAATGGCAATGGCTGAAATAGGGGTTACAACAACAATGTAAAGGCTTGGATAGATTTGATATGATGTGGATAAGATGTTTGAAGTGTTGAAATGCAAAACGCACGAGCCAAAAATGAGATGGCTATGGTTTTACAAAAACTGGTTGTTTAGGCAGAAAAATGAAGTTTTGTAGTTTTGGAGTGTTCCAGATATCAAGCATTTGTGTTAAGCCTTGCAATGAATTTGTATATTTGTATAGAATGATACAAAGTCCACTCCTTATCAGCTGTACAAGTTCTGACCTCTTTTGCAACTTTTCTTGCATTTGAAGAAAAATGAAGTGACCAATGCAAACATGCTTGTACTGGATGGCTTGTGAGCTACAGAGAGTTGGTATACATTGCTTGTGGCCTGTGGAAATTGTTTGCATCAAAGGGACAGGTCCAAGGCTTAAGATTTGTAAAGTTGCAAAATCTCACCTTTATGAAAATGACAATGTGAGCTTTATGCCTAAAATGGAATTACAACTTGTACAATGCTTCAAAAGTGAAAATAAAGCCTTTAACCTCTGAGTTTGCATTTAATTATGGAGTGTAGAATGAGTTTAGGACCTGTAAAGCAATATTCAAGTATCCAAGATCTGATTTGCAACTTGATACTTTGTGAAAATGGCATGAACAAAAGTGATAAAATGCCAATTTCTCTTCTTTGATTCTCCCTAACCACAAATGATCTTGGAGAGTTCTTGGACATTTTGGAAAGCTTGAAACATGCTCTACAATCCATATTTGAAATTAATTTTTAGATACCTCTTGGAACTAGGTGAAAAATGTCCATGAAGTTGGGTCAAAAAACTGCCTAAATTAGGGCAAAATTTCACTAAGTTAAGAAGTTCATGGACCTATATTCACAAATTCATAACTTGATATCCAAGAATATTTTGTGAAAAGTTTGTGAATAAAAGTTGTAGATTTCATGGAGGACTACAACTTTCATGTTGGAAGTTTTCTTTGAATCAAATTGCATCATGGTGAAAAAGTGGTGGAAAGTTGGGGGGAAATAAGAAAATTTCCATACTTAGAAAAATTCTAAGTTATGAAATTTTTCAAATTCAAAACCGTAATTTTCAAAATTGGTTTTCCTGGTGAACAAGTTTCATATTTTGACATATATTGATGAATTATGACCCTTGGCACTTAATTTTGACCAAAAAGTCTAAGTTTGACTTTTTAGTGCACAATTGACTTTTGATTAGTTGACTGGAAAATTCATCTGTCAATCCAATGAACTTGAGATCTTTTGAACTATGTAATTATGTCAAGATGATGAAATTGAACCCTTGAAACCATGTTTTAACCCAATTGGTCATTGGCTTGGTTAAAAATCAGAAATTGCCCTTTCTCAGTCAAAACCCTAATTTTGACCATTTTGCCCTTTTGATGATTTGATCAAATTTCTTAAGGAGTTGTGATCCAAACTTGATCAAATGGTACATATGAGTCTAAAATGTTGACGTGGATAAAAAATTATGAAGTTTGAATGTAAATTGGCCATGGTTGACTTTTTCCCCAATACAGCTGATTTTTAGGTCAACTGTCCAATTGATTGATCAAAAATGTGGTTCAAGGCTTGAAACTTGACATGGGAAATCTTAGGGGTCCAAAATGGTGTATGAAAGTCACATGAAGCATTGATGGTCCAAAAATACTTGTGCAAACTCAAACCCTAATTTTGGGTTATCAGTGCAAGATGAGATGTATCTTGAGCTGACCAAACCCTAATCTTGTCTTGAGTCCAAGAAGTCTTGTGAGAAAAATCTTGATAAATGAGAGGGAAAATTTTGGGGTACAACAAGCACAAATAAGAAGAAACATGTATTTGCTAATTCTAATTCTGAGTCCTAATTTCTTTATGAAATTCTAAACTGGGATTTCTTTTACTTAGGCAAGCAAATGCAGGAATTTTCAGAATATGTACATCACCAGGATCAAAATATCTACATTGTGATAAATATGCAAAATCTGACAATGCTTAATCAATTAGGATGAGGATCAGCAGGAAACTTACCTTACAGCTGGAAAGGATTGTGTGAACTGGAGATTGGTCTTGAATTCTGGTGATGTTCTGAGCAACTTCTACACGTACTCAGCAGGATGGAAGTTTGCAACTTCTGAAGCAGCCAAGGGGTGATATTCTGACTCCTTTGTGGTGAAAGTGAATGGAGAGTGTATGGAAATAGGAATACAGAAGTTAAGGTAGCTTCTAATGTATGAATCAGCAGCTATGTGGATGGCTTTAGTCAAGAACACTTGAGGAAAAATGGAGTTTGAATATAAGGAATCAATGCCAAGATTTTGGTACTTTGTGTTTATAGTTTCCTGGGTTCTTCGAATTTTTATCGTGGTTCAAAGCTTTCTTTCTCAATTTTCTTGCTTCTTTCATAAATTTGTGTGCCTAGGTTTTTTCAGTGTGCAAATGGTGTTCTATTTATAGGCAAAGTTTTACAGTTGGGGCGATCAAGTGGCACCAACATCATATGCTAGATGATGACTTACTCTTGAAGTAAGCTTAAATAAGTGGGGTTCAACGTATTCAAGTTGGATGGTTAACAGCACCTCATTTGGATCTGGCAACGTGAATTAATGAAAAGTAGAGACAGCGCGTGGGTCTAGCATACTTTTTCACATAAATTTGTCTTCCCAAGACAGTTGGGGTACACGTGGTGAAAATCCCTTAGATAAAGACTCAGAGGCGATTGTGAGCATTAAATGAGTTCCCATGTGAAACTCTGCATCTTTGCTTGACTCTAGATTAGAAGTTCTGCTTCAGCATAGCATCTCATCTTTTGATCCTCTTATCTTCTGACTTCAGCATGTTCTGAGGGATCCTTCAGAACTTCCAGTATACTTACAACACGCTTTGTTAACTTTTTAATTTAACCTTTGCAAACTCTGACTGAACCTTTGTGAACACTGGCCCAGAAGTTCTGACCAAACTTTGTCTTGAGACTATCCAGAATTTGCTGAGTCTGAACACTGACCCAGAAGTTCTGAAATTGTCATGCTTCTTAAACACTTAGAAAAATTTCTAAGTTTTTAGAATTTGATTCTTTCCAAGTAAAATTTGACTTCTGAAACTCTTGATGAAGCAAACTTCATATTCCAATCATATCTTGATGAAATATGATTTTTTTTATTTGATTTTGATCCAAAAGTCAAAGTCAGACTTCTTTAGTGTGCAAATGACCATTTTGCCCTTGTGAATGGTTTGCTTGGAAAAATTGTTAATTCAAGGCCTGGGGACTTGATGAAAGCAAACCTGAGGATCCAGGGTGATCCCTTGAGAAATGAGAGGGAAACTTTTGGGGTGCAACACTCATGTAGATAGTCGCCCCGTCCTATTTCGGGATTTGATCTACAATCAGTTTATTGGTAAACCCGTCCTATTTTAGGAGTTTATACCATTGGTGATAAAGATAGTCGCCCCGTCTTGTTTCGGGAATTGATCTTTATCTTACCATAAAGAAAGATAGATAGTTTCCCCGTCCTGGTTCGGGAGTTAATCTTTAATCTATTCATATAGATACCCACCCAGTCATATTTCGGGAATTGATCTACAATCAGTTTGTTGGTAAACCAGTCCTATTTCGAGATTTCATACCATTGGTGATAAAGATAGTCGCCCCGTCCTGTTTTTGGAATTGAGCTTTATCTGACCATAAAGAAAGAAAGATAGTTCCCCCTTCCTATTTTGGTAGTTAATCTTCAATCTATTCATGAATTGTTGGTGATATTCGTCTACTGATTGATCTTTCCTGAAAAGGTAAAGAGTTATTTGTATGCAGTGTCATGATGTATCAAATGAATCGCGTGATGATGTTCTCAAAATAAATGAGATTGTGCTATATGCATTTCGTATGCATATGCTATGATGTATGAATGTGAAATATTGTTGAAATGCATTTGTAGACCCGCACAATATCTTTGTTTGGGAAAATAAATCCTTGACTATTGTTGGGTATGAAGAGTATGTGTATCTTCAATCTTGTCTAGAATGCTTCTGTTGGGGATTCCTGCTTACTTGTTTGAGGAAACTCCATTGGGGATGTTGATTTCTGCTTGGGGAGTAGAGTATAGGAATATTGGTTATTTGTTGTTCCTCAGATTACTACTATGTTTGTGTTCACAGGGTGCGGGAAATCTTCGTCGTCCATAGTGGTTAGCATCATAGCACCGCCTGAGACTACTTCCTTGACAACAAATGTCCCTTCGTAGGTGGGAGTCCATTTTCCCCTGGGATCACCTTATGGTAGAATGATACGCTTTATTACCAAATCACCAGCCTGATATACCTGATGCTTGATCTTCTTGTTGAATTCCTTGATCATACATTTTTTTATACATCTGACCATGACAGACAGTCGTCGGCCTCTTTTCTTCAATCAAATTCAACTAATCCAACCTAGTCTGAGTCCACTCGTCTTCGTCTAAGTCTGCTTCTTTCATAATCCTTAGAGAAGGGATTTGAACTTCGACAGGTAGGACAACTTCCATACCATAGACTAGAGAAAATGGGGTTACCCCAGATGGTGTTCGTTCCAAAGTATGATAGCCATTGTTATACCCCAAAATTTTCCCTCTCATTTTATTCAAAACATACTCCTAGAGGTCCTTAAATGCTTAAGGTTGGCCAAGAATTGACCAGACAAATTCTCCTCCTAAGCAATGGATTTCCAACTAGGGTTTCATTTTTCACAAAGAAGTTTAGGTTTCAAAGGCCTCAGGTGATTTCCATGGTTCCTAATGTGTCCTCAAGAATGTCCATGCCAAGTTTCATGTCTTGCATCACAAGTTTGCTCAGTCAATTGCTCAAATAACTGAAAATTAACTATATTATGTCAAAAGTCAATTGTGGTCAATATACAGTAAAACTTTAAGATTTTTGGTCAAATACAACATTTTGAAGTGATATTCATCATTTGATCAAGGGTTGGTCATGACTCCTTAAGGAATGTTGTCAAATCATCAAGAATAAAAAATTGCTAAGTTAGGGTTTCCTAGAGAAAGTAAATTGAACTTTGACCTGGAATAACTTTCACATGCTTCATCCATTTTGCCACAACAAAAGCTCATTATGAAGAAACTCCAATTCTCTACAACTTTTTTTTGTCCTCAAGTCCAAAAAATGCATCATTAGAAAGATATGAGCCAATACATTATAGGTCTTTTTTGAAAATCAACAAAAGGCATTTTTTGTCAAGGCAAGTTAAATCAAGATAATCTTTAAAAGTTGTCAAGGCATTTTTCCAAATAGTCAAAGATCATCTTTAAAAGATGAAAATTGAGCAAGTTATGACTAGTGCAAATTGGGCAAATTGGTGAAAATGCAAGAAGTCAACTTTGAGCAAAAATGCATCTTTAAGTTCTTGGACCTATTTTTTGGGGTTCAAGCATGTTTATGACAAACCCAAAGACCTATAAACCTAATCATATACTATTGTGATTTTTATTTTTATTTATTTGAATTTTTATTCATTTAATGCAAATAAAATAAAAAACAAATGGTAAATTAATGGGCCATGGCGTGTGGATGGTGTTAGACCAAGTCTGAAGCCTAAATATCTTGCTAGTTGTACAAGAAGGCGTGAGATATCAAGTTTGAGGGAGAATCTCCAAAATTGGAAAGTTGGTAAATACATTTTATTTGGTTTTGATAACCATTACAAACCAATGATCTTTTTCTATCTTTGTTGACCTAAAAAGATTCACTATACATACACAAGCCTGATAACTCAAAAGGACATGCGTAGCTGCCTCCCAAATCCAAAAAAGAATTTCCAATTTTTTTTAAAGAATATTGCAAATACATTTCGCGAGTTCCAGCCACTTTTAGACTTTTTCAAGCATTCAAACATATCCCTGAGGCTTCTAGGAACCCAGTCCAGCCCTCACACAAGTGTTTCAACATCCGGATCAAGCATATCATTGTTGCACTGTATGGTATAATGTTATAATCTCAAACTCTTATCTCGCGTAAAATAAATGGATTTTATGCATATATTTGTGTTATTACTGATGTTCATGTGTGTTTAGAACCGTTATATGAGAGATCTAACGCAATGATGAAGGTTTACCACTGTTAGGGCAAAGCTTCAGGCAAGTTTCGTATCTCAAGATACAGGCCTTTTCAGGGAAAACCAGTCATGCCATCATGTTCGCAAGGGCCTAATTAGTCTAGTAGGGTTCTTTTCATGTTTTTTTTCATGAGATTTCGCAGGTTTTGATGTTTTGGCTAACCGGAAGGGATGACCGGAGCCACCACCCATGGTGGCTTGACCGGAATTAACGAATGTGTGGCTGAAAGGGATGATACGATTGGTTTATTCAAATTGAAGGGGACCCACTTGGCACGCGTGTGTTGTACAGTCAGCATTAGGACTGGATTTGCATTATATATTTATTATTATACTTAGGTTAACGGAAGTACAGTCGTCCCAACGTTAGAGGCATTGCATGATTAAGCATTACTATGGGCAAGGGAAGGGGTTCGATCCCTGCCTCTTGCCTATTATTTTTCTAATTCATGTTTGTAGATCCAGTGTTACAGAGGCTTGCGTGCGTACATGCGTTTCATCATCATCACCGTTGGATCCATCATGGTGCCAGATCAACGATCCAGATCCAGATGCTCACGATAGATCTCCCAAGGAGCAGCACTACTGGATCACACACATGGACTTTGGGCTAGTTCTGTTATGGGCCTAGAAAATTCCAGATGCATACCCTCCCCAATTGCTTCTTGCATCAGGCCCATTTTCTATTTTCTTTATTTTAGATTTATTTATTTAATTGTTTTATATTATTTTAAAACCAATTTTATTTTTATGATAAAATTAGAAAATCACAAAAAAATGATAGATTTGGGATTTTTTCTAATTAATTTAATTTTCTTGAATTAAAGTTAATTAATTTAATTATTTTGACTTATTTTGATTAATTTAAAATCTATTAGAACTAAGTTTAATCATTTCAAATCTTTTTCTCAATAAAAAAGCAAAAATAGTAGAATTAGTTTTCTTTCTTGATTAAATTTTATTTCAATTAATAATCACTTCTTTTTTTTTATTTAATTAAGATTAGATATAGTTTAATTTAAGTATTTTCTTAAAACCAATAAAAGTAACAAAAATATTCTAAGTGTTTAGGAGTTTTAGGTTTTTTTACTTCGCTTTTCATCTTCGCGCGATTATTTTAAATTTCGCATTTTTATTCTTTCATATTGATGTAATTGCAAAAGGATGTAATAGCTTTAAATTTAGGAATTTACTTTTATTTCCCCATTTTGGTTTTTAATTCCCCCTCCCCGAAGCCATGTAATAGCGTAGCTTTAAATTCTGCACTTCATTTTTACACTGATATTAACTGTTAGATGTATGCTAATAGGCTTGTATGGCAAGATAAAAGCAATTGCTAGCAAACCTAACACTCAAGAGAAAAATAACTGAAACACAACACACTCTCACACGCGCACCTCTAGGGTATCTCCACTTGTTTCCTTCGGAATAAATAGTCACAACTCTCGAGCGTAAGAGATTTTAGTGACGACTCTTTGGTTTAAAGATCATAAGTCCCTCGATGATCCTTTCGATGTTGCCTCGGTATGTGATCTTAATATCTTAGGGTAGTTAGTAAAGTATCTTACTAAGTTGCTTTCGTGATTGTACGATGACCCTTGCTTATCCTTCAAAAACATCCCACGATAGAGCTACTTACTAACTAATAGTAGGATAGCACTGTCTAAAGGAAAATAGGAAAAGAACAAATCTTTCAAGTAGGTAGATAGCTCCTAGTTACTTGCTCAAATAAAATAATTTATATACACACACAAGCTTCTTCTAAACATTTTCAAAGATATGAAAACACTTTGTATACGTTCTCGCCGAAATGAGAAATATTACAAAGTTCTCCGCACTAAGGCGTCTTTTCAAAATATCTTCAAAATACACTTACACCAAGAGCATTTTCAAAATGAGCTAGTAACTAAGAGCCTGTAGATAACTACGGATGGAAATGGTGCTAACACCTTCCCTTTCCATAACCTACCCCCTTACTCAAAAAATAATCTCGAAAGGTCTTTCCCGTTCTTTTCACCCTTTCCTTTGTTGGATAAAAGAAAAGTCGGTGGCGACTCTTGCTAACCGCAACATTGCGATAAAATGCAAAACCATTGAAAGTCAGTTCTCCTACTGTATTACAGAACTGGCGACTCTGTTGGGGATATTAAACCTAAAGTGGGGTTACCTTAGATCTAGAACATATTTAATTTTCTTGTCTTGTTTGATTTGTGTGCTTTATCTTTCGGGTTTATGTTTGGGTTATTATTAAAAATCCTACACTCGGATCGAGGAACACTTTTAGGTAAGTAGAAATAAATCATGGACACCGTACAGCATAGACCGAAATGGATTATATGATAGCTATGTTAGCGTGATACTCTGGCTTGTACTAATGCTCCTTGAGTCAGTCAAGGATAACATTAGTCTTCCACATAGTGTCATTAAGCGCTAACTGACCTTTAGAACCTTAAATTGACTCATCTTAGCCATTAGAAAGTAGTGAGATGGACGACTTTGGTGCAGAATGAAGTTGGTTGATACTCGATGCTACGCTCATTGAGATTGGACTTTTGGGATATTTCGGCTGCAATTCAGATGCTTAAGCTGAAAGAATGCCTGAGAGAAAGGTCAATGATATGAGATCCCTAGAACCCGCTTACTATTTCTAGGACATGTTGAGCTAACTAAACTTCAAAAGGGTACTTAACTTTAGACCTCATGCAAGCCTTTAAACCTAAGATCTTTGTGTGATTTGTTTGTGTTTGCTATTTTGTTTTAAGCATGAACATAACATCATAAACATCATAACATATCATTTGCACTAACCATTTCAAGGACCTGGGGATTTATCTCTTCTCTATTTTGTAGGTTAAGGATTCCACTCGCAGAAATACCATCCGGATTAACTTCGTAGGAATACCTTCCAAGCTTAGGGAACTGGTCTTAAAGGTCCCTGAAAGTTCCCAATTCAACAAGAGACATGGTCATTTGCTCAGTTTGGTTACTACCAGTTTTGACGAGGGTATGATGAGCGTCTTGTTCTAGTTATTTGATCATAAACACCATTGCTTCATGTTCCCCAATTATCAGTTGGTGCCCACATTGGAAGAATTTTCTAAACTACTTGGAGTGCCTATATTGGAGTAGATTCCCTTCACAAGTTTAGAACAGGATCCAAAGTCTGAAGATGTTGCCACAACCCTACACTTGAAGCCATCTGACATTAAATCCAAGTGGGAAAGGAGAAGTGGGGTTAAAGGTCTTCTTGCAAAATTTCTGATAGATAAAGCTCAAGTATCCCTAGACGCTATGAGTTTCCATGATGTTGAGGATATCTTGGCCCTCCTGATATATGGGTTGGTGTTGTTCCCTAATTCGGACCAACTTATAGATGTGAGTGTCATCAGGATCTTCCTTACTCACAATCCAGTGCCTATACTGCTCGAGGATATCCTACATTCTCTCCATACTCGTACTATAAAGAAACGGGGAACTCTTATGTGTTCTGTACCTTTGCTCTATAGGTGGTTTATTTCGCACCTTCCTTGGTCAATAATGAAGAATGAGCTAGGCTTAAGATGGTCTCAAAGGTTAATGTCTCTTTCTCACTCTGATATCTATTGGTGTTCCCGATCTCAAGAAGATGTCTCTATTATTGATCGATGCGGAGAATTTCCCAATGTGCCACTCCTTGGAATTAGGGTAGGCATCACTTATAACTCTTATATAGCCTTACGTTAGTTTGGTTATACACGAAGAGACGGTCCTCATGATATGCTCATCCAGAGTATTATGTTCGATCACAACAATGATCTGCAAGGTTGTCGTCAGAGGTTCATACGTGCTTGGGGCATGGTTAAGAAGACTGATGGTAAGACTTTAGGGCATAGTAATTCCATCCCTTTGGAACCTTACCTCAAATGGGTGAGAGCTCACTCTCAGAGTCTTATGATTCCATATCCCGCCATCTTACCAGTGATCTTAGAGCCTATTTCTCAAGGGGACGAGTCTTGCATTATTCTTCATCCTGACAAGCCAACAAACTTTGAATAACTGCAAAGGTCTTGGATCTAACTCAAGGAAGAACGAGACACCTTTGAGGCTCAATTCTATGCCAGTGAGAAGAAAGTGTTGGAATTGACAAAGCAACTTCACGAGGAGCAGGCCCTTAATGCCTATATCAACATAAAAAGGAAGCGTCCATGGGAAACCTAGAAATTTTAGAAGTTTTAATTTTTATTTCTTTGTAAACTTTTGTTTCATTTGAACTTACTAATAAAAAGTCTTTGTTTCTGTTTTGATTAAAAGAGTTTAAATCCCACGAGGTCCTTGAAAACATCGCATAAACATGGCATGCATATCATTACATAAGCAGGTATTTTAAGACAGGTTTCTTATCTTTTCGCTGTTTATTTCAGCAAAAAGAAATGGCTCTTGAACAAAATGTTAAGGATGTTTAAGCACAAAACGCTCAATTCTAACAAATGTTCCTGGCTCTGGCTAAAGGACAGGAAGATCTGAAAGATCTCATTGTTAAAGAGAAGACGAAGAAGGCAAAGAAACTGGTTGGAATCATGAACATATGGAGAAGGTTTAGAGGACCATCCAAGGGAGCTCTTGAATTCGCAACCCCATCAAATGAAGGGGATAATCAGGAAGAGGATAACAAGAAGACGAAAGGAGAAGATCCTAGCCCGAGGACTGATGAAGAGGAAGCATACTATTCAGAGGAACAATATCCTCCTACTGATGACAGGTATAAGCAGCTGGAGAATCGTCTCAATGCTATGGAGATTCAGAGGGTACCTGGGTTGGACTTTGAAGAGCTAGGGTAGGTCTCAGGAGTGGTCATCCCACAAAAGTTCAAAGTTCCCACTTTTGCAAAATATGACGGTGTTTCATGTCCCAAGCTTCATTTGATGTCTTACCCCAGGAAGATCCAACCTCATACAGCTGATATAAAGTTATGGGTTCACTTCTTTCAGAAGAGTTTGTCAGAGACACAGTTAGAATGGTTCTATCAACTGGAAGGAACCAATATCCGTAATTGGGAAGACTTTCCTGCTGCTTTATACAAGCAGTATTAATACAATACTGACCTCGCTCCAACCCGTACGCAACTCCAAAGCATGTTTATGGGTTCTAGTGAGGGTTTCAAAGATTATGCCCAAAAGTGGAGGAATCTTACAGGTAGGGTCCAGCCTCCCCTGTCTGATATGGAGTTGGTAGATATGTTCTTGGGTACTCTGACAGGCCCATTTTTCAACCATTTGATTGGAATCTCTTTAACTGGATTCACCGAGCAAATATTGACAGGAGAACAATTGGAATCTGGTATCAAGAGTGGTAAAACCCAAGGGGCCACATCTTCAAATACTGCGAAGAATTCGTCCAGTGGAAAGAGGGGGGCCAATGTTGTATATGGTTAAAGAAGTCATGGTAAAGTTGAACGTCGTTCAACGGTAGGAGCTGTAATGATCTCCAACCCTGATCCAGCTTAACAACAAAATAATCAGCGCAGGTAAGACGCGCCTAAAATACAATTTACCAGAATCAACATGCCTCTGTCTCAGGCATTGTAGCACTTGTTGAAGGCTGACCTGGTCACTCTGAAGGATCCTCCCAGAAACCCAAACACTTCCTCTCCCTGTTACAATCCAAATGCATGATGTGCTTACCACTCCAACAGTCCAAGACATGATACAAATGATTCTTGGGATCTGAAGAATAAAGTGCATGACCTTATTGATGCAAAGGAGATTGAATTTGACCCTCCTGAGACTCCCAATGTAATAACTGCACCGGTGCCCAAGCATGACAAGGGTATCAATATTTTTGATGATGTTCTTTTTGTTTCTTCCGTGAATGATATGGCTACTCCTCTTCCAGTTATCAAGAAGAATCTATTATGAGCCGGTTTATTTCCAGGATGTGATGAAGATTGTTACCTTTGTGCATCCCCGCCCAATGGTTGTACGCTGCTGAAGATAGATGTTCAACGCCTGATGATCGATAAGGAAATTATGTTTGAGAAAACTCCCTCTGTGGAAAACTTGTGTAAAGGTGTAAGATGTGAAGACGTGTCAATTATTACCATCTCCAATAATCCTACAGGGGTCTCCTCCAAAGGACCTATAAGGATTACTACCAACCCTAAAGTTGCTCCCCTAATCATCACCTCTCCAGGGCCAATACCATATTCCTCTGACAAGGTTGTTCCTTGGAATTATGGAGTTGACGTCTACTACCATGGCATCAAGCAAGACCTATTGGCTATCAAGAATGAAGTTACTAAAGATATTGATCCTAACATTGACAATATTTTTAGGACCAGTAAAGTTACCAGAAGAAGAAGGATTTTCTCTCCGTAAATCTCTCCAGAGGTTGTTGCTACTCCTGTTATTATTCCTGCTATTGAGTTAACTGAGGCTCGGGGCAAAGAAGTATTGAATGATCTTGCCCGAATGGAAGCACCTAAAAAATCCATTCCTGAGGCCTCCAACCAAGAAATGGAGGAAATTTTAAAGATCATACAGAAGAGTGATTACAATGTTGTGGAATAATTAGGGAAGACCCCCTCGAAGATTTCAATGATAGCTTTGTTGTTATGCTCTGAGGCCCATGCTAAGGCCTTGGTGAAGTTTCTGAAGGCTTCTCACGTACCACAAGAGACTTTTGCCGACCAATTTGAGACTTGTGTTGCCAGTCTGACTGCTGATAATGGACTCGGATTCTCAGATGCTGATTTGACTCCTAAGGGAAGAAAACACAACGATGCCCTGCATGTCTCTGTTGAGTGCATGAGCACTACTTTGGCTCGCGTATTAGTTGATACAGGTTTGTCTCTGAATGTTCTACCCAAGGGTGCATTAGACAAGTTGGATTGTGAAGGACTTACATTGAAACTCAGCAATATTGTGGTGAGGGCTTTTGATGGTTCCAAAAGAATGGTACATGGGGAGGTGGACATCCTAATCAAAGTTGGTTCACAGACTTTCGACTCCACTTTCTATGTGATAGAAATCTGCCCGTCTTAATCCTTCTTACTGGGTGTTTACCGTTGTTTTTGGTAAACAACCCCTGATCTCCAAAAAGGTAAGGTTTTTGGTTTACTTATGGGATCGACCAAACTAATCCCAGAACATATGCTAATCTTTATGTAAAATGATTAAGAAGGAAGAACGCACGTTCGACCCAGAGAAAGGATGTTTGAGATTGTTGAAAGGTAAGCAAAAACATAAAAATGCAAGTAAAAGAAGTAAAAGGATAACTTTGCAGGATAATGGTAAAGTAATGTAAAAAGACTTTCATTAAGTAAAAAAGGTGTTTCTAACGTACATTGCTCAGCTTTTATCCTTCCTCACGCAGTAGTTACTTGGATAATATTTGAGAGATTTAGTACAATAGGTTGAACACCCTTAAAAATTACACAAGCTTCTTAATTTATACTAAAAGTAGGTAACCGTCGAGGGGACATTCTGCGCTAGGATGAAGACAAGTGTCTTCTGCATGCCTCTCAACCCATAGCTTTTTGCCACGTTGCCTTCCCTTAGACGCTGATGAAAACTACCTTTCCCTCCAATAATTCAAATTTCAAATGGTCTTCGTCCCATGTGCCAAAGCGTGAACACTTTCCTTCAGTCGAGCAACATAAATTTGCTTCAGTCGAATGAACCCTTGGTCGGAGATTCTTATCATAACTTAGATCCTTTTTCCTAAGTTATCTCATGTGTCGAATCATACCTCCTGGTTTGGTTCATTCCAGTTGTTTGGTCCAAAAGACCAAATACAGTAAGTGTCGAATTTGGGAGCCAACAAATTGCCCCCCAAGAATGTCTATTTCGACGCTCAAAGAAATAGCCATTCTTTGAACTTCCCATTCGACACCTGTCTTTCTAGTTGTTCACCAAGTCTTGACGTGTGCTCTTTGCCTTCTAACAGCTGCTATACTTGGTAAAACCATCATTACTTTTTCTCCAAGATGTCTCTTCAAAACTGTCGTTACCACGCTTGCCATGATGACCATATTCCTATAATCTAGGCAAGCATGTCCTAACATTTCCCAATGCCTGCACGGTAACCGTTTCACGCCTTGCCACGTGCCCCACTACCTGCGAAACATTAAATGCTCTTGATGAGACATCTCCTTCTCCTGAAGGTTATAAATACTCCCAAGCCTTTCTATTAGGACCTTTTACCACTTTCAGCATTTCCAAACCCTTGCTTTCTTACAACATTATACTGTCAACTTCGCTCTTTCTCTTAAATCTTTAACAATGGCCTTTCTCTCTAGTGCTCCAAACATTCCTCAACCAAAAAACTCTAATGATGTTCAGAAACCACCAGAGATCTTTTCCACCAACCCTCCTTCTTCCTCGACTAACAGGTACATTGCTGAACCTATGACAAAAGAATGGCGAGAAGAATATGATTCTCAGCTCCTCATTCCCATGAGATACAATGAAAAAATGTACGCTATATCTGGCCCGTTGTCTTCATGCGTCGAAAACCCCTTGAAAAACCGCGCCTTCTTTCCAACTCACCCAAAGCTTAGACCCATAGGTTGCGCGAAAAAACCTAGGGCGGACCCTGAAGACGCTACACCGGCTAACCAGCAACATCCTCAAACTATAGATGATATCAACCTCCAGTTCATGAACAAAGGGAATCAAATCTTTCAATCAAGCCCTAACCTTTCTTCTGAATACTCCGACTGGTTGAATAAAATGGAGAGGGTGCAAGCTTCTGTCTAGAAGGAGATGGGCATTTATGACTTAGTGATGCTGTCGAAGACAGGATTGCCTTACTGTCCTCTTATTCTGATATCTTCATTGTACTTTTGGGATAGTGCACATTTCACTTTTCATCTTCCTTGTGGGATGATGACCCCTACTTTATTCAACATAGCTGCCATCACTGGTCTTCGACCCACTGGTGACTATTTCGACCCTGAAGACTTGTCTGAGGATCCTATTGGGTTTGCTGCTACAAAACCCACTTATACTACCTTCATAAACCACTTTCATGACAAAGCCTCAAATACCGTGTCGGAGGTTGAGCACATAGCCTTCTTGGCCATGTGGCTGTCTCGATTTGTTTTCTGTACTAAATCACTGCAGGTGACGAAAAAGATGCTGACGCTTGCAACGCAGCTCCACCACAAAAACCCTCTTTGCTTGGCCGAATTGATTCTGGCCAACTTATATGAGTCCATCAGTAATGGTGTGACTCAACTTAAGGTTCTAGGAGACAGGGGAAGCTTGCTGTTATCTGGTCCCTTTTGGCTTCTGCAGCTATGGCTTAACGTCACCTTCGAATCTTTCCTCCCCCAAAAGAACAAGATTAACGAAGAGGCTCCTGAAATCTTGAATAGGAGAGTCGAAGGCACCAGGCTTGCATTGCTAACTCCCACTGATGAAGGCCAACAGTTTCAAAAGGCCTTTACAAGCTTCGTAATGATGTTTGCGGAGCGAAAGAGCTTTTTCGACTATGGCTCCCTTTGCCAGTCAAAAAGTTGGCCCGGAGTGGTTCACCAGACCATACCCTTAGGATGTGGAGGATGACGTGACTGATGAGTTCGTGAGCATGTGGGAATCGTTTCTGCGCCCCAGGATCATGCCTTTAAGATTTAAGAGCTCGAAGAACCAATTGAGCTTAATTGCTTATCAACCAAATCTTGTCTCTCGACAATTTGGTATTGCTCAATCACTCCCTTCACCGATCTACCCTCGAGAGAAGCTGCTTCTTTTTTACAATGCAGATTACTCGGAAGATGCCGCTACCAAGCACATTGGTAGGTATTCGGGTCGAACTATACTGACCTTGTTCGACTTCAACCTTCATTTCCTGAGTTCCATCACTTTCGAGACATGGTGGAAACAGTACTATGATGAAGAGTTCTTTAATGAGAAGGACTTCGCCCACCATCTACGTGAGGCATTCAAGCTGGTTCTCGACAGAGTCAAGAAAGGTATTATTCTTCTCCATTTCTTCGTTCTATATTTGTCTTTTTGACACTTAATTAACTATAGTTGTTTTGCCTTCTGTTTAGCTGTCAAGAGGGTCACCTCGAAGAAAACCGCTGAGAGTACAAAAGGGGGAGATTCTGCTATCAACCCCTCTCCTAAGGTATTTATCTTTCCTCCTTACGCTTAGTTTTATTTGACATAGGTATTGATCCTCTCGACTTAATTTCCTGGGTATTCAGAAACCTACCCCTAAAAAACGGAAGGTTCAAGAGATCCAAATCTCTAGCGATGAAGAAGAAGAGGAGTCCCCTCCTGTTCCTTTGCAGAGACGAAGATTGAAAAAACCAGCTCCTGCCATCGAAACCCATCCAAAAATCAGGATTAAAACTACAGTTGGGAGGCTTCCTCCTGTAATCATCAATGAACCTACTGAACAGGAGGTAATCGTTAGGTTAAAAAATCCCAGCGAAAGTGACAACTCTAGTCCTGGTGCTGAAATCCCAGTCCAGGTATTTACTTCGACTGCTTATTATTTATTCCTCCATTCTCTTTTACTTTGTGAGGATTCTAAAAGAAACAAATTCTTTCTATTTTCCAGGACACTGCTGGTACTTCCACACGAATTCCTACTCATGTCGAGGATTCAACCACTCTCTTGAATAGCAAAGGGAATCCTACTTATAGGCCCTCTTTAGCGAAAAAATCCTTTATGAGTTCAGCTGACAAAGTGAATCAGACTTCTGAACCCCAGCACGAAATCATAGAATAGGTTGATAAAGAAAAAGCTGCAGGAAACCAAGAGGAGATTAGGATTCCGCTGGTCGAAGTGTAAGAGACTGAGGAGGAAGGTATCCCTGGCGTCGAAACTGAAACAGAGAGGGAAAATGTAGAGATCCCAGAAGTTGAGGGTGAAGAAGTTCTTGCTGAAGGAAACCAAAATCCTCTAGGTACTGAAGCAATTCCAACTCAAGTAGCCAACGTGGTTATTACAACCAACGAAAGTATCCCTTCGACGGGATCCAGAACCAAAGAGGATTTGGCTTTACTGAAGCAACAAAGTCCGTTAGGTTATCTGACTGCAATTCTGGAGGGTCGAGAGAGTTCCTCTGATCGCAGTGCCTCGACTGCATCTGGAAGATCTACTTTGACTTCCCCTCTCGACGAGGCTCTTCAAAAGGTTAAAGCACAAATCTTTAAAAGAGATTTGATGTTAACTTTAGAGGGGGAACCAACAGCTCCTTCTTTTTTGAAGACCATCTTGAAAGTTGTCGATCTTCTTATTGCCCCTCCGAATGTAGCCAGTGTAATCTTGGATTTACTCTCTATTGTTGATCAGGTATCAGCGGATTACAACCGTCAGAGAATTCTCAATAGTGAGATTGAAGAAGCCAATGGTCAAGTGGTTGCTGCTTGGCATGCTGCTACTGAATTCGCTTCTAGAGTAAAGGACTTGTCGAAGGCCCAGGAGGCTAGGCAAAAGGCGGTCGAGGAGATTGATCAAGACAATGTTCAGTTGAGAGCACATATTGCAGAGTTGGAAGCAAAAATTGCTGCCAACGACAAAAAGAAAGAGGAGCTTCTTGCTGTGAACAATGAGTCAGAAAGCCAAGAAGAATTGGCTGAAGGGTTAAGACATGTCGGTCGAGCTCAATCTCTGGATGTTAAGCTCGAAACCTTTCACCAATCGAAAGCTCTATGTGATTGAAGGCTAGAATTGCAAAGAATCAAGTATCTCCAGATTAAAGCTAATCTTCCCTTTTGAATCTTGTTTCTCTCAATTATGTAATTACTTTCTGTAACGATTTCAGAGCCATTTTGGCACTCTTAATGAAAAGTTTTTTAAGTTTCCATTTTGGCATTCTTTATTATCAGTGGTTATATATTATTTATTTTTATCTCTTGAAGCATGGGTCTATATGTTTTCAAGTATTTACCATTTACCTTCAATAGTCTTTGATCTTCGCTTAATTCTTCGATCTCATAGGCTCCGCCTCAGAATGTTTGCACAATTCTAAAAGGTCCTTCCCACTTAGGGGACCATTTTCCCAAGCTTGTCTTTTCGATCTATTGGGAGTATTACTTTCCAAACTAGATCTTCAGGCTGAAACGTCTTGGACTTTACCCTTCGATTGTAGGATTTCTCGACTCGCTTCTTCTGTAGTCTCAAAAGATCCAAAGCTTTCAAACTTTCTTCGTCTAAGTCTACTAGTTCATCTAACATCATGCTCCAGTAGACTTCAGAGGGGATCTCATGATGTATCTGAATCCTTGTCGCTTGCAAGTGGATTTCCATTGGTAACACTACATCATGACCATAGGTTAGGCGAAATGGTGTTGTCCCTGTAGCTTGTTTTGGACAAGTTCGACATGCCCACAGGACTTGATCTAGTGTTTTGTGCCAGCTCCTGGGTTTCTTTCCCACATGTTTCTTTATTAAACTGATCACTACTTTGTTTGCTGCTTCGACCTGGCCATTAGCTTGTGCATAATAAGGCGTAGACGTTAACAGTTTAAATCCCATTTCTGCAGCGAAATCTTGCATTTTTTTACCAGTAAAGACTGACCCTTGGTCTGTAGTTATTGTTTCAGGGATTCCAAATCTGTATATGATGTACCTTTGAATGAATTCAATGACATTCTCCTGGTCTACATTGACTAAAGGAATCGCTTCGATCCACTTAGTAAAATAATCAATGCCCACCAATATATACTTCTGACTTTTAGAAGATGCTGGTCGAATTTCTCCAATGAGATCCAAAGCCCATCCTCTAAAATGCCAAGGTTTCACAATCGAGTGAAGTTCACTTGCTGGCACATTTTGAATGCCTGTATGTTTTTGGCATTCTTGGCATCCTTTGGAAAATTCAACACAATCCTTTAACATAGTGGGCCAATATAAGCCTTGTCAAAACAATAACCATTTCATTTTTTGGCCTACTTGGTGTGCTCCACATGCCCCAGCGTGTGTGGTGGAAAGATCCACATATGCTTATGTTTCACTTAAGCATTTCAAAAGTACACCTTCTGGTGTTTTCTTAAATAGTTCATTTCCCATCAACACATAACTCAGCGCTTTGTACTTTATCTTTCGTTCTGTCGAAGCTGCTGGATTTTGTAAATAATCCACTAAAGGCTTTCTCCTATCTTGCTCTGTTAGATTGTCTATGAACGAAATTTCAAAATTTTCATGATCAGTGTATCCTAACTTTGTGGTCTTTAAATCTGATGGAAATAATTTGGTGGCAGTTACTCTTCCTCTAACTTCGATTGCCTGTTGCAGCCTCTCTTTCGAAACTTTATACCCAGAAGCAATTTGTGCCAAGTCGTTGGCTGCTTGATTTTCCAATCTGGGTATGTGTCAAATGCTAACTGCCTCGAAGTTTTTCAACAACCGTCAGGCTATTACGAAATACATAATAAGGTTTTCTTTTATGCATTTGTATTCTTTCGTAATTTGTTTTAGGACTAGCTCTGAGTCTCCCATTATTTCGACTTGAGTTGCCCCCAATTCCAACAAGATTTCAAGGCCTACGATTAATGTTTCATATTCAGCCTCATTATTGGAGAAATCCCCATCTATTTTGTACTTAAATGTTGTTGGAATTTTATTTGGAGAAATAATAAGGACTCCGACTCCGACTCCATCTTTAAAGCTAGAACCATCAAAGTAAAGTTTCCATGGTTCGATCTCTAAATAATTTAGTGATCTTTCTTGTATGGAGTGGTCGACTATAAAGTCTGCGACCACTTGGCCTTTCATAGCCTTGAGAGGCATAAAAGTTAATGAATATTCAGTTAATGCAAGTTCCCATTTGCCAACTTTACTATGCAAAATGGGTTTTGACAACATATACTTGAAAACATCAAAATGAGATGAAACATAAACATTAACTGGCTTTATATATTGCTTAAGTTTTGTACATGAAAAATACAGACATAAACACAGTTTTTCAACTTCGTTATATCTAGTTTCTGCATCATTTAAAACTCTACTGAGGTAGTAGATGGGTCTTTCGACACCATGTTCATCCTCCTGAGCCAGCATGCTCCCTAAAGTCTTATCAGACGCAGCTATGTACAGTCTCATACTTTTACTTCGACAAGGAGGAACCAGAATAGGTGGTCTAATGAGGTACTCTTTAATTTTGTCGAAGGCCTCTTGATGTTCTTCCCTCCATTCAAACCCTCCTTTGTTGAGTCGAAGCAAAGGCGAAAAGGCTTGCGTTTTCCCACTAAGGTTGGATATAAATCTCCTTAGGAAATTTATCTTCCCAAGTAAGGATTGCAATTCCTTTTTGTTAGTTGTTGCTTTGGCCTACAAGATAGCTTTGGTCTTGTTTTGGTTTACCTCAATGCCTTTCTTGTGGACCACAAAACCTAAGAAATCTCCTGCTTTTACACCAAAAGTACATTTCAGAGGATTCATCTTCAGGCCATAACGTCTCATCCTCTCAAAAGATTGTCGAAGATGATCCATATGAGCCTTCCCTGAAACAGATTTGACAACAATATCATCAATATAAATTTGCATGAAAGTGTCAATAAAGTCATGGAAGATCGAATTCATGGCTCTTTGGTACGTTGCCCCTGCATTCTTTAGGCCAAAAGGCATCACTACCCATTCATAGGTGCCTAAAGCCCCAGGGCAACGAAAGGTCGTTTTCGACACATCTTCTTCAGCAATGAAGATTTGATTGTATCCAGAGTAGCCATCCAGCATACTCATGTATTCGAAACCAGCGGCAGAATCCACAAGCATTTCCGCCACTAGCATTGGATATTCATCTTTGGGTGTTGCAGCATTGAGATCTCTGAAATCGATGCACACCCTCAAGGTATCGTTTTTCTTTATAACAGGTACAATATTTGCAATCCATTTGACATACCTGGTCGTTCTAATGAACTTGCACCTCAGTAGCCTTTCAACCTTCGTTTTGATTTTTGATAAAATCTCTGGCGCAAACCGTATTGGAGTCTGCTTAACGGGTTTCTTTCCAGGCTTTATTGGTAACTGCAGTTCGACCAATCCTCTGTCGAGACCAGGCATCTCGTCATAGTCCCACGCGAAGAAATCCTTGAACTCTTTCAGTAATTTGATCATTTCGATCTTGAGTCCGGGATCCATTTTTGTGCTTATGTATGTGGGCCTGTTCACAGGACCTTCGCCTAGATTTACCTCTTCTAGAGGATCTTGCGCCAGCATTCTGATATTATTCTCCAGCGGGTCCTTTTCGAAACCAAGAGGTTCGTTGTCATAGATGGCGTCTAACCTCTGGTCTAGAAAGTCTTTCGTTCCCAAGTCGGGAGGCTCTGGGTCGAAATCTTTCCCAGGTCCAGTCTTTGAAAGGACTTTCTCATTGGCTCTAGAAGCCACATATTTGACTTCAGCTTCTAAGGCCGCTATCATTCTATTTTCGGCCACATATGCCGAAATCTTTTGGAGAGTTGATGACTCAGTCATCATCATCAAACTCGCTGCCCCAGCCTGTTGGCCGTATATCACTGACTCCTCCAAAGTTTATGTTGGATAAGTCTTCTCTATCCCACTGAAAGCCATAATCAGAGTGTAGGTATAGAGAGCAGAACGCATTAGGAGTTGAAGTTAAATCAAACTCTGGTGGGTTACAAGGCCCTATGTGAGCCAAATTCCTGTTGAAATCATTCTTTCCGACACTGTTTATTTCACCCAGGTAATAACTCTGGTCTGCTTCAATTTTCTCCACAATGTCGTCGGGGCGCCATATTATGACCCTTTGGTGCATCGAAGATGGCACTGCTCCAATGCTATGTATCCACTCTCGACCAAGGAGTAGATTGTAGTTGGGCTTTGCTGAAATAACCATGAACATGATGGGTCGAAGTATTGAGCCCACTTTGAGGTCTAGTTGAATGACACCCATTGTGGTGCCAATGCCCCCTTCATAGTTGGATAAGACCATGTTGTGTGGCTTTATGTCAGCATCTCCTTTGCCTAACTTTTCCAGCATGAATTGTGGTATGATATTGATGGTTGCCCCACAATCAACCAGAATTTTGTTTATGGTTACCTCTCCAACCTTTGCTCTAATGAACAGTGGTTTCAGATGGCTCTTCATTGCCTCTGTTGGTGGTTCAAAGAATGCGTTTTGTTCTTCCACGCATCCATTGTTCATTATATAATAACATACTGGCTTATGTATAGCCAGTTCTTGTTCGACCATTAGGTCAGTCTCTTCGACTTCGACCTCACGATTGTATTCTTTGGGCAGCACATATATGACGTTAACCATGATGTCTAAACTGTCACTAGAGTCGGAGTCGTCTTCATCGTTCGACCCACACTCTTCCGCCCAGGGCACATGATTTCTCTCCAGAGGCTTCCTTTGTCTTTTCTGCACATTAGTGCTAACTTCTGGATGAGGTCCAGCTGCCTCTTTCTCAGCTTTTCGCCGTCTTTGAAACCTTCTCCACTGTAAACGAGACATAGGATTCTTTCCTTTATAGTTGCTCGACACATGGGTCATTTTGTTCGATACAGAAGCATGGTACTCCTTTCTGTAATCTAGAGAAGAACCTCTTGGTACGTCGAATGTCTGCCACCTTTCTTCATTTGGTCATTTCCTTCCCATGGTATTCAGCCAAGTATCAGTAGGCACATTAGTTGGAGGCCTGAAAGTTGGTGGCCTCCTTTCCTGATTCATGGGTCTTTGTTGATGTCCCCTTCTGGGGTCAAATCGAATTTCTGGACCCATTCTTTGTTGGGCATTGGTGCCCTGTTTTGCTTTTACTGCCCGCATCACTTGTATGTGTTCAGCGGCTTTCTTATCAAAAATAGAGCTACACCTAGGGCATAACATTACTTCCGATTTCTTCTTTTGGCATCTATGCAAAAAATCTGCCAAATCTTCATCCTCCTTTGGGAATGGAGTTTTGTTTACTTCCTATTGTCGAAGGGTTTCCTCTGAAACTTTGGCTCCATAAACTTCGACCACATTAACCTGCATGTTGCTTTTGGCAGCCAGGTTCATCTTCTGCATTTTGGCCTCCAAGTCCTCTGTCGAACCCTTTGCAGCAGCCAAATAAGAACCTGTAGTGGTTCTTTTGCTGGAGCTTTCAGCAACTCCTTTGATTTTGTTTGGCTTTTCAGCAACCCGTTGGATCAATTGCAAGCTAGCAGCAGCCTTCTTGTTCGACTCTTGGCCAACTTCCTTTTTCGAATCCAGGCCTTCAGTGGCCTTTCTCACCCCCTTCAATAGTTTTCCTGGAGATGTTCCCAGTGAAACTTCCGAAGATGGGTTTTGTGATGAAATCTTCAGACACTTCCACCATATGAATGCCAACTGGTTCGGCATAATGAGCCTCTGCTTGCAGTGGGTTTGTGTCGATTTTCATTACTGGTTTACCAGCAAATTTCAGCCTTCCTTCCTTCAGTGCATGTTGAACGAGATCCCTGAAAAGGAAACATTGTGAGGTTTTATGTCCCAAAAAATTATGGTATTTACAAAAACCTCTTTTCTTTCTCTGTTCTAAAGGAGGCAATTTAGCCCCTGGGGGCACTATCATATGTCCATCTTTAACTAATAGATTAAATATTTCGTCACACTTGGATATGTCGAAGCTATAAGTTTTCTTAGGAAATTTATCACTGCTTTTCTCGGGTTCTATACGATTTTTCCCATTTGATGGCACCAATAATTTACAAGAATATGGTGGTCCTTGTTTTAATTCAGCTAAATCAATTTCGCCTTCTTCGACATCTATAGGGTCGATGTATGCCTCTGGATCATTATCATCCACTTCGACATAAGCTACCCTGTCCCGTCGATGATTTTTGGCAGTTTTATCCTTTTCAGCTTTAAGGCATTCTACTTGTCAAACTCTATCAGCAAGTTGGGCCATATCTCTTAGGTATTGTGTATCTAATTTTTTCCTAATCGAATAATCCAGGCCACCTGCTGCTATTTCAACTAATTCATGCTCAGGCACTTGGGTAAAGCATCTAGCTTTGAGTAATCAAAATCTATTTAAATATTCATCAATTGGCGCTGTGAACCTTCTTTTTACACTAGCCAATTCTTTTAGACTTATCTTGGTTTGACCCATGTAAAATTGTTCATGGAACAATCTTTCCAATTGGTTCCAGTTGTGGATCGAATTGGCTGGGAGAGTAGTGAACCAAGTGAAAGAATTTTTAGTTAAGGAACTTGGGAAATATTTGATTCTAAGGTTTTCATTGTTTTCTATTTCCCCGACCTCTATCAAATATCTAGCCACATGTTCGACAGTCGACTCTGTCGTATCCCCTGAAAATTTAGTGAATTTTGGGACTTTTCCCCTAGGTGGTAAGTCTGTTTGCAGAATATACTCTGACAATGGGGATGTAAAGTTTGGTCTATGAAAACCAACATTCATCCCGTTTTGAAGCATGATTCTCTCGATCATAGCGGTTAAATTATTATCCGCCCCATAGTTCTGGTGTCGAACTTGTTGTATTAATTCGTCAGCATTTTGGTTTCTATTAGCCAGAACAACGCCTTGATCGATTTCTCGATGGTTTCGAGGTATCTCTATTCTTGGTTGTTCTACTTCTACCCTTGGAACTTGGGGTTTTGGATTAATGGTCAAATCTTCTTCCATGATTACCCCTTAATTTAATCTTATTGGTACCCTCTGGGGTTGTCGAACAACTTGGGGTAGTTGAGCAACTTGGGGTACCCCAAAGAATTCAGCCATGCGCGTCATTTGCGCTGTCATCTATTGATTCGACTGTGTAGCAGTCTGAATGAGGGGATTTAGCACTGTACTTAGAGTTTGTGCTAACATTTGTACCATTTCATGATTACTTTCGTCCATTTGTTGCCTCAAAATTGTTGTCGAAGCATTTGTGAGACTTGGTATCATATGAGATGGCCCTCCCAAAAATTGGTTTCTACTGGATCCAGATCCCTGTAATGGTGATGTTGCATTTACCAAAGGTTCTGAAAAAGTGGACGGAACATTCATAAGGCTAGCCATTTCAGTAGTTGGCATGCCATATGGTTGTTCTCGACCCATCCAAGTTGTCGAAAATCCTGGGGGTACAGTTGATCGAGATCCTAGATTTATCCTTGGTGGAGGCGTTCCTAAAGGACCCCTTGGACCCACATACGAAAGTAAGGGTCCAGTTTGATTTGTGGTTAACACTGGCATTAATCCAACAGAAGTTGGGATATTCCCTTCGACAGCAATAGTAATTGTTGTTCCTGTTATCGGTGGAGGTATTTCTCCATGGTTTGGCTCGTTAGCCATACTACTCTCTCCGTTTTCCCTCCTAACAGTATATTTGTTGGTTACTCTACCACTTCTTAATAACATGCAATGTTCTAACTGTACAGGAAAAACGCAGTCACATAGAAAATTAGCAACGTCCCACTAGGTGTGCCAATTTGTTTACCGTTGTTTTTGGTAAACAATCGTTGATCTCCAAAAAGGTAAGGTTTTTGGTTTACTTACGGGATCGACCAAACTAATCCCAGAACATATGCTAATCTTTATGTAAAATGAGTAAGAAGGAAGAACGCACGTTCGACCCAGAGAAAGGATGTTTGAGATTGTTGAAAGGTAAGCAAAAACATAAAAATGCAAGTAAAAGAAGTAAAAGGATAACTTTGTAGGATAATGGTAAAGTAATGTAAAAAGATTTTCATTAAGTAAAAAAGGTGTTTCTAACGTACATTGCTCAGCTTTTATCCTTTCTCACGCAGTAGTTACTTGGATAATATTTGAGAGATTTAGTAAAATAGGTTGAACACCCTTAAAAATTACACAAGCTTCTTAATTTATACTAAAAGTAGGTAACCGTCGAGGGGACATTCTGCGCTAGGATGAAGACAAGTGTCTTTTGCATGCCTCTCGACCCATAGGTTTTTGCCACGTTGCCTTCCCTTAGACGCTGATGAAAACTACCTTTCCCTCCAATAATTAAAATTTCAAATGGTCTTCGTCCCATGTGCCAAAGCGTGAACACTTTCCTTCAGTCGAGCAACATAAATCTGCTTCAGTCGAATGAACCCTTGGTTGATGATTCTTATCATAACTTAGATCCTTTTTCCTAAGTTATCTCATGTGTCGAATCATACCTCCTGGTTTGGTTCATTCCAGTTGTTTGGTCTAAAAGACCAAATACAGTAAGTGTTGAATTTGGGAGCCAACACTGGGACGCCCTTGGATTCATGGGGCTGGCGTTGTCACTTCCACTTTACATCAGATGCTGAAATATCTTGTCAATTGAAAGATTATTACAGTTTGTGGTGAAGAAGAGTATATGGTAAACCACCTGAATTCTTTCAGATATGTTGAGATGGATGACGAGTTCATTGAAACCCCCTATCAAAATTTTGAAGAGGTTCCTCAGACAATCACTGTTACCAAGGCTACTACGGTTGTTCCAAAGATTACCAGGCCTCCACTAAAAATGGCTTCTCTGAAGGACGCCAAGGCTGTGACTGAAGGACGCCAAGGGTGTACTATTTAGGGCCAACTCCCTGACATCCCCTATAAGTCTGATAAATTTGGTTTGGGTTTCACTTCAGGAGGTCAAAAAGCTATTTTTCGTGCTCGTACCGAAGGACCACCACTACGCATCAGCCACCATGGAGTCAATGATGTGGAGGACGCTGATAGTGACTGCGACCTAGACATTTGAATCTTCCCTAATATCAACGGTGGACTCAATAATTGGACAAAGAGACTTGTACCTATCTATTTTATCCCGGAGTAATTGTTTTTTCTGTTTTTTAGGTTATGCAATTTTTGAACAAATTAAACTCTAAAACCTTGTGTCTTACCCGAGGCACAACGGTCTATTTGTGAGGGTTATCCCACTTCATTTTCATATGTCATTAATTTATCATTGGACGTTTTGCATTCAAATTTTACGCTCTCTGTCTTTCTTTTTACTTTATTTAGTCAAAATAGCTATGCGCTCTTACACACACCCACATATCAAATTGCAGATCCACATCCACCCTAGATCCCTTGATAACGATTATGCTATTTCCAGTTATGACTTTGAAAATCCGATCTACCAAGCCGAGGACGAAGATGATGAAGATTGTGAAGTACCGAGAGAACTTGCTAGACTATTACAGCAAGAGGAAAGAGCAATACAACCTCATGAAGAGTCGGTCGAGGCGGCAAACTTGGGTACTGAGGAGAATAAAAAGGAAGTCAAGATAGGTGCCAACTTGGAGAATGGTGTCAAAGAATGGTTAATCCAGATGTTACGCGACTATGTTGAGATCTTTGTCAGGTCATACGAAGACATGTTGGGACTTGATACTGATATTATGGTTCATCGTCTGCCAACAAAAGAAGACTTCCCTCCAGTGAAGCAGAAGGTTCGTCGTATACGCCCTGAGATGTCAGAAAAGATCAAGGCTGAAGTCATGAAACAATTCAATGTCGAATTCTTAGTTGTTACTTCTTATTCATAATGGGTTGCGAACGTGGTACTGGTACCTAAGAAGGACGGTAAAGTGCGTATGTGTGTAGATTACAAAGATTTGAATAGGGCGAGCCCCAAGGATAACTTTCCGCTTCCCCGTATTGATGTTCTGGTTGACAACACCGCACATCATAAAGGTTTTCTCCTTCATGGACGATTTCTCTGGTTATAATCAGATCAAAATGGCACCTGAAGACATAGAGAAAACTACTTCCGTTACACAGTGGGGCACCTTCTGTTACAAAGTTATGCCATTTGGGTTGAAAAACAACGGGGCAACCTATCAGCATGCTATGGTAGCATTGTTCCATGATATGATCCATCACGAGATAAAAGTCTATGTTGATGATATGATAGCCAGGTCTCAGACTGAAGAAGAGCACATTGATCACTTGTAAAAAATTGTTCGAAAGGCTGAAGAAGTACAAGTTAAGACTGAACCCGAACAAGTGCACCTTTGGAGTAAGATCTGGAAAACTCCTAGGTTTCATCGTCAGTGGAAAAGGTATTGAGGTAGATCCTGCAAAGGTTAAAGCTATTCAAGAAATTCCAACTCCCTCACTGAGAAGGAGGTTAGAGGTTTCTTGGGACGTCTAAACTATATTGCCAGATTCACTTCCCACCTAACCGCTACTTGTGAACCAATCTTCAAATTATTGAAGAAAGATCACGTAGTGAAGTGGAATGACGATTTCCCGACAGCCTTTGACAAAATCAAGGAATATCTTCATGAACCTCCAATTTTGATGCCATCGGTCGAAGGAAGACCTCTAATCATGTACTTAACAGTGTTATAAAATTCAATGGGGTGTTGTTGGGACAACATGACAAGTCTGGTCGAAAAGAGCATGTTATATACTACCTTAGTAAAAAATTTACCGACTGTGAAACAAGATACTCAGTGCTCGAGAAAACTTATTGCGCTTTGGCATGGGCTGCTCGACGACTAAGACAGTATATGTTGACTCACACTACCTTATTGATATCTAAAATGGATCCTATCAAATACATATTCGAAAAGCCCGCTCTCTCTAGAAGAATAGCAAGGTGGCAAATGGTCTTGACGGAATATGACATTCAGTTCACCACCCAAAAAGAAATAAAAGGGAGTGTACTAGCTGATCATTTGGCTCACCAGGCCATAGACGACTACCAATCAATGAATTTTGAGTTCCCCGACGAGACCATTATGTTAGTGACCGACTGTGAAGAACCTGGACCGGTTAAAGGACCTGAAAAAAGATCCCGATGGACTATGGTATTTTATAGAGCTTCCAACGCGCTCAGTAATGACATTGGTGCTGTGATTATCTCTCCCGAAGGCTGCCATACACCCTTCACTGTCAGTTTATGTTTTAACAGCGCCAACAATATGGCCGAATATAAGGCATGCATTATAGGTATCAAGGATGATAATGACATGAGGATCAAGTGCTTACAAGTTGTGATACGGTGGGAGAACTGACTTGAGGTTGTGTTTGTGTTCGTAATTGTTTCGGTTTAGCAAGAGTCGCCACCGACTTTTTATTTTATCCAAAGGAAAGGTCAAAAAGCACAGGAAAGACCTTTGAGATGTTTTCTTGGGTTTGGGGGATAGATTATGAAAAGGGAAGGTGCTAGCACCATTTTCATCCATGGTTTTCCATGGGCTCTTAGTTACTTGTTTAGATCACTTGCTTTTGCTTTTCAATTGTTTGAAATAGTGCTTTATGTGTGGTTTTTGAAAATGCTTTGAAAAAGAGGCCTTGTCTAGGCAACCTTTGTAATGATTCTTGTTTGAATATATACAAAGGTGTTTGTCTTTTGAAAAGATATTTCAATGTTTGAAAGTTTGTTTTTGGGAAGTGTTTTGAAATTGTGTTGTGAAGTGTGTTTGAAAATAGCAAGGATGTTTTTGCAAGTTTTGATCAAGTAACTAAGAGTTGTCTACCCTATTTTACTCAAAGATCTCTCCTATACATTTTTAACCCTTTTGACAGTGTTGTTTTACCATTGCATTTGGTAAACAACCTTGTATTAGGATGTTAAATGGGACAGGCGTGGGTCATCGTATTGACCATGATAGCAATTGTGCTAAGTATCTTTAGCAATTTTTGAGGGACTAGATCATTTTGTATAGGCAACCAAGATAGCGTCATTGAGGGACTATGATCTTTTTGTTTTGTTTTTGTTTTGCCAAGATACTCAACATGCATAACATGGCCTTTTTAAAGGCAACAAGTGGATGAAACCCTAGGGGTGCATGTGTGCATTGTGTTTGTTATTTTCATGCATTTAGGTCTTGTATTAGGTCTAACTATTTGTTTTGATTTTGGATATCTTGCCATACACGCCTAATTACTACACAGTATGTTGAAAGCAATAAATTGCGGGAACTAAAAGTCTAAGTTATTAAAAAAGTATCCGGGAATGGGGGTACAAATTATTACAAATGGGGATGAATCTCATAAGAATAGTAAAGTCCAAATATTACAACCAAATCGAATTGTCGTGATTCAATATAAAGCTAAACAAATGAAGAAATCAATAAAGTACGAAATGCATGTATTTACTTGAAAATAAATAAATAAAAATCTATTCTAAAAAAGAAAGATTAAATATTTTATTATTATTATTCTTTGTATGTGTTTTTTATTAAATAATAAAATAAAAAGTCTAAAGGAAGCAAACTAATTAAATTAAATTAAAAGTTTTGTTTTTGGTGTTTTTATTATTAGTAACAAATCAAATTAAAAAAGGTTATAAAAATTAAAAGTAAAAAAAAATGATTTTTATTTTTAGGGTTTAAAAGAAAATGTATGAAAGCATATATTAGTATTTCTTTAAAACAAATAAAAATAGGACAAACTAAAGAAAAAGAAAATGGGCTTAAGAGAATATGGAAGATGCTAAGCCCAAATGCAATAGAAGAAGGAAAGGTCAGAAAGGAAGGGGGAGGGTGTGAACTTGAAACGCATATGGGATTAGGGTTGGGGCGGACAGGCCCAATTGCTCAAGTTTGTAACATTTGATTTTTTTGAAAATTAGGGTTTGGGAAAATCAGGGTTTGTCGTTCGTCCCTTACAGCGGCGCCGCTTGCCTTCGTTCTCTCTTCCTCTCACTCAACGCTCAATCGCTCTGATCCTCCTTTGCCTATGGTTTCCGGAACACCCTCACTTCTCATATCCTCTCAATGATCAGTGGCCTTGGTGAAACGGTATGGTTCGTCTCTTTTTGATTTAACATTTTTCATTTGATTCGCATGCTTTGTTCAGTTTTGTTTTTAATCTATTGTACTATGTGCCTGAGATGCAGCAAAGGGGTACGAAATGGTCATACCTGTGTGACTTTCTCTATGAAGAGAAGAGGAAAAGTGAGATGGAGAGTGGAGCTTGTGACACCCCAAATAATCCGATTATTAAATAATTAGAATTTTAATTATTAATTTAATTGGAAATTTAATTATTGATATTTTTGGATTATTGGAATTAATTTAATTAATTAAAGGAAAGAAGTATTGGTGGTGTGAAGAGTGATTAGAGGGTGTGAGGGGTAAAATACTCTACTCTTACTAATTACTAATTTAATTATTTTATTGGAATAATAAAAGGAGTATTAAAAGGAAAAAGAAGAGAAAGAGAGTTATTTTGGAATATTCATCATACGTGCATTTGAGAAGAGGAAAAAGAAGGAGAAACCCGGAAGCGTCAGAATTCGAAGAACCCACAAGGTAAGGGGTGATTTCTATTAGTTAATTCGTATTATCAGTTTAGATATTCAATAGTATGAATCATAGTATGTTAGGGAATCCCGGTTTGGAATTCTAGGGTTCCGTAGAATTGTCCCTATTGCATCGAATTGTAGGTTGAAAACCATTAGAGTGTCAGATGATAAAAAAGAATGATGAAATAATGTTGTTTGATGTTATAATGGTGCAAAATGGATGTGTTTTGGTGTTTCTCATGTTGCAATTCGTATGGGTATGTTTGGAATTGGTTTAGAATGAATAAATGTTGTCAAAAGTGCAGAATTTGACTCTGCAGGTCGTGGGAACCGGTTCCCAGTGGGGAGGAACCGGGTTCCACTGTGTGAATTTATAAAAACTGGCAAAAATGCACGTAGGAACCGGTTCCTGTATAGGTAGGAACCGGGTTCCCATACATTTTTCCAGAAGCGTGATTTTTGAACTTCGCAGGAACTGGTTCCTGCATATGTAGGAACCGGGTTCTGCTGTAACTTTTGAAAAATATTAAACTTTGAAAATTCATAACTTTCAAACCGTAAGTCCGTTTTGAGTGCCGTTTTGGACGTTATTTCTTAAATTTAATGCTCTATTTTATAAAATGAAAAGATTTCCTAAAACCTGAAATTATTTTGAAAATGAGTCAAATCCCGGAATAAGTGATTATTGGCTAACGCACATGGGTGTGTATGTAGCAGTGAACCTGTGATGGATGGATGTATTAGTATTGTGTGAATGAAAGGCATGTTTATGTTGCTAATGATGGTGTGCATGATCGTTGAGATATCATGTTTTTGGTTTTGGTTCAGTTATGATAAATTGATGTATTTCATAGACTGATTTGATGTTGCATGCTAGTGATGTGCGTGCATATGCATTGTTTTGGTGAAGTTAATTCCCATTGTGTGGAATTTGACTTGTATTGCTGTTAACCGATACCCGGGTGATGATGGGTGGTTATGCTGGATTCGTGTCCGGGTGTTTATGGACGAATCGATGGTTGATGTATCTGGTTGATGATGGATCAGTGTTGGGTGACTTGGTCACGTGTTGGTACCACATGCATTGTGTCTGCATTTGTGTTTGCATGGAATTGTAACATGTTAGGATGTCTTCCAGTGTTACAATTCTTTGGTTGATTATTGATTTGTGCATAATGACTTGTATGATTGGAACTGCGTGTTGAATATGAATTTATGCTAAAATGGGTGAAATAATATGCTTGTGATATAATGTTGATTGAGAAGCTTATAATGCATGTTAATTATGAGAAATCTCATCCTTACTTTAACAATTTCAGATTAAAGTTAGCAGCTCAGGAGTTGGTGAGGATGGCTCTAGAGCTATGTTACTTTAAGTCCGCGTGTCAGTGTCGTGCTCTGATAGGTTGTAACACTGGGGAACGTTTAGTTGAGGAATTAGTTATTATTCAATTGTTTCTTTGAATTTCATGGGAATAATTATGTTTTGGTTTATTCTGTTTTGGTTATGGTATTTTTCCGTTGTGTAAGACATGGTCTTAATTTGATTGAATTATTTGAATAATGACCCTCAGTGTAGCATGACTACTGTTTTATTGGAAGTTTTATTTATTTCATAATTGTGACATCCCTTGTTCCGTGTTAACTCTGATGGAATATGACTTTAATCATTGATATAATTAATATTATTCAGGGTATTTTAGAAGGGGTGTTACAATAGTGGTATCAGAGCATAGTCGGTCTTGTCTTGTGTCGTTATCCCTTTTGTATGCGACTAGTGTAAGATGACACTGTCGATACTTGTGTGCTGATGAGGTTGTTTTGTAATGTTACAGAACAATGGCCAAAAGAGGTAACGGAAGAAATGACGATGCTATTGTTGAAGCATTGGGAATGTTGGCTGGAGTACTCGGAGGGAACCAGCAGGGAGTTGTGATTGGTGTTGACCGATAATTGGGGAATTTTTGGAGGAATAATCCTCCGTTGTTCAAGGGTGCACATGATCCCGAAGGTGCTCAGAAGTGGTTGAAGGAGATCGAGAGGATCTTCAGAGTAATTGACTGTGCTGAAGGGCTGAAGGTGAGATACGGAACTCACATGT
Source organism: Vicia faba (assembly GCA_948472305.1). Lineage (NCBI taxonomy): Eukaryota > Viridiplantae > Streptophyta > Magnoliopsida > Fabales > Fabaceae > Vicia > Vicia faba. Next base: position 716,436,999 of record OX451735.1, read on the forward strand.
TAGCAGAGGAAGCTGATGACTGGTGGGTTGCTACCAGAACTGAAATGGAAGAAGATGGTATTGCATTGACTTGGGCTGTGTTCAGGAGGGCTTTTCTGAGGAGGTACTTTCCTGGGGACATCAGAGGCAAGAAGGAGATTGAGTTTCTGGAACTCAATCAGGGTAACAAGACTGTCAGTGAGTATGCTTCGAAGTTTACTGAGTTAGCGAAGTATTATGCTCATTATACTAACGATGCAGATGCAGAATTTTCCAAATGTATCAAGTTTGAGAATGGTCTTCGTGATGAGATTAAGCAGGGTATTCGGTATTAGTGTATCCGAAGATTTCCTGATCTGGTTGACTGTAGTAGGATTTTAGAGGAGGATCTTGCTAGCACTAAGTCGAATGCTCGAGGGTATGTTGATAGGAATGGTAAGCAACAGATGGATCGTGGTAAGCCTTATGATAGAAGTAATCAGAGACCCGGTGGTTGGAAGAAGTTTGGTGGAGGAGATTCTAGTTCTTCCATTAAGTGCTACAAGTATGGTGAGACAGGACATCGTATGGTGGATTGCAAAAGTAATGATAAGAAGTGTTTCAAGTGTGGGAAACTCGGCCATGTGGCCAATGACTGCAGAGTAAGAGTGGTGACTTGTTACAACTGTGGTGAAGAAGGTCATACTCGTCCTCAGTGTACAAAACCCAAGAAGGAGCAAGCTGGTGGTAAAGTGTTTGCATTGTCTGGGTCAGAGACTAAGCCAGATGATCGGCTGATTAAAGGTACATGTTTTATTAATGACATACCTTTGATTGCGATTATTGATACTGGAGCTACGCATTATTTTATTGCTTTGGATTGTGCTAAAAGATTGAATTTGGAAATTTCTAATATGAATGGAAGTATGGTTATTGATACTCCTGCGTCGGGTTTAGTGACTACTTCGTATGTTTGTAGGAATTGTCCTATTGTGATTTTTGGTAGGGGTTTCGGTATGGATTTAGTGTGCCTACCGTTAGAACAACTTGATATCATCCTTGGAATGAACTGGTTGGAATTCAACCAGGTTCATATCAACTGTTTTGCGAAGACGGTTATTTTTCCTGAAGAGGTTGGTGTCGAAGATGTGACTATGTCGGTTAAACAGATGAACCTAGCTGTGAAAGATGGTGTTGTAGTATTTATGTTGTATTCTGCAATAGAAGCGGAGGGAAAAGCAAAGAGTGATGGATTGCTAGTGGTGAATGAATTTCCAGAGGTGTTTTCGGAAGACGTTAGTGAATTGCCACCTGAGAGGGAGGTAGAATTTACTATAGATTGATTCCCAGAACTAGTCTGGTGTCGATGGCGCCTTACCGTATGTCGGCATCTGAATTAGCGGAGTTAAAGAAACAGTTGGAGGAGTTACTTGAGAAGAATTTTATTCGTCCGAGTGTTTCGCTGTGGGGTGCTCCGATGTTGTTGGTTAAGAAGAAAGAAGGTTCAATGAGATTATGTGTTGATTACAGACAGCTGAATAAAGTTACAATCAAGAATCAGTATCCTTTGTCGAGGATCGATGATTTGATGGATCAACTAGTTGGAGCTTGTGTATTTAGTAAGATTGATCTGAGATCTGGATATCATCAGATTCGTGTGAAGTCGGAAGATATTCAGAAAACTGCATTTAGAACGAGGTATGGACATTACGAGTATTCTGTTATGCCGTTTGGAGTTACTAATGCACCTGGTGTTTTCATGGAGTATATGAACAGGATATTTCATCCGTATCTTGATAAGTTTGTGGTGGTGTTCATTGATGATATTCTAATTTATTTGAAGAGCGATGAAGAGCATGCAGAACATCTCAGAGATGTGTTGGAATTGTTGAAAGAGAAGAAGCTTTATGCGAAGTTGTCCAAGTGTGAATTCTGGTTAAGTGAAGTAAGTTTTCTTGGCCATGTAATTTCCAAGAATGGAATTGCTGTGGATCCTACGAAGGTAGAAGAAGTATCTCAGTGGGAAGCGCCGAAGAATGCTTCTGAGATCCGTAGTTTTCTGGGTCTTGCAGGTTATTACAGGAAGTTTATAGAAGGATTTTCCAAATTAGCGTTATCGTTGACTAAGTTGACCAGGAAGGGTCAGATGTTTGTTTGGGATGTTGAATGTGAGAAAGGATTTCAAGAGCTGAAGAGGAGGTTGACAAGTGCTCCGATCTTGATTTTTCCAAATCCGACTAAGTCTTTTGTTGTGTATTGTGACGCATCATTAATGGGATTAGGTGGTGTGTTGATGCAAGATAAGCAGGTGGTGGCTTATGCTTCGAGACAATTGAAAGTACATGAAAGGAATTATCCGACTCATGATTTGGAGTTGGCAGCTGTTGTGTTTGTTTTGAAGTTGTGGAGGCATTATTTATATGGTTCTCAGTTTGAGGTGTTCAGTGATCACAAAAGTCTGAGGTATCTCTTTGATCAGAAAGAGTTGAATATGAGGCAGAGGAGATGGTTAGAATTTCTAAAGGATTATGATTTTGGTTTGAATTACCATCCTGGTAAGGCAAACGTTGTTGCGGATGCCTTGAGTAGGAAGTCCTTGCATATATCGATGTTAATGGTCCGTGAGTTATATTTGGTTGAGCAGTTCAGAGATTTAAGTTTGGTATGTGAAACTACTCCGAATAGTGTGAAATTGGGTATGTTGAAACTGACTAGTGGTATTCTGGAAGAAATTCGGAATGGACAGAAGTCCAATGTTGGGTTAGTTGATAAATTGACATTGATCAACCAAGGCCAAGGACACTACAAGAAAATTGGCAGATTGCGACAGGTATTTTTGTAGATCACGACGGTTAAAACCGTCGCAATTTGCTTTCCACGACGGTTGCTTTACCGTCGCAGAAGTGTGTGTCCCCAACCTATTTCGCGACGGTTACAAAAACTGTCGTTCAAGTTTACGACGGGTTGATACCGTCGTGACTATCTTTTGAGTTTCTTTTAATTATTGATGGCGACGGTTCGATACTGTCGTGAATATCTTTTGAAATTGATTAAATTGTTTATGGCGACGGTTCGATACCGTCATGACTTTTGTTGATTACGACGATTCGGTACTGTCGCCATGACTTTTGTTTATGTCTTGATTTTTTTTTATTTTTCTATTATATATATTTTTTATTTAAATTATTATCTATGTAAAAAATTTTAAATATAGTTTTTTTTTGTGTTATTTTTTTCTTTAAATTATTTCTTCTTTAATATATTTATTTATAGTATTATTTTTTGTTTTATTTTCTATCACTTTGTAATATAGTAAAAATAATTTCAATAAAAAATATTTAACATCAAATAAGCATTATAATATCCAAAAAAATGTGTGTTCCATAATCATGTAAAATGCGAGTTCCATAATCATGTCAAGTAGTACAAAAAACCCAAAATATATCAATTTCTAATTTTATAATAATAAGTATCATTATGCCAAAAATACATGAGAAAGTTCACAATCTAATTATCTCGATCATAGCAAAGTCTAATTTGTCCCCCCTGAAGTTCCATTATCTCCAATACGGTAGCTAGACTCAGATGAACGTCTACCATCAGCGGGTGATTCCAATCCCTAAAAAAAGGTATTAAAATAATTATCTTTAAAATAATACTCATAAAATAGAATTAGAACAATAACAAAGTTAGGTAATAGAACTATTCAAGGAAGATTGCTCAAACTTCATGAAGAAGCTACCACATAAAAAGTATATCTAAAAAGGCTTGTTGCGACTCAAAATAAACAAATTGGTTCAAGGATTTGATGCAATTGTACACATCATCACCCCATCCTAACTGTTATCATATGACTTCGATAAATATAGACAGACTAAAGTTAGGAAACAGAGATGTGTACCTTCAGAGCATAAGCTTGTGATTTCTCAGAAACAGGGCACAAAATTGCTTGACGAGGACTGAGCCAGAAGGGCCATTTACCCTTGTAGTGCTCTAAAAGTATGGCAAACATGCGTTCAACTGATCCTAGAATGGCTCTGTGTATCATAACAGGCCTCTCAATTTTGGCTTCATCCTCAGCTGAGAATTCCAACTTAAAACGATCAGGAAGCTGGAAGTCAAGCTGCAAGGAGCCAATTTATCCAATTATCAGTAAAAATAATTAACAACTGAACCATGTGAATGCAAGTCAAGCCAAAGAGTGTAAACCTGTAGAGTTGCACACTGGAATTTCCTACTCAATACATCAGATACACTGATATCTATCTTTGGTCCATAGAATGCACCATCCCCTTCATTCAACTGCAGAGTTTTATTTGGATTATAAGCACATAATTGAAGTTAAAAAATGATGCATTACATTGAAAATAATAAAACAGATATACAAAAAATAAAAGAATGTATGAGAATATAAAAAATAGTATCAAGAAACATATAATTGAATTCAAAACATGAAAAGCATATACCTGCCATGGCTTGCCAAACTCATCCAAAGCCTCCTTGAGAGCACTTTCAGCCCTATCCCACGTTTCATCATCTCCAAGCTTATTCTCTGGCCTCTACTCAAGTATTTAACACAGGCAAGGCAAAATAAATAACTGAGTCATTAAATAGATTAAACCAATTACTAACAGCAGAGTCTACCAAGCTTATCATGTACTACTATATCATGTATCAGAAGAAAAGAAAATAACAAGAAAGCTAGTTCTTTGTATTGAGGCCATATTCCCAATTATTAACTGTTCCTACTAATGTTATTTATTCACAAACTTCATCATATTTCAAACCATAGAGAAGTGTTCCTACTAATGTTATTTATTAAACATATAAACAAAACATGTACCATAGGAAGAGAAAGACTGGTAAGATATGATCAAAATGATCTATATCAGATGACACTCTTAGAAGGAATAATTGCAACAAAGAAACAAATAATGAAATTATCAAATCAGAATTAACTTACATTGCAGACAAAACATATAGTGGCAGTTGTTTCCAAACTATTAAACAGATTTATCAGCATCTCTTTTGGAAGCCTTTTTGCCATTTCAACATAATCTTTTCCAACAGGATCAGAATTGTATTCTTTAACAAGAAGTGGGTGATCAGAAGCCTGACGGAGACGTAAAAGCATCAAATTTGAATCAATTTGTTGTTGTTGTGGTGGTGCTACACGCGGAGGCATTTTGGATCAATGAGGAAAAAGCAAGAACCAAAGATAGAATCAAAGATGAAGAAGAAGAATATGATAGAGCAATTGATTCTCATTGATGAATATCAAATACACTGTGCTATTTATACTTGTGTGGTAACTTCCATCATGAGCTATAGTGTTCTAGCTACAGTATATTGTTGCTTAAGTTCTAAGTAACTATCTTAATGTAACTACTTTGTAATTACTCCTAACTGAAAACAGAAGTTAGTTAAGGTGTTAATCTATTTATTGTGTCAACTTATTCCACATGACAAGGAAAATAATATAAAATGGAAAAATGATCTTGAAAAGTAATACCTTTTCCTTATTTAAATTGTAACATGAGAAAAGTAAACTATATATATAAAAACAACAGTGCTTTTTGAGTGACTATCCTCAAAAGGTTATCAAGAAATAATTGGCATGAAAGTATCCATTCAACTAAATGCTTCCAATCTTCATACTTTGAGTGAAAATCCTCCATATGTGATGCTGCATAAACTCTTCAATAAAACAATCCTATTTGATCCAACAGTTATATCGCAATCAAGAGTCCACTATAGTGTATATAAAATCAAGTGTATACTTTACATATAATATTTTGTATTTCTAACCTTGTCTGATTCCATATGTGGAGGCAGTTCCTAGGATTTTCTGAATGAAGGTGATGGTGATGCAGGAGGCTTCAAGTCCTCATACCTGAAAAGTTCATTTGCATAATATCATAATCTTACTATAGTCACTACGATCAAATAGTGACTGCAGGTAGATCTCAATGAAAAATCCGAGTCCCTTCTTTCTTTCTTCTATATTAAGGAATCGAGAATCTTTTGGAGAATAAATAAGAAAAATCGAAGGCGAGATGGAATCAGAATCAACTTACATTGCATAAGGTGAAAGTGGTCTTGACTTTGGTTCATGAAGGGGCTGTCCATCATCCTTTGGTGTATCTTCCACAGAAAGTTGAGCTGCTCCATTGCTTGATACTACTGTATCTATCTTGGATATTGATGTAGTTGGTACACTCGGAGATGGTGAGCTCGGAGGCTTTAAATCAGGATATCTATAATAAACACAAGAAAAAGTTCAAATCTAAAATGGGATGGTTGTACTAATATACATGATATCACCATAAAACTAGAGGGCGGCTTACGCTGCGTAAGGAGATAGAGACTCCTTCGCTTTTGAGGAAGATGTTGTCTGAGAAATGCCATCTATTTCTTGAATGCTACCTGGAGTATCCGAAGAAATAGGTGTTGGAACTGCATCACTGATGTTTATCTGTTTCTTCTCACTAGGCTTAGTTGGAGAAGGAGATGATGGTGGCTTTAAATCATCATAACTGAAAATGTATATACCAAATCAGTTATTTTGCATCTGGTCCGTATTAAAATATTTACTGTCAACAAAAATTAGCAACTTGGCTTACGCGGTATAAGGAGAAAGTGGCTGTTCCGTTTTCGCCACTGGTTTTGGTTGTTCTGTTTCTATTTCAGGGGCAATACTGAGTACTTCTGCTATAACATTATCAGGGGGGCCTGGATTACTGACAGTTGCCGTATCTGGTTTCTGTATCGTCCAAATAAAACAACTAATCAATTGACAAGCCTGGTTTGTACTAATATACATCGTAAAATGTATTATATAAGGCGGTACTTACCTTAGGCGGAGAAACGTAAGGGCGTTGAGAAGGTATCGTGGTAAGAAGTTTTTCGGCAGGTGTCAATGGCGCAGTTGTCTCGGCAATGACCTCTACTATTTTACAATAAGAAAGATCGGGATTCTTGGCCATGGTTGCCATGAGTTCAGCAACCTGCATTGAGAGAGTTATCAACTTTCATATAACTATATATCTTAACTAGATAGTTACACATACATGATACATGAATAATGCATTTTACACGTACCTGAAGGTTTGAAACTTGACCCCCAAATAAAGTATCTTCAGTTGATAGAGTTACATTATGTTTTTCCTTGTATGCATCAGTAGGCCTCTCCATGCCACCAGGTCTCACTATCTGAAAACAGTGACATAACATAACAATGACATGATATTAAGATAATTAGGACTTTGCGATGCGCTGCGCTTCGGAGTAATTACAATGACTTACTGTATACGGAATTCCACTTGCTAGCAATGCTTCTTCAGCCTTCCTTTTCCAAATCAAAACTCCCCAAAATAAACTATAGAAATAGAACTAATCAATCAGTTCAACTTCTTTACGATGCGAAAATGAAAATATAACTAAACTACTGCTTGAGAAAGGTTTTCAGAATTCAGACTCACTTGAGAATAGCTGCAGGAAAACCAAATTTGTTTGTTCCCAATGAAGTAACCAATATGAAGTGATTTACTTTGGCAACAGTTGCTGCACCATGACAGAATAAACAAACAAAAAATTGTTTTCAACCTTTAGGCCTAAAACAAAATATATAGCATTGAAACAAAACCATAAGGAAGGAAAGCTCTTGTTACCAGCATCAACTAGGTTTTTGGTGGCTTTGTAATCGATTCGACAAGGTCCAGTAATGTCGAAAATTTCCTTCTCACTAGCACCAATGGTACATATCACAGTGGATGCATTCCCTAATGCTGATCCAATTTGATTTGGCTTCTCCAAATCACATTCCACAATTTCAAGCTTCTCTACAGCTGGGCTAAAAACCAAAAACATTCTGTTATCCAACACAGCAGCATTTTTGTTACTGTCTAAAACTTTCTTCATACAGCTTGAATACGCCATCAGATAGAGTCTGGTAGGCATTGCAGTCTAAGTGAAGCAAGAAATAAAGTAAGAAATTCAGCAATTCTCCATCAATTTGCCAACCACAATCGATCACAACACAATAACAAAAACTCAGAAATGCAACCAAGAGATTTCAAGACCGAAAAACAAAACAACATGGTTCAGGCATTTCACCGAACACTTGGTTAACAACCTACAACAACAATGATTAACAACAGAATAACGACCCCGCATAAAAAATCGAGCTTAAAAGTGAAAAAAAAAGAAGAAGAAGATAACTCACGACGATTCGACATCTAAAGACAATCAATGATATGCGACTACGACCACGAATTCCCGAAGCCGCGAGTCAGAACGTGCCACAACCATTGATGTTCTTCCAGCCACCCTATTCTAATTTAAAAAAGAACACATATTCATGAGCGAAGGAGAAGATTGACTCTGATACTTCCTGGAGCAGATTCGATTTCCTGAGTGAGAGAGCGACCATTGCGATGAGATTCAGAAGTTCAAACGAGAGAAGGAAGAGCCTGGGAAACTGCCCTAGCTAGTCGAGTGATGGCTTTGCCTATGCTTGATGCCCTAATTTCCAGAACCAACACGACGTCACCAAACACAAAACACACAAAAAATGGATTTCAAATTGGGAATAGCGAGAGAAGATGCTCAAATTTAAAGGGAAGCCATCGAAGCTTCTTAAGGTTCTCATCGAATTGATGTGGTTGAAGTTTGTACAGAGAAAAAGCAAAAGTATGAAGAAATTTGGAGAAAGATACGTGAACAATAAATAAAAAGAGAAATAGACGAAGCGGGGTAAAGGATTTAGGGGGACGACGGGTGTGGTTACCGTCGTGCCCTTTCATAACTTTTGCATGTTTTTTAAAGGTTTAGGGGGGCGACGGTTGTTTTACCGTCGTGATGTCTATTTTAGGACAGTTTCTTAACCGTCGCAACATTCATTTTAGGGCGGTAGGTGTATACCGTCGTGACATGGGTTCCTATATTAGAATTACGACGGTTATTAAGTAACTGTCGCAATTTTTGTGTCGTAAAATCCTAATTTTCTTGTAGTGGGAGGCGAGTTCCGGATTGATGAGAATGGTGTTATGAGATTTGGTAATAGGGTGTGTGTTCCGGATGTTGCAGAGATTAGGAAGAGTATTTTGGAAGAAGGACATCATAGTGGATTGAGTATTCATCCTGGTGCTACTAAAATGTACCATGATTTGAAGAAGTTGTTTTGGTGGCCGGGAATGAAAAAGGAAATTGCTGAGTTTGTGTATGCTTGTTTGGTTTGTCAGAAGTCGAAGATTGAGCATCAGAAACCGTCAGGATTGATGGAACCGTTGTTTGTTCCGGAATGGAAATGGGATGGAATCTCTATGGATTTTGTGTCTGGTTTGCCAAGGACATCGAAGAATTGTGATTCTATCTGGGTTATTGTTGATCGGTTGACGAAATTTGCTCACTTTATTCCGATAAGAATGGATTATCCGATGGAAAGGTTGGCAGAATTGTATGTTGAGAAGATTATGAGTTTGCACGGTATTCCTTCTAGTATTGTGTCGGATCGAGATCCGAGGTTTACATCTAAATTCTAGACGGGATTGCAAGAAGCTTTGGGTACTAAGTTGCGTTTGAGTTCCGCTTATCATCCACAGACAGATGGTCAGACGGAGAGAATGATTCAGTCGTTGGAATATTTGTTAAGAGCTTGTGTGTTGGAGAAAGGTGGAGCTTGGGATAGTTATCTACCATTGATTGAGTTTACCTACAACAATAGTTTTCATTCGAGCATTGGTATGGCTCTGTTTGAGGCATTGTATGGTAGGAGGTGTCGGACACCGTTGTGTTGGTATGAATCTGGAGAGAGTGCTGTGATTGGACCGGAAATTGTCCAACAGACTTCGGAAAAGATTAAGATGATTCAGGAGAAGATGAGGACTTCTCAGAGTCGTCAGAAAAGTTATCACGATAAGAGGAGGAAAGATCTTGAGTTTAGCGAAGGAGAACATATTTTTATGCGAGTTACTCCGATGACTGGTATTGGTCGAGCTTTGAAGTCAAAGAAGTTGACTCCACGTTTTATTGGTCCGTTTCAGATTACCAAGAGAGTTGGGAAAGTTGCTTATCAGATTGCTTTGCCGCCGTCACTTGCAAATTTGCATGATGTTTTTCATGTATCTCAGCTAAGGAAGTACATTGCTAATCCGTCTCATGAGATTCGGGTAGACGATATACAGGTACGAGAGAATTTGACCATGGAAGCGGTACCTGCGAGAATTGAGGATCGGAAGTTGAAACAGTTGCGAGGCAAGGAGATCACGTTGGTAAGAGTGGCTTGGGGAGGACCAGCAGATGGAAATGTCACTTGGGAGCTGGAGAGTCAGATGAAGGACTCGTATCCCGAACTGTTCGTCTAAGGTATGTTTTCGAGGACGAAAACCCTTTTAGTTGGGGAGAGTTGTGACACCCCAAATAATCAGATTATTAAATAATTAGAATTTTAATTATTAATTTAATTGGAAATTTAATTATTGGTATTTTTGGATTATTGGAATTAATTTAATTAATTAAAGGAAAGAAGTATTGGTGGTGTGAAGAGTGATTAGAGGGTGTGAGGGGTAAAATACTCTACTCTTACTAATTACTAATTTAATTATTTTATTGGAATAATAAAAGGAGTATTAAAAGGAAAAAGAAGAGAAAGAGAGTTATTTTGGAATATTCATCATACGTGCATTTGAGAAGAGGAAAAAGAAGGAGAAAACCGGAAGCGTCGGAATTCGAAGAACCCACAAGGTAAGGGGTGATTTCGATTAGTTAATTCGTATTATCGGTTTGGATATTCAATAGTATGGATCATAGTATGTTAGGGAATCCCAGTTTGGAATTCTAGGGTTCCGTAGAATTGTCCCTATTGCGTCGAATTGTAGGTTGAAAACCATTAGGGTGTCAGATGATAAAAAGGAATGATGAAATAATGTTGTTTGATGTTATAATGGTGCAAAATGGATGTGTTTTGGTGTTTCTCATGTTGCAATTTGTATGGGTATGTTTGGAATTGGTTTAGAATGAATAAATGCTGTCAAAAGTGCAGAATTTGACTCTGCAGGTCGTGGGAACCGGTTCCCAGTGGGGAGGAACCGGGTTCCACTGTGTGAATTTATAAAAACTGGCAAAAATGCACGTAGGAACCGGTTCCTGTATAGGTAGGAACCGGGTTCCCATACATTTTTCCAGAAGCGTGATTTTTGAACTTCGCAGGAACTGGTTCCTGCATATGTAGGAACCGGGTTCTGCTGTAACTTTTGAAAAATATTAAACTTTGAAAATTCATAACTTTCAAACCGTAAGTCCGTTTTGAGTGCCGTTTTGGACGTTATTTCTTAAATTTAATGCTCTATTTTATAAAATGAAAAGATTTCCTAAAACCTGAAATTATTTTGAAAATGAGTCAAATCCCGGAATAAGTGATTATTGGCTAACGCACATGGGTGTGTATGTAGCAGTGAACCTGTGATAGATGGATGTATTAGTATTGTGTGAATGAAAGGCATGTTTATGTTGCTAATGATGGTGTGCATGATCGTTGAGATATCATGTTTTTGGTTTTGGTTCAGTTATGATAAATTGATGTATTTCATAGACTGATTTGATGTTGCATGCTAGTGATGTACGTGCATATGCATTGTTTTGGTGAAGTTAATTCCCATTGTGTGGAATTTGACTTGTATTACCGTTAACCGATACCCAGGTGATGATGGGTGGTTAGGCTGGATTCGTGTCCGGGTGTTTATGGACGAATCGATGGTTGCTGTATCCGGTTGATGATGGATCAGTGTTGGGTGACTTGGTCACGTGTTGGTACCACATGCATTATGTCTGCATTTGTGTTTACATGGAATTGTAACATGTTAGGATGTCTTCCAGTGTTACAATTCTTTGGTTGATTATTGATTTGTGCATAATGACTTGTATGATTGGAACTGCGTGTTGAATCTGAATTTATGCTAAAATGGGTGAAATAATATGCTTGTGATATAATGTTGATTGAGAAGCTTATAATGCATGTTAATTATGAGAAATCTCACCCTTACTTTAACAATTTCAGATTAAAGTTAGCAGCTCAGGAGTTGGTGAGGATGGCTCTAGAGCTATGTTACTTTAAGTCTGCGTGTCAGTGTCGTGCTCTGATAGGTTGTAACACTGGGGAACGTTTAGTTGAGGAATTAGTTATTATTCAATTGTTTCTTTGAATTTCATTGGGAATAATAATGTTTTGGTTTATTCCGTTTTGGTTATGGTATTTTTCTACTGTGTAAGACATGGTCTTAATTTGATTGAATTATTTGAATAATGACCCTCAGTGTAGCATGACTACTGTTTTATTGGAAGTTTTATTTATTTCATAATTGTGACACCCCTTGTTCCGTGTTAACTCTGATGGAATATGTCTTTAATCATTGATATAATTAATATTATTCGGGGTATTTTAGAAGGGGTGTTACAGAGCTCCTTGGTGGCCAGAGGTGCGAGGAGAGATGATGACCAAGCACGCTTTTTGGTAACTTCTTTCCTTTGTTCTTAAACCTTGAATGATGATAGTGTTGAATGCTTCTGACTTGGTTGTTGATTTGGCTTCTGAAACTCTGTTTGTACAATGATTGATGATGGTGCTTTATTCTTCTGAAACCTTTGATTTTCTTTTCCTCTCTCTTGAACTATGATGATGCTTTATTCTGAAACCTTGTTGTTGATGATGATTGTTGCTGAAACTTTGATTTTGTTGGTAGTTGATGATAATTATTGCTGAAACTTTGTTACCTCTTTCCTCTCTCTTTGAATTTGAATGATGATGGTTTATTCCTTCTGACTTGTTAGTCAATGATGGATAATGATGATGATTATCCTGAGACTTTGTTGGTATGTTTAGACTTGTTGATTTCTGAAGCTTGTTTGCAAAAATGGAAGTTGGTTGATGGTTTTTGGATGTTGAGTTTGATAATAGGTTGGGGATTTTGATTCTGCTAACAGGTTTTTGATGTTGTGCAGTTTCTTTGGTATGTTTTGCAGCTTGTTGGCCTTTTTCAGTTTGCAGGCTTTTGAAGTTTGTAAAATGTTTTTGACTTTGTTAAAAGTTGGGAGGTTTTTGATTGATTGTGCAGTTTGGTAGGCTTTTGATTGATTGTGCAGTTTGTGGGGTGTTTTTGTGGTTTGGGAGTTTTTTGTACAGGTTGTTGTTAATAGGCTTTTGGTGATTGTTGTTCTTGCTGTTACACAGGTTTTTGTGGTTTTGGTTAGCAGGCTGGAGAGTTGTGCAATTTAGGCTGGCTTGTTACAGTCTTGTTGTAACAGTTTTGACTTGGATATTTTACAGCTTGTTACAGTTTTACTGTAACAGATTTGGCTATGCAGTTGTTCTGCAGGTTGGACTGTTAACAGGTTTTTGGCTGTTTGAAACTTGTTATGCAGTTTGGGAGAGTTATGCCTTGCAGCTTCAGGCCTCTCTTTTGAAACTGTTATGCAGTTTGGAGTTTGTGGTTTGAACTGCTATATAGTTTTGTTTTCAGTTTTTTGTGAATGTTTATGTTGTTGGCCTGTTTGCTTGGTTTGGGAACTTGTTAACAGGTTTGTAGGTTTGGAGATTGTGGTTTGAAACTGTTATATGGTTTTGTTTTCAGTTTTTGGCTATTTGAAGCTATTATGCAGGTTGTGGTTTGTGCAATATTTGCACAGGTTTTTGGATGTTTGTCTGGTTGTGCAGTTGTGGCTTGTACTGCTAACAGGTTTCTGGGAGCTTGGCTCGTTTTTTGACAAAATTCCCTCTCCTTTACTTTGTGTTGTTTGATGGTCTTATATCCTTGCTTGTGACAGATCTTTAGCCAAACTGTACACTCTCACCAAAAAGGTGATATCTTTTCTCTCTTTCTCTCTCAATGATAAAGCAATTTTTGCTTTTCCTTCTTTTCCTGAAAGGTTTGCCTTATTTTTGGAAAATGATGATAAAGCTGTGACAAGCCTTTTTGCTTGTTATTTGGTTTACCCCCTTCACTTTTTGCCTGCTGCATTGTACTTTCTAGCTGCATTGTACTTTCCTGTTGCATTGCTTGTGCTGCCTTGGTTTGCCTTGTTGCAATGTTTAGACAACATGCTTCAGTTGCTTTGTAACTTGTTGCAATGTTTGGTTTTGTTTGCCATGCTGTTTGGTTTAGTTTGCCATGCTATTTTGCATTTGAAACTTGCTTTGTAAGTTTGGCGCCTTGTTTTCCTTAGTTGCTTGACAGTTTGTCCTTGTTATGTTTTCATTTGAACCATTTTCCTTGCATTATTGCATTTTTCCTTTTTCTCTTTGTGAACCAAGAAGAGCAATCTTCTTGTGATTTGCAAAGAGAAAAAAATAAAAACATGATGAAATGAAAATAGCTCCTCTTATTCTAAACGGCAAACTTTAATGATGAATATTTTCTTTCTTTTTTTGTTTGAAAAATCTAATTAATCAACTGTACTAATCCTCTTTTCCTTGTCTTTCTTTCATGTGAGCACAACTTGGGTGATGACAAAGCAGAGAAAGCAGAAGACTTTGTGGCGAGCACGGGAGCAATGGAGCAATGGAAGCTTAGGCTTAGATTATTAATCTAGAGATATTTTCCATTAGTTGTAATCATTTATTTTTCAATAACTATACGTTGTAAAAACCTAAAGCATATGAATGATAATTTATCTTTGTATCAACATCTGAAATAAATGAAAAATCTTTGTGAGACAATCTGATATCCAATAAAATCTTCTACTGTCCCATATCTTGCAATTCTTCCTTCAAGTCTTCACTGATTATTTAAGATTCCTGATCTAAAATAACTGAAACTGCATTCCAATATTTCCAATATAGATGACTTAAATTCCAAGTAATCCCAAAAAAAACTTTGTAATCTCATAACCTTGAAACAACATTCCAATCAAAATACGCACTGTGCATTCCAATAAACAAGTAAACGTTTCATTCCATTAACAAAGCAAATGTCTTAATAGACGCACATTATCTGGTTAACCTGGATCATACAAAACCTTAATATTCCAAATGACAGTCTCAGCTCCCATTTCCTGTCCCAGATAAACAGGCCTTGAGCAAAACCAATAACCTTTCAGTAAACTTTAAAAAAGCATGAAAACATGTGACCGTTAATTGAATTTCTGAGAATTCAGTTTCTTCTGAGAAATGCGAGAGAAACCCTAATTCTTGATCTACTGCCAAAGAAAAGTCTGTCTGATTGATTCCTGAGCCAATCTTGAGGATCTGAGAAAACCCTAGGGTTGTAATTTCTTGTGAAAAATGGGAGGGAAAATTTTGGAGTACAACACAAGTATACGAAGATTCAGCCTTGGTGATCATCCAATTTATGGGAGAATGGGACACTAAGCATCCTAATCTCATCCTCTACCGAGAGCATGTGTTGACATTAATCCCATATTTTAAAGAGATTACCTTTGAACATGTTCCCTGAGAAGAAAATCAGTTAGCGTGCGCACTAGCTACCATGTCATCCATGTTTAAGGTTAGATGGGATAATGAAGCCCCTAAGATCACCATTGAAAGGTTAGACAAACCAGTATACTGTTATGAGATTGATACTGAGGGAGTAGGGGAAAAGCCTTGGTTCCACGAGGTGAAAAGGTATCTTGAAGCCCAAGAGTACCCTGAGGAGGCGTCCATCAATGACAAGAAGTTTCTAAAAAGGTTCTCTTCCAAGTTCTTCCTTAGTAACAAAATTCTATACAAGTGTAACCATGATTCCACTTTACTTCGGTGTGTCGACAAGAGAGAAGCGGAGAAGATTATGGAGGATACGTATGAAGGTACCTTTGGCACCCATTCTAGTGGGTACCCGATGGATAAGAAGATTTTGAGGGTAGCATACTGTTGTACCCCAAAATTTTCCCTCTCATTTCATCAACTTTTTCTCATCACAAGACTCTTGGAGCTCAAGATCAAGTTAGGGTTTGCTCTGCTCAAGACCCCTCCTTGCATTGTTGACCCAAATTAGGGTTTGAGTTTTCACAAGGATGTTTTGACCTAAAATGACCAAAGTGACTTTCATGCTTCATGTTGGACTTACCAGTTTATCCATACCAAGTTTCAAGCCTTGATCCCAATCTTTGCCCAGTCAATTGGACAGTTGACCTAGAAATCAGCTGTATTGGGGAAAAAGTCGATTGTGGCCAATTAACAGTCAAACTTCATGAAATTTGACCCACATCAACATTATGAACTCATATGAACCATTTGGTCAAGTTTGGATCACAATTCCATAAGAAATTTGATCAGATCACCAAAAGGGCAAAATGGTCATTTTTAGGGTTTTGATTGCACAAAGGCAATTTTTTACTGTTTGACCTAAACAATGGCAAACCAAGCTCACATATGGACTCAAGGACTCAATGGCATTGTCTTGACCCATTCAACAAGTTCAAAAGATCTCAAATGCATAGGATTGACAGATGAATTTTCCAGTCAACTGATCAAAATTTGACTATATACTGAAAAGTCAAACTTTGACTTTTTGGTCAAAATCAAGTGCCAAGGTTCATTTTTCATCGTGACATGTCAAATTATGAAACTTTTTCATCAAGAAACAAAAAATTACAAATTAGGGTTTAAAATGAAAATTTTCATAACTTAGAAAATTTTCTAAGTTATGAAATTTCCTTATTTTTTCCTAACTCTGTCCCATTTTTTCACTAAGATGCAAATGGATTCAAACAAAACTTGAAACATGAAAGTTGTAGTCCATTGCAAAATCTACAACTTTGATTCACAAAGTTTTCTCAAATGAAGCTTGTATCTCAAGTTATGATTTTTGGAACAAGGGTGCAAAACATTTTTAACTTAGAGAAAATTTGACTTATTCTAGGCAGGATTTTTGTCCAACTTCTTGGCCATTTTTCACATGGTTCCACTTGGAGATTCAATTTGCATTACAAAGATGTATTATAGTACACATTCCAAGCTTTCCAAATTGTCCAAGAACTTCTCAAACACCCTTGTGGTTAGAGAGAATCGAATTTGCAAAGTTGGCTAAAACTCACTTTTGTTCATGGCCAAAGCATGTTCACAACAACTTGCATTTTCAACTCAGCATGGTTTATGCTAGATTACAGGCCTCTAAACCTCTCCACACTCAATAATTTAATGCCTAACCATTGTGTTAAGACATTATCTCATCCATTTGGACAATACATGTTAAACTAACCCTTAAATAGAAAAAGCAAAATTGTCATTTTGATAAAGTATCACTTTATGTCAAATTCAAAATCCTTGGACATGGGGGCCAGATCTTAGAGACAAAATCAAGTCCACAAATTTTTGTTACCAAGAGCAAATGCTGCAGCATGCTTGAGAGGATTGTACAGGCCTATATGACAACTTACACTTTCTTACTTACATGGGAAGAAACTTTGCAAAACATACACAACTTTGATTTCCTGCAAACAAAAGCTTAAGCAAACTTTGTACACATCTTCCATACACCAAAACAAGCCTAAAGCACGATTCATTGATCCCTCATACCTCCCAATACTCAGAAACACCATTTTGCTGCAAAAACAGGGCATCCTTGCAGATTGAGTTCTACAACTCAATCCACTCGTGCACTTTGGCTAAAAACCTTTCAAACACATTCCATATCATCCACTGAAACTATCCCAAGCCTTGAACTCAAGCTGTAACACCCCTAACCACGTTTTCCATTTTTACTTTCAAGCTGTGCAGGTGGACTTCCATAGCACGATACAGTTGGTTTCAAAGCAAGCTAGGCATTTGGGAAGCATCCTTGGACCTCAGGCAAGCTACTCAGAAGCTCAAACTCCATTGAAGTTGGCCACATTGTTGTATACGATTCAAGCTGAAACAGGTAAAACCATGGACTTCTATCTCTCAATCTAGGAAGAGTTAAGCTTAGGTTTGTGAATGAAACATGTCCTACTTATAGCCCTGAAGCCATACATGTGTTTACTTTTCATTTATATTAAGCATGCTGTGAGAATTTTAGCCATGAACATTGAAGAAAAACTAGGTCAGAAATTGGGGGTGAAGAAATTCTCCCTGGTTTCTTAGAGTTAAGACAAGTTTTTTTACATATTTGGAATCGTGGTTTGATGCTCTATAATATTGGTGTTATGAGTTTTGCATAAAAGTCAAGGAATCGGGAGTTAGCTTTGGTACAAGAGGCGCGCGCGTTTTGTTATTCAAACAGAGCTGGAGGTTGAAGAAGGTTGGCTTGGGCTGGGCCTGAGTCTGTTTTGCTCTTTGCACCCATTTTTTCCATTTGCACCCCCCTGGCCCATTATGTGAAATACTTGTCATTTTTGCATTTTTCTTTTTGATTCTGACTTAATATTTTTGTTCAAACATAAAAAAACACTACAAATATTTTTCCACATTTTTTTGCATTTATTTGGTATTTATTTGTTTTATTTAGCATATGTATGTAAATAAATATATATACTTTTTACTAAAACCCTAAAAAAATAATATAAAAATTATATTTATTTTCAGTTATTATTTTTATTTACACCTTGAAAATATCTTCTTAAATATACATTTTTTTTATATACATAAATAATTAATTTTATCTTTTTATATTTAATAGGTTTAGTATATATATATATATATATATATATATATATATATATATATATATATATATATATATATATATATATATATATATATATATATATATATATATATATATATATATATAACACTTGTATATTATATTTATTAGAATACTTAGGATAAAAATATGAAAATAATATATTTTTATTTTTATTAATATATGACACTAAAAATATTTTTTTTTACAATATACTTTTTATTTTTTTAATATATATTGTACATAGTTAATAAATATTACTATTTATTTAAAAACTAGGGTTTTGCCCTAAATGACAAAAATATTCAAAATTTGACCTTTTTATTTTTGTTTATATTTCACATTGAAAAATACTTTCACATACATAAAAAATCATTTTGTGTATAATACATTCTTATTTATTTATTGTATTTATTTAAATATTGTACAATTAAATATTTGTATCATATACATTCGATATGGTTGTAATAACTTAGATTTTATTTCCTTGTCAAATATCCCCAATGCAAACTTGTACCCCCCTCCCTATATCTTGTTGTAATAGCTTAGCATTTAAATTCTCGCATTTAAAAGCTTTCAAATTATGCCATGATAGACCTAGGGTTTGTATGCAAAATCAATCAACAAATAGCTTGACCTAATTCAAGATAAACATGCATGAAAAACAAACACAATGCACACTTGCACCCTTAGGGTTACTCCACTTGTTGCCTTCAAAAATGGGCCATGGTTGCATGTTAAGTCTCTTTGGCAAAACAAAAACAAATCAAATGATCATAGTCCCTCGATGACGCTATCAAGTTGCCTAAAATGATCAAGTCCCTTGAGAAAATTGCCAAAGATACTTGGCACAATTGCATTCATGGTCTAAACGATGACCCGCGCCCGTCCCGTTAACATCCTAACACAAGGTTGTTCACCAAATACAATGGTGAAATAACACTGTTAAAAGGGTTAAAACATGAGAAAGATCTTTGAGAATTTTAGGGTAGATAGCTCTTGGTTACTTGACCAAACTTGCAAAACAATCCTTGCCATTTTTCAAAACACACATCACAACACAACTTCAAAACAAACTTTCAAAAACATTGAAACATCTTTTCAAAAAGACAAATACCTTTGTAAAACATTCGAGTAAAGAATTGTTACAATGGTTGCCTAGACAAAGCATCTTTTTCAAAACATTTTCAAAACCACACACACAAAGCACCATTTCAAACAATTGAAAAGCAAAGGCAAGTGATCTAAGCAAGTAACTAAGAGCCCATGGATAACCATGGATAGAAAGGGTGCTAATACCTTCCCTTTCTATAATCTACTCCCCGAACCCACGAAAACATCTCAAAGGTTTTTCCTGTGCTTTTTAACCTTTCCTTAGGATAAAATAAAAAGTCGGTGGCGACTCTTGCTCAACCGAAACATTTGTGAAAACAAACGCAAAACCCAAGTCAGTTCTCCCACCGTATCACAGAATTGGTGACTCTGCTGGGGACATTTCTAAAAGTGGAGTGACCTTAGGGCCTAGATTACCCTTTTGCATGATTAATTGTTTGCTTTGATTGCTTTACATTTTGGTTCTCTTGTTTGGGCTTGAAATCCTACACCCGGATTTGGGAAACATTCATAGATAGCAATACATTGTGGAAACTGTGTGGGGTATACCGACACGGTCGAAGCAATAGCTATATTAGTGTGACATATTTGTGAGTATCGGTAACCCTTGAGTTCAATCAAGGAGAGTACGGGGCCGCTGAGTGATGTCACTAAGCACTAATAACCTAGAACCTTACTTGACCATCTTGGCCTTTTATTAGGGGTAGTGAGATGACTGGCTTTGGTGCAGTTCGAAGTTGGTAGATACTCGATACTACACTCATTGAGGGTTGTTTTCTTGGAATATTTTGGTCGCTAGTTAAGTGGCTAAACCAAAACAATGAACATGGAAAATAATCCAATGATATTGAGCTCCTTAGAACCCGGTTACTATTTATAGGACAGGTTTTTAAGCCAACTTCACTCAAGAGGGTACTTACCTATGAAACCCCATGCAAGCCTGAAACTAGGGTTTTGTGTGACTTGCTTGTACATATGTTTGTACATCATGAACATCATAAAGCATCATATGCATCCACTAACCATTTCAAGGGTTTGGATCTTCATCTTTGTTCTTGTTTTGTAGGTCATGGAAATTCTTCGCAGGAAAACTATCCAAGTCAACCTTGTGAGAATCCCTCCTCAACTCAAGGAGCTTACATCCAGAATTCCAGAAAGTTCTCTCTTCAGTGAAAGACATGGTAAACTGCTTAGCCTAGTCAACACCAACATTGAAGAAGACATGGTGAAAGTGTTGTTCCAATTCTTTGACCCCCTTCACCACTGTTTCACATTCCCCGACTACCAATTGGTGCCTACTTTGGAGGAATTTTCTCAACTCCTGAGAATTCCTATTCTTAATCAACTACCCTACAATGGTACAGAAAAAGAACCAAAACCTGAAGATGTTGCTCAAGCACTACACTTGCAACCATCTGACATCAAGGGGCATTGGGAAACCAGAAGTGGTGTCAAGGGCTTCTTGGCAAAGTTCTTGTTTGAGAAGGCACAAGAGTGTTGGAATTCTCTAGATCTGCAAGCCTTTGAAGAAATTGTGGCACTCCTTATTTATGGGTTGGTCTTGTTCCCAAATCCTGACCAACTTATAGATGTGAATGCTGTCAAGATCTTCATATCCAGGAATCGCATACCTACATTGCTTGCGGACATCCTCCACTCATTTTACACACGAACAATGAGGAAGAGAGGTGTTCTCATGTGTTGTACTCCTCTCCTTGTAAGGTGGTTTATTTCTCACCTTCCACAATCAGTTTTGAAGAACGGGCAAGGCTTAAGGTGGTCACAATGATTGATGACCCTCACACATTCTGATGTACATTGGTGTTCTCGGTCCAGAGAAAATGTCATCATCGTTGATCGTTGTGGTGAGTTCCCTAATGTTCCATTACTTGGCATTAGGGGAGGCATTACCTACAACCCTTGTCTAGCTTTGAGACAATTTAGATATGCTCGGAGGGATGGCCCTCATGACATGCTGATTCCTGACCTAGTTTTTGACTTCGACAACGATGCGCAAGGACTTCGCCAAAGATTCATCAGAGCTTGGAGGACGCCTAACAAGGTAGATAGCAAGACACCGGGACACAAAAACTCCATCCCTCTTGAGCCTTACCTCAAGTGGGTACGAACCCGCGCCCAGAGTCTTATGATGCTTTACCCTCACATTCTCCCTTTGATCAAAGAGCCTGTTAAGGAAGGAGAGGTTCCATACACCATCCTACATCCTGACATGCCAACATCATGGGAGGAAATGCAGAAGAGTTGGATCCAACTCAAGGAAGAAAGGGATACTTTTGAAGCCAGCTTCTACGCCAGTGAGAAGAAGGTTTTGGAGCTTACCCGCCGACTTCACGAGGAGGAGACCCTCAACACTTACATTGCACCAAAGAGGATGCGCAACGTCTTTTTACCTTAAGAAGTTTTTGTAATATTTGGCCCATGGGGCATTTATATACTAACAAAATTTCTTCTTATTAATATGACGTGTGTTCTTTTTGTCTGCAACAATTTTGAATTTCTAAATCCTTGAATGCATTGCATGAATAAACATATCATTCATCATATGCATAAACAGGTCTTCACACCAGGTTTCCTTATCTTTCTGCTGTTTATTTCAGTAAGATGGATATCGAGCAGACGGTCAAAGATCTGCAGGCATAAAACTCATAGTTTCAACAGCTCCTTATGACCTTGGCAAAAGGTCAGGAGGATCTTAAAGCACTGTTAGGGAATAAAGAGCAAGAAAAAGGAAAAAAGAAGAAGAAAAGAGTCGGGGTAGCTACACTGGGAAGAAGATTTGAGAATGAAGCTAGGAGAGTTCTTGAATTCCCCTCCACATCTGACGAGGGGACCGACAAAGGAAAAGGAGCTGCATTGCTTTCTGAGTCTGAGGCTGAAGAGGAAGAGGTTGAGGAAGATGAAGATTATTCAGAGCAGCAATACCCGCCAGCGGACGAAAAATACAAAAACCTGGAGGATAGACTGGCAGCCATGCAGTTGCAATGGGTTCCCGGGCTAGATTTTGAAGAATTGGGACTGATTGCTGGGATTGTTATCCCTCCCAAATTCAAGGTTACAACTTTTGAAAAATACGACGGTCTGTCTTGCCCGAAGATGCACCTGAGGTCGTATGTCAGAAAAATTCAACCTCACTCATCCGATAGAAATCTTTGGGTACACTTCTTCCAGGACAGCCTGTCCGGTACACAGCTGGATTGGTTTTACCAGCTTGAGAGGTCAGAAGTGCATAACTGGGAAGACTTGGCAGCTGCCTTCTATCGCCAGTATCAATACAACGTTGACTTGGCACCAACCCGTACTCAGCTACAAGGTATGGGGATGGCCTCAAATGAGGGATTCAAAGAATATGCCCAGAAATGACGTGACTTGGCCGGAAGAGTGCAGCCACCTGTTTCAGATAGGGAGCTAGTTGATATGTTCTTGGGGACCTTATCTGGCCCTTTCTTCAACCATTTGATCAGGAGCTCCTCCGCAGGGTTTACTGAATTGATTCTGACTGGCGAAAGGGTGGAAGCTGGTATTAAGAGTGGGAAGATTCAAAGGGATGCCTCTGCCTCCACAACTGTTAAAAAACCATTCCCGGCCAAGAAGGAAGCAACTGTTGTATACTCTCAAAAAGGATTGGGAAGAACTGAGCGCCGGCCGACTGTAGGGGCCGTGATGATTCAAAATTCATCAAATGATCAGCCTCGTAACAATCAGTCTAGACCTAAACAGCAATGGGGAGAACGGCCACAACGGAAGTTCACCCGTATCAACATGACGCCCGCACAAGTTCTTCCCCATTTGTTGAAGCTGAATCTCACCAATATCAAGGAGGCGCCAAAAAATGTGAATACCACTTCCCCACATTATCATCCCAACGCAAAGTGTGCCTATCATTCTGACAGCGTCGGGCATGACACCAACGATTGTTGGGCGCTTAAGAATAAAATTCAGGATTTGATAGATGCTAAGGAGGTTGAGTTCAACGCCTCTGAGAAGCCAAATGTAATCTCCACTCCAATGCCAAAGCATGGTCGCAATGTCCATGCTGTTGAAGAAGATCTGTTTGTTTCTACTGTTGATGATCTGATAACTCCATTACTGACAATCAAGTTGAATCTGTTGAAGGCTGGGATTTTCCTGGGATGTAAAGAAGATTTCTACCTTTGTTCCTCCCTACCAATCGACTGTCCATTGCTGAAGATAGGCATCCAACGCCTAATGGACAACCAACAAATTCTTTTCGAAAAGACTCTTGTTACTCCAACTCCTATCAATGAATTTTCAATAATAACCATTTCCGCCAATCTTTCCAAGGTCCCCAAAAGGCCTGTTAAGATTACATCCGCTCCGAAGATTGTACCCTTGAAGATAACCATGCTTGGGCCCGTCCCATACAAATTTGACAAATCGATACAGTGGAATTATGGTGGAGAAATCTACTACCATGGTGTTAAACAAATTGAGATAACTGAAGAGAGCTCTGACGAAGAAACTGCCGACATTGGAAACATTGCCGGTATGAGCAAAATTACCTGAAGTGGAAGAATTTTCTCTCCAGAGATTGCCCCTCCAAAGGCAATCTTTGGACCCTCAGCTGCTCCCAAGGTTACTCCTGCACCGATAAAACTATCTGCAAGAACGCCAATGATTGAAGAAGTTGTTACTCCTGTGGTTGTCCCTTCTCCTGCTGCTGCTGATAAGGGGAAAGGGATCCAAGAAGAGCTCGTCAGGACGAGGGCTCAGCCGTTGGTCATCCCTGAAACCTCTAAGAAAGAAATGGAGTAGATTTTGAAAATAATAAAGAAAAGTGATTATGATATTGTAGAGCAACTAGGGCAAACCCCCTCGAAGATCTCCATGTTGGCCCTACTGCTTTGTTCGGAGGCTCATGCCAAAGAATTGATAAGATTTCTGAAGACAGCCCATGTGCCCCAGGAAACCTCAGTCGATCAATTCCAGGATTGTGTAGCCAGCCTTACCGCCGACAACGGCCTGGGTTTCTCTGATGCTGACCTGACTCCGAAGGGAAGAAAGCACAATGACGCATTGCATGTGTCAGTCGAATGCCGAGGAACCACTCTCGCCCATGTCTTGGTCGATACTGGTTCTTCCCTAAATGTGTTGCCTAAGAAAGCTCTAGACCGGTTGGATTGTGAAGGCTTGGAGCTGAAACCAAGTAATATCATTGTCAGGGCCTTTGACGGGTCTAAAAGGATGGTGCATGGGGAGGTCGACATTCCCATCAAGGTAGGCACTGAGGTGTTCCACTCAACCTTCTACGTGATGGACATCTGTCCATCATACTCTTGCTTGCTAGGAAGACCGTGGATACATAATGCTGGGGCAGTCACTTCTTCTCTACATCAGATGCTGAAATACCCTGTTAAGGGTAAAATCATAATTGTACACGGTGAGGAGGAGTACACGATCAGTCATCTGAATTCCTTTCGGTATGTGGAAGTGGATGGCGAATTCATCGAAACACCCTTTCAACATTTTGAGGAAGTTTCTCCCGAGGTGGCATTAGCAAAGGCTGTAGCTGAGGTACCCAAGCAGGTGGCCAGGATGGCATCTCTGAAAGATGCAAAGGCTGCAATGAAGGAGGGGAAGAGCTCAACATGGGGACAGTTGCCTGACTTTCCTCACAAGACAGACAAGTTTGGGTTGGGGTTTACCGCTGTGGGGCAAAAGGCTATGCGTCGCTCCAAAATTGAAAAGGCACCCATTTGGAAGACGAAGATGAAGAGGGTAACGTTGAAGATTGGATCTTCCCAACCATTGAAGGGGGACTGCACAACTGGGAGGCGAAAGAATTTGTTCCCATTACTTTCATTAATCAGTAATTTATCTCTCGAACATTTCCTGTTGGTCTGTAATAATTACTAAAACAATCTACACACTATTTTTCACCTCATGCCTTTCCCGGGGCATGTAGGTCCATTTGTAAGGGTTTTGATTCTCTTCATAATCATATGCCATGTTTAATGAATCATTGGACGTTTTTCATTTATAAACTGCTGTGTTCATTTTCTTTCCTTTTGCATTTTTGTTTGTTTAAGGATGGCTATCCCTTACACACACCCACACTCATAAGTGCATGTACCCATCCACTCCGGATTCCATGGGTGACTATTCTGTTGTATCCTTCAATAACTCTGAAGATTTGGTCAATCAGGTTGAGTACGAAGATGACGAAGATTGTGAAGTACCGGGAGAGCTAGCCAGACTTCTACAACAATAAGAGAGGGCCATCTTACCTCATGAAGAGTTGTTGGAAACCGTCAACTTAGGAACAGAGGAAGACAGGAAAGAAGTCAAAGTGGGTGCCAATCTGGAACCAAGTGTCAAGGAGAGCTTAATACAGTTGTTGAATGAATATGTTGAAATATTTTCCTGGTCT
The DNA here is from genome assembly GCA_948472305.1 of Vicia faba. Classification (NCBI taxonomy): domain Eukaryota; kingdom Viridiplantae; phylum Streptophyta; class Magnoliopsida; order Fabales; family Fabaceae; genus Vicia; species Vicia faba. The sequence continues at coordinate 716,463,075 of OX451735.1, forward strand.
TATGAAGACATGCCGGGGTTAGACACAGACATTGTGGTTCACCGTCTCCCTACAAGAGAGGATTGTCCATCGATCAAACAAAAAGTTCGCCGAATGAGGCCCGACATGTCTGAGAAGATTAAGGCTGAAGTAATGAAGCAATTCAACGCTGGATTTCTGGATGTTACATCCTATCCACAATGGGTTGCTAACATTGTGCCAGTACCTAAAAAAGACGGCAAGGTCAGAATGTGTGTGGACTACCAGGATTTGAACAGGGCCAGCCCTAAAGATGATTTTCCGCTACCACATATCGACATTTTGATTGACAACACAACTCAACACAAGGTATTTTCCTTCATGGACGAATTCTCGGGCTACAACCAGATTTAAATGGCCCCCGAGGACATGGAGAAAACAACCTTTGTTACACAATGGGGTACCTTCTGCTACAAGGTGATGCCGTTCAGACTGAAGAACGCAGGGGCAACTTATCAACGTGCCATGGTAGCTTTGTTTCATGATATGATACATCATGAGATTGAAGTTTACGTAGACGACATGATAGCTCGATCACAAACGGAAGAAGAACACCTTGAACATTTGCAGAAGTTGTTTGCCAGGTTGAAGGAGTACAAACTCAGGCTGAATACAAGTAAGTGCACTTTTGGAGTTAGGTCTGGTAAACTTCTGGGATTTATTGTCAGCAACAAAGGCATTGAGGTCGATCCAGCGAAAGTGAAAGCTATACAAGAAATGTCTGCCCCCCGTACTGAAAAGGAGGTTAGAGGATTCTTGGGACGCTTGAACTATATTGCCATATTCATCTCTCATCTAACGTCTACCTGTGAGCCAATTTTCAAACTATTAAAGAAAGATCAGGTAGTCGAATGGTGTTGGCTCCTAAATTCGACACCTTTGTTTTGATTGATGGCAGCCATTAAAAGCTGAAAGATGCTTTCGACTGGCTAAGCTTGTCGAAGTGCCCGTCGAAAGATGGCAAAATACTTAGAAGATTTCTTCCAAGGAAGAAGGCTGATTGCCTTCGACGTCGAAGGAGTTTTCGTCGAAGACGTTTCTTGATGAAAGTGTTCGATGGTCCAGAGTGGAGCAGTTTGAAATTCAAAGCTTTGGAGGGAAAACGGTTTCCAGCAGTTACTACGTGTAAACGTGCAAGGATCTGGAGCGTCGAGCATGGAGAACGTGCCAAGTGGCTTAATCTCGAAGCAGTGTAACTGCCCGACGGTTACTTGGAATGTTTTAGTATAAATAGGAGTAGACATGTAGTTTCTCGCGTGTGTTCACAAATAGATACATAGTCACTCATTTAGATTCAAGTACCCAGTGTGAGCGAAAGAATTGTTGAGAAATGTATGTGTGAAACACCAATTTTATCAATTAAAGTCATTTACTTTTCCAGTATTTTACTTGCTTTTCTCCTTTAAATTCCTGTCGAACCTTTACTTTAAAGCCTTGTTTATTTTACCAAGCCTTTCCTTTATGCAATTTACTTGAAACATTTTACTTAAAGCCTTATCCACCTTAATTAAACTTCAAAATCAACCTATGTCCATAGGATCAATCTGATCGATCCTGCGAGTAACCAAATAAGTAACCATTTGGAGGATCAGCGGTTGTTTACCAAAACCCAAGGTAAACAAATTGGCACACCCGGTGGGACTGTGTGTTGATTGTTGAAAAATAATCTCATCTTTTCGAGTTGTATGTTATTGAGGAGTGGTAGAATATACACTAACGATAGCAATACTGCCAGAAGAAGGGAAGAGATGGCGAATCCGCCAAACAATAATGAAATCCCACAAACGAGTGTGGGAGCAACGGTTAATATGACCGTAAGTGAAGCGACGAATGTTGGTTCGACACCAGCAGTGTCAGTCACAACCACGGGGCCAATAACTTCGTTTTCAGGCCCCAGAATACCTTTGGGAACTCCCCCTCCAAGGGGAAATATAGGCACAAGGCCTGTGGTTCCCCCAGGATTTATTCCATTTTATGGTATGCCAACTTCTGAAGTGGCAAGCCTGACGAATGCTGCGTCCACTTATTCAGACCCTTTCGTGAGTGCCTCTTCGCCACTCCAAGGCTCTGGAGTAGGCATGGCGAATGGAAATAGGACCCAACTCTTAGGAGGAACGTCCCAAGTAGCCCATGGCCTTACAAATGCCTCGACAGCAGTCTTGAGGCAACAGATGGACGAAAGCAACCATGATATGGTGCAAATGTTGGCACAAACTTTGAGTACAGTGCTAAATCCTCTAATACAAAATACTACTCAATCGAATCAGCAAGTTACAGCGCAAATGACGCGTTTGGCTGACTTCTTTGGAGTACCCCCACCTATTCGACAGCCCCAAAGGGCGCAAACAAGAGGAAATCAGGGGATATTTGTAGAGGAAGAAACCACCATTAATCAGGCTCAACAGCCTGTAGAACAACCTGTCGAAGAACCTAGGGTAATAGCCCCAGAGGTAAGGTTAGTTAACAGAAACCAAAATGCTGACGAAGTGGTTCAGCATATCCAACACCAAAACATGGGTTTGGAAAATAATCTGGCAACCATGATCGAAAGAATCATGACTCAGAATGGAATGAACATGGGCTTTCGAAGGCCCAACTTTACATCTCCATTGTCAGAATATGTGTTACAAACTGATTTACCTCCTAGAAGCAAAGTCCCCAAATTTACTAAGTTCTCTGGGGACACGACAGAATCCACTATCGAACATGTGGCGAGGTATTTGATCGAAGCAGGAGACATTTCAAATAATGAAAACCTAAGGATCAAATACTTCCCAAGTTCCTTAACCAAGAACGCTTTTACTTGGTTCACAACTCTACCCCCCAATTCGATCCACCATTGGACCCAGTTGGAAAGATTGTTCCATGAACAATTCTATATGGGGCAAACCAAGATAAGCCTGAAAGAACTGGCGAGTGTGAAGAGACGTTTCACTGAACCTATAGACGAATATCTGAATAGGTTTAGGTTGCTTAAGGCGAGATGTTTTACACAAGTGCCAGAACATGAGTTGGTCGAAATAGCCGCAGGCGGTCTAGATTATTCCATTAGGAAGAAGCTAGATACCCAGTACCTAAGAGACATGGCCCAACTGGCCGATAGAGTTCGACAGGTCGAACGCCTCAAAGCTGAAAAAGCTAAGGCAACGAAAACTCACAAAAGAGAGAGAATAGCGTACGTTGAGATGGACGACGACGACCTAGAATCCTTCGACGATACTCTAACTGTCGAAGAAGGAGAAGTCGATTTAGCAGAACTAAAACAAGGGCCACCTTACTCTTGTAAACAGTTAGTCCCCTCAAATGGGAAAAATCCCATTGGTCCAGACAGGACCAACGATAGGTTCCCAAAAAAGACTTATAGTTTTGACATCACAAAATGTGATGAAATATTCGACTTGCTAGTTAAAGATGGCCAAATGATAGTACCCCCTGGGGTAAAAGTGCCTCCTCTTGATCAAAGAAAGAAGAGAGGTTTTTGCAAATATCATAATTTTTTGGGCCATAAAACTTCTCAATGTTTTCTTTTCAGGAATCTTGTGCAAGACGCTATTGAGGAAGGGAGATTAAAGTTTGCTGACAAATCCCCCATGGCTGTCGACTCCAATCCACTGAAGGCTGAAGCCCACTATGCAGAACCCTCTGAGGTGAACATGATAGAGGCAACCAGGATCCAGTCGAAGAAGCCAGGCATTACCATGGTCGAAGTCTCAAAGGACCACATCAACATGCCAATCTTTGGCAGTTTTTCTGGAAATTTATCCAGGAAGACAATTCAGGCTGTCCAGAAAGCGGTCGAAGACCCGAAGTCGAAGACTGCTGAAGCACAAAAAACTGGACCAAAGCCCAGTTCCCACTTGGCCACTGTACGAGGCCAGACGGAGAATCTGGAGACACAAATGAAGCAACTAACTCTTGCTACTAAGGATACCATGAATATCAACATGGTTGAACTTTCTGACCCTAAAGCTTCAGAAGAAGCCATAAGGCAAGAGCAGGCAAATAAAACGGCTTTCCCTAGGGAAAACGAAAACTTGGCAGATTTTTTACAAAGATGCCAGAAGAAGAAATCAGAGGTGATGCTGTGTCCAAGATGCAGTTCTATCTTTGATAAAAAAGCTGCTGAGCACATACAAGGCGCGAGAGCAGCGAACAAGAGAAGGGGGAATGCTGACCTTCGACATGATCCCAGAAGGGGTTCTAATCAAGACAAGAGGCCATTGACTTTCAGGCCTCCAACAAATGTACCAGTAGACACTTGGTACAAAACATCTGGCCGGAAAAGGCCAAGTGAAGAGAAATGGCATTCTTTCGAGGTGCCAAGAGGTTCCTCTTTAATTCAGAAGAAAGAACCTCAAGTTGCTGCACCCAAGGTTGCTCAAGTGTCCAGCAACTACAAGGGAAAAAATCCTATGTCGAGATCCCAATGGAGGAGATATCAAAGAAGGCGAAAAGCTGAAAGGGAGGCTGCCAACGAACCTAAGGCAGAAACTAGTTCGAATGTGCCTCAAAGGAAACAAAGAAAGCCTCTTGAGAAAGAACCAGTTACCAACAGGCTGGTTTGGCCTAACCAAAGTGAAGTCGAAGACGAAGATGATGCTGAGTCCGACGATACTCTGGATATAATGGTGAATATTGTTTCAGTACTGCCTAGGGAATTCAATCGACAGGTAGAAGTCGAAGCCAGTGACTGGGAGGTGGAACAAGAAATGGCCAAACATAGGCCAGTGTGCTATTTTGTCATGGACAATGGCACTACAGAGGAACAAAATGGCTTCTTCGAGCCACCTACAGAGGCGATGAAGAATCACCTCAAACCTTTGTTCATAAGGGCTAAGCTCGAAGAGACCACTGTGAATAAAATATTGGTCGACTATGGGGCCACTATCAATATTATCCCTCATTCTATGCTAAGGAAGATTGGCAAAAGGGATGAAGAAATCAAACCCCACAATATGGTCCTGTCCAACTATGAGGGAGGCATTGGGACCACCATGGGAGTGATCCAGCTAGACATAAAAGTTGGGTCGATCCTTCGACCAACAATGTTCATGGTCATATCGGCCAAACCTAACTACAACCTTTTGTTAGGCCGTGAGTGGATTCATGGCGTTGGCGCTGTGCCTTCATCGATGCATCAAAGACTGCTGCTATGGCGTCCAGATGGGATGGTCGAAAACATAGAGGCGGATCAAAGTTACTACCTTGGCGAAGTGAATCACTTGGGTGTAACAGATTTCGACAAAAACTTGGCTCATATAGGGCCATGTCCAACTCCTGACTTCGACATGGCGCCAGCGCCAAACACCTTTTGTTCCCTATACCTGCATCCTGAGCATGGTTTCCAATGGGACAGAGAAGACTTGTCCCACATAGACTTCAGTGGGCTAACTGATATCCAACCAACTGGTTGGGGAAGTGAATTCAGTGATAATGACTGAGTCACAATCTCTGAAGCGAATTTCGGCTTATGTGGCCGAAACCAAGATGATAACGGCTCTCGAAGCCGAAGTAAAGTACATGGCCACACAGGCCAATGATCAACATTTATCTGCTGTTGGCCCAGGAAAGGATTTCGATCCAAGACCTCCTGATATCATGCCAGATGAAATGCAGGAACAGAGGCTCGACGCCATCTATGACGATGAGCCTTTGGGCTTCGAAAAGGATCCCTTGGCGAACGACATTAAGATGTTAGCACAAGACCCTTTAGAAGAAATCAACTTAGACGAAGGATCAGAGAATAGGCCAACTTACATCAGCGCCAAAATTGATCCAGAACTTAGGTTGGAAGTAATCCAATTGCTGAAAGAGTTTAAAGACTGTTTTGCATGGGATTATGACGAAATGCCCGGTCTCGACAGAGGATTGGTAGAACTTCAGTTGCCAATCAAACCTGGAAAGAAGCCAATCAAGCAAAATCCAAGACGCTTCGCTCCAGAAATATTGTCGAAGATCAAAACGGAGGTCGAAAGACTTCTGAAATGCAAATTCATCCATGTTACAAGGTATGTCGAATGGATTGCAAATATTGTGCCAGTAATTAAGAAAAATGGCACATTAAGGGTGTGCATAGATTTCAGAGATTTGAATGCTGCCACCCCCAAAGATGAATATCCTATGCCTGTGGCGGAAATGCTAGTCGATTCTGCCGCTGGCTACGAATACCTGAGTATGCTCGATGGTTATTCAGGATATAATCAAATATTCATTGCTGAAGAGGATGTGTCGAAAACAGCTTTTCGATGCCCTGGGGCCTTAGGCACTTACGAATGGGTAGTGATGCCTTTTGGCCTAAAGAACGCTGGGGCAACGTACCAGCGCGCAATGAATACTATCTTCCATGATTTTATTAACACTTTTATGCAAGTTTATATTGATGATATTGTTATAAAATCTGTTTCCAGGAAGAGTCACGTTGACCACCTTCGACAATCATTCGAAAGAATGAGAAAACATGGTCTGAAGATGAACCCTTTGAAGTGTGCGTTCTGTGTGAAAGCTGGAGATTTCTTGGGTTTCGTTGTCCACAAGAAAGGAATCGAAATCAATCAGAACAAGACGAAGGCAATTTTGGAAGCAAAAGCGCCATCGAATAAGAAGGAATTGCAATCCCTCTTAGGCAAGATAAATTTCTTGAGAAGGTTTATATCTAACCTAAGTGGGAAAGCTCAGGCCTTTTCACCCTTACTTCGACTGAATAAAGAGGGGTTCGAATGGGGGCAAGAGCAACAAGAAGCCTTCGACAAAATCAAAGGGTACCTCACTAAGCCACCTATTTTGGTGCCTCCTTGTAGCAATAGGAGTATGAGATTGTACATAGCTGCATCTGACAAAACTCTGGGAAGTATGTTAGCCCAAGAGGATGAGAATGGAGTCGAAAGACCCATTTATTATCTCAGTCGAGTTTTGAATGATGCAGAAACTAGATATAGCGAAGTTGAAAAATTGTGTCTATGTCTGTATTTCTCTTGTACAAAACTCAAGCAATATATAAAACCAGTTGATGTTTATGTTTCGTCTCATTTTGATGTTTTCAAATATATGTTGTCGAAACCTATCTTGCATAGTCGAATTGGCAAGTGGGCATTAGCATTGACTGAATACTCCTTGACCTTTATGCCTCTTAAGGCAGTAAAAGGACAAGTGGTTGCAGACTTCATAGTCGACCACTCAATTCAAGTCGAGGATATTAATTATGTGGAGATAGAACCTTGGAAATTCTACTTCGATGGTTCCAGCCATAAAAATGGAACAGGAGTAGGAGTCTTGATAATTTCTCCAGATAAAATTCCAACAACATTCAAGTACCAAATCGAAGGTTCTTGTTCGAACAATGAGGCTGAGTATGAAGCTCTAATTACCGGCCTTGAAATATTGTTGGAATTGGGGGCAACTCGAGTCGAAATAATGGGTGACTCAGAGTTAGTCATCAAGCAAGTCACAAAGGAGTATAAATGCATAAGAGAGAATCTCATTATGTACTTTGTGATAGCAAATCGTTTATTGAAACAATTTGAAAGTGTCAATATTCGACACATACCCAGAGTCGAAAATCAAATAGCCAATGACTTGGCACAAATTGCATCAGGGTATAAGATTTCAAAAACGAGATTACAAAGAGCAATCGAAGTTCGAGAAAAGATAAAGGCAACTTGTCTATCACCATCAGACTTGGAATCGACGAGGCTAGGTTATGCTGATCACTCAAACTTCGAGATTTCGTTCATTGATAATTTGTCAGAGCAAGATTGGAGGAAACCCATTGTGGACTATCTTCAAAATCCAGGAGCTCCGACAGAACGAAAAACAAAATACAGGGCGTTGAGTTTTGTACTCATGGGTAATGAGTTATTCAAGAAGACGCCTGAAGGGGTGTTGCTGAAATGTTTAAGTGAAACTGAAGCATACATAGCCCTTTCGACTACGCATGCTGGGGCATGTGGGGCTCACCAAGCAGGCCATAAGATGAAATGGTTGTTGTTTCGACAAGGACTATATTGGCCCACTATGCTGAAAGATTGTGTTGAGTTCGCCAAAGGTTGCCAAGAGTGTCAAGTTCATACAGGCATCCAGCATGTACCAGCAAGCGAACTTCACTCGATAGTGAAGCCTTGGCCCTTTCGAGGATGGGCGTTGGATCTTATTGGAGAGATTCGACCAGCATCATCAAAGAGTCAGAAATACATATTGGTAGGCATTGATTATTTTACTAAGTGGATCGAAGCTGTCCCTTTAGTCAATGTAGACCAAGAAAATGTCATTGAATTCATTCAAAAGAACATTATATTTAGGTATGGAATCCCTGAGACAATAACAACTGATCAAGGGTCAGTTTTCACCGGTCGAAAGATGCAAGAATTTGCTCAGGAAACAGGTTTCAAACTCCTAACATCCACGCCTTACTATGCACAGGCGAATGGTCAAGTCGAAGCAGCTAACAAAGTGGTGATTGGCTTGATAAAGAAACATGTTGGGAAGAAACCAAAGAATTGGCATAAAACGTTAGACCAGATTTTATGGGCTTGTCGAACGTCCCCAAAAGAAGCCACTGGTACAACACCATATAGGCTAACTTTTGGCCATGATGCAGTATTGCCAGCTGAAATTTGTCTTCAGTCTGCAAGAGTTCAGAGGCATTATGATATTCCTTCTGAGGTTTATTGGAATATGATGTTAGATGAACTGGTGGATTTAGACGAAGAGAGATTGCACGCCCTCGACTTACTCAGGCTTCAGAAGAAAAGAGTAGAAGACTCTTATAATAGAAAGGTAAAACCTAAGGTATTTTTGCCTGAAGATTTAGTTTGGAAGGTAATTCTTCCCATGGATCGACGGGATCGAAGCATGGGGAAATGGTCACCCAAATGGGAAGGACCCTTCAGAGTTATCCAAACTTTTTCTGGTGGAGCCTATGAGGTCGAAGAGATAAGTGGTGATAAAAGGCTCTTGAGAGTAAATGGTAAATATTTGAAAAAATATAAGCCTATACTTCAAGAGATAAAAATAAAATAATAAAAGAACAAACTAAATTAACCATAAAAAATGCCAAAATGGAAATTTTTATTAATTTCAGCCAAGATGGCAATTGTTGTTGAAAACGATTACAGAAGATGGTTACAAAAGAGAATCAATCAAAAGGTAAGAGAATTCTTGAGTCGAAGATACTTGGCATACTGCAGCTCCAACCTCTTTTTGCACCAAGAGTTTTCTTGCACTAGTTTGGCAATTTGAGCGTCGAGGCTTTGAGCCCTCTCAGCGAATTCCAGGCCTTGCTTGATCTCAGTCTGGCTCTCAGTGTCTGGGATGGTCGAAAGAATTTCCTCCTGGAGTACAGTGTTGGCGTTTATCTTCGCCTCTATCTCTGCAATTTGTGCTCGGAAGGAGACATTCTCTCGCTCAATAGCATCGACCCTTTCCTGTGCAGACGCTTTCTGTTTCGACAACTCAGCAATTCGAGAAGTCGAATCTGAGACAGCAGTCCACGCGGATGAGCTTTTGCCATGCAACACTTCGAGCTGACTGTTAAAACCTCGTTGGCGCCTGTAGTCCGCTGAGACTTGATCAATCATAGAATGCAATTCCATGATTAAGTCTGAGATTTCTGGGGCTACAGCTTCGAAGTCAACAGCATTCAAAACCTCTTTTAAGCATGATGGAGCAGTGGGGTCCCCCTCTAAAGTCTTCATTAAATCTCTCTTGAAGAACTGGGCCTTAACCTTCGCCAACGCATCATCAAGAGGAGAAGTTTCAGTAGATTTCCCCGACAGGGTAGGAATTTCCTGACTAGTGTCAGAAGAACTCTTACTCTCGATGATTGCATTGAGGTAGCTGACAGGGTCAGTTTGTTTCAAGATTTCTAAGTCCTCTTTTGACCTGTGCTTTGAGGAAGTGACCCTTGCCACAGTATTATCTTGGGCTTGAGGCTGTTGAATGCTGAGTGCCTCGTTTGGTTGCTTTTCGACTTGGACTGAGGCGGTACTAGCGTCGACTTGTGGTTCTTCGTTAACATCACCTTGGGGTCCTTCGCCAGCGTCATTTTGTGGTTCTTCGCTAGCGTCACCCTGGTGTTCTTCGCCAGTACCACCTTGGTGCTCTTCGTCAACAACATCTTGATTCTCTTCGCCATTGCCTTGGTCTCTTCCTTCAGGATTCTCTTCTGACAACAAGTCCACCACAGGAACCGTTTCTGGCTGAGTTTCCTCCACCATAGGTTCTTCTGTTGTCTTCTCCACTGTTTCAGCATTGGCCTCATTCTCAGTGTGGGCTTCGTCATTGCCCAAATCTTTTTCCTGAGGCCTGCTAAGGTCAGCAGATTCTAGAGTTTCTGAAGTCCTTGGTGGGGAACTTTCAGTAGTGTCCTGAAAAAGAGGAAGAAGACAAATCTTCAGATGTCGAAAGAGATACAATCGAATACTGGTATCTATGCCTAAAATAGATTACCTGTGGATTAACTTCAGCCCCAGGGCTGGAATTGTCACTTTCGACAGGCTTGGTAAGAAGAGCGTTCAGTTCCTCCTCAGTTGGCTCCTCGATGATCACTGCAGGTGGCCTAGGCTTTCTCACAGCGACCTTTATTCTGACGGTTCGACCTTCAGGAGCAGGAGCAGGAACAGAAGCGTCCTTCGTTAACTTTCGCCTCTTTAAGGGAGTAGGAGGGGAATCACTTTCGTCATCACTCCCCGATTCGACCACCAATGCTGCCCTTTTCTTGGGCGAAGGGGCCTAGAAAACCAATAGGAATTCGATTGAATAATTACATCGAAAATAAAAAATCGAAAGCCAGAAGAAAAATGAAGAAAATCTGGTTACCGATGCAGGAGGCCTCCTCGAAGAGCCTTCCCCCTGTTGGTTGCCTGTTGTCTTCGCCGGCGCTATAGTCTTCGCCGGCGGTGGAGGTTTTGTCGAAGGGACTCCTCCTTGTGGGCCTTCTGTAGCCTTCTTGGCTAAGGGCTTTCGAACAACTGAAAGCGAAAAGGAAAGTTAACAGGCTAACAGTCGAAGAGAAAGATAAAAAGTAATGTGAGAGCATGAACTTACATTTCTTTACTTTGTCCAACACAAGGACAAAAGACTTCTGCAACTCTGCCATGAAGTCCTTCTCGTCGAAGAAGTACTCAGCATAATAGCTTCTCCACCACTCCTCAAAGGATGGTGAGCAAAGGAAATTAAGCTGGTAGTCAAACAGCGAGAGGATTGTTCGACCAGCATATCTTCCGATATGCTTGATGGCAGCTTCTTCTGTATAATCGTTGCAGAAGTACAACATTGACTTCTCTCTTTGAAAAATAGGAGAAGGCAGGGTTTGGATGATACCAAACTGGCGAGATACCAGATTTGGTTGATAGGCAAGCAGACTCAAATGAGTCTTAGAACTCTTAAATCGAAGAGGCATGATCCTGGGTGTCAGGAACGCCTCCCAAAGTACAGTGTGCTCATCGACATTGGGACCACTCGACTCCTTTGGATGTGGCCTTGTGAACCATGCTGGCCCCACCTTCCGTTGAGCAAATGGAGCCATAGTTGAAACAAATTCCTTCCTTCGAGCGAACATCAGAACGAAGTTAGTGAAGGTTTGTTGGAACTCCAGCCCATCTTCCACAGGTGTCAGTAGAGCCAGCCTAATTCCTTCGATACGTCTATTAGCTATCGCTGGGGCTTGTTCATTTATCTGAATCTTCTTAGGTAAGAAAGATTCGAAAGTGGCGTTGAGCCACAGTTGAAGTAGCCAGAAAGGCCCAGCGAGTAGCAAACTGGCCCTATCTTCGATATGTTTCAAGAGAGTAACCCCATTGCTGATTGAGTCATAAAGACTGGCCAGAATTAGTTCTGCCAAACAGATGTTTTGGCGGTGATGCAGTTGGGTGGCAAGAGTGACCATCTTTTTGGTCACTTGTAGAGACTTCGAGCAGAACACAAAGCGAGTTAGCCATAAGGCCAGAAACGCTATGTGTTCGACATCCGACACTGTATCCGTCGACCTGTCGTGATAATGGTTGATAAAGGTGGTGTATGTTGGCTTGGTTTCAGAGAAGCCAATTTGGTCCTCCGACATCTCCTCCGGGTCGAAGTAATCTCCGGTTGGTCGAAGGCCAGTAATGGCCGCTACGTCGAAGAGTGTGGGGGTTAACATCCCACATGGAAGGTGAAAGGTGAAGTGAGAGTAATCCCAAAACAACAGCGAAGCTATAAACATCTCTGGGGAGTAGTTTAAGCCTGTCTTCGACAGCATTACTAGGTCAAAGATTCCCATTTCCTTCCAGACTGGAGTTTGATGTTTCTCCAACTTTGTTAGCCAAGCAACATAGTCAGAGGTCAGATTAGGGCAGGACCTGAAGACCCTAACACTTCTGTTGAAGAAACGGAGGTCGATTTTCTCGCGTGTAGGGTCTTCGTTGTCTTCTGCGTCCTTCTTGGCGCATGCTACTGGCTTGAGTTTCTCGACGATGGGGAAGTAGCTCTTGATCTTCAGAGCTTCAGAGATGCTTGGGTTCATGGGGCCAGACATTGCGAAGATCTGGTTGGAGTATCCAACCGGGATCATCAAGTGACGCGAGTAAGCATCGCGAACGGAGATGTCAGAAGGTTCAGGAACCCTTCGTTTCCCTGTAGAGTTCACTACCGGAGCAGTAACAAAGACCTTGGGTTTAACAAATTGTTCAGTTGGTGCATTAGTCTTGGGGGCAGTGGAAGCAGAGGCCATTGTTGAGGATGAAGATGAAGTGAACAAAGGAAGAATTTTTCTGCAAAGAGAGCAAGTTTGTACGAAAGCAAGGGAGTTTGAGGGCTAGTTTGCGTAAAAAGTCCCTCAATGGGATATTCACTACTATTTATAGTAGTGGGAGAAATTCCCAATAACGAGGACATTAAATGTCATTTAATGCTGCAGGAATTAGTGGGACGCGTGGCAGCATCCTGTTGTTTTGGCCGTTTCTGCAGAAACAGAGAGACGCAGCGTGCGTCCTCGTTTTTGGGATTTGTCATAATGACAAATTCTGAAGTGACGTTTGGTACTGCACGCCGTACTGAAAGTGACGTCCTAGGATCAAATCAATGATGGTTTCTTGGGATTGCCAATAGTTGGTAAAAAGCAACAAAAAGTGCACAAGTTAACTTGTGACTAAGCGTGGAAAAAACAGGTGTCGAATGGCGTTTTCAAAGAATGCCTTTTTCTTTCAGAGTCGAAATAAGGCATTCTTGGGGGGCAATTTGTTGGCTCCTAAATTCGACACCTTTGTTTTGATTGATGGCAGCCATTAAAAGCTGAAAGATGCTTTCGACTGGCTAAGCTTGTCGAAGTGCCCGTCGAAAGATGGCAAAATACTTAGAAGATTTCTTCCAAGGAAGAAGGCTGATTGCCTTCGACGTCGAAGGAGTTTTCGTCGAAGACGTTTCTTGATGAAAGTGTTCGATGGTCCAGAGTGGAGCAGTTTGAAATTCAAAGCTTTGGAGGGAAAACGGTTTCCAGCAGTTACTACGTGTAAACGTGCAAGGATCTGGAGCGTCGAGCATGGAGAACGTGCCAAGTGGCTTAATCTCGAAGCAGTGTAACTGCCCGACGGTTACTTGGAATGTTTTAGTATAAATAGGAGTAGACATGTAGTTTCTCGCGTGTGTTCACAAATAGATACATAGTCACTCATTTAGATTCAAGTACCCAGTGTGAGCGAAAGAATTGTTGAGAAATGTATGTGTGAAACACCAATTTTATCAATTAAAGTCATTTACTTTTCCAGTATTTTACTTGCTTTTCTCCTTTAAATTCCTGTCGAACCTTTACTTTAAAGCCTTGTTTATTTTACCAAGCCTTTCCTTTATGCAATTTACTTGAAACATTTTACTTAAAGCCTTATCCACCTTAATTAAACTTCAAAATCAACCTATGTCCATAGGATCAATCTGATCGATCCTGCGAGTAACCAAATAAGTAACCATTTGGAGGATCAGCGGTTGTTTACCAAAACCCAAGGTAAACAAATGGAACGATGATTGTCAAACTGATTTTGATAAGATCAAGGAGTATTTGCTAGAACCTCCTATTCTGATGCCACCCGTCGAAGGAAGGCCGCTGATCATGTATCTGACTGTTTTGGACAACTCAATGGGGTGTGTATTGGGCCAACATGACGAGTCTGGTCAAAAAGAGCATGCCATTTATTACCTTAGCAAAAAGTTTACCGACTGTGAGACCTGCTACTCACTGCTCGAGAAAACTTGCTACGCTTTGGTATGGGCTGCTCGCCGACTAAGGCAGTATATGTTGACTCATACCACTTTGCTGATCTCCAAAATGGACCCGATCAAGTATATCTTCGAGAAGCCTGCTTTATCTGGAAGAATTCCTAGATGGCAAATGATCATGACTGAGTATGACATCCAGTATACTACCCAAAAATCTATAAAAGGGAGTGTACTAGCTGACCATCTAGCTCATCAAGCTATCGAAGATTATCAATCCATGAGATTCGACTTCCCGGACGAGGACATCATGACTTTGGATAACATTGAAGGTAACGGACCGTATGACGGGCCTGTAAAGGGATCCTGATGGACCCTGTACTTTGATGGTGCTTAAAATGCACTTGGAAACGGTATCGGTGTGGTGCTCATTTCCCCAGAAGATTGCCATACACCTTTCATGGCCCGACTTTGTTTCAGCTGTACCAACAACATGGCCGAATATGAAGCTTGCATCTTTGGTCTCAAGACCGCTATAGACTTGGGGATCAAATCTTTGATCGTATTTGGGGACTCGGCTTTGGTTATCAGTCAAATCAAAGGAGAGTGGGACACCAAACATCCTAATCTTATCCCATACAAAGAACATGTCCTGACATTGCTGCCTCATTTCGAGCAGATTACTTTCGAGCACTTCCCGTGAGAAGAAAATCAGCTAGCAGATGCTCTGGCTACAATATCTTCCATGTTTAAACTCAACTGGGATAACGAGGCTCCCCAAATCACCATCGAGCGAATGGATGAACCTGCGCATTGTCATGAGATTAATACCGAAGAAGTAGTGGAACAACCTTGGTTCCATGAAATCAAAAGGTATCTCCAGACTAGAGAATACCCCGAAGGAGCTTCCGTAAATGACAAGAAGTTCTTAAGGAGATTTGCTGCCAAGTTCTTCCTGAGCAATGGCATCCTTTATAAGCGCAACCATGATTGTGTTTTACTTCGTTGTGTGGACAAAGCTGAAGCAAAGTTGATCATGACTGAGATGCACAGCGGCACATTTGGCACCCACTTGAGTGGACATACGATGGCTAAGAAGATTCTAAGGGCAGGCTATTACTGGTCTACCATGGAAGCTGATTGCCATCAACATTCCCGTACTTGCCACAAATGTCAAGTCTATGCCGACAAGGTACATATTCCTCCTGTTCCTCTCAACATTTTGACAGCTCCTTGGCCATTCGCAATGTAGGGCATTGACATGATTGGAGAGATCAAGCCCATGACATCCAACGGACATCGCTTCATCTTGGTCGCTATTGACTATTTCACCAAGTGGGTCGAAGCAGCTTCCTTTGCCTCTGTTACAAAAAATGTGGTTGTCCGCTTCATCAAGCAGAACCTCATATGCCGGTATGGTGTCCCCGACAGAATCATCACAGACAACGGTACAAATCTGAACAATACTATGATCACCGCTCTATGCAAACAGTTCAAGATTTATCATCACAATTCATCTCCCTATCGGCCGAAGATGAACGGTGCTGTTGAAGCTGCGAACAAAAACATCAAGAAGATCATTCAGAAAATGACAGTTACCTACAAGGACTGGCATGAGATGTTACCGTTTGCTCTGCATGGGTACCGTACCACGGCACGTGCTTCAACAGGGGCAACCCCATTTTCTTCGGTATATGGCATGGAAGTTGTCCTACCCATGGAGGTTCAGATTCCTTCTTTAAGGATTATGAAGGACTCTGGTTTGAGTGAAGACGATTGGATTCAGACCCGACTTGATCAACTCAATTTGATCGATGAGAAGCGACTCACTGTTGTTTGCCATGGTCATACGTACCAAAAACGGATGATCAAGGCTTTCAACAAGAAAGTCAGACGTCAATTATATCAAGTCGGAGATCTTGTAATCAAGCGGATCATCTTGCCACAAAGTGACCCCAGGGGCAAATGGACTCCTACTTACGAAGGACCGTTTGTGATCAAAAGCATCTTTTCTGGTGGTGCAATGATTCTGACCACCATGGACGGCGACGATTTGCCACATCCTGTGAACGTAGACATAGTCAAAAGATACTACGCATAAAACGACCCGACAAGTTGAAAACCCGAAAGGGCGACTTGGGCAAAAATGGGCACCCCGGTGAACCGAAAACCCGAAAGGGAGGTTCAGGCAAAAATTAGGGATAAAACAAAAAAAATTGTACACCCGGCAAGTTGAAAACCCGAAAGGGCGACTTGGGAAAAAAAGGGTTTCCCGGTGGATCGAAAACCCGAAAGGGCGATTCAGGCAAAAGTTAGGGAATTAAAGCGTATGACTATGTCTCGCCGGATCACTTTAAAGAACAATCTCTTCATCAACAAGCCCCGAGCTTCTGATCAATCCAATCATCGAAGGACGAAGCAATGAATGGACAAGATATTCAGAGTTGTGAAGGCTATAATAGAATGGGAATCCCATGGAATTGATACACATAGCCATCTTTCTTTTGTATAAATTTTTCAATGTTTACAGCAACATCCTCTTACTAGGATGCCTGTCTCCTTTGTACAAAGATTCTCATAAAAAGTTAATACAAACACTTTTCCAAATACAGAATTTGCTTTATTTTCCTTTTGCTTTTTTACACTTATGTTTTATTCGAGAAACGTCCAATGTTTTGTTAAATAGGCATATACATTTGAACATAATCATTTGCTTACAAATCAAGAAAAGAGGATTGCTGATAGATTGAAGGCGTAGGTAGATATCTTGATACCCTTTCAGAAGAAATCCCTAGCGGAATTAAACTCCAAACTCCTCAACAAAGTTAAAATCCAGAACTTAATTCCCCAAACAGAGTTAAACTTCAGGATCCTCAGCAGAACAAAAGCTTTCTCGAAGCTGATTTCCCCGTCCAAGAGAGCCTTCCAGAACTTAATTCCCCTCAGAGGTAAGTTTCAGAATCCCCAGTGGAGCCAAAACTGTTAATCCCCAGCGGAGCTAAAACTTCCAACTATCAATCCACAGCAAAATCAGATTAGTGAACATTCTCCCCACAGAGATACTTCCCATCAGATTGAAGATTCTCAGTCTTACTTCTCCAGCATAAGTCTACCAGGTTCTGGACTCCCCAGTAGAGATCATCAGAATTCTCATTCCCCACAAGTCACCAAGGATTTTCAAACCCCAACAGTGATCCTAAGATCCCTAAACAACTGAAGATCTTGTTCCCCAAGCAGTCAACAGTCAACAAGGATGTCTCAGCTTCAGCAATCAAAGATTCTTGCAATCCCCTGCAGCAGTCAGGGATTCACTTTCCCCGGCAACAGTCAAGATTCTATTATCTTCGGCTATCCAGAATTCATATATCCTCATCAAGACAGCTCATCAGCTTACATGCGCATATATTACATTCATATCATAAACGTTGATATAACATATATTGCATCATACATTTCATGCAACATAACTTTGTGTTTCAACTAATATTTTACCCTTTTCAGGATAAGATTAATAAGCTTCAACTTCAACTTCTGAAAACAGTTTACGGATTCTCCAAACACGGATGTTAATCTATCGCTTGTTCAGATTCAACCTTTGAAAACAGTTCACGGGTTCTCCAGACACGGATGTTAACCTATTGCTTATTCAACTTCAAGACTTCTGAAAACAGTTTACGGATTCTCCAAACACGGATGTTAATCTATCGCTTGTTCAGATTCAACTTTTGAAAACAGTTTACGGACGCTTCCCAACATGGATGCTGATCTATTGCTTATTCAACTTCAAGACTTCTGAAAACAGTTTACGGACACTTCCCAACATGGATGCTGATCTATTGCTTATTCAACTTCAAGACTTCTGAAAATAGTTTACGGATTCTCCAAACATGGATGTTAATCTATCGCTTGTTCAGATTCAACTTTTGAAAACAGTTTACGGACGCTTCCCAACATGGATGCTGATCTATTGCTTATTCAACTTCAAGACTTCTGAAAACAGTTTACGGATTCTCCAAACACGGATGTTAATCTATCGCTTGTTCAGATTCAACTTTTGAAAACAGTTTATGGACGCTTCCCAACATGGATGCCGATCTATTGCTTATTCAATCTCAAGACTTCTGAAAACAGTTCACGGGTTCTCCAGATACGGATGTTAACCTATCACTTATTCAGATTCAACACCTCTGAAAATAGTTTACGGATGCTTCCAAATACGGATGTCAGTCTATTGCTTATTCAGACCCCCAGCTCAGAGATGTTCCAAAACATGGACACCTTTCTGATACTTATTTCTTTCACCAACAACATAACAGTTCAACATACATTCCAGATGGCATCTTTAAGCCCATCCCCCGACAAAATTCTGTCACATCTCCAGATGGCATCTTTAAGCCCATCTCCAAATGGCATCTTTAAGCCCATTCCCGCATCCATGTCGTGACGAGTGCAAATTTATGGGCACTCTAGTGTCCAATCTCCTTTTACCTTCGAGACGCGAAAGGAAAACTTGCCAATCTAACTCTTCAGGTTCAAGAAGATTGAACAGGGGAAACTGTTGTACCCCAAAATTTGCCCTCTCATTTCATCAACTTTTTCTCATCACAAGACTCTTGGAGCTCAAGATCAAGTTAGGGTTTGCTCTGCTCAAGACCCCTCCTTGCACTGTTGACCCAAATTAGGGTTTGAGTTTGCACAAGGATGTTTTGACCTAAAATTCCCAAAGTTACTTTCATGCTTCATGTTGGACTTACCAATTTATCCATACCAAGTTTCAAGCCTTGATCCCAATCTTTGCCCAGTCAATTGGACAGTTGACCTAGAAATCAGTTGTATTGGGGAAAAAGTCGACTGTGGCCAATTGACAGTCAAACTTCATGAAATTTGACCCACATCAACATTATGAACTCATATGAACCATTTGGTCAAGTTTGGATCACAATTCCATAAGAAATTTGATCAGATCACCAAAAGGGCAAAATGGTCATTTTTAGGGTTTTGATTGCACAAAGGCAATTTTTGACTGTTTGACCTAACCAATGGCAAACCAAGATCACATATGGACTCAAGGACTCAATGGAATTGTCTTGACCCATTCAACAAGTTCAAAAGATCTCAAATGCATAGGATTGACAGATGAATTTTCTAATCAACTGATCAAAATTTGACTATATACTGAAAAGTCAAACTTTGACTTTTTGGTCAAAATCAAGTGTCAAGGTTCATTTTTCATCAAGACATGTCAAATTATGAAACTTTTTCATCAAGAAACAAAAAATTACAAATTAGGGTTTAAAATGAAATTTTTCATAACTTAGAAAATTTTCTAAGTTATGAAATTTCCTTATTTTTTCCTAACTTTGTCCCATTTTTTCACTAAGATGCAAATGGATTCAAACAAAACTTGAAACATGAAAGTTGTATTCCATTGCAAAATATACAACTTTGATTCACAAAGTTTTCTCAAAGGAAGCTTGTATCTCAAGTTATGATTTTTGGAACAAGGGTGCAAAACATTTTTAACTTAGAGAAAATTTGACCTATTCAAGGCAGGATTTTTGTCCAACTTCTTGGCCATTTTTCACATGGTTCCACTTGGAGTTTCAATTTTCATTACAAATATGGATTATAGTACACATTACAAGCTTTCCAAATTGTCCAATAACTTCTCAAACACCCTTGTGGTTAGAGAGAATCGAATTTGCAAAGTTGGCCAAAACTCACTTTTGTTCATGGCCAAAGCATGTTCACAACAACTTGCATTTTCAACTCAGCATGGTTTATGCTAGATTACAGGCCTCTAAACCTATCCACACTCAATAATTTAATTCCTAACCATTGTGTTAAGACATTATCTCATCCATTTGGACAATACATGTTAAACTAACCCTTAAATAGAAAAAGCAAAATTGCCATTTTGATAAAGTATCACTTTATGTCAAATTCAAAATCCTTGGACATGGGGGCCAGATCTTAGAGACAAAATCAAGTCCACAAATTTGTGTTACCAAGAGCAAATGCTGCAGCATGCTTGAGAGGATTGTACAGGCCTATATGACAACTTACACTTTCTTACTTACATGGGAAGAAACTTTGCAAAACATACACAACTTTGATTTCCTGCAAACAAAAGCTTAAGCAAACTTTGTACACATCTTCCATACACCAAAACAAGCCTAAAGCACGATTCATTGATCCCTCATACCTCCCAATACTCAGAAACACCATTTTACTGCAAAAACAGGGCATCCTTGCAGATTGAGTTCCACAACTCAATCCACTCGTGCACTTTGGCTAAAAACCTTTCAAACACCTTCCATATCATCCACTGAAACTATCCCAAGCCTTGAACTCAAGCTGTAACACCCCTAACTATGTTTTCCATTTTTACTTTCAAGCTGTGCAGGTGGACTTCCATAGCACGATACAGTTGGTTTCAAAGCAAGCTAGGCATTTGGGAAGCATCCTTGGACCTCAGGCAAGCTACTCAGAAGCTCAAACTCCATTGAAGTTGGCCACATTGTTGTATACGATTCAAGCTGAAACAGGTAAAACCATGGACTTCTATCTCTCAATCTAGGAAGAGTTAAGCTTATGTTTGTGAATGAAACATGTCCTACTCATAGCCCTGAAGCCATACATGTGTTTACTTTTCATTTATATTAAGCATGCTGTGAGAATTTTAGCCATGAACATTGAAGAAAAACTAGGTCAGAAATTAGGGGTGAAGAAATTCTCCCTGGTTTCTTAGAGTTAAGACAAGTTTTTTTACATATTCGGAATCGTGGTTTGATGCTCTATAATATTGGTGTTATGAGTTTTGCATAAAAGTCAAGGAATCGGGAGTTAGCTTTGGTACAAGAGGCGCGCGCGTTTTGTTATTCAAATAGAGCTGGAGGTTGAAGAAGGTTGGCTTGGGTTGGGCCTGAGTTTGTTTTGCTCTTTGCACCCCTTTTTTCCATTTGCACCCCCATTGGCCCATTATGTGAAATACTTGTCATTTTTGCATTTTTCTTTTTGATTTTGACTTAATATTTTTGTTCAAACATAAAAAAACACTAAAAATATTTTTTCACATTTTTTTGCATTTATTTGGTATTTATTTGTTTTATTTAGCATATGTATGTAAATAAATATATATACTTTTTACTAAAACCCTAAAAAAATAATATAAAAATTATATTTATTTTCAGTTATTATTTTTATTTACACCTTGAAAATATCTTCTTAAATATTCATTTTTTTATATACATAAATAATTAATTTTATCTTTTTATATTTAATAGGTTTAGTAAATATATATATAAACACTTGTATATTATATTTATTAGAATACTTAGGATAAAAATATGAAAATAATACATTTTTATTTTTATTAATATATGACACTAAAAATATTTTTTTTTACAATATACTTTTTATTTTTTTAATATACATTGTACATACTTAATAAATATTACTATTTATTTAAAAACTAGGGTTTTGCCCTAAATGACAAAAATATTCAAAATTTGACCTTTTTATTTTTGTTTATATTTCACATTGAAAATATTTTCACATACATAAAAAATCATTTTGTGCATAATACATTCTTATTTATTTATTGTATTTATTTAAATATTGTACAATTAAATATTTGTATCCTATACATTCGATATGGTTGTAATAACTTAGATTTTATTTCCTTGTCAAATATCCCCAATGCAAACTTGTACCCCCCTCCCTATATCTTGTTGTAATAGCTTAGCATTTAAATTCTCGCATTTAAAAGCTTTCAAATTATGCCATGATAGACCTAGGGTTTGTATGCAAAATCAATCAACAAATAGCTTGACCTAATTCAAGATAAACATGCATGAAAAACAAACACAATGCACACTTGCACCCTTAGGGTTACTCCACTTGTTGCCTTCAAGAATGGGCCATGGTTGCATGTTAAGTCTCTTTGGCAAAACAAAAACAAATCAAATGATCATAGTCCCTCGATGACGCTATCAAGTTGCCTAAAATGATCAAGTCCCTTGAGAAAATTGCCAAAGATACTTGGCACAATTGCATTCATGGTCTAAACGATGACCCGCGCCCGTCCCGTTAACATCCTAACACAAGGTTGTTCACCAAATACAATGGTGAAACAACACTGTTAAAAGGGTTAAAACATGAGAAAGATCTTTGAGAATTTTAGGGTAGATAGCTCTTGGTTACTTGACCAAACTTGCAAAACAATCCTTGCCATTTTTCAAAACACACATCACAACACAACTTCAAAACAAACTTTCAAAAACATTGAAACATCTTTTCAAAAAGACAAACACCTTTGTAAAACATTCGAGTAAAGAATTGTTACAATGGTTGCCTAGACAAAGCATCTTTTTCAAAACATTTTCAAAACCACACACACAAAGCACCATTTCAAACAATTGAAAAGCAAAGGCAAGTGATCTAAGCAAGTAACTAAGAGCCCATGGATAACCATGGATAGAAAGGGTGCTAATACCTTCCCTTTCTATAATCTACTCCCCGAACCCACGAAAACATCTCAAAGGTTTTTCCTGTGCTTTTTAACCTTTCCTTAGGATAAAATAAAAAGTCAGTGGCGACTCTTGCTCAACCGAAACATTTGCGAAAACAAACGCAAAACCCAAGTCAGTTCTCCCACCGTATCACACATGCTATTGGTCCACTATGAAAACAGACTATGATCATCACTCCTAGACTTGTCACAAATGTCAAATTTATGCTGATAAAGTGCATGTGCCTCCGGTTCCTTTAAATGTCTTAACTGCTCCTTGGCCATTTGCAATATGGTGCATTGATATGATTGGACAGATTAGACCTACAACTTCCAATGGATATCTCTTCATCCTTGTTGCCATTGATTACTTCACGAGGTGGGTAGAGGCAACCTCATTCGCTTTTGTTACCAAGAACGTTGTGGCTCGCTTCATCAAGCATAATCTTATTTGTCGATATGGTATCCCGGAAAGAATTATCATAGATAATGGTACTAACCTCAATAATACTATGATCACGAAGCTCTATACGCAATTTAAGATCCAGCATCATAACTTTTCTCCTTACCCGCCAAAGATGAATGGCACTATGGAGGCCGCCAATAACAATATAAAGAAGATTATACAGAAGATAGTTGTAACATATAAAGACTGGAACAAGATGTTGCCCTTTTCTCTTCATGGTTATTGTACCTCGGTGTGCACATCAACATGAGCAACCCCATTTTCTCTCGTATACGTTATGGAAGTTGTTTTACCCATCAAAGTCCAGATCCCTTCCATGAGAATCATGAAGGATGAAGGTTTAAATGAAGACGGATGGATTCAGACTCGACTTGACCAATTAAACCTAATTGACGAGAAAAGGCTCACGGCTGTTTGTCATGGTCAGATGTACCAGAAACATATGATTAAATCTTTTAACAAGAAGGTCAGACGTCAGGTATATCAGGTTGGTGACCTAGTAATCAAGCGCATCATCCTGCCACAAGGTGATCCCAGGGGCAAGTGGACTCCTACATACGAAGGAACATTTATGATCAAGAGTATATTTTTCGGTGGAGCTATGATATTAACCACCATAGTCGGTGACGACCTTCCACACCTTGTAAACGCGGACATAGTTAAAAGATACTACGCATGAAAGGAGACCCGCTAGGTTGACTGGCCTAGGAAAAAATAAGGGCATCCCGGCGAACCAAAAGCGTTCGAGCAAAAATTAGGGATATATATATATATATATATATGTGGAAAATTTGTACACTCGGTAAGTCGAAAACCTGAAAAGGCAGCTTGGGCAAAAAAGGGTATCCTGGTGGACTGAAAACCCGAAAGCGTGGTCCAGGAAAAATTAGGGATTATAAGCGTATGACTATGTCCCGTTGTATCACTTTGCAGCCAGACTTCATTATCAAGTGTCAAGTTCGAATGGTACGGATCAATCCAGTCAGCTTCTGCCAAGCAACAAATTGATGAGACGCTCAAAGATATAAAGGCAATAGCAGAATGGGAACACAATGGGATTATTTCACATAGATGTTTTCTCTTTGTGTACCAATTTGTATATTTCTCATTTTTTTTACGACGAAATTCTCTTATTAGGATGTTATTCTCCTTGTACAAAGACTCCTGTTATAGGCAGACTTTCTCAAATTAATACAAAACCACCTCTTTTAAAGTTCAAAACTATTTTGTTTTTATTTTTCTGTTTTGTTTGCAAAAACATCCAGTGATTATTTTAAATGAACGTATGCATTTTGAATGTGACTTTTGTGTATAAATATATGCATAAAAACAGGAAAGACAGTTATTAAAGCCTCTAAGATATTGGGACAATGTCAAAAGTCATCCATGAATCCCCACAGAATAACCACATTTAGAGAACTATCTTCACAAAATTAGCAAAGATACATCCTTCAGTAGGTACAAAAATAGGGGCGTCCTCCCACAAAGTCACCGTCATATCTTCAGCGTATAGCCTAATGACTTCAGTTATTCCATCATTTCCTAACAGATAAAGAGGTTCAATCATTTCCTTAGCATCTTGGAAAATTCTCCAGCATGGTTTATGGATTTCTTGGGTTCGACAACAGAGTTTCATAAAATCCCCAAGCATTTTATGAAATTTCTTTCCCCAGTAGAGTTTATTTCTCTAGCTACTGAAGTCCATCCTCAGTCAAAGTGCATGTAATCCATTTGTTTCAAGAACCCTGACAAGTTATCAACCTCCCTTGAAGGCTTATATCGTCAAGCAGAAATCAAAATCTCCAGTGGAATATCCTCAGACAGAAAGAGAGAATCCCCGGCAAATTTAACTTCAACAAATAGTGAGGAATTACACTCTTCATCTCCGACAACAGTCAGGGATTTTATTTTCCCCAGTCTAACTACACTACAAAGAGCAACTGATACGCTCACATTCATACATCATTTACAAACGTCATAGCATATGCATACAAAACACATACTGCGCAATCTCATTTATTTTGAGAACATCATTCCGCAATGCATTTCACACATCATGACTTTGCATAAAACTAACTCTTTACCGTTTCAGGAAAAGATAAATCAACAAGACCAACATCATCAATTACTGGTAGGATCAAGCAGTCTTATCAAAGACAACATCTTTTGGCTCGAAATAAATCAACTTCTTCCAGTGGACATTCTTCTGGCTCAGCTTAAATCAGGTGTAGATCTATTCTGATACTTCCCCCAGTTGAAGACCTTTTTTCTGGCTCAGATTAAATTTACCAATGATTTATTCTGATACTTCTCCCAGTAGACACTTTTTCTGGCTCAGATTAAATCAACCAATGATTCATTCTGATACTTCTTCCAGTTAAAGATACAGATACCTCTCCTGGCTCAAATTAAATCGACCAAAGATTTATTCTGATATTTCTTCCAGTTGAAGACGGTTGTAGATAGTTGCTGGCTCAGATTAAATCGACCAATGATTTATTCTGATACTTATTCCAGTAGACCTTTTCTGGCTCAGATTAAATCAACCCAAGATTTATTTTGATACTTCTTCCAGTTAAATACACAGAGACCTCTTCTGGCTTAGATTAAATTAACCAAATATTTATTCTAATATTTCTTCCAGTTGAAGACGGTCATAGATAGTTTTTGGCTCAGATTAAATCGACCAATGATTTATTCTGATACTTTTTCCAGTTAAAGACAAAAGTGACCTCTCTTGGCTTAGATTAAATCGACCAATGATTTATTCTGATATTTCTTCCAATTGAAGACGGTCGTAGATAGTTTCTAGCTCAGATTAAATCGACCAATGATTTATTATGATACTTCTTTCAATAGACCTTTTCTAGATCATATTAAATCAACCTGTGATCGGTGGATTTAGAACTGACTGTTTAACGCTGGTTCGCGAAATGTCGCGGAAGCAAGAGTCGCCACCGTCTTTTATTTTCTCCAACATGGACAGGACAAAAGCACAGCAAAATTCCTTATGAGATAGTTTCTCGGTTCGGGAGGTAGACTTATTGAAAGGGAAGGTGTAAGCACCCTTTCTATCCATGGTTATCCATGGGCTCTTAGATACTTGCTCACTATGTTTTCAAAATGTTTGTTTTTCAATTGTGAGTGGGTTTGAAAAAGTTTCGTTTGAAGATTTCGGAATAACTCTTGTATCAGTCCTCAAGAGTGTTTGAAAAATTGTTTTGAAAGCTTTTTGAAAGAGTCGGTGTGAAAAGAGTTTTGATTTGTTTTTGAGAGAGCAAGTATCTATGAGTCATCTACCTACCCTAAGGAATTAAGCTGTGTAGAAGTCCTTAAGGTAGTGTCATCCCACCATTGAGAGGTAGGTAGCACCACCATTGGAGGTGTTCGGGTCAATTCGAGTTTAGGGATAGTGTGGTCACCGAAGCAACAGCAGACACCTTAGAAGCTACCCTTATGTCCTTGATCCTTTTTTCATTCGAGGAAACCGTTTCGAGGCAACTATTCCGAGGCAACCGTTTCGAGGCAACTTGTTTTGAGGCAACTGGATTATGGACATAAGGACTTACTAAGACGCCCTATACTTGACGACCACGTTTCGAAGGCAACAGGTGAGGCGTACCCTAGAAGTGGTGTGTGAATTTGTGTGTTGTTTTCATGTTAAATTTATCTTTGATCAGAGCATTGTGAGCTACGCTTGTTTCTTTTAATTAACCATACATTCTTTCATGCAATTTAGAATTTAAGAGTGCGGAAATTTAAATGCGGAAATATAAAAGCTACGCTATTACAAGGCGCGGGTCTATACATTGCCAAAATACAAAGACCCGTTTGATAAAAATGCGGAAAGTAAAAAGACCTAATTACTATTACAATCCTTGAGCAGTTACATAATATTCAAAAAGAAAATAATGCGCGAAAAGAAATTAAAATCGAACGTCCGAGGGTTTTGACCCTTTGCTTGGAATTAAATTAAATTAAGGTCTATTTAATTATTTAATTAAAGAAAATAAAATGTTTTTTATATTTTTGGTATTTATGAAATAAAGAAAATTAAAATCAAGAGAAACCCTAATTCTAAGTTATTTTAATTATTAATAAAAAGAAATATTAAAGTTACTCTAATTTACTAATTAATTAATGTACATGTTTATTTACAAAAATAAATAGTAATTATAATAATAAATAATGAGAAAAATAATTAATTAAGAAAAGGATGAAAAATGTCAAAAACCCTAAGTCTAGATATTTTTTATTTATTAAGAAAAGATTAAAGTTTAAAACCTAAATTAACCTAAATTAATGGTTAGAGTTTATTTACAAAATATTTTAATAGTGAAATTAATAAGAATTAAATATTAAACATTTTTTAGTTTCTGATTTTTTTTATTATGACAATTATTTTATTTGAGGGGAATTAAATAAAAATAATTAAGGCAATTAAAAGGATTAAAAAGAAAAAGAAAAATGAAAATATACAAACAAGGGGGGTGTCTGGCCCATTATGGAGGTAAGATTCGAGTAATTCAGGCCCACTGAAGCATAAGCTCGTTTGACTTTTCTGATCATGTGTATGATTGTTGATTGGGGTGCACCATAGAATCCACCTTCTGACCATTGGATTACTCATCAGGGCCACTTGGCAAGCATAGGCATGAGCGTATATGTTAGGCCATGGAATGAGTGCTGCACTAGAACACATTGAAACAAAAATTATTAAGCATATGGGGGGACCTGGGAATCGAACCCAGGTCCCTATACCTGCAAGACACCTCATCAACCAACTGAGCTATTGCGTGCGTTTGTAATGTTAGTGGAAAACAAATAATATAAAAAAACAAACGCTAATGATATAGAACAAACGAAAACACGCCAGATTTCAAATGCTCCAGTCATCATAGGCCACGCATGCTTCGTCTTCGTTTGCCTTCAAATTATAAAACAAGTAGCGGGGGTTTTAAACCCCCACTAAATGGAACAGTGGATAATAGCGAATAGCACTATGGGTTAAATAAATTGAGCGCGAGGTGTTGGTTCGTTTCGTCTGAAGCTCCTGAATTCAATGGCATAGGTCTCAAGGTCCAATTTTTTCATACAAGGAAAGCCCTATTTTGGAGCTTCTGAAACCCTAGGTTTCATCAATGGCAGATCTGGCTACAGGCAGTGTTAGTCCAATTAAACGTTACCAATCGCTTCAGAAAGATGTTAGTAGCATAAATCAACAATTAAAACACATGAATGATGCGTGAAAATTAAAAACCGATTATGGAAATGTTTGTGACAAACGTGACTCAGTTCTACCAATTCTTGGAGTATGGGGACTTGTTCTTGATGCCAATAGTTTCCTGGAAGGTCCAGCAACGTGTTGGAATACTTTTTATGCTTTGAAACGTCCTGCAAATGTGATTTCAGATTCCAAGTTTTTGTTGAAAAATTTGCAATTTGGTTATGGCTCTTTTGCAGCTTTTTCGTGTATCTCTGAATTAGGTTTCCTTGTGCATATGTATGTGAAGCATTCTAGGTCAAAACAAAGCCCATAGGTCCAAGAATTTATGATTCATATATTTGATTTTCAATCATGAAATTTCAATCTTTTTTCCATGCAAATCTTGCCAAATATGGATGATCTTGTCTTGTTGATTGGTGCACGAAATCTTTAGCCTATAATGAGAATATTTGCTGCACAAAAAGATTTGAAAAGCATTATTTGATATTTTTCTACAATTAAAACTAATTAAATGAATTAATAATAATAAAAATTCAATTAATTAATTACAAATAATAAAATAAATCATTTTTAGCTCAATGGGTCGTGCATAAGCTTTGGGTAATGATTCAAGGAAGAATTTGAGGCCCATTAGCAATTTTGAAGTGTTTTAGGCAAAGTTGACTTTTCAAAATTCCCAAAAATTTCCCAACTTCTCCAAGGCATATCTTGCTCAATTTTGAAGCTATGATCATGTTCTTGGACATTTTGGAAAGGTCTTGAAGTCCTCTAACTAATGTATTTGGTCCCATGTCATTTTGATTTACCAATCTCAAGTTATGGTCTTTGACTTAAAGTGCCCTTTTGTTGACTTTTGAAAATGACCTATAATGTTGAAATTGATATCTTTTTGTGAGATCATTTCTTGGACTTGGAGTGTGAAGATGAGTTGTAGGAAATGTCATACTCTTCAAAATGAGCTTTGTATGGAATTTTTCTGATAAACCATGAAGAAGTTATGCCCTGGTCAATTTGCAGTTGACTTTTCAACTGTCCAAAAATAGAAACTTTTGCATCTTGAGACTTTTTGAGCCATGCTTTGAGAATCATGATCAAGAATTGATCAAGTGATGATTGTGGCTTCAAAATAAGATGTTGACCAAAATTTTTGACTTTTGACTATCAAATGACCATTTTGCCCCTGCAGTTGACTGTGGAGCATTTAGGGTTTTTGACTGTGCAACTTGATGCTGTGAGTCTTGAAACTTGACATATGAATGCTTGACAATGTATTTAGGCATATGGGACTTGATTGGATCCTTGAAAACCTCAATTTCTTTGCAAGAACCAAAACCCTAATTTTGACTGTGTTAGGAGGCAATTGGACTATGCAACCCTTGAGAGATTTTGAAGCTTGATGTTGGCAAATCTTGAAAAATATGGGAGGGCAAATTTTGGGGTACAACACAACCCAAGATTTATTCTAGTACTTCTTCCAGTTAAAGGAACATAGACCTCTTCTGGCTCATATTAAATCAACCAAAGATTTATTCTGATATTTCTTCCAATTGAAGACGGTCATAGATAGTTTCTGGCTCAGATTAAATAGACCAATGATTTATTCTGATACTTCTTCCAGTTTAAAGTTAACATTTAATTTGGATGACATCTATAAGCCCATCTTCGACGACTCTCAGTCATCTTTCCGAATGGCATCTTTTAATCCCATTCAATCATACCATCAATCGACAATGTCACTTTGTGCACAGGTAAGCGCAAATTTCTGGGCACTCTAGTGTTCAATCATCTTCCACCTTCAGATCACGAAAGGCAGACAAGCCAATCTAAACCCTCAGGTTTAAGACAATTGAACAGGGGCAGCTGTTGTACCCCAAAATTTCCCCTCTCATTTTATTCAAAACATACTCGTAGTGGTCCTCAAACACTCAAGGTTGACCAAGAATTGACCAGACAAATTCTCCTCCTAAGCAATGGATTTCCAACTAGGGTTTCACTTTTCACAAAGAATTTTAGGTTTAAAAGGCCTCAGGTGATTTCCATGGTTCCTAATATGTCCTCAAGAATGTCCATGCCAAGTTTCATGCCTTGCATCACAAGTTTGCTCAATCAATTACTCAGATAACTGAAAATCAACTATATTAGGTCAAAATTCAACAGTGGTCAATATACAGTCAAACTTCAATATTTTTGGTCAAAATTAACATTTTGAAGTGATATTCATCATTTTATCAAGGGTTGGTCATGACTCCTCAAGGAATGCTCTCAAATCATCAAGAATCAAAAATTGCTAAATTAGGGTTTCCTAGAGAAAGTCAACTAAACTTTGACCCGACATAACTTTCACATGCTTCATAAATTTTGCCCTAACAAAAGCTCATTGTGAAGAAAATACAATTCTCTACATCTTTTCTTTTATCCTCAAGTCCAAAAAATGCATCATTGGAAATATATGAGCCAATACATTACATGTCTTTTTTGAAAATCAACAAAGATTGTAGGGGACATTTTGAGGTTTCCAAAAAGTCAAATATCATCTTTAAAAGATGAAAATTGAGCAAGTTATGACTAGTGCAAACTGGGAAAATTGGTGAAAATACAAGAAGTCAACTTTGAGCAAAAATGCATCTTTAAGTTCTTGGACCTATTTTTTGGGGTTCAAGCATGTTTATGACTCGACCAAAGACCTATAAACCTATTCATATACTATTGTGATTTTTATTTTTATTGATTTGAATTTTTATTCATTTAATGCAAATAAAGTAAAAAACAAATGGTAAATTAATGGGCCAAGGCGTGTGGCTGGTGTAGGACCAAGTTTGAAGCCCAAATATCTTGCTAATTGTACAAGAAGGCGTGAGATATCAAGTTTGAGGGAGAATTTAAAAAATTGGAAAGTTGGTTGTGATACGGTGGCAGAACCGACTGTTAAGACTGATTTGCATTTTGTATTCGCAAATATCGCGGTAAGCAAGAGTCGCTGCTGACTTTTATTTCATCCAACTAAGGGAAAGGAAAAAGAACAGAAAAAACCTTTTTCGAGAATGTTTATGAGTACGGGGGGTAGATTATAGAAAGGGAAGGTGTTAGCACCCTTTCTATCCATGGTTTTCCATGGGCTCTTAGGTACTTTGCTCATTTTTGAAATTGCTTGTGTATGCTTGTTTTGAAAAAGTTTTACTTCGTGATAACCCTTGTATCAGTCCTCAAGAGTGTGACGAAGTTGTTTTGAAAAGTGTTTGTGTGAAAATTTTTGTTTGACCAAGTACCTAGGAGCTAATCTACCTACTCGAAAAAAGTCTGTTCGTTTTCCTTTAGACAACGCTACCCTATTATCAAGGAATAGGTAGCATCGTCGTTGGAGTTTTAAGGGACGTTTGAAGGGACAAATACGATCACAAAAGCAATGTTAGGAAATTTTAGTAATCATCCTAAATCCTTAAAGATTTTTTTCCGAGGCAACATCCGATTGGGTCATTTTAGATCTTTTGGGACTAGAGGACAACCACTAACATTCCCTATACTTCATGACCGTTTACCGAAGGCAACCGGAGTGGAGTAAACCCTAGGAGTTAGCATGTGCAAATGTATTTTTTCAGTTAATTATCTTTGCAAAATTAGGGTTTTTTACTGTTTTAATTTCAATTTGTATTTCCATACAATCATATACATACATCTAAGCAGTTTATAGTTTGCGGAAATAAAAATGCGAGAAGTTAGAGTCCTAATTGTTACAAGGCTTTGGGCAGATACATAATTATTTTTGACTGAAAATAAAACACGGAATTAAAGCCCTACTTAAATCTATTACAAACTCGGAGCAGTTACAATAATAATAAAAAGGTAAATTAAAAGCGCGCGCGGCGAATTAAATGCGAGAAATAATTGGAAAACCTAAAAAATCTAATTTGAGGAAATATTTATGTTAATTTTTTTAGGAAAAACTAGGTTATGTACAAAATTAAACTCTAATTCTAATTATTTTGAATTATAATAAAAAAGGCATTAAATTACCCCAATTTAATTAAAATAATTAATTAATAAAATATTTTTTATAAAAAATGATTTTTGATGTTTTTATGATTTTTTTATTAAATAAAAAAAAACATGATTTTTTTGGTGTTATGTGAAAAAGAAATAAGTAATAAGTAATAAAAAAAGGAATTAAAAAAAGATAATAGAACTAGGCCTGCATAAGCAATCCAGGGGGGTGTGCTTCTGATTTGTCCAGGCCTAATATGGCTGAGCCCATTCCCTCACGCTTGATTCAGTGTTGCTGCGCCTGGAGAGTGCACCATGGTCCTCCCTCGGTTTGAGCGTTGGATCTGTGTTGGCAATGATCTAGTGGCTGGATCAGTGGGGCGCATGATGGACATCTGGCCTTGTAATGCATGGAATCTGCAATCACATGTTAAGAAAATAAAGAAAATATGCTAGGACATGGGAGCGAACCCAGGTCCTCTCCACTATCCAACGCACACTTCACCACTGAGCCATATTATTTAGTTGTTATTATAATAAGATCCAATCATAATATATAAAACAAGGTGAGTAAATTAAAAAAACGCGCGTAATTCAAATACCCCAGTGGGATGGTGACAAGTCATCATCTTCTCCCTTGTCTGTCGTCTTAGGTACCAAACTTATACCTACGGACAAAACTCTATAGCTATAAACCTGCAAGCTTCAAAAATTCACATGATGCGTGATAAATTAATTCTAACTATACCAATCAACTCATCTTGATCTCACGAGTATCATGGCATTATTTTCTTGGTCCAATTTCACATGTACAGAGAAGTCCCAAAACAGCTTCTTAAACCGTAACCATGGCAATCATCAATATATGCATCAAAACGTCAACTAAATCATTCAAGCATGTTACAAATATGTTAATAATCACAAATACATCATTAGAACATGCTTAGGATGCAAGAATTATCGTAATCGATTTTGAAAAAAAATGTAAACCGTATGAAGGCTATGGGATGAGTTTGGGCTTGGGAATGCTTGCAATTGATCGTGTTAGCTTCAGGGGAGGTCCAGGAAGCGATTAGCAGCTTTGGAATGCTTTGAATCACCCTCTATGTGAGAAAACGATCCACCACTTTTTTGCCAAAATTTGAGTTTTCTTTCTCTGCTCTCACGAATGCAACCCTTCTTTTTTTGCATTGTTTTTGTTCATTATATGTAGTGTGATGAATTAGGGCAACAAAAACGACCTGAATCTTTTGGAATTATGGAGATTGAATGTGATTTGCTTACTATATGATATCTTTCCAAAACCATCCAAATCTTTCTATTTTTGCCTCAATTTACCTTGATTCAATTTGATCTGATTAGGCCAGCTTAATTAGATTTGATTCTCACCAAAATTAGATCAAAGAATCAATCTTTTATATTTTTTTGTCATTTATTTGATTTAATATGATTTTTAATAAATAAAAATCAAAATAAAATAAATAAATAGAGAAAATAATATATGGATACTGATTTGGGTTGTGGACCATGTCCCTAACAAGATACAATCCTGAAATGCTAGGCCCTTTTGACAAAAAATGCATTTTTGAGCACATTTGACTTTTGGCAATTTTCCAAAAATGATAAAGTTTGACAATGCATATTTCTTCCGATTTTGACTCTAGGAAGGTGTTCTTGGACTTTTTAGAAAACTTAGGATGTTCCATAAACCGCCCTTTTGGTTTCATCTCAATTGAGTCTTCCATACTCATGTAAGAAGTTTGACCTAAAAGGTGTTTTTGTTGACTTTTCAAAAGGACCTATAATGTAGAAATTCATATCTTTTTATGGGTTCATTTTTTGAACTTGAGGGCTGAAGATGAGTTGTAGGAAATTTAATTCCATTCAAAATGAGCCTTGGATGAGAAATTTCTGATAAAGTATGACAAAGTTATGCTTGGTCAAAGTTTGGTTGACTTTTCCTTAGAAACCCTAATTTAGCAACTTTTGAGTTTTGATGAATTAGGAGCATTCCTTGAGGAATAATGATCAACCCTTGATCAAATGATGGATATCACTTAAAAATGTTGATGTTGACCAAAAATCTTGAAGTTTGACTGTATGTGGGTCACAGTTAACTTTTGACCTAATACAGTCGATTCTCAAGCATATGAGCAGTTGACTGAGCAAACTTTTTGTCCAAGGTATGAAACTTGACATGTATGATCTTGAGAACATATTAGGACCATGGAAAGGATTTTAGGCCTTTGGAGTTCACCCATCTTGATGAAAATGGAAACCCTAGTTGGAGGTTCATTGCTTTAGGAGAGAGTTTGTCTGGTCAACTCTTGGGCATCCTTTAGCAAGTTGAGGGTATTAATGAGCATATGTTGAGTAAACTGGGAGGGAAAATTTTGGGGTACAACAGCTGCCCCTATTCAATCTTAGATCTGAGGATATAGATTGACTTGTCTGCCTTTCGTGAAATGAAGGTGGAAGATGATTGAACACTAGAGTGCCCAGAAATTTGCACTCGCATGAAGTGAATGTCGATCAATAATATCGGGAGTGGGATTTCAGATTCCATTTGAAGGTGAAGGAGAACCTTTAGAGATGGGCTTAAAGATTCCATCTAGAGAAGATATTGGTTGCATAAGAGATTCCTTTGCGAGAATTCTTGTACCTGCCGCTGAGGAGGACTTCACCGAGGAAAGTTGATTTGTGTCTTGGGAAATAGAGTCTAGGAGGAAAGTTAATTTGTGTCTTGGGAAATAGAGTATAGGAGCTTCAGGTGTCCATTATCCTATTGGGGAATTAACTCTTGATTGAGGAGGTGGAAGTAAACTGCATATTTGGTCAGGGTCCAGGTTGCACAGTGACTTACTGGGGAATGGTGAACTCGATTGTAACTGGTCGGGTCCAGGTCTTACAGTGTTGTAAACTGTTATCTGGAGATAATAGAGAAGGAACCTGGATAGTAGGGTTGTTTCAAGGTGAAACCTGGATAGTAGGGTTATGAGAAGGAACCTGGATAGTAGGGTTACTTCGGGATGAAAGCCTGGATAGTAGGGCTATGAGAAGGAACCTGGGTCGTAGGGTTACCTCGGAATGAAAGCCTGGATAGTAGGGCTTTTGAGAAGGAACCTGGATAGTAGGGTTACTTCGGGATGAAAGCCTGGATAGTAGGGCTATGAGAAGGAACCTGGATAGTAGGGTTACTTCGGGATGAAAGCCTGGATAGTAGGGCTATGAGAAGGAACCTGGATAGTAGGGTTACTTCGGGATGAAAGCCTGGATAGTAAGGCTTACGAGAAAGAACATGGGTCGTAGGGTTACTTCGGGATGAAAGCCTGGATAGTAGGGCTTACGAGAAAGAACCTGGGTCGTAGGGTTACTTTGAAGTGATAGTGTAGATTATTTGACCTATTTGGTTTCAGGAACTGAGTTTCCATTAGTCGTATGCAGACGTGACTTGTATAACTGTTGGGATTGTTGAAGATAATTGTCTTTCCTGAAAAGATAACGGGGTTAATTATATGCGATGCATGAAATGCATGGTGGGATGATGTTCTCAAAATAAATGAGACTATGTTGTATGTGATGTATATGCGCATGTCATGATGTATGAACATGAAACGCTATTGGGGTATGTCCGAGTCTGGGAAAATAAATCCCTGACTGCTACTGGAGAATATAAAATTTCTGACTGTTGTAGAGAATTATGGTTATTCTACTTATGTCGGGGATGGTGAACGGAAATGACTATGCTGGAGATTGACTCTTTATTATTCATGAATATTCTGTCAGTGAAAGATTCTGTTTGAGAAAAACTCTGCGAGGAACAACTTGGAAAGTGAATTTCCGTAGCTAAAGTAATGAACTCTGTCGGGGATTGAGCTTCTGTATCCAGAGAAATAAACTCTACTTGGGAGATAAAATTTACTGACTTGCTTGCGATTATGAAATTTGGCTGGGGGATATAGATGTCAGGTTTCTGAATGACCCTGGCTGGGGAGATTACTTCCTGTTTTAGGAAATCCTACGTTAATGCTTTTGAATAGTTTTACTCTATGAGGAGTGTATGTACTGATGATTGTGCTCCAAAGCTGTCTCTGTCCCGGTACCTGTTGGGCAGAGTAACTGTCGGGTTTGACACTTCTTGTTTTTGCCCCTGTTTCTGGAATTACGAGTAATTGTCTTTTTGTTTCTTATGTAAATATTTATGAGCAGCAATCATATTCAAATGCATATGTCAAGAATAAATCATTGGACGTTCTTGCAAAACAAAAGAAAAAAAGAGAAAAAAAACTCAAAGTCTCTTGTGAAAAATGATTTTGTATTGATTTTTGAAGTTTCTCTATAATAGGCGTTTTCGTACAAGGAGGTTGACGCTCTAGTAAGAGAACTCCGCCTAAAAAATAGAAACTATACAATTCTGTGCAAAATAAAAACAGCTATGTGCAACAATCCCATTGAGTTCCAACTTTGCTATTGCCCTTATGTCTTCGAGCGTCTCATCACTTTGCTACTTGGCCGAAAGTTGATTAGATTGATTGGTGTCGTCCGAACTTGATAGTCGATACTGAAGGCTGGTCACAAGATGATCCAATGGGACATAGTGATACGCTTTACATCCCTAACTTTTTCCTGGACTGCCCTTTCGGGTTTTCAGTCCACCGGGATACCCTTTTTTGCCCAAGCCGCCCTTTCAGGTTTTCGGCTTGCTGGGTGTACAGATTTTTCCATTTTCATCCCTTATTTTTGCCCGAACCCTTTTGGTTCGTCGGGAAGCCCTTATTTTTTCCTAGGCCAATCAACCTAGCGGGTCTTTTAATCAGGCGTAGTATCTTTTCACTATGTCTGCATTGACAGGGTGAGGAAGGTCGTCACCGTCCATGGTGGTTAGAATCATAGCTCTACCCGAGAAAATATTCTTAACCACAAATGGCCCTTCGTATGTAGGGGTCAATTTGCCCCTGGGATCACCTTGCGGCAGTATGATGCGCTTGATCACTAGATCCCCGACTTGATATTCTTGACGTCTGACTTTCTTGTTAAAAGCCTTGATCATTCACTTTTGATATGTCTGACCATGACAGATAGCGGTAATTCTCTTCCCATTGATTAGAATTAGCTGATCAAGTCGAGTTTGGATCCAGTCATCTTTGTTCAAACCCGCATCCTTCATAATCCTGAGAGAAGGTATCTGGACTTCAATGGGTAGAACTGCCTCTATGCCATATACCAGAGAGTAGAGTTTTGCCCATGTCGACGTCCGTGCTGAGGTACAGTATCCATGAAGAGCAAATGGTAACATCTCATGCCAGTCTTTATATGTCACCGTCATCTTCTGTACAATTTTATTAATGTTCTTGTTAGCCGCTTCAATAACGTCGTTCATCTTCGGCCGGTAGGGAGAAGAGTTATGATGTTGTATCTTGAACTGTTTACAGATCTCGGTGATCATTGTGTTGTTGAGATTCATACCATTGTCAATAATAATTCTCTCTGGCACACCATACCGACAGATTAGATTATGTCGGATAAACTGCACCACAACGTTCTTGGTCACAGTAGCAAAAGAGGCCGCCTCAACCCACTTCGTGAAGTAATCAATGGCCAATAGAATGAAGCAATGTCCATTGGAAGCAGTGGCCTGATTTCTCCGATCATGTCAATGCCCCACATTACAAAGGGCCACAGAGCTGTCAAGACGTTCAAGGGAACTGGAGGCACATGCACCTTATCAGCATAGATTTGGAACTTATGACAAGTCCGGGAGTGCTGATAACAGTTTGCTTCCATAGTGGACCAGTAATATCCTGCCTGTAGGATCTTCTTAGCCATGGTATGTCCACTGGAATGGGTTCTGAAGGTACCTTCATGTATGTCTGTCATAATCCTCTCTGCTTCTCTCTTGTCTACACACCGTAGTAAGGTAGAGTCATGATTGCGCTTGTAGAGGATTCCATTACTGAGGAATAATTTTGCAACGAACCTTCTCAGAAACTTCTTATCATTGACAGATGCCCCTTCGGGATACTCTTGAGTCTCTAGATACCTCTTAACTTCGTGAAACCAGGGTTTGTCTGCCACCTCTTCGATATCAATCTCACAACAGTGCACTGGTTCATCCAACCTCTCAATGGTGATTTGGGGAGTTTCGTTGTCCCACCTGACTTTGAACATAGAAGACATGGTAGCTAGCGCGTCTGCTAACTCATTCTCCTCTTGTGGGAAATGTTCAAAATTTACTTCTTCAAAGTGTGGGAGTAATGTCAGCACGTACTCTTTGTATGGGATGAGATTCGGATGCTTCGTATCCCATTCTCCTTTGATATGACTTATTACCAAGGCTGAATCCCCGAAAACATCCAAGAACTTGATTCTGAGGTCAATAACGGCCTTGAGACCCATGATGCAGGCTTCATACTCCGCCATGTTATTAGTGCAGTTGAAACATAGTCGAGAGGTGAAAGGAGTATGATAGCCCTCAGGAGACATGATTATTGCGTCAATGTCGTTACCAAGTGCGTTCGAAGCTTCGTCAAAAACCATAGTCCATCGGGATCCCTCTTCGGGTCCTTCATCCAGTCCAGGTTCTTCGTAGTCAGTCACCAGCATAATATTCTCATCCGGGAACTCAAAATTCATGGACTGGTAGTCATCCATGGCCTGATGAGCCAAATGATCACCCAATACACTCCCCTTGATTGCTTTCTGGGTTGTATACTATATACCATACTCAGTTAAGATCATCTGCCATCTTGCTATTCTTTTAGAGAGAGCGGGTTTCTCGAAGATGTATTTGACTGGATCCATCTTAGATATCAACAAAGTAGTGTGGGTCAGCATATACTGTCTTAGTCGGCGAGTAGCCCATGCCAAAGCACAACAAGTTTTCTCGAGCAGTGAGTATCGTGGCTCACAGTCGGTAAACTTTTTGCTAAGGTAGTATATTGCATGCTCTTTTCGACCAGACTCGTCATGCTGCCCCAGCACACACCCCCATTGAATTATCTAGAACTGTTAAGTACAATATCAAAGGTCTTCCTTCAACCGGAGGCATCAGAATTGGCGGTTCTTGAAGGTATTCGTTGGTTCTTTCGAAAGCTGTCTGGAATTCGTCATTCCATTTTACCACTTGATCTTTCTTCAGAAGCTTGAAGATAAGCTCACAAGTAGCAGTTAGATGTGAAATGAACCTGGCGACAAATTCAAGCATCCCAAGAAACCTCTAACTTCCTTCTTTGTACGGGGAGCTGGAATTTTGTGTATGGCCTTTACCTTCGCAGGGTCTATTTGGATGCCTTTGTCGCTGACAATGAAACCCAGGAGCTTACCAGACCTTACCCTGAAGGTGCACTTGTTCGGATTCAACCTCAGCTTGTATGTTTTTAACCTGTCAAACAACTTTTGTAAATGATCAAGGTGCTCTTCCTCGGTTTGAGACTTGGCTATCATGTCGTCCACATAAACCTCAATCTCATGGTGGATCATATCGTGGAACAAAGCGACCATGGCGCGCTGATAAGTTGCCCCAACATTCTTCAACCGAAAAGGAATCACCTTGGAACAGAAGGTTCCCCACTGCGTGATGAAAGTTATCTTCTCCATGTCTTCAGGAGCCATCTTGATCTGGTTTGTAGCCAGAGAAACCATCAATGTAGGAGAAGATTTTGTGTTGCGCGGTGTTGTCAACCAGAACATCAATGTGAGGAAGTGGGAAGTCATCCTTGGGGCTTGCCCTGTTCAGATCTCTGTAATCCACACACATCCATACCTTAATTTCCTTCTTAGGTACCAGAGCAATGTTAGCAACCCACTGTGGATAGGAGGTGACAGCTAAGAACCCTGCATCGAACAGCTTCATGACCTCTGCCTTGACCTTCTCTGACATTTCAGGGCATATATGACAGACCTTTTGTTTAATCGGAGGACAGTCTTCTTTGGTCGGCAGACGATGAACCACAATATCAGTGTCTAAACCTGGCATGTCTTCATATGACCAGGCGAAGATCTCAATGTAGTCGTGTGACATTTGTATCAACCATTGTTTGACCTTAACTTCCAAATTTGCGTCGATCTTGACCTCTTTTTTGTCTATCTCCGTGCCCAGGTTTATCGTCTCAACTGGATCTTCATGAGGCTGTATAGCCCTTTCTTCCTGCTGTAATAGTCTAGCAAGTTCTCCAGGCACCTCACAATCATCCTCACCTTCGTCTTCAGCTTGGTTGATTGGATTTTCGAAGTCATAACGGACAGTAGCAGAGCTGTTATCAATGGGATCCATAGTGGATATGGATGTGCAGTATGATACGTGAGTGTGTGTAAGAGCATAGCTGTTTTGATAAAGTGAAAACAGAAAAGAAAAACAGAGAAAGCAAAATTTTTATGCAAGGAACGTCCAATATTTTATTGATGATATATGAAATGACAAATAATAGCCCTCACAAACAAAGCCAATGTGCCTCGGGCAAGACACAAGGTTGTAGAGTTTAGATTTGTTTATTACAAATCTCAAAACAAGTAAGACAATTACTGCGGATTAAAAGAAACTGGTATAAAGTCCCTAGCCGTCCAGTTACTCAATCCACCGTTGGTAGTTGGGTAGATCCGGTTGTCAATGTCAGAGTCTTCCTTGTTGTCTTCAATGGAATTAATTCCCCGATTGTTGATACGTAGGGGAGGTCCTCCAGCCCGAGCGCGTCTAACAGCCCTTTGAGCTCCTGAAGTAAAGCCCAAACCAAACTTGTTAGTTTGTTGAGTAAAATCAGAGAGTTGTCCCCAGTTGGTACACCCACCTTCTTCAACCACGGCTCTGGCGTCTTTGAGAGAAGCCATCTTCAGAGGAGGTTTGTTACTGGCAGTAGTTTCAGTTGATGCCAAGATCTGGAGAACCTCTTCAAAGTTCTGGCAAGGAGTCTCTATGAATTCCTCGTCCATCTCTACATACCTGAAGGAATTAAGGTGGCTCACCATATACTCCTCCTCACCACGCACAGTGACAATCTTCCCTTTTACTGGATACTTCAACATTTGGTGCAGTGTAGAAGTAACTGCCCTAGCTTCATGGATCCAAGGACGACCCAACAAAAAAGAGTATGACGGCCGGATGTCCATCACATAGAAGGTGGACTCAAAAGTCTGGGAACCTATTTTGACGGGGATGTCCACTTCCCCATGCACCATTCTCTTCGACCCATCAAAATCCCTTACCACAATGTTACTAGGATTTAAGGTCAAGCCCTCACAGTCCAACCGATCCAATGCCTTCTTAGGCAGAATATTCAGCAAAGACCCAGTATCTACCAGCACATGAGCCATAGTGGTGCCCCTGCATTCAATTGAGACATGCAGAGCCTCATTATGCTTCCTCCCTTTCGGTGTCAAGTCTGCATCTGAAAAACCCAGCCCATTGTCAGCAGTCAGGCTGGCCACACAGTCTTTGAATTGATCGGCGGAGGTTTCTTGCGGCACATGCCCAGTCTTTAGAAATGCAATCAAAGCCTTTGCATGGGCCTCAGAGCACAACACCATGGACAACATGGATATCTTTGAGGGGGTCTGCCCCAACTGCTCGACCACATTGTAGTTGCTCTTTTTGATTATTTTCAATATTTCCTCCATCTCTTGCTTAGAGGCTTCTACGACAATTTTTCTAGGTTCCTCCGTCCGGGCAGGCTTGCCTATAACTTCTTTGCCTCGGGTCCCGAATGACTTGACGGCGGGAGTGATAATTGGAGTAAGAACAGGAGTAGTATTTGAAGTACCAGTAGGAATAGCAGATGGAATAACAACAGGCCTATTAACAGTCTTTGGGGAAATCTTGGGGGAGAAAACCCTTCCACTTCGGGTAACCTTGTTGGTCCCGACAATGTTACTGACATCGGGATCAGTCTCTTCGTTCTTTAGATCTTATTTGATGCCATGATAGTACACATCGGCACTATAATGCCAAGGGACAGCTTTGTCCGAGGTGTACGGGACAGGACCAGGAAAGGTGGTTATTAACAGAGCGACTCTTGGAGAAGATGTAATCCTAACATGTCTTCTCGAGGAGGCCTTGGAAGGATTGGCAGAAATGGTTATAATAGCAACATCTTCAAATGGAACAACGGTAATCAAAGTTTTCTCAAACAAAATTTCTTTTCTATCCATCAGGCGCTGAACACCTGACTTCAACAAGTGGCAACCAGAAGGCAGAGATGAACACATGTGGCAACCTTCACCATAACCCATAAATAAACCGGCCAACAACAAATTCTTCTTAAAAGTCATAATAGGAGTAGAAACTTCATCAACTAAGGTCACAAACAGATCAGTATCAATAGCATTAACTCCACGATTGTGCTTAGGCATGGGAGCAGTTATGACATTGGGCTTTTCCAGAGCATCAAACTCAATCTCATTGGCCTCGATCAGATCTTGTAGCTTATTTCTCAGAGCCTAGCAGTCATTGGTATCATGGCCAGGACTCTCAGAATGGTAGGCACACTGAGCATTTGGGTTATATCGAGGAGATGTGGTGTTCGGATTCTTGGGAGCCTCTTTCAAGGTTGCCAAGTTGGATCTCAGCAGATGGGGTAGAACTTCAGCCAACGTCATGTTGATCCCGGTAAACTGTCGTTGTGGTCTTTCCACCCTTTGTTGATTGTTGCATTGTGGAGCAACTGCAGGTCTAGGTATCATTACGGCACTTACTGTCTGACAGTGTTCCG
The DNA here is from genome assembly GCA_948472305.1 of Vicia faba. Taxonomy (NCBI): domain Eukaryota; kingdom Viridiplantae; phylum Streptophyta; class Magnoliopsida; order Fabales; family Fabaceae; genus Vicia; species Vicia faba. The sequence goes on from OX451735.1 coordinate 716,506,154, forward strand.
TTCTGCTTTGGCCTCTCGGGCTATAAATGGCACTAGCTTCCTTTTTACTAGTAAAAGGCTTCTTTACCGAACTCGAAGAGGCATCCTTCTGTATCTTACCACTCTGAATCCCAGCTTCTACTCTCTCTCCAGTTAGAATCAGCTCGGTGAAACCAGTTGACGAGCTACCGATCAAATGATTAAAGAATGGACCAGATAGCGTCCCCATAAACATATCGACCAACTCCCTATCAGACAATGGGGGTTGGACTCTTCCAGCCAAGTATCTCCACTTCTGTGCATAATCCTTAAAGCCTTCACTTGCATCCATGGACATACTCTGGAGTTGAGTACGAGTAGGAGCAAGGTCGGCGTTGTATTTATACTGTGTATAAAAAACAACAGCCAGATCTTCCCAGTTTCAGAAATTGGCTCTCTAGTTGGTAGAACCATTCAAGCTGAGTCCCTGACAGACTGCCTTGAAAGAAGTGAACCCACAAATTTCTATCAGCAGTGTGGGGCTGGATCTTTTTGACGTAGGAACCGAGATAGAGTTTTGGGCAAGACACCCCATCGTACTTAGCAAAAATTGGAGCCTTAAACTTCTGCGAGATGACCACTCCCAACACCAATCTCAATTCTTTGAAATCCAAGCCAGGTATCCTTTGGAGATCCATAGCACTCAGACGATCTTCCAACTGCTTGTATCTATCCTCAGTAGGAGGATACTGCTTATTATTGTAGTCTGTATCATTGTCAGAAACTTCAGGACTGGGGTCCTTTTCCCTTGTCTCTCCTTCTTGATTCTCCCCTTCTTTGGATGAAGAGGTCAGATCGACTTGTTGCTTTAACGACCCTCTGAACCTTCTACCCATATTCAGAATACCAGCGACTTTCTTCTTTTTCTTTTTCTCCTTTAGGATGAGGGCCTTCAGATCCTCCTGCCCTTTCGCCAGATCTATGAACATCTGTTGGAATTGGGCATTTTGTGCCTGAAGATCCTTGATGCTTTGTTCGGAAGACATTTCTGATGAAATTAACAGCGAAGAAGATGAGAAACCTGTAATGGTACCTGTTTATGCAATGCTATGAATGAGATGCGTATGCAATGATTTCAAGGATTCTTAAAGGCTCGGATTTGTTTAACCAAAAGAAACACACGTTAATTGCATTAATAAGTTCGAATTGTTACAAAGAATGCCTTTTAGGATTACAATTAAACAAAACAAAACTTAAAGCAAAAAATAAACAAGGTCTCCCAGGAGCGCATCCTCTTTGGTGCAACGTAGGCGTTTATGTTCCTTTCTTCATGAAGTAGCCTAGTGAGTTCCAGGACTTTCTTATTACTGGCATGTCAGGATGATGACCAAGTGAAGTATTATCTCCTTCAATAGTTTGCTCCACAGTTATTGGTAGGACGGCTGGGTAAGGCATCATAAGGCTTTGGGTGCGAGCTCGTACCCATCGAAGATAAGGCTCAAGAGGAATGGAATTCTTGTGTACTAGCGTCTTGCTATCAATTTTATGCGCCTTGCCCCAAGCTTTTATGAACCTTTTGAGGTATCCCTGAGCATCATTCTCATAGTTGAAGGAGATTCCTTGGATAAGCGTATCATGAGGACCATCTCTTCTCACATAACCAAACTGACGCAAGGCCAAACAAGGGTTGTAAGTGATTCCTACCCTAATGCCTAAGAGAGGGACATTAGGGAATTCACCACAGCGATCGATGATGGTAACATCTTCCGAGAACCATGAACACCAATGAATGTTTGAATGCTTAAGGGACATCAGCCTATGAGACCATTTCAAACCCTGTTCATTCTTCAAAACAGACCTGGGTAGGTGCGAAATGAACCACCTAGGCAATAGAGGAGTGCAACACAGGAGGGTCCCCCTTCTCTTAAGAGTGCGAGCATGCAGAGAGTGCAAAATATCCCCGAGTAATGTAGGCACCGGATTATGAGACAGAAAAACCTTAATAGTGTTCACATCTATGAGTTGATTCGCATTAGGGAAAAGTAGCGTCCCGTAAACGAGAAGTTCCAGCACCTCTTCGAAAGCTTGTAAATCTAGGGTATCCCAAAAATGGTAAGCCTTCTCGAATAGAAACTTAATCGAAATTCCATGGACACTCCCTCTAGTCTCCCAATTTGTCACTATGTCAGACCGTTGTAAGGATAGAGCTCTAGTAATTTCTTCAGGCTTTGGATATTCTTCCGTACCATTGAAAGGTAACTGATCAAGAATAGGTACCCCCAACAACTGAGAAAATTCCTCCATAGTAGGTACTAGCTGGTAATCCGGGAAGGTGAAAAAATGGTGCACAGGATCAAAGAACTGGAACAAGACTTTTAACAATTCTTCATCAGATTTTGCAATGACCAAATTGAGCAACTGACCATGCTTTTTAGTGAAATGAGAACTTTCAAGAACCCTTAATGCCAGGTCCTTTAGTTGGAGAGACACTTTCACAAGGTTAATCTGTATAGTGTTCCTACGGGCAGATGCCATGTCCTATAAAACAAAGCAAAAATGAGCCCTAGGAAATCCTTGAAATGGTTAGTCATGATATGCCATGCTTATAATGTCATGATTATGCTAGAAAATCACAGGTATAGCAAACAACAAACAAGTCACACCAAGTCCTTAGGTTTAAGGCATGCATGCATTTTAAGTCCATACCCTCTTGAAGTTGGATTGGTTCAACCTGTCTTATAAATAGCAACCAGGTTCTAAGGGATCTCAATATCACTGATCTTTCCCCCAGCTTCGTTCAATAGGCGATTGACTCGCAACCAAACAAAACTCAAGAGTCAAGTCTCAATGAGTGTAGCATCGAGCATCTGTCGACCTTGGGAATACACCAAGGTCAGCCATCTCGCTACATCCTACTGGCCAATTTGTGCAATTAAAGGTTCTAAGGTCAGTTGATGCTTCACGACACCACGCGGCGGCCCTGTACTCTCCTTGATTGACTCAAGGGTTACCAGTACCAACCAAAGATCCACACCAACGTAGTTACTACTTCAACCGTGTCGGTATACCCCGCACAGCTCCCTCATAGTTTATTTCTACTTACCTAAAAGGTATCCCCGGATCCGGGTGTAGGATCTATATAACCCCAACAAAAACCCTTGAATATAAAGCAAGCAAAGCAAGAGACAAGCAAGCAATTTAGAAATGATCTAAAATCCTAAGGTATACCCCACTTATTTAATGTCCCCAGCAAAGTCGCCAGTTCTATGATACGGTGGCAGAACCGGCTGTTAATACTGGTTTATGTTTTGTATTCGCAAATGTCGCAGTAAGCAAGAGTCGTCATCGACTTTTATTTCATCCAACTAAGGGAAAGGAAAAAGAACAGAAAAAACCTTTTTCGAGAATGTTTCTGAGTACGGGGGGTAGATTATAGAAAGGGAAGGTGTTAGCATCCTTTCTATCCATGGTTTTCCATGGGCTCTTAGGTACTTTGCTCATTTTTAAAATTGCTTGTGTGTGCTTGTTTTGAAAAAGTTTTACTTCGTGATAACCCTTGTATCAGTCCTCAAGAGTGTGACGAAGTTGTTTTGAAAAGTGTTTGTGTGAAAAGTTTTGTTTGAGCAAGTACCTAGAAGCTAATCTGCCTACTCAAAAAAAAATATGTTCGTTTTCCTTTAGACAACACTACCCTATTATCAAGGAATAGGTAGCACCGTCGTTGGAGTTTTAAGGTACGTTTGAAGGGATAAATACGATCACAAAAGCAATGTTAGGAAATTTTAGTAATCATCCTAAAGCCTTAAAGATCTTTTTCTGAGGCAACATCTGATTGGGTCATTTTAGATCTTTTGGGACTAGAGGACAACCACTAACATTCCCTATACTTCATGATTGTTTACCGAAGGCAACCGGAGTGGAGTAAACCCTAGGAGTTAGCATGTGCAAGTGTATGTTTTCAGTTAATTATCTTTGCATAATTAGGGTTTTCTATTGTTTTAATTTCAATTTGTCTTTCCATACAATCCTATACAAACATCTAAGCAGTTTATAGTTTGCGGAAATAAAAATGCGAGAAGTTAGAGTCCTAATTATTACAAGGCTTTGGGCAGATACATAATTATTTTTGACTGAAAATAAAATGCGGAATTAAAACCCTACTTAAATCTATTACAAACTCGGAGCAGTTACAATAATAATAAAAAGGAAAATTAAAAGCGCGCGCGGCGAATTAAATGCAAGAAATAATTGGAAAACCTAAAAAATCTAATTTGAGGAAATATTTATGTTATTTTTTTGAGGAAAAACTAGGTTATGTACAAAATTAAACCCTAATTCTAATTATTTTGAATTATAATAAAAAAGGCATTAAATTACCCTAATTTAATTAAACTAATTAATTAAAAAAATATTTTTTATAAAAAATGATTTTTGATGTTTTTATGATTTTTTGATTAAATAAGAAAACATGATTTTTTTGGTGTTATGTGAAAAAGAAATAATTAATAAGTAATAAAAAAAAGGAATTAAAAAAAGATAATAGAACTGGGCCTGCATAAGCAATCCAGGGGGTGTGCTTCTGATTTTTCTAGGCCCAATATGGCTGAGCCCATTCCCTCACACTTGATTCGGTGTTGCTGCACCTAGAGAGTGCACCATGGTCCTCCCTAGATTTAAGCGTTGGATCTGTGTTGGCAATGATCCAGTGGCTGGATCAGTGGGGCGCATGATGGACATCTGGCCTTGTAATGCATGGAATCTGCAATCACATGTTAAGAAAATAAAGAAAATATGTTGGGACCTGAGATCGAACCCAGATCCTCTCCACTATCCAACACACACTTCACCACTGAGCCATATTGTTTAGTTATTATTATAATAAGATCCAATCATAATATATAAAACAAGGTGAGTATATTAAAAAAAACGCGCGTAATTCAAATGGCCCAGTGGGATGGTGACAAGTCATCATCTTCTCCCCTGTCTGTCGTCTTAGGTACCAAACTTATACCTACGGACAAAACTCCATAGCTATAAACCTGCAAGCTTCAAAAATTCACATGACGCATGATAAATTAATTCTAACTATACCAATCAACTCGTCTTGATCTCACGAGTATCATGGCATTATTTTCTTGGTCCAATTTCACCTGTACAGAGAAGCCCAAAAACGGCTTCTTAAACCCTAACCATGTCAATCATCAATATATGCATCAAAACGTCAATTAAATCATTCAATCATGTTACAACTATGTTAATAATCATAAATACATCATTAGAACATGCTTAGGATGCAAGAATTTTCGTAATCGATTTTGAAAAAAAATGCAAACCGTGTGAAGGCTATGGGATGATTATGGGCTTGGGAATGCTTGCAATTGATCGTGTTAGCTTCAGGGGAGGTCCAGGAAGCGATTAGCGGCTTTGGAATGCTTTGAATCACCTTCTATGTGAGAAAACTATCCACAACTTTTTTGCCAAAATTTGAGTTTTCTTTCTCTTCTCTCACGACTGCAACCCTTCTTTTTTTGCATTGTTTTTGTTCATTATATGTAGTGTGATGAGTTAGGGCAACAAAAACGACCTGAGTCTTTTGGAATTATGGAGATTGAATGTGATTTTCTTGCTATATGATATCTTTCTAAAACCATCCAAATCATGCTATTTTTGCCTCAATTTTCCTTGATTCGATTTGATCTGATTAGGCCAGCTTAATTAGATTTGATTCTCACCAAAATCAGATCAAAAAATCAATCTTTTATATTTTTTGTCATTTATTTGATTTAATTTTATTTTTAATAAATAAAAATCAAAATAAAATAAATAAATAGATAAAATAATATATGGCTACTTATTTGGGTCATGGACCATGTCCCTAACAAGATACAATCCTGAAATGATAGGCCCTTTTGACAAAAAAATGCATTTTTGAGCACATTTGACTTTTGGCAATTTTCCAAAAATGGTCAACTCTGACAATGCATATCTCTTCCAATTTTGATCCTAGGAAGGTGTTCTTTGACTTTTTAGAAATATTAGGATGTCCCCTAAACCACCCTTTTAGTTTCATCTCAATTGGGTTTTCCATGTTCATGTTAGCTTTGACCCAAAAGGTGTTTTTGTTGACTTTTCAAAAGGACCTATAATATAGAATTCATATCTTTTTATGGGTGCATTTTTTGAACTTGAGGGATGAATATGAGTTGTAGGAAATTGAATTACCTTCAAAATGAGCCTTGGATGAGAAATTTCTGATAAAGTATGAGAAAGTTATGTTTGGTCAAAGTTTGGTTGACTTTTCTTAAGAAACCCTAATTTAGCAACTTTTGAGTTTTGATGAATTAGGAGCATTCCTTGAGGAATCATGATCAACCCTTGATCAAATGATGGATATAAATTCAAAATGTTGATGTTGACCAAAAATCTTGAAGTTTGACTGTATGTGGGTCACAGTTGACTTTTGACCTAATACAGTCGATTCTCAAGCATCTGAGCAGTTGACTGAGCAAACTTTTTGTGCAAGGTATGAAACTTAACATGTATGATCTTGAGAACATATTAGGACCATGTAAAGGATTTTAGGCCTTTAGAGTTCACCCATCTTGATGAAAATGGAAACCCTAGTTGGAGGTTCATTGCTTTAGGAGAGAGTTTGTCTGGTCAACTCTTGGGCATCCTTGAGCAAGTTGAGGGTATTAATGAGCATATGTTGAGTAAAATGGGAGGGAAAATTTTGGGGTACAACATTGGTAAATACATTTTATTTTGTTTTGATAACCACTACAAACCAATTATCTTTTTCCATATTTGTTGATCTAAAAGGATTCACTATACATACACAAGCCTGATACCTCAAAAGGACATGTGCAGCTGCCTCCCAAAGCCAAAAAAGAATTTCCAAATATTTCAAAGAATATTGCAAATACAGTTCACGAGTTCCAGCCACTTTCAGACTTTTTCAAGCATTCAAACATATCCCTCAAGTTTCCAGGAACCTAGTCCATCCCTCACACAAGTGTTTCAACGTCCGGATCAAGCATATCATTGTTGCACCGTATAGTATAATGTTATGATCTCAAACTCTTATCTCATGTAAAATAAATGGATTCTATGCATATATTTGTGTTATTATTGATGTTCATGTGTGTTTAGAACCATTACATGAGAGATCTAATGTAGGTATGAAGGTTTTCCATTGTTAGAGCAAAGCTTCAGGCAAGCTTCATATCTCAAGATACAGGCCTTTTCAAGGTAAACCAGCCATGCCATCATGTTCGCAAGGGCCTAATTAGTCTAGTAGGTTTATTTTCGTGTTTGTTTTCATGAGATTTCGCAGGTTTTGATGTTTTAGCTAACCGGAAGGGATGACCGGAGCCACCACCCACGGTGGCTTGACCAGCATTGATGAATGAATGGCTGGAAGGGACGATACAATATGTTTATTCAAATTTCAGGGGGGGCACTTGGTATGCGTGTGTTATACAGTCAACATTAGGATTGGATTTGCATTATATATTTATTATTGTACTTAGGTTAACGGAAGTACATATGTCCCAACGGTAGAGGCATTGCATGATTAAGCGTTACTATGGGAAATGGCAGGGGTTCGATCCCTGCCTCTTGTCTATTATTTTTCTAATTCATGTTTGTAGATCCAGTGTTACAGGGGCTTGCACGTGTACATGCATTCCATTATCATCACCATTGGATCCATCATGGTGCCAGATCAACGATCCAGATCCAGATGCCCACGATAGATCTCCTAAGGAGCAGCACTATTGGATCACACACATGGACTTTGAGCTAGTTCTGTTATGGGCCTAGAAAATTCCAGATGCATACCCTCCCCAATTGCTTCTTGCATCAGACCCATTCTCTATTTTCTTTATTTTAGATTTATTTATTTAATTGTTTTATATTTTTTTAAAACCAATTTTGTTTTTATGATAAAATCAAAAAATCACAAAAAATGATAGATTTAGGATTTTTTCTAATTAATTTAATTTTGTTGAATTAAAGTTAATTAATTTAATTATTTTGACTTATTTTTATTAATTTAAAATCAATTAGAACTAGGTTTAATCATTTCAAATCTTTTTCTCAATAAAAAACCAAAAATAGAAGAATTAGTATTCTTTCTTGATTAGATTTAATTTCAATTAATAATCACTTTTTTTTATTTAATTAAGATTATATTTAGTTTAATTTAAGTATTTTCTTAAAACTAATAAAAATAACAAAAATATTCTAAGTGTTTAGGCGTTTTAGGTTTTTTTACTTCACTTTTCATCTTCGTGCGCTTATTTTAAATTTCACATTTTTATTCTTTCATATTGATGTAATTGCAAAAGAATGTAATAGCTTTAAATTTAGGACTTTACTTTTATTTCCCCGTTTTGGTTTGTAATTCTCCCTTCCCGAAGCCATGTAATAGCGTAGCTTTAAATTCCACACTTTATTTCTACACTGATATTAAATGTTAGATGTATGCTAATAGGCTTGTATAGCAAGATAAAAGCAAATGCTATCAAACCTAACACTCAAGAGAAAAATAACTGAAACAAAACACACTCACACATGTGCACCTCTAGGATATCTCCACTTGTTTCCTTTGGAATAAATTGTCACAACTCTCGAGCGTAAGAGATTTTAGTGACGACCCTTTGGTTTAAAGATCATAAGTCCCTCGATGATCCTTTCGACGTTGCCTCGGTATGTGATCTTAAAATCTTAGGGTAGTTACTAAAGTATCTTACTAAGTTGCTTTCGTGACTATATGATGACCCTCACTTGTCCTTCAAAAACATCCAACGATAGAGCTACTTACTAACTAATAGTAGGATAGCATTGTCTAAAGGAAAAGAGGAAAAGAAAAAATCTTTCGAGTAGGTAGATAGCTCCTAGTTGCTTTCTCAAACAAAAAAATTTATATACACACACAAGCTACTTCTAAACATTTTCAAAGACATGAAAAACACTTTGTATACGTTCTCGTCGAAACGAGAAATATTACAAAGTTCGTTGCACTAAGGCGTCTTTTCAAAATATCTTCAAAATACACCTACACCAAGAGCATTTTCAAAATAAGCTAGCAACTAAGAGCCTGTAGATAACTACGGATGGAAATGGTGCTAACACCTTCCCTTTCCATAACCTACACCCCTTACTTAGAAAATAATCTCCAAATGTCTTTCCTGTTCTTTTCACCCTTTCCTTTGTTGGATAAAATAAAAGTTGGTGGAGACTCTTGATAACCGCAACATTTTGATAAAATGCAAAACCAGTAAAAGTCAGTTCTCCCATCGTATTACATCCATGAAGAGCAAATGGTAACATCTCATGCCAATCTTTGTAATTCACCGCCATCTTTTGTGCAATATTCTTTATATTCTTGTTGGCGGCTTCCAATATGCCATTCATCTTAGGTATGTATGGAGAAGAGTTGTGATGCTTGATCTTGAACTGCGTGCGAATTTCAGTGATCATGGCATTGTTGAGGTTGGCACCATTGTCAGTGATGATCCTCTCAGGGATGCCACACCGAAAAATGAGGTTATGCTTGATGAACCATACCACGGTGTTCTTGGTAACTGAGGCAGATGAATTTGCTCCAACCCACTTGGTAAAGTAGTCAATAGCGACAAGAATGAAACAATGTCCATTAAAGGCAGTAGGCTTGATTTCTCCGATCATGTCAATGTCCCACATTTCAAATGGCCAAGGAGTAGTCATGACATTTAAATTAATTGGAGGCACATGAACCTTATCAGCATAAATTTGGCACTTATGACAAATCCTTGAGTGGTGATGACAGTCGGTTTCCATGGTCGACCAATAGTAACCTTCTCTCAGAATCTTCTTGGTCGTAGTATGTCCACTAGAGTGAGTACCAAAATTCCTCCTTGCATATCCTCCATAATTTTATTTGCTTCCATATTATCCATACAACGAAGCAGGGTTGAATCATGGTTGCGCTTGTACAAAATCCCATTGCTCGAGAAGAACTTGGCAGAGAACCTCCATAGGAATTTCTTGTCATTGATTGAATCTCCATCAGGGTATTCTTGTGCTTCAAGGTACCTTTTCACTTCATGGAACCAGGGCTTCTCTTCTACTCCATCAGTATCAATTTTCGTAGCAGTGCACTCGTTCGTCAAATCTTTCGACAGTAATTCTAGGGGCTTTGTTGTCCCACTTGACCTTGAACATGGATGACATGGTAGCTAAGGCATCTTCCAACTGACTTTCTTCCCTTGGGATATGTTCAAAGGTAATCTCTTCAAAGTACGGGATCTAGGTGAGCATAATTTCTCGGTAAGGGATAATATTTGGATGTTTTATATCCCATTCTCCCTTGACTTGATTGATTACCAAGGCTGAATCCCCATATACGCTCAGGAATTTTATTCTTAGGCCAATAGCAGCTTGAAGACCCAAGATACACACTTCATACTCATCCATGTTGTTGGTACAGTCAAAGAAAATTATGGCAGTGAAAGGCGTACGGAATCCTTCGTGGGAAATGATCACAACACCAATTCCATTACCAAGTGCATTGGAAGCTCCATTAAAAACCATAGTACATAGGGATCCTTGCTCAGGTCCTTCATATAGTCCATGTTCTTCACCCTCTGCTATTAGCATGATATTCTCATCCGGGAATTCGAAGTTCTTAGATTGGTAGTCATCTACAGCTTGATGCGTCAAATGATCTACCAGTACACTTCCTTTGATTGCCTTTTTGTGGTGTATTGGATGTCATATTTAGTTAAAACCATTTGCCATCGAGCTATTCTTCCGGAGAGAGCTAGCTTCTCAAAAATGTACTTGATGGGATCCATCTTAGAGATTAATAGAGTAGTATGAGTCAACATATACTGTCTTAGTCAGCGAGTAGCCCATGCCAAAGCGCATCAAGTTTTCTCGAGCAGTGAATATCTCGTTTCACAGTCGGTAAACTTTTTGTTAAGGTAGTATATTGTATGCTCTTTTCTACCAGACTCGTCATGTTCCCCCAACACACACCCTATTGAATTATCTAACACAGTTAAGTACATGATTAGAGGTCTCCCTTCAACTGGTGGAATCAGAATTAGAGGTTCTGGTAAGTACTCCTTGATTTTATCAAAACCCATTTGACAGTCGTCGTTCCATCTGACTAGTTGATCTTTCTTTGGCAGTTTGAAAGTTGGTTCACAAGTAGCAGTTAAGTGAGAGATGAATCGGGCAATGTAGTTGAGTCATCCTAAGAAACCTCTGACCTCCTTCTCAGTACGGGGAGCTGGAATTTCTTGGATACCTTTGACCTTCACTGGATCAACGTTAATACCTTTGCCACTGAAGACGAAGCCTAAGAGCTTTCTGGATCTTACCCCGAATATGAATTTGTTAGGATTCAACCTCAGCTTGTATTTCTTTAGCCTTTCAAACAACTTATGCAGATGATCAAGATGTTCTTCCTCAGTCTGTGATCTTGCTATCATATCATCAACATAGACTTCTATCTCATAATGAATCATGTCATGAAATAAAGCCACCATAGCCCGTTGATAAGTTGTGCCTTCAATCTTCAGCCCAAAAGGCATGACCTTATAATAGAAGGTGCCCCACTGTGTGACAAAAGTAGTTTTCTCCATGTCTTCAGGCGCTATTTTGATTTTGTTATAACCTGAGAAGCCATCCATGAAGGAGAATACCTTGTGTTGAACAGTGTTTTCAACCAAGACATTAATATATGGTAGTGGGAAGTCATCTTTGGGGTTCGCCCTATTTAAATCCCTGTAGTCTACACACATACGGACCTTACGGTCTTTCTTCGGCACTAGAATGAAATTTGTAACCCATTGGGGATATGACGTCACTGCCAAGAAACCTGCATTAAACTATTTCATTACCTCAGCCTTCATTTTCTCTGACATATCAGGATGCATGTGACGAACCTTTTATTTGATCGGAGAACAACCCTCTTTCATTGGTAGACGATGAACTACGATATCAGTAACGAGCCCTAGCATGTCTTCGTATTACCAAGCGAACACCGCAACATAGTAGTGCAACATCTGAACCAATCTTATCTTAACATTATCTTCCAGATTGGCGCCAATCTTGACTTCTTTCTTATCTACCTTAGTACCCAAGTTTATCACCTCGATCGACTCTTCATTTGGCTAGATAGCCTTTTCCTCTTGTATCAGGAGTCTGGTGAGTTCTCCAGGTATCTCACAGTCTTCTTCACCTTCGTCTTCGGCTTGGTAGACTAGAGTTTCGAAGTGATAAACGGTAATAGCAGAATTGTTTTCAATGATATCTGGAGTGGATGTGGATCTGCAAATGTGTGTGTGTGTGTAAGGTCACATGGCTATTTCAAAATGTAGTAAAGTAAAAGAAAGACAAGGAGTGAAAAATTTGAATGCAAAATTGTCTAATGTTTTCATTAAATGAGCATATGATATATGAAATGACAACCCTTAACAAATGGACCATTGTGCCCCGGGCAAGGCACAAGGTTTAAATTCATTGTTTTAAAAGAGATTACAGACAAACTTCTTAAAGAGATAAAAATAGGAAATAGAAATTACTCCTGGATGAAGGAGATTGAGATGAAGTCTTTGGCCTTCCAGTTGTTAAGTCCACTGTCAACAGTAGGGAATATCCAGTCGTCCAAGTCACCATCACTATTAGTGTCTTCCAGAGCATTGACTTCATTTTTGCTAATACGGAGAGGTGGTCTTATAGCACGAACATGACGAACCTCTTTCTGAGCCTTTGAAGTGAAACCCAATCCAAATTTGTTAGATTTGTAGGGAATATCAGGAATTTGTCCCCATATAGTGCAACCTCCATCTTCTACCACAACCCTTGCATCCTTAAAGGAAGCCATTCTTGGTGGATTTTTAGAGACCTCGAGAATAGTAGCTTTAGCAATAACAATCGTCGAAGGGATTACCTCAAATATCTAACAAGGAGTTTCATTGAATTCACCATCCATTTCGACATATTTGAAAGAATTCAAATGACTGACCATATATTCTTCCTCTCCATAGACTGTGGAAATCTTCCCTTTCATTGGGTACTTCATTTTTTTATGTAAGGTAGAGGTAACCACACCTGCCCCGTGAATCCATGGGCATCCGAGCAAGCAGTAATAGGCAGGGCGGATATCCATTACATAAAAAATTGAATTGAAGACTTGATATCCCACCTTGATCAGAATATCAACCTGTCAACGTACCATTCTCTTCGACCCATCAAAGGATCTTACCACAATATCGCTAGGTTTCAACACCAGCCCTTCACAGTCCAATCTATCCAGAGCACCTTTTGGTAATATATTCAGGGAGGAACCTGTATCAACTAACGATGTGCCAAAGTTGTGCCTTTACACTCAATAGAGATGTGTAGAGACTTGTTATGATTCTTTCCCGTCATAGTTAAATCTGCATCAGAAAAGCCTAAACCATTATCAACAGTTAGGCTTGTAATACAATTCTCAAATTGATCAGCAGTGGTCCCTTGTGGTACATGGGCATTCTTCAAGAATTTCAATAAAGCTTAGGCACGTGCTTCGGAGCATAATAATAAGGATAACATGGATATCTTTGAGGGTGTCTGCCCCAATTGTTCAACTATTTTGTAGTCACTTTTTCGGATGATCTTCAGAATTTCTTCCATCTCTTGTCTATATGGGTCTTCAATTGTAACATCTTTGGATGGCGCCTCCATCCGGGCAGGCTTAGACACTTTTTCTTTACCTCGAGCGTTAGCAGTTGGCCCAGCAGCAGGAATATGAACAGGTGTTGTAGTAGTTGTTGGAGGAGAGATCTCTGGAGAAATATCCTTCATGTCCTAGTGACCTTACTAGTTCCGACAATTTTTGTAATTTCAGGATCTTCATTTTCATTAATCCATGTCTCGTGCTTGACACTGTGATAATAAACCTCTGCCATATAGTTCTAGGGAACAACTTTGTCAGAGGAATAGGGGACTGGCCCCGGTGTAGTGATGATCAGGGGAGCCACTCTCGGCTCAATAGAAATCCTTATAGGACCTTTAGAGGTGATCCGTATAGGAGTGTTGGAAATTGTGATTATAAAAACATCTTCAAGTCTCAGTTCTTGAGGTATACTTTCAGGCAAACTCTTCATGGACGGAGTTTTCTCGAATAGAATTTCATGGCTATCAATCAGGCGTTGAATACCCTTCTTCATCCGCATACAACCATTAGTTTGGGAAGCACAATGATAAAAAGTTTCAAGGAATCCCAAAAATAAACCGGCTCTCAATAGGTTCTTCTTAACGGTTATTAAAGGAGTAGTCAAATCACTGACGGTGGAGACAAATGAGACATTGTCGATGACATTGACACCTTTACCATGACTGGGCATGGGTGCAGTGATCACATTAGGGGCTTGTGGAGGGTTAAACTCAATCACTTTGTTATCAATCAAATCTTGGATCTTGTTCTTTAATGCCCAATAGTTGTTTGTGTCATGCCCGAGGCTATTTGAGTGATAGGTACATTTCACATTCGGATTATATTTAGGAGAAGGAGTATCGGGATCAGGATGAGGATCTCGCAGCGTTACCAAATCTTCCTTCAACAGATGTTGTAAAGCTTTGGACAATGGCATGTTGATTCTAGTAAACTGCCTCCTCTGGGCATCTGGCCTTTGCTGATTGTTTTGTTGTTGTGGTCGTTGAAATGGGGTTCGGTTAGAAATCAATATTGCTCCTACCGACTGATGATGATCATTCTTGACACGACTCCTTTGGCCATAAATAGCATTAGTTTCCTGCTTACTAACAAATGGTATCTTTATAGTATCATATGTTGAGGCCATAGGGATCTTCCCGCTTTTGATTCCACTTTCAACTTGTTCGCCAGTTAAGATCATCTCAATAAACCCTGACGAAGAACTCCCAATCAGCAAATTAAAGAATGGATTAGTCAAGGTGCCCATGAACATGTCCACTAATTCTCTGTCATTCAAAGGGGGTTGCACCCTTCCAGCCAAATCCCTCCATTTCTGGGCATATGACCTTAAATGGACCAATAACTTCCTATCGGTGGTGTGTGGTTGAATCTTGCGGACATATGACCTTAAATGAAGTTTTAGACAAGAGACTCCATCATATTTGGCGAAGACAGAGACCTTGAATTTGTGGGGAATGACCACTCCATAGATCAAACCTAAATCTCCAAAGTCTAGTCCAGACACTTTTTGAATCTCCACATCCTTGAGTCGGTCTTCTAGTTATTTGTATTTGTCATCCGTCAGTGGGTACTGCTCATCGGAGTAGTCTTCGTCCCTGGAAATATGGTTATTTCCACCCCAGCCCTAGTGCTTTTAACATTCTCTTCTTGATTGTCTTCTTCCTCCGAGGATACCTCTTCTACTTGAGCCAGTCGGGCTGGACCTTTAAACCTTCTTCCCATGTTGAGGATAACAGCCCGTTTCTTAGTCTTATTTTTGGTTACAAGGAGTGCCATCACCTCTTGCTGTCCTTTGGCTAGGTTCAGGAGAGTCTCTTGGAACTGTGCATGTTGAGTTTGCATATCTTTGACGGTTTGCTTGAGAGCCATCTTATACTGAAATAAATAGTAAATAGATGAGGAAACCTATATCAAAGAACCTGCTTATGATATGATGCATGATATGTGGATGTAATGTTTTCAAGGACCTTTAGGAGATTTAAATTTTCTAGTCAAAAAGGAAACAGAGACAACAATTGCATTAATAAGTTCAAAAATTACAATTGCCCCTTGGGCTTACAATGAAAATGCAAAAAGGTCTCAAGGAGACAAAATGAACTCCTAAGACTCAAGTCTCCCACAGACGCTTCCTCTTTGTGTCGATGTATGCATTCAGGCTTTGCTCCTCGTGAAGTTACTTGGTGAGCTCCAACACTTTCTTCTCGCTTGCATAGAATCGAGTTTCAAAGGTGTCTCGTTCTCTCTTGAGTTGAACCCAGGATTTCTGCAACTCTTTGAGGTCTGTAGGCATGTTAGGATGGAGAATGGTATAAGGAATATCTCCCTCAATAACAGGCTCCACAACTATTGGTAGGATAGCTGGATATGGCATCATGAGATTTTGAGCACGAGCTCGCACCCATTTGAGATAAGGCTCAAGAGGAATAGAATTCTTATGTCCCAAAGTCTTGATATCAACCTTGTTCACCATTCCCTAAGCTCGTACAAACCTTTGACGATAACCTTGAACATTGTTCTCGTAGTCAAACATGATACCCTGGATAAGCGCGTCATTAGGAGCATCTCTTTGAGCATAACCAAATTATCGCAGAACCAGAGAAGGGTTATAAGTAATACCTCCCCTAATTCTAAGTAGCGGAACATTAGGAAATTCCCCACATCAGTTAATGATAGTAATATCCTCCAGAGATCGGGAACACCAATAATATCCGAATGAGAGAGCGACATCATCCTTTGAGACCACCTCAAACCTTGTTCATTCTTCAATACTGATCGGGGAAGGTGCGAAATAAACCACCTAGAAAACAATGATATGCAACACATAAGAGCCCCTCTCCTCCTCATGGTGCAAGCGTGAAGAGAATGTAGAATGTCTCAAAGCAAAGTAGGCAGAGGGTTATGAGAAAGGAAAGTTTTGACAGCATTCACATCTATGAGTTGGTCTGGATTAGGGAACAGTACTAACCCATAGATTAGAAGAGTCAAGACTTCTTTAAAAGCTTACAAATCCAAAGTATCCATGAATAGTTGAGCTTTCTCTAACAAAAACTTAGCTAGAAAACCCTTGACTCCACTCCTTGTTTCCCAATTAGCTACAATGTTAGACCGCTTCAAATGTAAGATTGATGCAATCTCTTCAGGTTGTGGATCTTTTTATAAATCGGTGAAGGGAAATTGATCAAGAATAGTTACTCCCAATATTTGAGAGAACTCTTCCAATATGGGCACTGATTGATAACCGGGAAAGGTGAAACAATGATGTACAGGATCAAAGAACTGAAAGAGCACATACATCATGTCTTCTTCAAAGCTTGAGGTAACCAGATTGAGAAGTCGACCATATCTTTTGGGGAGTAGATATTCTCAGGAACCCTTGATGCTAACTCTTTGAGTTGAGGAGGCACCCTTACAAAGATGATTCAGATGGTATTTCTGCAAGCGGGAGCCATAACCTACAAAATAAAACAAATATAAATCCCTAGGTCCTTGAAATGGTTAGTAAAAATGATATGGAATGATGTCATGATGTTTATGATGTAATTAATTGCAAACAAAACACACAAAGCCTTAGATTTAAGCTTGCATGGGGTTTATAGGTAAGTACCCTCTTGAAGTTTTAGTTGGTTCAACCTGTCCTAAAAGAAGTAATCGGGTTCTAAGGAATCTCAATATCATTAATCTTTCTTCATCGGGCATTGTTTTAGCACAAGCATCTATTTTTGCAACCGAAATATCCCAAAAGTCCAATCTCAATGAGTGTAGTATCGAGTATCAACCAACTTCATTCTGCACCAAAGCCATCTATCTCACTACTTTATTATGGCCAAGTTGTTCAACTAAGGTTCTATAGTCAGTTAGTGTTTTACGACACCATACAGCGGCCCCGTATTCTCCTTGATTCAACTCAAGAGACACCGGTATCAATAAATGTGTCACACTAACGTAGCCATCGCTTCAACCATATCGGTCACATCGTACAGTTTCAACGATCTATTGTAACTTACCTAAAATACCCCATGTGATCGGTGGAAATTGAACTGACTGTTTTTTAAGCTGGTTTCGTGAAATGTCGCAGTAAGCAAGAGTCACCACCGTCTTTTATGTTCTCCAACATGGAAAGGACAAAAGCACAGCAAAATTCCTTATTCGAGATGTTTCTCGGTTAGGGAGGTAGATTTATAGAAAGGGAAGGTGTTAGCACCCTTTCTATCCATGGGCTCTTAGGTACTTGCTCTTATGTTTTCAAAAATTTGTTTGCTTTTTAAGTGTGTGTGGGTTTTGAAAAAAAGTTTTGTTTGAAAGATTTCTAAGTAACTCTTGTATCTGTCCTCAAGAGTGTATGAAAAATTTGTTTGAAAACCTTTTGAAAGTGTAGGTGCGAAAAGTTGTTTCGTTTGTTTGAAAAGAGCAAGTACTTAAGAGAAGTCTACCTACCCTAAGGAATTAAGCTGTGTAAGAGTCCTTTAGATAGTGCTATCCCACCATTAAGAGGTAGGTAGCACCATCGTTGGAGGTGTTTGGGTCAATTCGATTATCGGGACAGTGTGGTCACCGAAGCAATGGTATGACACCTTAGAAGTAAACCTAATGTCCTAGATCCTTTTATCCGAGGCAACTGTTTCGAGGCGAATGGATCTTTAGACAAAGGGCGACCTCTAAGACACCCTATACTTGATGACCACGTTCGAGGCAACCAGTGAGGCGTACCCTAGAAGTGGCATGTGCTTCGTGTGTTGTTTTTCAGTTAAGGTTATCTTGTACGTGTTATTTGTGAGCTACGGATTGGTTTTATTTGTCATACATTCTTGCAGGCATATTAGCAGTTAGGAGTGCGGAAAATAAATTGCGGAAATATAAATCTAGCTATTACAAGGCGCGGGTCTCTACATCGCCAAAAACAAAAACCCGTTTTGGTAAAGTAAATGCAGAAAATTAAATAAAGCGGTAAAATTCCTATTTAACTATTACATATCTGGAGACAGTTACATAAATAATCAAAATAAAATACGCGCGAATAGAAATTAAATCGGGAAGTCTTTAGGGTGTTGACCCTTTTAAGAAAAGAATTAAATTTTTTTGTCCTTTTTTTGTGATTAAATGAAATTAAAACTAATGATGAAACTAATTAATTAATTTATTAAAAAAATGTTTTTTGTATTTTTATGTTTTTAATGAAATAATATAAAAGGAAATAAAATTAAAAGTTAATAAAAACCTAATTCTAAATTTATTTTAGTTATTAAGAAAAAAAAGGTTAAAGTTGCCTAATTAAAACTAATTCAATTTATTAGTATTTATTTACAAAATAAGTTAACAAGTAAAAATGTTTTTTTTTGTTTTATTGTGAAAAATATTAATTGGTTAATTTTGGTGATAATAACAATAATTAAAAAAGTTTAATAATTAAATTAGAAAATATAAAAAGGAAAAGAAAAGAATAAACCAAGGGAGGGGGGTATGGGCCAGAATGGGGTGTTTGATTGGAATCTGAGGCCCATCAAGAAGCCAGCTTTGTTTGACTTTGGAGATTGCCTATGGTGTAGGTTGACCAGGATTATGGTGCTCGTCCAATCCAAGCCTTTGGATCTGTTTCTGAGGACACATGGCGCGTTGGATATGTGGGATGCATGGTGGTACGCTTTGGACTGCAGCGCGGTATGATGGACCTTAGGACGTGGCAAGGGTTGCTTTAGCTTCAGAGTATGGCAAAGAAGAGAGTCACGTTCTCCTTTTGGCCTGAAAATGCTTGCAACACTCCTTTTGATCTCACACTTTTTTTTGACACTTTTTGGATTTTGCTCTGGCCGTTTGTGCACACTCTAGGTTGTGAATGAGGCTTGCAAGGCTTGTATATATAGTAATGAGTGAGAATAAGTCACATTAAGGAGCTTTTAACCATTGTCATTAAGCTTTGGATTTTCTCATAACCACCATTAAAGAAACTTACCATTTTTGTTCAAAATTTGAATTTCATGCTCATAATAGGCTTGACACGAATTTGGTAGGTGATTCATGACATATAAAAGTCATTCAAAACTCAAAGATACCATTTAATTCATTTTTTGATTTTTATTTGAATTATTATGGATTAAAGTGAATTAAATCCATAAAAATTAAATAAAAATGAAAAAATAAATGTTTGGTCTTGTAATGGGTCATGGGACACGTGGGTGGCATGACAAGGCTGAACCAAGTGGAAAAAAGTGGGCCCTTTTGTCAAAAATTGAAGTTTCAAGGATAGTTGACTTTTGCCATTTCACAAAAATTTCCCAACTTCTCCACTGCATATCTTGCTCAATTTTGATCATATGAACATGTTCTTGGACATTTTGGAAAGGTCTTGAAGTCCTCTAACTAATGCCTTTGACCCATATCATTTGAATTTACCAATCTCAAGTTATGGTCTTTGACTTAAAGTGCCTTTTTGTTGACTTTTGAAAATGACCTATAATGTTGAAATTGATAACTTTTTGTGAGAGCATTTCTTGGACTTGGAATGTGAAGATGAGTTGTAGGAAATGTCATCCCCTTCAAAATGAGCATTGGATGGGATTTTTCTGATGAACCATGAAAAAGTTATGCCTTGGTCAAGTTACAGTTGACTTTTCAATTTGTCCAAAAATAGAAACTTTTGCATCTTGATGATTTTTGAGCTATTCTTGGGAAATCATGGTCAAGATTTTACCAAATGATGATTGTGGCTTCAAAATAAGATGTTGACCAAAATTTTTGACTTTTGATTGCCAAATGACCATTTTGCCCCTGAAGTTGATTGTGAGGCAATTAGGGTTTTTGACTGTGCGACTTGACCTTGTGAGCCTTGAAACTTGGCATGTAGATGCTTGACAATGTTTATGAGCATATGGGACTTAATTGAGCCCTTGAAAACCTCAACTTCCTTGCAAGAGCCAAAACCCTAATTTTGACTAGCTTAGGAGGATGGTTTGACTGTGTAGCCCTTGAGTAGACTTGAGCAAATTTAGATGATGCTTGTCAAAACTTTGAAGAATATGGGAGGGAAAATTTTGGGGTACAACAATTGCCCCTGTTCAATCTTCTTAGACCTGAGGATGTAGATTGGCTTGTGTGCCTTTCGTGATCCGAAGGTGGAAGATGATTGAACACTAAAGTGCCCAGAAATTTGCACTCACATAGTAGAGTATCAGCAATGTGGTGTCAGGAATGGGCTTACAGATTCCATTTGGAGATATAGTGGATAGGAGGATGGGCTTATAGATGCCACCTGGAAGTGATAGGACCTTGTCGGGAATGGGCTTATAGATGCCATTTGGAGACTGTCTGTTGGATGGGAGGATGGGCTTATAGATGCCATCTGGAAGTGTAATGGATAGGAGAATCTAAATAAGAAATATAATAGCTTCCATGTCTGGGGAATATCTAGTCTATATCTAATTGCTGACGTCTGAACGAGTAGTAGAATGACCATCGGGTCTGGGGTATATCCATACTGCATCTGAATGAGTGGCAGAATGTCATCCGAATCTGGATCGTATCTGGACTGAACAATAGAATAGCATCCAGGCTGGAGCATCTCTAAGTTGTCTTTAGAAGTTTGAATCTGAATAAGCAATAGAATAGCGTTCGGATCTAGAGCATCTCTAGGCCATCTCCGGGGAGAAATCTGAATAAGCAGTAGAATAACATCCGGGTCAGGAGCATCTCTAAGCTATATCTGAAAGGAAATCTGAATAAGTATCAAAATGTCGCCATGTCTGGGTTGCATCTGAACTATCTCTGGACGGAATCTGGAATAAGTATCAGAATGTCGCCATGCCTGGGTTGCATCTGAACTATCTCTAGAAGGAAATCTGAATAAGCAATAGAATAGCATCCGGATCTGGAGCATCTCTAGGCCATCTCTGAAAGGAATCTCTGAATAAGCAATAGAATAACAGTCGGGTCCGGAGCATCTCTTCGCTATCTCTGAATAAGCAAAAGAACAGCATCCATCTCTAGAGCATTTCCCAGCTATATCTGAAAGGAAACTCTTGAATAAGCAAAAGAATAACGTCCATCTCTGGAGCATTTCTAAGCCATCTCTGAAGAGAAAATCTGAATAAGCAAAAGAATAGCATCCATATCTGGAGCATTTCCCAGCTATATCTGAAAGGAAACTCTTGAATAAGCAAAATAATAACGTCCATCTCTGGAGCATTTCCCAGCTATACTTGAAAGGAAACTCTTGAATAAGCAAAAGAATAACGTCCATCTCTGGAGCATTTCTAAGCCATCTCTAAAGAGAAAATCTGAATAAGCAAAAGAATAGCATCCATATATGGAGCATTTCCAAGCTATCTCTGAATAAGCAAAAGAACAACATCCATCTCTGGAGCATTTCCTAGCTATATCTGAAAGGAAACTCTTGAATAAGCAAAAGAATAGCATCCATATCAAGAGCATTTCTTAGCTATCTCTGAGAGGGAATCTGGAATAAGTATTAGAATGTAGCCATATCTGGATCGCATCTGAACCATCTCTAGAAGGAAGTCTGAATAAGCAATAGAATAGCATCTGTGTCCAGAGCATCTCTAAGCTATCTCTGAATAAGCAAAAGAACAGCATCCATCTCTGGAGCATTTCCCATCTATATCTGAAAGGAAACTCTTGAATAAGCAAAAGAATAACATCCATATCAGGAGCATTTCTTAGCTATCTCTGAGAGGGAATCTGGAATAAGTATCAGAATGTAGCCATATCTGGATCGCATCTGAACCATCTCTAGAAGGAAGTCTGAATAAGCAATAGAATAGCATCTGTGTCCGGAGCATCTCTAAGCTATCTCTGAATAAGCAAAAGAACAGCATCCATCTCTGGAGCATTTCCCAGCTATATCTGAAAGGAAACTCTTGAATAAGCAAAAGAATAACATCCATATCAGGAGCATTTCTTAGTTATCTCTGAGAGGGAATCTGGAATAAGTATCAGAATGTAGCCATATCTGGATCGCATCTGAACCATCTCTAGAAGGAAGTCTGAATAAGAAATAGAATAGCATCCGTGTCCGGAGCATCTCTAAGCTATCTCTAGAAGGAAGTCTGAATAAGCAATAGAATAGCATCCGTGTCCGGAGCATCTCTAAGCTATCTCTGAAATCTCTTTATTGTAGATATGCCCTGGCTAGATACAGGTATCGAATCTATAATTAATCGCTGGCTAGACACAGGCATCGAATCTGGAATTGCGACAGTTGATAGTAATCGTCTTTGGATTGACCTTTTTCCTGAAAAGGCAAAACATCAGTTGTATGCAATGTCATGATGCATGAACTGCATGATTTTAAGATGTTCTCAAAAACAAATGAGATTTGTGTTGTATGATGCGTATGCATGCTATAATGTATGAAGATGTGATGTTTATGAATGTATTTTTATCTAGGAAAATAAATCCTTGACGAATGTCGGGAATTTGTTGAATCCTGGGCTGATGTTGAAGAGTAGAATTCTTCGTTTCCGCTGGGGATGATGATTGCAAGAATAAACCGGTAGGAGAAGATGACTCCGTCGGGGAATAAACTTGTTGAGGAGATTACTCTGCGGGGAATTACTCTGTGGGAAGAGATACTTCGCTGAGGTTTTGATGATAACTCCGCTGGGGATTCCTGTTGATAAATTTTGTTGGGGAATTTGATGAATTCTGCTGGGGATAGGAAGAACTTCGCCGAGGACGATCTTTCTGTGGTAATTAGCTGAGGATAACCCAGTTAGACCCTGGTGGGGAATAACCTTTGAATAAAGCCGGGGAGACGCGTTCGTTCTCTGCGGGGGATAAGCTTCCAGAATCTACTGAGGAGATAAGCTTCCAGAGTCCACTGGGGAGATTGATTCAACTCTCCTGGGGAAACTTTTGGACTGTACTGGGGAATGGTTCCACTGGGGTGTCCGGTATTCCGCCGGGGAACAATCTTATATTAAGACTGTCGGGGATGCTTGCTCAGGAACATCTGTATACTCCGCTGGGGAATATCGAGATCTTCTGGGGATACCTAACTTCCTTAAGGCTGATAGTAGACTAACTCTGCTTGGGGAGAGTGTTGCTGACTTGCTGGAGATATTGTGCCTTCTCGGGGCTGATTGGAGACCAACTCTGCTTGAGGAGAACATTGTTGCATCTTGTCTTTCTCTACGGGGAGTGGAGGCCTCTTGGTTATGTTCTTCAGTCGAACCTACCTTGGTACCTTGGTTGACAAAGCAACTAGATCGCTTAGACAACTCATTATTGCCCCTGTTTCTGCGGGAGAAGGTACCTGTGGAGGTGCTTGATGACTGCCGATTGACAAATCTTCCTTGGGTAGGCAAGTGACGAGATGCCGGGACATAATCGTACGCTTTGATCCCAAACTTTTGCCTGGACCGCCCTTTCGGGTTTTCAGTCCATCGGGATACCCTTTTTTGCCCAAGCCGCCTTTTCAGGTTTTCGACTTGCCGGGTGTACAGATTTTTTCATTTCATCCCTTGTTTTTGCCCGAACCCTTTTGGTTCGCCGGGAAGCCCTTATTTTTGCCTAGGTGTGTCAACCTAGTGGGTCTTTGATTATGCGTAGTATTTTTTCAACTATGTCCACGCTCTTAGGATACAGGAGGTTGTCAGTGTCAGTAGTGCAGTGTTACCATACCACCAGAAGATCTTCGTTTGATCGTTCAATGCCCCAAGTGATCCAGATGGAGATTTGCCCCAAGCTGGCTGGCCTTTTGAGAGATTCTCCGAATCTTGACTTAACTGCCCCAGATGATAGACCATGATCATGTATGCCCCTTGGTTGGAAGTACTTTTGTCCACCTAGATATTCGTCGTGCGAGCTTCTATGCTGTTCAAACAAATAGTCATATGCAAGCAATGTTATATTTAAAAATGCAAAGCTTATGTCTGTCTTGAAGTTTTTGAAAATGCAGTTTTTTTTCATAAAAACAAGTGAATTTTGTTCAATGTGATGTCAACTCGTTATTTTACCGCAAGCCTTAAGGAGTCAGGATACCTTTCGTAACAGTATGCTTTCGAACTAACCCATGCTTCAGCTAGGACTTTTAAAGGTTATAGTGTGGCCTGGTTCACGGTTTAAGAAACAAAGGATAAAGGCTCAAAATTTATTTGTACCCACCCGTTCTTCGTGATGTTCTTCAAACCTAAACTCAGCTAATCGTGCGTTAGACCTTGTTTGAGTCTTTGCTCTGATATTCCAGTGATGGTTCGGACGTCGACAATTTATTTGGAATAGGCAGTCATTCCTTTTTTGGTTGAGGGTTTGTAGGACCTCTTTCTTTTTTGATTTCGTTATCCCTGTTTTTTGCCTGAACTGTTTCTTTTGTGATCACAGTCAGCGGGATGCCCCAGTTTTGTAAGTCTCCTTCATAGGTTTTGACTTAATGGGCTTTTATTTTTGGTAGATAATGACTGCCCATCTTTATGATTATTCGGAACCATCACTGTCTTTTGTTTTGTAAGGATTCCTTTGGTGCCATTCGTTGTGCACTTGGATCAGCTGAGAGAACTACCCTTCCCCAGGTTATGATTAAGGGTTTTAATTTTCGAAAAGAAAACTCCTACTTCTTTGGCTCAAAGGGGTTGACGAGGGATTATCATCCTTATAATTCCAGTGTTTAAGAATTGAAACAATGCCTGTACCTCATCAGCGGGGTTCGTTCAAAATCATATTGTAAATGTCGTGGTATCGTTTTCGTCATCCTCCCTCAAGAGGCTTTAGAATTATTAATTGAGAGTTGACATCAAAAAATGAAAGCAGTTTGAATATAGTGAATGTGAATATATTGATTCAAAACAGACATATGCGATGCATTAATGAAATAACAGCGTTTGACATGATAATTGTTTGAACAATCAAAAGAAAATTACAACTTGAAAATTCTAATGGACAAAAAGTCTTCTCATCTCAGGACTTGTCACTTCAAATGGTGAATCTCGCAGGGATAGTAGAAGAACTCGACCTGACCATCTGGGGTGAATTCCACAGCTCATTCATCAATCAGGCTTTGGATTTTGTACCTCAACTTCCAACATTCGTCAGTATCATGCCCCGGGCTGTTAGAATGGTATGCACATCTGGCCCCAGGATTATAGTTGGGTGAAGAAGTCTTAGGATTAGGGTGAGGTCCTATCAACGTCACCAGATTCAACTTCAGCAGGTGTTGCAAAGCTTGGGACAATGACATGTTGAGCTGGGTGAATTGCCTCTTGGGCTTGTCTGATCAAACCGTTGCTCCGGGCGAGGTTGTGGTTGGACCTGTGAAGTGGTAGCAATTTGGAGAGGTCTATTCTTCACCATACCAGACTCTTGTCCTCTTGGAAGCTGATCAATGACCTGGTTCCTGACTTGGACTGGTTGCTTCATGTTGTATCTGTCTTGATGAAGTTGACTGATCATGGTCCTCAACTCTTCCTGCTCCCGAGCTAAGCCTTGGATGAGAGCCATTTGCCCCAGCATCTGGGTTCTCATTGTATCTACCTCAGCTTGCAGACGTTTCAGCCTTTCATCCTTATCATCTTCGGGACTTTTCTTGGCCAAATTCCCCATGAGGAGTGTCCTCAACTCTTCCTGCCCCTTGGATAAGCTTAAGAAGATCTCCCTGAACTGAGTCTCTTGAGCATGAAGACCCTGGTTATCTTGTTGGGAAGCCATTGCTGAAATAAACAGCGGAGAAGGTAAGTGTCCTGTAACAAGGGTACCTGTTATGCAATGACGTGTATGTATGCATGCAATGTTTTCAAGGACCTCGCGGGGTAAACAAGAAAATTGTTAGAATTAGGTAGCTTGATTGAGGGAACTTCATGTTGTTGAGAGTCCTTCTTCAAGAGTCAAGGCTCACCATATCGAGTGGGTCATAGCCCCTGACAACCTCGGCTAAAGGAAAATAAATCCCCTTTGCCCCTTGCTAGACACTTTGATTCATCATGACCTGCATCACAAGCCCTTGAGATCCTTGAAATGGATTAGTCTTTATGCAAGATGCATGCAATGGTAATATGTTATGCTATGCATGGAGTGATGTAAGTAGGCCCTGTAATGAGTCCCAATTAAGGATTGTAGACAAAACCTGCAAGGAACCCGTGTTGTTAGATAACAAGTATGCAAGTAATTCAAGTATGAAGGCACACAAGTCACACAAAAGAGCCCTTAGAGTTTAGGCCAACATGAAGTTTGGGTACTACCCTCTTGAAGTTGGTGGGTTAAGACATGTCCGATCAAAAGTAACCGGGTTCTAGAGGATCCCAATATCACTGACTACCCTCAATCGGTCATAACTCCAGCGTCGCAACCTTTTCTTGCGGCCAGAACCATCGCGAGAGTTTAGACTCAATGGGTGTAGCATACTGCTACTGTTCTATGGCCAAGTTGGGTCAATTTAGGGTTCTAAGGTCGGTTGGTGCTTAATGACTCCTCAGAAGACCCATATTCTCCTCGTTGCAACACAAGGGATATCGATACAGACCAAGGTGCCACACCAACGTAGCCACTGCTTCACCCGTGTCGGTCTACGCCGGACAGGTCCCTCACAGCTTATGCTACCTAAAAGGGTATCCCCAGATCCGGGTTAGGATCTATGAAACTCCGATGCAAAGCCCACAAATATAAAGCAATCAAAGGAAAGCAATTGAAAACATAAGTATGATCTAATCCTAAGGTACACCTCACTTTGATTATTCCCCAGCAGAGTCGCCAGTTCTGTGATCGGTGGAAATTGAACTGACTGTTTTTTAAGCTGGTTTCGCGAAATGTCGCGGTAAGCAAGAGTCGCCACCGTCTTTTATGTTCTCCAACATGGAAAGGACAAAATCACAGAAAAATTCCTTATTCGAGATGTTTCTCGGTTCGGGAGGTAGATTTATAGAAAGGGAAGGTGTTAGCACCCTTTCTATCCATGGTTATCCATGGGCTCTTAGGTACTTGCTCTTATGTTTTCAAAAATTTGTTTGCTTTTTAAGTGTGTGTGGGTTTTGAAAAAAAGTTTTGTTTGAAAGATTTCTAAGTAACTCTTGTATCTGTCCTCAAGAGTGTATGAAAAATTTGTTTGAAAACCTTTTGAAAGTGTAGGTGCGAAAATTTGTTTCGTTTGTTTGAAAAGAGCAAGTACTTAAGAGAAGTCTACCTACCCTAAGGAATTAAGCTGTGTAAGAGTCCTTTAGATAGTGCTATCCCAACATTGAGAGGTAGGTAGCACCATCGTTGGAGGTGTTCGGGTCAATTCGATTATCGGGATAGTACGGTCACTGAAGCAATGGTAGGACACCTTAGAAGTAAACCTAATGTCCTAGATCCTTTTATCCGAGGCAACTATTTCGAGGCGAATGGATCTTTAGACAAAGGGCGACCTCTAAGACACCCTATACTTGATGACCACGTTCGAGGCAACAAGTGAGACGTACCCTAGAAGTGGCATGTGCTTCGTGTGTTGTTTTTCAGTTAAGGTTATCTTGTACGTGTTATTTGTGAGCTACGAATTGGTTTTATTTATCATACATTCTTGCATGCATATTAGCAGTTAGGAGTGCGGAAAATAAATTGCGGAAATATAAATCTAGCTATTACAAGGCGCGGGTCTATACATCGCCAAAAACAAAAACCCGTTTTGGTAAAGTAAATGCAGAAAATTAAATAAAGCGGTAAACTTCCTATTTAACTATTACATATCTGGAGACAGTTACATAAATAATCATAATAAAATACGCGCGAATAGAAATTAAATCGGGAAGTCTTTAGGGTGTTGACCCTTTTAAGAAAAGAATTAAATTTTTTTGTCCTTTTTTTGTGATTAAATGAATTTAAAACTAATGATGAAACTAATTAATTAATTTATTTAAAAAAATGTTTTTTGTATTTTTATGTTTTTAATGAAATAAAATAAAAGGAAATAAAATTAAAAGTTAATAAAAACCTAATTCTAAATTTATTTTAGTTATTAAGAAAAAAAAAGGTTAAAGTTGCCTAATTAAAACTAATTCAATT
Organism: Vicia faba; assembly: GCA_948472305.1. NCBI lineage: Eukaryota > Viridiplantae > Streptophyta > Magnoliopsida > Fabales > Fabaceae > Vicia > Vicia faba. The sequence continues at coordinate 716,534,802 of OX451735.1, forward strand.
TATTAGTATTTATTTACAAAATAAGTTAACAAGTAAAAATGTTTTTTTTTTGGTTTTATTGTGAAAAATATTAATTGGTTAATTTTGGTGATAATAACAATAATTAAAAAAGTTTAATAATTAAATTAGAAAATATAAAAAGGAAAAGAAAAGAATAAACCAAGGGAGGGGGATATGGGCCAGAATGGGGTGTTTGATTGGAATTTGAGGCCCATCAAGAAGCCAGCTTTGTTTGACTTTGGAGATTGCCTATGGTGTAGGTTGACCAGGAGTATGGTGCTCGTCCAATCCAAGCCTTTGGATCTGTTTCTGAGGACATATGGCGCGTTGGATATGTGGGATGCATGGTGGTACGCTTTGGACTGCAGCGCGGTATGATGGACCTTAGGACGTGGCAAGGGTTTCTTTAGCTTCAGAGTATGGCAAAGAAGAGAGTCACGTTCTCCTTTTGGCCTGAAAACGCTTGCAACACTCCTTTTGATCTCACACTTTTTTTTGACACTTTTTGGATTTTGCTCTGGCCGTTTGTGCACACTCTAGGTTGTGAATGAGGCTTGCAAGACTTGTATATATAGTAATGAGTGAGAATAATAAGTCACATTAAGGAGCTTTTAACCATTGTCATTAAGCTTTAGATTTTCTCATAACCACCATTAAAGAAACTTGCCATTTTTGTTCAAAATTTGAATTTCATGCTCATAATAGGCTTGGCACGAATTTGGTAGGTGATTCATGACATATAAAAGTCATTCAAAACTCAAAGATACCATTTAATTCATTTTTTGATTTTTATTTGAATTATTATGGATTAAAGTGAATTAAATCCATAAAAATTAAATAAAAATGAAAAAATAAATGTTTGGTCTTGTAATGGGTCATGGGACACGTGGGTGCCATGACAAGGCTGAACCAAGTGGAAAAAAGTGGGCCCTTTTGTCAAAAATTGAAGTTTCAAGGATAATTGACTTTTGCCATTTCACAAAAATTTCCCAACTTCTCCAATGCATATCTTGCTCAATTTTGATCATATGAACATGTTCTTAGACATTTTGGAAAGATCTTGAAGTCCTCTAACTAATGCCTTTGGTCCCATATCATTTGAATTTACCAATCTCAAGTTATGGTCTTTGACTTAAAGTGCCTTTTTGTTGACTTTTGAAAATGACCTATAATATTGAAATTGATAACTTTTTGTGAGAGCATTTCTTGGACTTGGAATGTGAAGATGAGTTGTAGGAAATGTCATCCCCTTAAAAATGAGCATTGGATGGGATTTGTATGATGAACCATGAAAAAGTTATGTCTTGGTCAAGTTACAGTTGACTTTTCAGTTTGTCCAAAAATAGAAACTTTTGCATCTTGATGATTTTTGAGCCATTCTTAAGAAATCATGGTCAAGATTTTACCAAATGATGATTGTGGCTTCAAAATAAGATGTTGACCAAAATTTTTGACTTTTGACTGCCAAATGACCATTTTGCCCCTGAAGTTGATTGTGAGGCAATTAGGGTTTTTGACTGTGCAACTTGACCTTGTGAGCCTTGAAACTTGGCATGTAGATGCTTGACAATGTTTATGAGCATATGGGACTTGATTGAGCCCTTGAAAACCTCAACTTCCTTGCAAGAGCCAAAACCCTAATTTTGACTAGCTTAGGAGGATGGTTTGACTGTGTAGCCCTTGAGTAGACTTGAGCAAATTTAGATGATGCTTGTCAAAACTTTGAAGAATATGGGAGGGAAAATTTTGGGGTACAACACCCCATATCCGGGTATAGGATCTATACAAGAAATAAACCCAAGCATAAACCAAAATGTAAAGCAAACAAGGCAAACAAGTAAAGCAATAAAGGTGATATAGCTCTTAAGGTAACCCCACTCTTAGTTTTTCCCCAGCAGAGTCTCCAGTTCTGTGATGCGGTGGGAGAACTGACTTGGGTGTTTTGTATTTGATTGCAAATGTTGCGGATAGCAAGAGTCGCCGCCGACTTTTCTTTTATCCAATAAAGGAAAGAGTGAAAAGAACAAGAAAGACCTTTTGAGAATTTTTCTTGAGTTCGGGGGGCAGGTTATGAAAAGGTAAGATGTTAGCACCCTTTTCATTTGTAGTTATATACGGGCTCTTAACTGCTAGCTCACTTTGAAATGCTTTGTGTTTTGTGTAAGTTGAAAGATGTTTTGAAGATGCTTTGAAAGTGGTGATTTTGTAATGATTCTCGTATCGTTGAGAATGTATACAAAATGTTTGTTTTGGAAATATTTTGAAAATGCTTTAGTACGACAAACTTTGTAATGATTCTCGTATTATTGAGAATGCATACAAAGTGTTTATTTTGAAAATATTTGTTGGGAAAGAGAGTGTTTGGAAAGATGTTTATTTTTGAAAGTTTGAAGTGTGAAAATGGTTTTAGTTTGTGAGAAAGCAATTACAAGCAATCTACCTACTCAAAAAGTCTTTATTCTTTTCCTCCTCCTTTATATATTGATACTTTACCATTGGTTGGTAGGGAGCCATATCATTGGATGTGAGGGACAAGTGTAGGTCATCGTACAATCATAGAAGGCAACTTGTAGAATATTTTAGCAATTATCGTAAGGGACTAAGATCGTTTACCAAAGGCAACATCGAAGGGTCATAGAGGGACTACAATCTTTTAATTGAGGGTCTTTTGCTAAAGGATCCCACATTCAAGGGACATGATTGTTTATATCCGAGGCAACAAGTGAGGTTTACTCAAGAGGTGCATGTGTGCAAGGTGTTTTTGTTTTCATGTATTTTATCTTGAATTAGGGTTTTTCTATGGTTGCTTTTAGTCTTGTCATACAAACCCTAATTACTAATAATAATAAGGAAAGTGATAAGTTACAAAATTTAAATGTCCTACGCTATTACAACGCTTTGGGAATGGGGGTACAAGTTTGTGAATAAGGAGAGGAAAGCAGTAAACCTAATTATCTATTACAAATCATGTACATAAATGATAAGGCGAAATAATAAAATTCACAAGAATGTAAAGTAGAGGAAAAAAGTTATGTTTGGTGGTGAAAAGATTTGTTAATTAACCTAATTAAATGACTTTATGTTTAAAAGAAATTAGTAAATCTAAATAAATTAAGCTAAGATAAAAAAACTAAGTTCTTTAATCAAAAATAAAAAATAATTTAAGTATAGAAAAACCTAAATCTAACTTAATTTAAAAGAGAAATAAATTGTTAGAAAATATTTTGAGGTTTTATTTAGAAAAATATTTGAAGTATAGAGCTTAATTCTAATTAAGTAGATCAAGGTAATTGAATTAAAACAATTTTAATTATCAAAAGTTAATTAATTAATTAGGAAACTAGATAAAAACTTTTATGATTTTTTTGTTGTTTTGATTTTATAAAAAAATGATTAAAAGAAAAATAAAATAGAAATAAAAATAAAAATTAATTGGGTCAGGGTGCTATAAAAGTAAAATAGGGGTTAAGAATAAAAAAAATGTTAGGCCCAACATGGTTCTTTTGTTAAAATCATAAATGAAATAAAAAAGAAGAAATGGGTCTGCGCTGAAAAGTAAAATGGGGGTGAGGAGATAGCAAAAATGACAAGCCCAAAATAGAAAGGCCTGGGCGCTGCATGATCAATTGTGGTTGGCTCTTGATGGCTCATGGTGGACAAGCACACTTGAGGCATTGGATTTGTTGGCACAATGATCTAATGGTCCAGTCATGAGGATGTATGGTATGTACACTACGCTTGATGTACTGAATCTGCAAGGAAATAATGTGAAAAAACAAAAGGATATCACTGAGGCTCGAACCCAGGTCTCTATAGGAAAATGACTTAGCACACGCTTCTCTGCCACTAGGGTGGCTTTTTCATCCATTCATTATACAAATTACACTAAATTTAAAATAAACCTATTCCTGATTGCACTTCATCCCCTAACTCGCGCCAGTCACCATTGTCAACATTTTTTAATTTCCAAACTTGCTCATTTCTCAACCATTTTTAAAAGTGTAAACATGAAAGTTGCTCCATTTTTTATCACGAATTCAACCATATAAATAACTAAAGCTATAAATAAAAAACGAGCATGAATTTTGTTTGGTACCAAATTAAAACCTAATTTTTCTGAAACTTCAACCTCAAAATTCTCTATGTACACTTAACATAAATGAAAACTAAGGCATGGTTAGCTTCGGGGCAATGATGTCTACATTTTTTATTCACAAAGTAACCATTAATGATGCTTGTATAAGGAGTTAAAAGTTGAGAAAACTTACCTCAAAACTGGAAATAGTGTTTGGAGTTTGAGAACTCCTGGAGGTGTTGTGATGATCCAAATAGCTTCACTGAACTCCTAAGAAGCTATTGCAATGCTTACTTTGAGTTGAAAGTATCTGAATCTTTCTGGAGAAGTCAAGTTGCAGGTGGTTGTTTTTGGAAATGGTGGATGGTGCAAATGGTGTTACAGTGATGGAACAAGGTCTTGGATAGGTTCTAAATGAGTTATGGGAGCTTTATGATTGATTAAAAGTGAAAATGCACGAAGTATTTTGGTGTTTGGAATTCAAAGTCAGAATCTGCAACAATGGAGGTTTTTGGGTGCCAATTCTGACTTCGGGGAGTTTGAGGGGGTTAGAGGGCTCTTGAATTCGTGAATTAGCTTGCAAACAACTTCTATATTTATAGACAAGAGGTTTTAGAGGCTCAAGTAACCAGAAATCAAACATCACGTGTTATGGTTTTGAAACTTGATTTTGAAGCAAGCTTGAAATACATTGTTCCAATGTATAGTACAAAGGCTCATAGGGTGGTTGATAGGCTGTAGATGGTTGCTTCTTCACTTTACAATGGAGTGTGATCAAAAGAAACAAGTGAGGAGCTCAAGAAGAATGGACTTTGTGATTAAAGTCACTTTTCCAAAATGGAAATGGTAACTTTGTTCCATTAATGAAAAGATCACTTGGACAATGGCTTAAGTACTTGGATCATAGCTCAACCAGTTGAGTAAACATTAAATTATTGAGTGATTTGTAAGTTAGAAGGCCTGTTGTAGTACCCCAAAGTTTTCCCTCTCAATTTCTCAAGATATATCTCACTAAGATTTTCAAAAGCTCAAGTTTGCATAAGTACAAACCAGATCAAAAAGAGTGACTGCAGACAACAGTTTGAATTCAAAATCTGGCAAATGGCCTCCTTCGATGCAAGCTTGATTCACAAGCTTTCAATTGGGCATCTGGCCTTCTTCAAACTTGCTTCAAATTCCCAAGCTTTGATTGAGGTAATGGCCTCTTTCATGCTTGCTTCTTACAAGCTTCGATTGAACAAATGGTTATCTTCATGCTAGCTTCGACTAGGCATTGTTTCCCTTTGAAACAGCTTCCTTTGATTTAGAAGACAAGGCCTCCTGTTGGTGTCCTTTGATTCAAAAGTTAGTGGCTTCCTACTGTCTTCTTTCAATTAAGAAGGCAATGACCTTCTGAAAGCTTCCTTCGATTTAGAAGGAAATGGCCTTCTGAAGGATTCCTTTGATTCAAAGCAGGGACCTTCTGCATGCAAGCTTCGATTGCACCATTGGCCGCTTACATGTTTTCCTTTGATTCACAAAGCATGGACCTCCTGCATGCAAGCTTCGATTGCACAATTGGCCTTACATGTTTGCTTTGATTCACAAAGCAGTAGCCTCCTGCGCACAAGCTTCGATTCACAAGCATTAGCAGTACTTCCTTCTTGCCTGCAAGGCAAGTACATCTTGCATGCCAGCATGCACAAGGAAAGTGCATCCTCTGTGTTTTCTTTCGACTCACAAGGAGATGGCTTCCTATGTGTTTGCCTTCAATGCACAAGGAAATGGCTTCCCTTCATTCTAGCACCCATAAAGCGTTGGCTATTTTCACGCTAGCTTCGACTGGTCAATATTTCCCTCGGAAACAGCCTGTTTCGATCACACATAGTTTCTACACTATGGCACACAATGGGTGTCCCATTCGAAAGACATGTATGGGTGTCCCATTCGAAAGACATGTCTTCGTGGCCCATTCAAAGAATTGTAAGTGGTGTACACAAGTGATGCATGTGGTACCTTCGAAAGACACACATATGGTCAAATCGAAAGACACATATTTGGCCCCTTCAAAAGATACACATATGATCCATTCGAAGGACACACTTTGGGTGAAAGAAAATATTGTTGTCTGAAGAGAGGTTCTGGTCAAAGGTTGTACCTATGAGGTTAAAACTAAAGGGTGAAATATTCAAAGATGCTTGCTGGCCAGAGTCCTATGTGGTGCTAAGTCCAAGCTTGCTGCACTGGTCACAACGCTCCAAAACTGCTGCAAAGTAGTCCTGCTACACTGCTTCTATACTTGCACCAAATTGACATACAAAATCTGCACCTCGAAGACTACAAGAACAACTTACCCAATTTGTTCAAATTTCTTTTGTTTTCCCCCCCAAACCTCAGCCAACTTCATCTATAAATAAGAGGTTCCATCACACATCTAAAGGGGGCTTTTGGTGGCTAGAGAGAGATTTGCTAACAAGGCAAAGAAAGGAGAAAACACTTAACACACTCTCAAACCTAGAACTAAAGAAACACAACACTTGTTTCTTTTTTCCTTCGAATCCAGAAGAAACACAACACTTGTTTCTTTTCTCTTTCGAATCCATAACCCAGGGAAACACCAACCCATCACTTGGTTCCTTCTTTCAAATCCAGCACTAGAAACACAACACTTGTTTCTTCCCTTCGAATCCCAGAGCATCCAGTTCAATCACTCAAGGTCCATAAGCACCAACTTCAGATCCAAGGTAAGTCACCCTGGCCTTAACCCTTTTGTTTCAAGCATGTAAATAACCATTTCCTTTCGTTTCAAACATCATTATTATCCTTTGGTTTGTTTTCGTTTCCACCTTCTTACAAATGTTTTTGTTTCTGCCCCTTTTGGTTTGTTTTCCTTCAAGTAAGAGACTAACCTGTACAGACCCAAGCGAAAGAGAAAAGTTTGCATGAATTGAAGCCTTATGTTTCTCCCCTTACTGCTTCACAGCTGCAAATAGAAAAAAGAAGGTGATGTGTATCGAAGGTTACAAACTTCGACTCACACTAGTTACAGACCCCAATAGAAAGAAGGCAAAGGAGGGAGAATCGAAAGGCACATCCTTCGATCCAGGATGCCTTTTCTTTCTCTCTTTTTACACTATTTTGTCTTAATATTTTCTATATATTTACATTTTCTTACTATTCAATATGGTTGTAATAATTAGGACTTTTATTTTTTGCAACCCCAACTTGTACATTTGTATACTCCATCCCCCAAAAAACATGTAATAGCGTAGGACATTTATTTTCCACATTTTTATTGCTTTCATAAATGCTAGTAATTAAGTTGTGTATGGAAAGATAAAACCAACCAGTAGACAACTTAAAATTCAAATACAAAATGCATGCAAACAAATACACTACACCCACATGCACCTCTAAGGTAACCTCACTTGTTGCCTCGGAAAATAGTCATGTCCCTCAAACATGGGTGTTTTAGAAAAGACCCTCGATAAAAGATCATAGTCCCTCTATGTCCCTCGATGTTGCCTTCGGTAAATGATCTAGTCCCTAACGAAAATTGCTAAAACGTCCCATAGGTTGCCTTCTATGACTATACAAATGACCCACGCCCGTCCCTTCACATCCAACAATAGGGCTTCTAATCAATCAATGGTAATATAGCAACATCTAAAGGAGGAGGAAAAGAACAAATACCTTTTGAATAGGTAGGACGCTCGTAGTTGCTTGCTTGCTCACAACTAAAAAACCATTTTCACACAAACACTTTCAATTGAAACATTTTCAAAAGTCAAAACACTTTGTACGCATTCTTATAGAAACGAGAATCATTACAAAGAAACTTTTCAAAATCACTTTCAAAAACATCTTCCACAACAAACATCTCTTTAAACTATTTTCAAAACCAACACTTTGTATACATTCTTATAGAGACGAGAATCATTAGAAAGACGTTTTCAAAATATTTTCAAACCCATACCACAAAGCACATTTTCAAACAAAGCAAGTGATCTAGCAAGCAACTAAGAGCTCATGGATAACTATGGAGGAAAATGGTGCTAACACCTTCCCTTTTCATAACCTACCCCCCGAACTCAAGAAAACATCTCTAAAGGTCTTTCCTGTTCTTTTCACCATTTCCTTATTGGATAAAAGAAAAGTCGGCGGCGACTCTTGCTATCCGCGACAATTGCAATCAAATGCAAAACAACCAAGTCATTTCTCCCACCGTATTACAGAACTGGCGACTCTGTTGGGGATATAATTAAAAGTGGGGTTACCTTAGATATAGATCACATTTACTTGCTTTCCTTGTTTGACTTGCTTGCTTTACATTATGTTTCCTTATTTGGGCTTGTTTTGATCCTCTACCCGGATCTGGGGCATCTTTTAGGTAAGTAGAAATAGATTATGGAAATTGTGTGGGGTATACTGACATGGTTGAAGTGATGGTTATGTTATTGTGACACATTTATTGGTACCAGTAGCCCTTGAGTAGTCAAGGAGAACACAGGGCCGTTGTGTGGTGTCATGAAGCACTAACTGACCTTAGAACCTTAATTGAACAACTTGGCCATTAAGAAGTAGTGAGATAGCCAGCTTTGGTGTAGTCTGAAATTGGTTGATACTCGATACTACGCTCATTGAGATTAGACCTTCGGGATATTTTGGTCGCTAATAAAGAGGCTTGCGCTGAAACAATGCCTGATGAAGAAAGATCAATGATATTGAGATCTCCTAGAACCCAGTTACTTTCTAGGACAGGTTGAGCCAACTAAACTTCAAGAGGGTACTTACCTACACACTTCATGCAAGCCTAAACCTAAGGACTTGTCTGCTTTGTGTGTATATGATTATTTGTACATAAAGACTTGCTTGCTTTGTGTTGTACCCCAAAATTTTCCCTCTCAGTTATCAAGAATTTTCTCACAAGATCTCCTTTGGATCAAGACTGCATTTGGGTTGATCAGCACAAGGCACCTCATCAAGCACTGATGACTGAAAATTAGGGTTTGAGATTGCACAAGGATTTTTGAACTTCCAATATATGAATTTCATGGATCATTATGGACCTTCAAGGTTACTCATGTCAAGTTTCAAGCCTTATATCACACTTTTGATCAGTCAATTGAACAGTTGACCTAAAAACCAGCTGTATTGAGGAAAAAGTCAACCATAGCCAATTTACAGTCAAACTTCATAATTTTTTATCCACGTCAACATTTTAGACCCATATGTATTATTTGATCAGGTTTGGACCACAACTTCTCAAGAAATTTGATCAAATCTCCAAAAGGGCAAAATAGTCAAAATTAGGGTTTTGACTGAGAAAGGGCAATTTCTGATTTTTTATCTAGCAAATGATTAATTGGTTTAAGGCATTATCTCAAGATTCTAATTGCATCATTTTGACCTAGTGACATGATTCAAAACATTGCAAATCCATTTGATTGACAGATGAATTTTGCAGTCAACTGATCAAAAGTCAATTGTATACTGAAAAGTCAAACTTTGACTTTTTGGTCAAATTCAAGTGCCAAAGGTCATAATTCATCAAAACATGTAAAAATATGAAACTTGTTCATTAAGAAATCAAGAATTCAAGATTTTATTTTGAAAAGATGAAATTTCTTAACTTAGAAATTTTTCTAAGTATAGAAAATTTCTTATTTTTTCACAACTTTGAGCCAAATTTTCACCATGATGCAAGATGATTCAAAGGAAACTTCCAACATGAAATTTGTAGATATCCATGAAATCTACAACTTTGCTTTACACAACTTCTCCTAAAAATGCTTGAATCTCAAGTTATAATTTTATGAATACATGCTCATGAACTAAAAATGACTTAGTGAAATTTTGCCCTAGTTAGGCAGATTTTTGACCTAACTTCATGGCAATTTTTCACATAGTTCCAAGGCTAATCTTCAAAATCAATTCAAAGATGAGTTGTAGATAACATTTCAAGATTTCCAAAATGTCCAAGAACTCCTTGAGATCATTCTTGAGTAGGGAGAATCAAAGAGATGAAGTTGGTGTTTTGTCACTTGGATTACAAGCCATTTTGTGAAGAACATTGGATCCAATCCTCAAGCATGATGTAAAAATACCACTTTGCAGGCTTCTAACTTGACTTTGACTCCATAATTAAATATTTTCACAGCTGTTGGAAGCTTTAACCCAAGCATTCAATGCATTGTACAAATTTAATTCCATTTTGGGTAGAAAGGCAACATTGCCATTTTAGAAAAGCAAGCTTTATGCAAAGTCAGCTTGCATTGAGCCTTGCATTTGTTATTTCTGCACAAACACACTCTAAACAATCATAACAAGTATGTTTAAAGGTCTCAACCCCCTACAAGCTTTGTACTTCACATTGAAACCATGCTTGCTAGCTTTGCTTCAAAAACAAGTAACCAAGCAAAACATGTGAGTTTTTGAAATCTGAATGGTTACAAGTCTTAAAACCTCTTTCTTATAAGTAGACACACTATTTGAAAGTTGACACACGGATGATAAGACTCAAAAACACTTCTAAGCACTATGCAACTCAGAATCTGCCATAACTTGACAGTTTTGAACCTCACATAGCCATCTTCAAATCCACTAGTGCGTATTAAGTTTTAACCACCTAAACACTTAATATACATCTTATCAAAGTGATCCAGGCCCCTGTTTCAAGATTGTAGCTCCTCCATCACCATCCACCATTTTCAAATATCAAGCTTGCAGGTTGACTTGAGTAGAGAGATTCAGGGACTTTCAAGGTAAAGTAAGAGTTGGAATACACTCAAGGAGGTCCAGGCAAGCTAAACAGATCCTCAGGCCATCTCAAAAGTTTCTCAAACTCCATTCATGATTCCAGCTGCAAGAGTTAAAAACTCAAACTTCTATCTCTTCCTACAAGCATCATTTGATCCTGATTTATGAAAACAAAATGTAGATATCCTTGCTCTAAAGCTAACCATGTCCATAGTTTCCATTTATATTGACTGTGTATAGAGAATTTTGGATTTGAAATTTCTGAGAATATTAGGTTTCAATTTAGGGACAGTAAAATTAGATTTCATCTTTGACTTTTAGTTTAAATAAGTTATATGGTTGAATTCGTGGGAAGAAACACCATAACTTTCATGTTTGGAGTTTCCATTTTTGTTAAGAAATGAGGAAGATACAGGTGGTACGGCTATGGCTCAAGGTTGAAGATGAAGTTGCCTTCAGAAAGCAGTTTCTAATATATATTTATGCTTTGATTATATGACCGGATGAAACAGCCACCCCAGTGGCAAGCGCGCGCATATTAAGGCATATGTTACCTAAAGGGCGAGGGTTTGAACCAATGTGAACCCCCTTTTGCATTTTTCCATTTTTTCTGATTTTTCTAACATCTTTTTGCAGGCGATGGGCCCTTTGGGCCTGGCATTTTTTTTGTTTTTGCTAGCATTCTTCCCTGTTTACTTGTGACACCCCTTGGCCCATTTTATTTTTATTTATATATTCATTTCTTTTTTCTTTTAAATATATTTTCTAAAATACCAACAAAAAAATCATAAAAAGTATAAAAAATATAGATTTATATTTTGACATAATTTAATTATTTTTCCATATAAAAATTATTTTATTTATCATACTTTATTTACTTTTATTAATTTCCTAGTAAAGATTTAATTAAAACTAAAATATTATTTATTTTATACTAATGAAAATATATTTTTGATATCAAAAAGACTAAAGAATATTTTATAACACTATAATTTATTTTTCAAGACAAAAAATATAAAATATAAAAAATACTTTTTTTATAAACTTCTTTTCTTTTTAAGTAGAATTAGGGTTTTATTTAAGAATCTTTTTCTTAATAATATTAAACTTGACTAATTATTTTCTTTATCTAATTAGGTTAAAATCAAGACCCTTTTTCTTAAGAAACCCAACCAAAATCTTTTTCTTTGCATTTACAATTTTTGCATATTTAATTCATCTTGTATATTCCAATTCTTGTACAAATTAAATTTGGTTGTAATAGATTAATTAGGTTTATATTATTGCAATCCCCATTCATAAATTGTATACCCCCTCCCACAAATGTTGTAATAGCGTAGTAACTTTAAATTTCGCAATTTATCGCTTTTACATAATATACTAGTAATTAGGGTTTGTATGGAAAGATAAAATCAATCAAATAGAAAACCCTAATCCAAGACAAAAACAAGCATGAAAATAACACACTTGCACACAAGCATCCCTAGGGTAAAATCTACTTGGTTGCCTTACAAAATGGCCATATTACGCATGTAAGGTATCTTAGCAAATACAAGATCATAGTCCCTCAATGACGCTATCTAAAGTTGCCTTACAAATGATCTTAGTCCCTAAAAAAGAATGCTAAGATACCTTGCAACATTGCTAATCATGGTTATACGATGAACCACGCCCGTCCCGTAAACATCCAAAGATAGGTTTGCTTACCAAATCAATGGTAAGACAACAATGTCAAAGGAAAAGGAAATGAGCAAGAAAGACTTTTGAGTAGGTAGATTGCTCCTAATTACTTGCTCCATTTCAAAAAAAACATCCTTGCTATTTTCAAAACAATCACATACACTTTCAAACATCTTACAAAAATTGAAAACATTTTCAAAAGATCAAACATCTTTGTATACATTCTTACAAACGAGAATCATTACAAAGATTGCCTTAACAATATCCTCTTTACAAAATACTGTCAAAACCATACAAAGCACAATTTCAAACAAAAGAAAGTGATCTAGAAAGTAACTAAGAGCCCATGGAAAACCATGGATGAAAAGGGTGCTAATACCTTCCCTTTTCATAATCTACCCCCCGAACTCAAGAAACAATCTCAAATGTCTTTCCTATGCTTTTTCACCTTTCCTTTTGGATAAAAGAAAAGTCGGTGGCGACTCTTACTAACCACAACATTCGCAATCAAACGCAAAACCCTCAAGTTAGTTCTCCCACCGCATCATAGAACTAGCGAATCTTCTGGGGAAATTCTAAAAGTGGGGTTACCTTAGGACTAGATCACATTTATGTGCTTACATTGTTTGACTTGTATGCTTTACGTTATGGTTCTTTGTTTGGGTTTGAATCCTCTACCCGAATTTGGGATACATTATAGGTAAGTAGCAATACGTTATGGAAACTGTGTGGGGTATACCGACATGGTATAAGTAATAGCTATATTAGTGCGACAAATTTGTGGGTACTGGTAGCCTTTGAGTTAATCAAAGAGAATACGGGGCCGCTGAGTGATGTCATGAAGCACTAATGAACTTTTAGAACTTTTACTTGACCAACTTGGCCTTTAGGATGTAGTGAGATGACCGGATTTGGTGCAGTCCGAAGTCGGTAGATACTCGATACTACACTCATTGAGGTTTTGTTTCTTGGGATATTTCGGTCGCCATTAAAGAGGCTTGAGCTGAAACAATGACCAAGAAAACAGTCCAGTGATATTGAGCTCCTTAGAACCCGGTTAATATTACTAGGACAGGTTTGAGCCAACTAAACTTCAAGAGGGTACTTACCTATAAAACTCCATGCAAGCCTAAACCTAAGGATTTTTTTGTTTGTATAAGCATACTTATACATAACATCATGAACATCATGAACATCATATACATCCACTAACCATTTCAAGGATTTTGGGATTCATCTTTGTTCTTGTTTTGTAGGATATAGATTCACTTCGCAGGAAAACTATTCAAGTCAATCTTGTAAGGATCCCTCCACAACTTAAGGATCTAGCTTCAACGATTCCTGAAAACTCTCCATTCACCGAGAGACATGGTCTTCTACTCAACTTGGTCACCTCCAACACAGATGAGGACATGATGAAAGTGCTTTTTTAGTTCTTTGATCCTTTACACCATTGCTTCACCTTTCCCGACTATCAACTTGTGCCTACTTTGGAAGAATTCTCCCAACTCTTGAGGATTCCCATTCTCAATCAGCTAACTTTCAACGGTATAGAAAGAGACCCAAAGCCAGAAGAGATTGCTCAAGATCTACACTTGCACTCATCTGATGTCATAACTCATTGGGAAACAAGGAGTGGTGTCAAAGGTTTCTTAGCAAAGTTCTTGTTTGAGAAAGCCCAAAGTTGTTGGAATTCCTTGGACTTGCAAGCCTTTGAGGAAATTATGGCTCTCCTCATCTATGGGATGGTTTTGTTCCCAAATCCTGACCAACTCATAGATATCAACACCATCAAAATCTTCATATCCCGCAACCCGGTGCCTACATTGGTAGGAGATATCCTACACTTTTTTCACACTCGCACAATGAGGAAAAGAGGTGTTATTATGTGTTGCACTCCTCTCTTGGCAAGATGGTTTATTTCTCGTCTTCCCCAATCTGTATTAAAAGAATGAGCAAGGTTCAAGGTGGTCACAAAGGTTGATGACGCTCAAACATTCAGACATTCATTGGTGCTCTCGATCCAAAGAGAATGTTATCATTGTCGATTGTTGTGGAGAATTCCCCAATGTCCCTTTACTTGGAATTAGGGTAGGAATCACCTAAAACCCTTGTTTGGCTTTAAGACATTTTGGTTACGCCCAAAGGGATGGCCCGTACGAGATGCTCATCCAAGGTGTGGTGTTCGACTACGACAACGATGATCAAAGTCTTCGCTAGAGATTTATCCGAGCTTGGAGGATGTTAAACAAGGTGGATAGCAAGACTTTGGGGCACAAAAATTCCATCCCTCTTGAGCCTTACCTCAAATGGGTACGAACTCGCGCTCAGAGTCTTATGATGCCTTACCCCTCCATTCTCCTGGTAATCTTTGAGCCTGTCATGGAGGGAGATGTTCCATACACTATCCTACATCCTGACATGCCCACATCTCTTGAAGACCTACAAAGGGATTCGATACAACTCAAGGGGGAGCGAGATACGTTCGAAGCCAAATTCTATGAAAGCGAGAAGAAGGTTTTGGAATTCACTAGGCTACTTCATGAGGAGCGAACTCTGAATGCTTGCATTGCACCAAAGAGGATGCGTACTACCTTTCTATCTTAGAGTTTTTGTATTATTTTTCCCAAGGGGCATTGATGTACTCAAGCTTTATCTTATTAATATAATGTGTGTTTCCTTTTTGTCCAAAACAAACTTGAATCTTTGAAATCCTTGAAAACATTGCATATGCATATACCATTCATCATAACATAAGCAGGTTTTTTGCAATAAGTCTCCTCATCTCTCTACTGTTTATTTCAGTAGAATGGATCTCGAGCAAACAGTGAAAGACCTCCAAGCTCATAATACACAGTTTCAACAGTTGCTCTTGACCCTAGCCAAGGGACAAGAAGAATTGAAGACTTTGCTGGATGAAGAGAGGAAAAAGAAAACAAAGAAGGTAATCGGAGTCTTAAATAAGGGAAGAAGATTCCATGGGCAGACAAGAAGGACTTTAGACTTTGCAATAACATCCGGTGAAAGAGACAACCAAGATGGTAAAGGCAAGGAAACAATTATCCCGAAAGAATCGGAGGAGGAAGAGGAAGAAGAGTACTACTCTGAAGAAGAATACCCTCTAGCTGATGACAAGTATAAACATCTCGAAGAGCGTTTGAGCGCGATGGAAATCCAAAAGGTTCCTGACTTAGACTTTGAGGAATTGGGTTTGGTATCGGGGATTGTGATTCCTCCGAAATTTAAAGCACCTATTTTCGCCAAATATGACGGAGTTTCATGCCCTAAAATGCATCGCCGGTCATATGTGAGGAAAATTCAACCCCATACCGCTGATAAAGACTTATGGGTGCACTTCTTCCAAGACAGACTGTCTGGAACTCAACTTGCTTGGTTTTACCAACTAGAAAGAGTCAACGTTCACAATTGGGAAGATCTTGCTGCAGCTTTCTACAAACAATATCAGTACAATGCTGATCTGGCGCCTACCCGTGCTCAACTCCAGAGCATGGCCATGGTTCTCAATAAAGGTTTCAAAGACTATGCACAAAAATGGAGATATTTGGCTGGAAGAGTTCAACCCCCTCTATCTGAGAGAGAATTGGTAGACATGTTCTTGGGCACCTTGTCTGGTCCCTTCTTCAATCATTTAATCAGAAGTTCATCTGCAGGCTTTACTGAACTAATATTAACCGGAGAGAGGATAAAAGCCGGTATAAAGAATGGAAAGATTCAGAAAGACACATCTTCTTCTATAGCTCTAAGGAAGCCCTTCATCAGAAAGAAAGAGGTGGCTGCCATATATCCGCAATGAAACCAAGATAGGACCGAACGCCGACCAATGGTGGGGGCTATTATGATTCCTAAGCATGCGTCTGATCAGCAAAGAAATAATCAACCAAGGATAGAAAGGCCAGTCAGGCAGTTCACCAGAATAAACATGACCTTGTCTCAAGTATTACCGCCTCTACTAAGATCCAACTTAGTGACCTTGAAAGAAGCTCCAAAAAACCCCAATACAACATCTCCTCATTATCATCCCAATTCCCGTTGCGCATATCACTCTGAAAGTCCTGGTCACGATACTAATAAATGTTGGGCTCTAAAGAATAAAATACAAGACCTCATTGAAGCAAAAGAAATTGAGTTCAATGAGCCTGAAAAGCCAAATGTCATTTCTGCCCCTATGCCCAGACATGGCCACAATACCAACGCCATTGAAGAAGGATTGTTCGTTACTTCAATTGATGAACTTATGACCCCACTTCTGACCATTAAAATGAATTTGTTGAATGCCGTTGTGTTCCCAGGCTGTGGTGAAGTTTGCCATCTCTGTTTGTCCTCCCTAATTGGCTGCCCTTTGTTGAAAATAGGCGTTCAGTGCCTAATAGATAACAAAGAAATTTTGTTTGAAAAGACTTCTGTTCCACCTGTCCCTTTTGAAGATGTTTCTATCATTACCATTTCCGCCAATTCTTCCAGGGTTTCCACCAAAAGACCCATTAGAATTACATCAATTCCGAAAGAAGCTCCTCTAATAATCATAATGCCTGGACCATTCCCATATGCGTCAGACAAAACTGTGCCATGGAATTATGGAGGGGATGTCTATTACCATGGTATCAAGTAGGACTGGCCAGCCACCGAAGATTCAAGCTCCGAGAAAGTCAACTCTGACATCAGTAATATTGCAGGAACTAGCAAAATTAACCGAAGTGGTAGGATCTTTTCTCCAGAAATTGCTCCCCCAAAAGTAGTTTCTGGACCCGTAATCATCCCTGCTGTTGCTCCCCCAAAAGTTATTCCCGGTCCTACAATTATCTCCAACAATACTCCAATTGACAAAGCCGTTACAACCCCTGTAATCATTCCGACTAACACTCCTGCTGCCGAATTAGCCGAGACTCGAGGAAAAGGTGTTATGATTGAGCCTGTCCAAACGAAGCTCGTTCATTGACTATCTCTGATACCTCCAAGAAAGAAATGGATGAGATCCTAAAAATTATAAAGAGAAGCGACTACGATGTAGTTGAACAACTGGGGAAAACTCCCTCTAAAATCTCCATGTTGGCATTACTACTATGTTCCTAGGCACATGCGAAAGCCTTGGTGAAGTTCTTAAAAAACGCCCATGTACCTCAAGAGACATCTGCCGGTCAATTTTAAGACTGTATAGCCAGCCTAACTATGGACAATGGTTTAGGTTTTCCAGATGCTGGTCTGACACTGAGGGGAAGGAAGCATAATGAGGCATTGCATGTCTCATTGGAATGTAGGGGCATAACTTTGGCTCATGTTTTGGTGGACATTGGCTCATCTCTGAATGTATTATCCAAAAAAGCTCTTGATAGACTTGACTGTGAGGGGTTGACTTTGAAGCCAAGCAACATAATAGTAAGGGATTTTGACGACTCGAAAAGGATGGTGCACGGGGAAGTGGATATCCCCATAAAGGTTGGAACCCAAACTTTCAATTCAACTTTTTATGTAATGGACATCCGCCCTTCATACTCCTGCTTGCTAGGCCAGCCATGAATTCACAATGTTGGCACTGTTACTTCTATGTTGCACCAAATGTTGAAGTATCCAGTTCAAGGGAAGATTATCACCGTTCATGGAGAGGAAAAATACATGATCAGCCATCTCAATTCCTTCAGATATGTGGAATTAGATGGTGAATTCATTGAAACTCCATTTCAACACTTTGAAGAGGTCCCTCAAGATGTGGCAGTGACCAAGGCTATTTCCAAGATTACAAGGCCTCCACTCCGGATGTCGTCGCTGAAAGATGCCAAAGCAGTGATAGAAGAAGGAGGGTGCACTATCTGGGGACAACTCCCAGATATCCCATATAAGTCTGACAAGTTTGGCCTAGGTTTCACTTCAAGTGCGCAAAAGGTCGTACATCGTGCTCGTGCTGGAGGACCACCCTTGAAGATCAGCAAATGTGAAGTCAATGCAGTAGAAGATGGTGAAGATTGCTGCAACCTGGAAGATTGGATCTTCCCAACTGTCAATGGAGGGCTCAGCAATTATGAGGCTAGAGACTTTGTCCCGATCAATTTTATCCCTCAATAATTTGTCTTTAAATTTTGTTGGATCTATAATATTCAAAATAATTCGCACTCTTAAAACCTTGTGTCTTACCCGAGGCACAATGGTCCATCTGTAAGGGTTATTATCTCATTTTCATATGACATCAATGAATCATGGACGTTTTCGCATACAAACTTTTGTGCTCATTGTTTTTCTTTTACATTTTACTTTCTTTCAAAGATAGTTATACCCTTACACACACCCACAATGCAGGTATACATCCATTCGGGATCTCATAGATAACAATACTGCTATGGCCTTTTGTGACTCTGAGAATCTAATCTACCAAGCCGAAGATGAAGGTGAGGAAGATTGTGAAGTACCAGGGGAACTTGCCAGACTGCTAGAACAAGAAGAGAGAACCATTCATCCTTACGAAGAACCCGTGGATACAATCAACTTAGGTACCGAAGAAGACAAAAAAATAGGTCAAGGTGGGTGCCAATCTGGAACCCAGTATCAAGGAGCGTCTGATTCAGTTGTTACACGATTATGTCGAAGTCTTTTCTTGGTCGTATGAAGACATGTCGGGACTTGATGCAGACATTGTAGTACATCGTTTGCCTACAAGAGAATATTGTCCGCCAGTAAAGCAAAAGGTTCGTCGAATGAGGCCAGATATGTCAGAAAATATTAAAGCAGAGGTCATGAAGCAATTCAATGTTGGATTCTTGGCTGTCACCTCATATCCTCAATGGGTTTCCAATGTTGTTCCAATGCCCAAAAAGGACGGCAAGGTGCGAATGTGTGTGGACTACAAAGATTTGAATAGGGCAAGCCCTAAGGATAATTTTCCACTCCCCCACATTGATATCCTAGTTGACAGTATGGCACAACACAAAGTGTTTTCCTTCATGGACGGATTCTCAGGTTATAACCAAATCAAAATGGCGCCTGAGGACATGGAGAAAACAACCTTTGTCACGCAGTGGGGCACTTTCTGCTATAAGGTGATGCCATTCGGACTGAAAAATGTTGGGGCAACCTATCAGCGTGCCATGGTAGCTCTATTTCACGACATGATACATCACGAAATAGAGGTCTACATGGACAATATGATAGCCAGATATCAAACAGAGGAAGAGCATCTTGATCACTTACAAAAGCTGTTCGAGAGACTGAAGAAGTATAAGCTGAGGTTGAATCCTAACAAATGCACATTTGGGGTACGGTCTGGTAAACTCTTAGGCTTTATCATCAGCAACAAAGGTATTGAAGTAGATATTGCCAAGGTAAAAGCAATACAAGATATGCTTGCTCCTCGTATTGAGAAGGAAGTCAAAGGATTCTTGGGACGTTTGAACTATATTTCCATATTCATTTCTCACCTGACAGCTACTTGTGATCCAATCTTCAAACTATTGAAGAAAGACCAAGTAGTCAAATGGAATGATGAATGCCAAGTTGCTTTTGAAAAAATCAAAGAATACTTACAAGAGCCTCCTTTGTTGATGCCACCAGTCGAAGGAAGACCGTTGATCATGTATCTGACTGTTTTAGAAAACTCAATGGGGTGTGTATTGAGGCAGCATGACGAGTCTGGATGAAAAGAGCATGCTATTTACTACTTGAGCAAAAAGTTTACCGACTGTGAAACCAGATATTCACTGCTCGAGAAAACTTGTTGCGCTCTGGCATGGGCTGCTCGCTAGCTAAGATAGTATATGCTGACTCATACTACCTTGTTGATATCTAAAATGGATCCGGTAAAATACATCTTCGAGAAGCCTGCTCTTTCTGGGAGAATAGCGAGATGGCAGATGATTCTGACGGAATATGACATACAGTATACTACCCAGAAAGCAATAAAGGGCAGTGTATTAGCCGATCACCTTGATCACCAAGCTGTAGAAGACTACCAGTCCATGAAATTCGAATTTCTGGATGAAGACATCATGACATTAGACAACTGTGAGGAATTCAGGCCATATGATGGACCTGAACAAGGATCCCGATGGACCCTGTTCTTTGACGGAGCGTCCAATGCACTCGGAAATGGTATTGGTTCTGTACTTATATCTCCGGAAGGGTGTCATACTCCTTTTACTGCCAGACTTTGCTTCAATTGTATGAACAACATGGCGGATTATGAAGCGTGCATTTTCGATCTCAAAGCTTCCCTAGACTTGGGGATCAAATCCTTGGATGTATTCGGAGACTCAGCTTTGGTTATCAACCAGATCAAAGGGGAATGGGACACCAAACACCCAAACCTTATCCCCTACAAAGAATATGTTTTGACATTGCTACCACATTTTGAGAAGATTACCTTCGAACATTTCTCGCGAGAAGAAAATCAGCTAGCAGATGCTCTAGCCATAATGTCATCTATGTTTAAACTTAATTGGGATAGCGAGGCTCCCTAGATCACCATTGAACGAATGGAGGAACTAGCGCACTGTCACGAGATTAATACTGAAGAAGTAGTAGACCAGCCTTGGTTTCACAAAGTAAAGAGGTATCTCGAGACTCAAGAATATCAAGAAGGAGCTTCGGTCAATGATAAGAAGTTCTTAAGGAGATTCTCTGCTAAGTTCTTCCTTAGTAACGGCATCCTGTATAAACGCAATCATGACACTATGTTATTTCGGTGCATAGATAAGGTTGAAGCTGAAAGGATCATGGCTGAATTACATGAAGGCACTTTTGGCACCCACTCTAGTGGGCATACGATGGCAAAGAAAATCCTACGGGCAGGCTATTACTGGTCTACCATGGAAGCAGATTGCTATCAACACTCTCGAACTTGCCATAAGTGTCAGATTTATGCTGACAAGGTGCACGTCCCTCTGGTTCCTTTGAATGTCTTGACAGCTCCTTGGCCCTTTGCTATGTGGGGGATTAATATGATTGGGGAAATCAAGCCGACGACCTCCAATGGACACCGCTTCATCTTAGTGGCCATTGACTATTTTACAAAATAGGTGGAGGCAGCTTCCTTCGCTTCCGTTACCAAGAATGTTGTTGCCCGCTTCATCAAGCAAAACCTTATTTGCCAATACGGTATCCCGGAAAGGATCATCACTGACAATGGTACAAATCTCAATAACACCATGATCACCGCCTTGTGCGAACAATTCAAGATTCAGCATCATAATTCTTCTCCCTATCGGCCAAAGATGAATGGTGTTGCCGAAGCTGCAAATAAAAACATTAAAAAGATCATACAGAAAATGGCAGTCACATACAAAGATTGGCATGAGATGCTACCATTCGCTCTCCACGGGTATCTTACCACAACTCACACATCAACCGGGGAAACACCCTATTCTCTGGTTTACGGCATGGAGGCTGTAAGTACGAAGTGCGCCTAAGAGGGGGGGTGAATTAGGTACTTTAAAAAATTTTGGTTTTAGTGATGATGGATATTATTTTTCTGGTGAATGGTGAGATTAGGAAAGATTAAAGTGAAGAAAAATAAAGAGACACAGGCGATATATCCTGGTTCCCCTCACAGTCCGAGAGTACTCTAGTCCCCTTTCAACATGAAAGAGATTTCCTTATTGTGGCAAACTTAAACAAGAACTACTAAAAAGCCAAGAACAATCCTCTTGGATTTTCACTATGTCAACAATGAGAACAATCCTCTCAAAGTGACTACACTTGTATCCAACAATCCTGGAAAGACAAGATTTAAAAACACTTCAACTTATTTCCAAAAATCCTGGAAAAATAAGTAAGTAACTATCAATATTTGATTTTGAGTGAGTTGAGTAGTATTGATCACTTAGAGTGATTTAAAAATGAATAATCTTCTCTTACAATAATAATATTGTACAATGACTCAAGATATAATTGCTCAAAGTTTTGTTTAACAATGTATGAAAATATGCAGAAAACTTATGTATGAAAGTGAAGAAAAGCTTGAGTTTGTATTTTGAAAATTCAGAAAATATACTTGGAAGAGGTTGTTGAAAATGATTTTGAAAATGAATATTTATATGTTCATAGCACCTTTTTGAAACATCATAAAGTTTTGTAAATGAATCATGAACAATTGCCAAGATTGAGTGAAAGGTTTCAATGAAAAGGTATTATGAACAGGCATGTGCAAAGCTGCTGTTTTTCAAAATCGTACAGCATGCAATCGATTTCACCCTTTGTGTAAATCGATTGCACGGGGTTTCAACAACTATATTTTCAAAAGTTTTAAGTGTGCAATCGATTGCACAAGAGTGTAAATCGATTGCATGTGAAGTCAGTAGCAAAAAATGATTGAGTGCAATCGATTGCACAAGCAATGTAAATCGATTGCACTGAGAAATAGAAGTAAACGTTTTGAAAATTGTAAGCATGCAATCGATTGCACAAGCAATGTAAATCTATTGCACTGAGAAACAGAAGCAAATGATCTGAAAAATTAAAGCATGCAATCGATTGCACTAATATGCAAATCGATTGCACTCAAGTGAAAAATGAACTTTAACTTTGAAAAACTTGAGTAAGGATTTATAAAACATTTCTTTTCACCATTGAGCATCTATGTCTTAAGTTCAAAGTAAGTACTATCATTATACCTTGAAAGTTGCTAAGAGCTTGAACTGAAGACTTTGTCCATATATTCCTTGATCTTGATGAAAAATCTTTGCCTTCTTTGTCAATCATGGTTTTTCTTCATAAAAACAAAAGTTCATTTGAGAAGCTTGATTTTACAGAGGCTGTCTTGCCTATCGAGGTCTAGATCCCCTCCCTGAGGATTATGAAGGATGCAGGTTTGAACGAAGACGATTGGATTCAGACTTGACTTGATCAACTGAACTTGATTGATGAGAAGAGACTTATTGCTGTCTATCATGGTCAAATGTATCAAAAACGGATGATCAAGGCTTTCAACAAAAAGGTCAGACGCCAAGTATATCAAGTTGGAGATCTGGTGATCAAACGCATCGTACTGCCACAAGGTGATCCTAGGGGCAAATGGACTCCTACCTATGAAGGGCCATTTATAATCAAAAACATTTTCTCTAGTGGGGCAATGATTTTAACCACTATGGATGGTGACGACCTGCCGCATCCTGCAAATGTGGACATAGTCAAAAGATACTACGCATAAGAGACCCGCTAGGTTGACATACCTAGGTAAAACAAGGGCATCCCGGCGAACCAAAAGGGTTCGGGCAAAAATTAGGGATAAAACAAAATTTGTATACCCGGCAAGTTGAAAACCCGAAATGGCGACTTGGGCAAAAAGGGGTTTCCCGGTGGACTGAAAACTCGAAAGGGCGGTCCAGGAAAAAGTTAGGGAATTAAAGCGTACGACTATGTTCCATTGGATCACTTTACGGACAACCTTTGGCTTCCACTGACAGACTCAGAGTTTCTGATCAATTCAATTATCTTTGGACAAGGCAACAAATAGACAAGATGCTCAGAGATACGAAGGCTATAGCAGAATGGAAACCCCATGGGATTTTTACACATAGTTATCTTTTCTTTGTATCAAAATTTTCATTTTTTTTACGACAGCATTCTCTTACTAGAATGTTTATCTCCCTGTACAAAAATGCTTACTCAAAATCAATACAAAGATATCTCTTTGAAAGTTCAAAAACTATCTGTTTTTCTTTACGCTTGTATTTTGTTTACAAAAAAACGTCCACTGATTCATTGTTAAACATATGCATTTGAATATAATTACTGTTTACGAATAAACAAAATGAAAAAGGGGCAATTACTAATGGGTTGAATGGATAGGTAAATACCTCTAGGCTATTCCCTAAGAAATCCCCGCAGTACGTCGTTTAAATCCCCAGCAGAATAAAGTTTCAAATTGACGATCCCCAATAGAAGTTGTCAAATTTCTCAGGATTCCCCAATAGGATTTTACAAGAAGTATACGGCATTGCCCTTACAACAGAGTTTATTTATCTAAGCAGAAATTCATCAACACTTAGACTTCACAACATGAAGACTTATACTCTATATCCTCAGCAGCAGTCAGGGATTTATTTTCCCCAGTCAAAAAGCAGTGCAGCAAACTGGCTCATATACGCATGCATTGCATCCATATATCATAAACATTGATAACACGAATGAATTTATACTATGCATTTCATACAACATAAACATTATGTTTTATCTAACATTTTACCCATTTCAGGATAAGGTTAACAGTTACCATTAACAAATATTCAAAATCTCAGATACAGTTCAGATACGCTCCAGACACGGATGCCATCCTGATACTCATTCAGATTCAACTTCTCAGTTACAGTTCAGATACACTCCAGACACGGATGCCATTCTATACTCATTCAGATTCAACTTCTCAGATACAGTTCAGATACGCTCCAGACACGGATGCCATTCTGATACTCATTCAGATTCAACTTCTCATATACAGTTCAAATACGCTCTAGACACGGATACCATCCTGGTACTCATTCAGATTCAACTTCAGATACAGTTCAGATATGCTCCAAACATGGATTCCATCCTGAAACTCATTCAACTTTCAGATACAGTTCAGATACGCTCCTGACACGGACGCCATTCTGATACTCATTCTTTCAGCTTACAAATTACAATGCAAACAATCATTTTTGGATGGCATCTTTAAGCCCATCTCCTATATCTTTCTATCACCTCTCTAAATGGCATCTTTAAACCCATTCCCACAACCATCACATCACTAGGTGCAAATTTCTGGGCACTCTAGTGTCCAATCATCTTCCACCTTCGAGTCACGACTGGAAAAACATGCCAATCCAACTCTTCAAGCTTAAGAAGATTGAACAGGGGAAGCTGTTGTACCCAAAAAATTTCCATCTCACTTATCAAGAATTTCCTCACAAGATCTCCTTTGGATCAAGACTGCATTTGGGTTGATCAGCTCAAGGTACCTCCTCAAGCACTTATGACTAAAAATTAGGGTTTGAGATTGCACAAGTATTTTTGAACTTCCAATACCCCATATGACTTTCATAGATCATTATGGACCCCCAAGGTTACTCATGTCAAGTTTCAAGCCTTGAATCACACTTTTGATCAGTCAAGTGAACAGTTGACCTAAAAACCAATTGTATTGGGGGAAAAGTCAACCATAGCCAATTTACAGTCAAACTTCATAATTTTTTATCCACATCAACATTTTAGACCCATATGTATTATTTGATCAAGTTTGGACCACAACTCCTCAAGAAATTTGATCAAATCTCCAAAAGGGCAAAATGGTCAAAATTAGGGTTTTGATTGAGAAAGGGCAATTTCTGATTTTTGATCTAGAAAATGTTCAATTGGTTTAAGGCATGATCTCAAGAGTCTAATTGAATCATTTTGACCTAGTGACATGATTCAAAACATTGCAAATCCATTTGATTGACAGATGAATTTTGCATTCAATTGATCAAAAGTCAATTGTATACTGAAAAGTCAAACTTTGACTTTTTGGTCAAATTCAAGTGCCAAAGGTCATAATTCATCAAAACATGTCAAAATATGAAACTTTTTCATCAAGAAATCAAGAATTAAAGATTTTATTTTGAAAAGATGAAATTTCTTAACTTAGAAATTTTTCTAAGTATAGAAAATTTCTTATTTTTTCATAATTTTGAGCCAAATTTTCACCATGATGCAAGATGATTAAAAGGAAACTTCCAACATGAAAGTTGTAGGTCTCCATGAAATATAAAAGTTTTCTTCACATAACTTCTCCTAAAAATGCTTTTATCTCAAGTTATAATTTTGTGAATACATGCTCATGAACTAAAAATGACTTAGTGAAATTTTGCCCTAGTTAGGCAGATTTTTTACCTAACTTCATGGCAATTTTTCACATAGTTCCAAGGGGAATATTCAAAAGAAATTCAAATATGAGTTACATATCACGTTGCAAGCTTTCCAAAATATCCAAGAACTCCTTGAGATCATTCTTGAGTAGGGAGAATCGAAGAGATGAAGTTGGTGTTTTGTCACTTGGATTACAAGCCATTTTGTGAAGAACATTGGATCCAATCCTCAAGCATGTTGTACAAATCCCAATTTTCAGGCTTCTAACTTGAATTTCACTCCATAATTAAATGTTTTCACAGCTGTTGGAAGCTTTAACCCAAGCATTCAATGCATTGTACAAATTTAATTCCATTTTGGGTAGAAAGGCAACATTGTCATTTTAGAAAAGCAAGCTTTATGCAAAGTCAGCTTGCATTGAGCCTTGCATTTGTTCTTTAGGCACAAACACACTCTACACAATCAGAAAAAGTGTGTTTAAAGGTCCCAGCCCCCCTACAAGCTTTGTACTTCACATTGAAACCATGCTTGCTAGCTTTGCTTCAAAAATAAGTAACCAAGCAAAACATGTGAGTTTTTGAAATCTGAATGGTTACAAGTCTTAACACCTCTTGCTTATAAGTAGACACACTATTTTAAAGTTGACACACGAATTCTAAGACTCAAAAACACTCCCAAGCACTCTGCAACTCAGAATCTGCCATAACTTGACAGTTTTGAACCTCACATAGCCATCTCCAAATCCACTAGTGCGTATTAAGTTTTAACCACCCAAACACTTAATATACATCATATCAAAGTGATCCAGGCCCCTGTTTCAAGACTGTAGCTCCTCCATTACCATCCACCATTTTCAAATATCAAGCTTGCAAGTTGACTTGAGTAGAGAGATTCAGGGACTTTCAAGACAAAGTAAGAGTTGGAATACACTCAAGGAGGTCTAGGCAAGCTAAACAGATCCTCAGGCCATCTCAAAAGTTGCTCAAACTCCATTCACGATTCCAGCTGCAAGAGGTAAAAACTCAAACTTTTATCTCTTCCTACAAGCATCATTTGATCCTGATTTATGAAAACAAAATGTAGATATCCTTGCTCTAAAGCTAACCATGTCTGTAGTTTCCATTTATATTGACTGTGTATAGAGAATTTTGGATTTGAAATTTCTGAGAATATTAGGTTTCAATTAAGGGTCAGTAAAATTAGATTTTATCTTTGACTTTTACTTTACATAAGTTATATGGTTGAATTCGTGGGAAGAAACACCATAACTTTCATGTTTGGAGTTTCCATTTTTGTGGAGAAATGAGGAAGATACAGGTGGTCCGGCTATGGCTCAAGGTTGAAGATGAAGTTGCCTTCAGAAAGCAGTTTCTAATATATATTTATGCTTTGATTATATGACCGGATGAAACAGTCACCCCAGTGGCAAGCGCGCGCGTATTAAGGCATATGTTACCTAAAGGGCGAGGGTTCGAACCAATGTGAATCCCCCTTTTGCATTTTTCCATTTTTTCTGATTTTTCTAACATCTTTTTGCAGGCGCTGGGCCCTTTGGGCCTGGCATTTTTTTTGTTTTTGCTAGAATACTTCCTTGTTTACTTGTGACACCCATTGGCCCATTTTATTTTTATTTATTTATTCATTTCTTTTTTCTGTTAAATATATTTTCTAAAATACCAAAAAAAAATCATAAAAAGTATAAAAAATATAGATTTATATTTTGACATAATTTAGTTATTTTTCCACATAAAAATTATTTTATTTATCATACTTTATTTACTTTTATTAATTTCCTTGTAAACATTTAATTAAAACTAAAATATTATTTATTTTATACTAATGAAAATATATTTTTGATATCAAAAAGACTAAAGAATATTTTATAACACTATAATTTATTTTTCAAGACAAAAAATATAAAATATAAAAAATACTTTTTTTATAAACTTCTTTTCTTTTTAAGTAGAATTAGGGTTTTATTTAAGAATCTTTTTCTTAATAATATTAAACTTGACTAAAAATTTTGTTTATCTAATTAGGTTAAAATCAAGACCATTTTTCTTAAGAAACCAAACCAAAATCCTTTTCTTTGCATTTACAATTCTTGCATATTTAATTCATCTTGTATATTTCAATTCTTGTACAAATTCAATTTGGTTGTAATAGATTAATTAGGTTTATATTATTGCAATCCCCATTCATAAATTGTATACCCCCCTCCCACAAATGTTGTAATAGCGTAGTAACTTTAAATTTCGCAATTTATCGCTTTTACATAATATGCTAGTAATTAGGGTTTGTATGGAAAGATAAAATTAATCAAATAGAAAACTCTAATCCAAGACAAAAACAAGCATGAAAATAACACACTTGCACACAAGCACCCCTAGGGTAAAATCCACTTGGTTGCCTTACAAAATGGCCATATTACGCATGTAAGGTATCTTAGCAAAAACAAGCAAATACAAGATCATAGTCCCTTGATGATGCTATCTAAAGTTGCCTTACAAATGATCTTATTCCCTCAAAAAGAATTCTAAGACACCTTGCAACATTGCTAATCATGGTTATACAATGACCCACGCCCGTCCCGTAAACATCCAAAGATAGGGTTGCTTACCAAATCAATGGTAAGACAACAATGTCAAAGGAAAAGGAAATGAACAAGAAATACTTTTGAGTAGGTAGATTGCTCCTAATTACTTGCTCCATTTCAAAACAAACATCCTTACTATTTTCAAAACAATCACATACACTTTCAAACATCTTACAAAAATTGAAAACATTTTCAAAAGATCAAACATCTTTGTATACATTCTTACGAAATAGAATCATTACAAAGATTGCCTAAAAAATAGCCTCCTTACAAAATACTGTCAAAAATCACACAAAGAATAATTTTAAACAAAAGAAAGTGATCTAGCAAGTAACTAAGAGCCCATGGAAAACCATGGATGAAAAGGGTGCTAATACCTTTCCTTTTCATAATCTACCCCCCGAACTCAAGAAACAATCTCAAAGGTCTTTCTTGTGCTTTTTCACCTTTCCTTTTGGATAAAAGAAAAGTCGGTGGCGACTCTTGCTAACCGCAACATTTGTGATCAAACGCAAAACCCTCAAGTCAGTTCTCCCACTGCATCACACTTTGCATACTTTTTCATAACATCATAACATCATACCATAGCATTTTCAATAACCATTTTAAGGATCTCAAGGGTCTATGATGCAGGGCCATGTTGAACCAGACATCTATCAAGGGGCAAGAGGATTCATTTTCCTCTAATCAAACACCATCAAAGACTGTAATATAGTGGGAGAACTGACTTGGGTGTTTTACGTTTTATCGTAATTGTTGCGGATAGCAAGAGTCGCCACCAACTTTTCTTTTATCCAATAAGGAAAGGGTGAAAAGAACAGGAAAGACCTTTGAGATTATTTTCTTGAGTTAGGGGGGTAGATTATGAAAAGGGAAGGTATTAGCACCCTTTTCATCCATGGTTATCTATGGGCTCTTAGTTGCTTGCTAGATCATTGCTTTTATTTGAAAATGTGCTTGTGGTGTGGGCTTTGAAAGTATTTTGAAAACGTATCTTGGTAATGGTTCTCATCTCTATATGAACGCATACAAAGTGTTGGTTTTGAAAATAGTTCAAAGAGATGTTTGTGGAATGTGTTCTTTTTGAAAGTTATTTTGAAAAGGTGTTTTTTTAATGGTTCTCGTCTCTATAAGAACGTGTATAAAAAAACTTTATCTTTTGAAAATGTTTCAAAATGAAAGTGTGGGTGTATAAAATGTTTTTGTTGTGAGCAAGCGAGCAACTAGGAGCAACCTACCTACTCAAAGGTCTTAAACGTTCTTTTCCTCCTCCTTTAGATGTTGTTATCTTACCATTGATTGGTAAGAAGCCTTATCTTTGGATGTGAAGGGACGGGCGTGGGTCATTGTATAGTCATGATAGCAATGTTGTGAGATATCTTAGCATTTCTCTTGAGGGACTAGTTCATTTGTAAGGAAACATTCGAAGCATCGTCGAGGGATTATGATCTTGTATTTTTTTATTGTTTTTGCTAAGAGGCCTCACATGCATATCACGACCATATTTCATAAGGAAACAAGTGGAATTACCCTAGGGGTGCATGTGTGAATAGTGTGTTTGATTTGCATGCATTTAGTCTTTGATTAGGGGTTGTCTACTTGTTGTTTTTATCTTCCTACACAAATCTTACTTTACTAGCATTTATATGAAAGCGATAAATTACGGAAAATAAATATCCTATATTATTACAATCACTTGGGGATGGGGTGTACAAATTTATAAATGGGAATTGCAAGAAATTAAAGTCCTAATTATCTATTACAACCATATTGAAATAATGTACAAGAATTGAAATGTAAAAATATATTTGTTTTATTTTTGTTAAGAGAAGAAATAAATTTGCTTAAGAAAATATTTTTAGTCTTTTTGTTTTTTTAAAAGAAATAAAGTAAAGCATTTGAATATCAAGTATTTTTTGGTGTTTTTGATTAATGAAAATAAAAGTGATAAAAAATAATAAGAGAAAAAGAGTTAGAGTCAGCGTGTTGCTAAAAGAATTGAAATAAGAGAGAGCAGAAGTGCTAACTCTGGCGTGCTTCAAATTAGAAAGAAAATGTTAGCAGAAATGGAGGAAGCCAGAAGTTCTGGATCCAGACGCACTAAAGTTCTCGGGTTACTGGGAACAAAGGAAAGCCTAGAAGTTCTTATTTGTTGAGAGAGCCTAGAAGTTCTGATTTGCTGGAAACCTATAAGTTCTAATGTTACAGTAAGGCTAGAAGTTCTGGTAAATGACAATGTCGTTGGATGAGAATGTCTAGAAGTTCTGGTACATGAGTACTGTTTTGACAAACAACTGGGAGAGGGTTTATCTAGAAGTTATGGTCCAGGAATATTATTTGACAAATAATGAGGTAAAAATGTTAGGAAATAAACGTAAAAGGTGCTTCTGAGACTATAACCCAAGACCCTTAGCACTAATGTCTTATGCGCGCGCTCTCTACCACTGGGGTGGCTATACATCTGGTATTAGAAGCAAAAACATAAATATATATTACAAAAACAAGTTCTGATGATGAACTTCATCTCCTTCTTTGTACCAACCACAGTATATGCAACTTAGTCATTTCTCAACACAAAAAAAAGGAAAATGCAAACATAGGAGTTATGGCAAATTTCATCATGGTTTCAGAAATACAAAGCATCAAAACTGTAAATCGGAAGCAAGTGTGAATTTTGCTAATCCTAAATCTGAACCTAAATTTCTCAAGAAGTTATGATCTAAAATTCTCTCTACTTAGGCCATGTAAATGAAATCTATAAATATGTACAGATGCAGAGCCATGATATCTACATTGTATCTTTGAAATTACAAGCCTACAATGCATAAGTAATGCGATAAAAGTCAGAAGAAACTTACCTTACAGCTGGAAATTATTTTGTGAGTTAGCCCGATTCAGATTGTTGTGATGTTCTGGTCAGCTTCCTCAAGTTCCCAGGAAGCTAAAACAACCCTTAACTTGAGCTATGAATGGTTGGAATGTTCTGGAGCAGCCAAGAAGCAAAGTTCTGATTTTTAAAATGGAGAGTGGTGAAGACTGTATTACAGTTTGAAAACAGAAGTTGGGAAGGCTTCTATATGTATATCAGAAACTGTGTGGAGGATTTGGCCAAGAAACGCACAAGGAAAATTAGAGTTTTGATGCAAAAATTAGAAACTAGCAGGTTTTGTATTTGGGTTGCAGTTTCAGGTTCTTGGGAATTTTCAGCAAAGTTTCAGGGCTTTTTTCCAATTTTTCGAATCCCTCCTAGTTTGTAAATGAAGTTTGATTTATAGGCAAAGGATTTAGAAGCTTGGATAAGTCAAGAGTACAACCATCATGTGTTATGGCTCGTTGACTTATTTTTGAAGCAAGTTTAGACAAGCATGTTTCAAGGCAAGGTAGGGGTTAGCAGCTTTAATCACGTCTAAATTGAGTTTGTAGGCATGATTTTTGGGGAAGTACACTCAGAAGCAAAGTAAAGTATGGGCTCAAAATAAACTTTGTACAAAAGTTTTCTTTTCAAGGACAGCAGTGGTACTTTCATGCCACACGTGGGAGGATCCCTGGGATAAGGACTCAAAAGTTGGTGTAAGCATTAAATGATGATGAGATTTAACAAGAAAGAAAGCCTGCAACATGAGATTATGCATCATAGCTTGAAACTGGATCAGAAGTTCAGCATAAATGTAACTTAGATTAAGAACAAATGTCCAACTTCTGATCTTTTATTCTTCCTGCTCCAGCATGATCTGGAGGAGTTCTCAGACTTTTCAGAAAGCTTGTAACATGCTTTGAGATCCCACTTTGAATCACTTTTGCAAACTCTTATTGAACCTACGTGAAAACTGGCCCAGAAGTTCTAATCAAATTCTGACTTGGAAATCCTCAGAATTTACTAAGTGTCTTAGTTTCGTGGTCGTGTCTTCAAGGGATTACAACTTGAAATCCCAACATTTCTAGGAGAATTTATGTTCTGCAATGTTTTAAATCTCGTTGAGATCTACAAATCTTGTGTCATAAGTTCTTCTTGGATCAATTCGCGTCATGATAAAAATCTGGCCAGAAGTTCTAAACTTATCATATTTTCTTAATACTTAGAAAATTTTCTAAGTGTTTAGAATTTTGACTTTTCCAAAGTAATTTTGACTTTTGATTTTCTTGGTGAACCAACTTCATATTTTAACATGTCTTGATGAAATGTGATTCTTGAAACTTGATTTTGATCCAAAAGTCAAAGTTTGACTTTTCAGTGTGCATTTTGACCATTTTGCCCTTGTGCCAATTTTAAACCTAAATTGATGTATCACTGCTGCAAACTTGAGTCATGGAGGATCTTGTGAGAAAATTCTTGAGAAATGAGAGGGAAAATTTTGGGTACAACAAAGACCAAGTACGATAACTTGAGTCAAGGGTTATGACTCACTTGACATGGTGAGCTTGATTCTCGTGGAAGGACATCCATCAATACGAAGTTCTCCAATCAAAGTTGTGATCAAAATTCAACTTCTAACTTCTTCTTGTGTTTACCCCGAGAGATCCTTGAAAACATGCATCCACATACCATGCATCATATCATGACAGTTTTTTCCCCACACGGGTTTCTCATCCTCTTACTGTTTATTTCAGTAGAGATGGCTCTAGAACAGACTATCAAAGACATTCAGACTCAAAATGCTCAACTTCAAGAAATGTTCTTGAACCTATCCAAGGGGCAAGAATAAGTGAAAGCGCTCCTCACTAGGGGCGTGACCATGAAGAATCCTAAGGACAATAAGGATGACCAGTTGGAACGGTTACAAACTGAGATAGCCACAATGAAGATCCAGATGATGGGACATATGGTGGGCCAAATGGCTCTTATCCAAAACTTGACTTAGGGACAAGAAGAGCTGGGAGCCCTTGTCAACAAGTTTTATTAAGACGGATGCAACCATATGAAACAAATAGTCGAGGTTAGGGATCAAGTCTTTAATCATCCTCCGATAAGACAAGAAGTTGGCTTGGTGGAGAGTAGACCTTTCCAAATTGTTTCTATGTCACGAGCCCAACAATGACCTCGCCAACGTCAACAGGGAAATCTATAAAGGAAAAACGATCCTGAGAGATGTTTTACCAAAATCAACACGCCACTGTCTCAAGAATTGCAACACATGTTGGGATGAATCTAATTACGTTGATAGGACCTCATCCAAATCCCAAAACTTCTTCTCCTAACTACAATCCTGATGCAAGGTGCGCCTATCATTCTGGCAGTCCTGGGCATGATACAAACAATTGTTGGGCATTTAAATACAAGATTCAAAACCTGATTGACGAAGGAGCGCTGGAATTCACACAGGATGGTCAGCTGGAATGTTTCTGTCATCCTCAAAAACACACCATCTAAAGTGACCAGTTTAGGCGGAGAAACTTTTGTTTATTCAAATTTTCAATTGTAATTTCTTTTGCTTGTTCGAACACTTATCTATTAATGTTAAACTTTGTTTCATTAATGCATTGCATATGTTTGTCTTGAATTAAATCCATTCATTTTCACTCTATTTAAACTATGATTTTTACTCCCTTTATGATATTCAACTTTTGTTTAAAAAGTTGCAAGCCTTTAGAGGGAGGATGACGAAAACAATGCAATAATCTCATACAGTATGCTTTTGAATAGACCTTGATGACGATGTACAGACGTTTCTTTCAAACCCTAAACACAGCAGTTATAAGGAATATAATCCCTAGTCAACTCCTTTGAGTCAAATAAGTAGGAGTTTTCTTTTTCACACAAATTGAAACCATTAATCAAAACTTGGGGCATGGTAGTCTCTTAGTTAATTCAAGTGCTCGTCAATGTCCAGCTTTCACTTCCTAAACAATGAATGAAATCAAGAACGTCCTTCTAAATCAAAAGACGGTGATGGTTCCCTATCAAATAGGCAGTCACTATCTCTCAAAAGAAAATCCCACTAAGTCAAAACCTACGAAGGAGACTTCAGAAAAAATAGGGGCATCCCGCTGACTGTAATCTCAAAACAAGAGCAGTCAGGCAAAAATCAGGGATAATAAATCAAAAAGAGGTCACTACAAATCCTCGACAACGTGAAAAATGTTGCAAAAATGACTGCCTTCCAACAAACTTAACTTGTCTGAACCATCACCAAAACATCATTCCAGACTCAATTGGAATTCAAATGCACAATTAATTGAGTTTAGGGCTGAAGAATATCATGAAGAAAGGGCGGGTACAAATACACTTTGAGCCTTATCCTTTGTTTCTTAAACCGTGAACCAGACCATGATACAACCCTTCAAAAGTCCTAATTGAAGCATGGGTTAGTTCTAAAGCATATTGTTACCAAAGGTATCCTGACTCTTGTAAGGCTTACTGCAAATCCTGAGTTGAATTCATACTCTTACTCTTTATTTGTTAAAAACTGCATTCTCAAAACTTCAATACAAACATAAACTTTGCATTATTTCGAATACCGCTATTTGCATATAGCTATTTGTTTGACAACAGAGAAATCCGCATGACGAACATCCCATGAACGGAAATTCTCTCAAGAAACAAAATCACTTCAAATTGGAAGAC